>CM035839.1:174522694-175162194 GCA_020510985.1 Pholidichthys leucotaenia | reverse complement strand
CCAATGCCTGATCTGACACAAAAAAGGGGATGTAAGTTTCAGTGAAAAGCTGCCAATTTCTGACCAAAAAAAGAATGGAATTTTATGGGTAAAAAGCTGCAACTTAGCGAAAAGACAAAAAAAAAAAAAAAGGTGTAAACTTCTCACTGTTTACAACCTAAAAATGCTGCAGATATAAGATTTGAGTAAAATGCTGCAAGTTTAGGCTTTTTTTTAAAACAGCAAATTCAAGAGTAAGAAAAGTTCTAAATTCATGAGGAAAAAGCTGCAAAATTATGAATAATAAAAAGCTGTAAATTTTCATCAGTGTTTGTGGAGGCTTCCTGCCATTCTGGACCTGCTGTTTTGGATGGATTCACACTACAACGTTTGGACCAACTTTTCCTGATGTTTTGGTAAACATCTGGCTCTGCTGGCAAAAGCTGATAAAAGTGAAGTTGGTGTTTGTCAAACGCTGGCGAAAGTTGTATTACTTGAAAATTTTCAATTTGCTGACGTTTGGAAATAAATGTTGGTGAAAGTTGTGCTCAGTTTGTAAACGTTCCTGAGCGCTGGGCTAAGTTATGCAGAGTTCACCTAAGTCAGCCTAAGTTAAACTCCACTGGCAAGTATTGACTGAAATGCTGGTGGAAGCAGATGTTTTTAGACAGAAACTCACTTCCAACATGCACCGACGAAAGAGAAATGGAGAGAAGGGGGAATTTAAAAAAAAAAAAGAAACTAGATGTGGACAAAATTGTTGGTACCCCTCTGTTAATGAAAGAAAAACCCACAATGGTCACAGAAATAACTTGAATCTGACGAAAGTGGTAATAAATAAAAATTCTATGAAAATTAACCAATGAAAATCAGACAATGCTTTTGAATTGTGGTTCAAAAGAATTATTTTCAAAAACAAACTCATGAAACAGGCCTGGACAAAAATGATGGTACCCCTAGAAAAGACCGAAAATAATGTGACCATAGGGACATGTTCATCCAAGATGTGTCCTCTAATTAACATCACAGGTGTCTACAAACTTGTAATCAGTCAGTCGGCCTATTTAAAGGGTGACAAGTAGTCACTGTGCTGTTTGTTGACATGGTGTGTACCACACTAAACATGGACCAGAGGAAGCAAAGGAGAGAGTTGTCTCAGGAGATTAGAAAGAAAATTATAGACAAGCATGTTAAAGGTAAAGGCTATAAGACCATCTCCAAGCAGCTTGATGTTCCTGTGACTACAGTTGCACATATTATTCAGAAATTTAAGATCCACGGGACTGTAGCCAACCTCCCTGGATGTGGCCGCAGGAGGAGATGGATAATATGAATGGTAACAAAAGAGCCCAGAATAACCTCTAAACACATTCCAGGTGAACTCCAAGGTCAAGGTACATCAGTGTCAGATCGCACCATCCGTCACTGTTTGAGCCAAAGTGGACTTCATGGGAGATGACCAAGGAGGACACCACTGTTGAAAATAAATCATAATAAAGCCAGACTGGAATTTGCCAAACTGCATGTTGACAAGCCACAAAGCTTCTGGGAGAATGTCCTATGGACAGATGAGACAAAACTGGAACTTTTTGGCAAGGCACATCAGCTCTATGTTCACAGACGCAAAAATGAAGCATACCAAGAAAAGAACACTGTCTCTACTGTGAAACATGGAGGAGGTTCTGTTATGTTCTGGGTCTGCTTTGCTGCATCTGGCACAGGGTGTCTTGAATGTGTGCAGGGTACAATGAAATCTCAAGACTATCAAGGTATTCTAGAGAGAAATGTGCTGTCCAGTGTCAAACAGCTTGGTCTCAGTCGCAGGTCATGGGTCTTGCAACAGGATAATGACCCAAAACACACAGCTAAAAACACCCAAGAATGGCTAAGAGCCAAATATTGGACTATTCTAAAGTGGCCTTCTATGAGCCCTGATCTAAATCCTATTGAACATCTGTGGAAGGAGCTGAAACATACCGTCTGGAGAAGGCACCCTTCAAACCTGAGACAACTGGAGCAGTTTGCTGATGAGGAGTGGGCCAAAATACCTGCTGAGAGGTGCAGAAGTCTCACTGACAGTTACAGAAATCGTTTGATTGCAGTGATTGCCTCAAAAGGTTGTGCAACAAAATATTAAGTTAAGGGTACCATCATTTTTGTCCAGGCCTGTTTTATGAGTTTGTTTTTTAAAATAATTCTGTTGAACTACAATTCAAAAGCATTGTCTGATTTTCATTGGTTAATTTTCATAGAATTTTTACTTATTACCACTTTTGTCAGATTCAAGTTATTTCTGTGACCACTGTGGGTTTTTCTTTCATTAACAGAGGGGTACAAACAATTTTGTGTGTGTGTGTGTGTGCGCGCGCGCACGCGTAAAATCTCCCAAAAATGTGAGCCAAAAAGAAAAAAAAAATCTCCTTACTGAGAAATTTACTGTTCTTAATTTTCTGCTCCATGCGTAATCATTCTCCAGGATTTATTGGTTCGGCTTCCGTTGTGGGGAGTCAAACAACGCTGATGTGGTGTCAAAAAGTAACTGACATTTAACAGGATTTTGTTATTTTAATGGAGAGATTTGTAACAGTCAAAATATAATCACCCGTCATTTTATTTATATGATGATACACTATCGATCCATCCATCCATCTTCTACCACTTTTTCGGAGGTCTGGGTCGTGGAGGCAGCAGTTCAAGCAGAGAAGCCCAGACTTCCCTCTCCTCAGCCACCTGCTCCACCTCTTCAGAGAGGATACCAAGGCTCTCCCACCTCCAGTGAGTCCTGGGTCTGCCCCAGGGTCTCCTTCCAGTGGGACGTGCCCGAAACACCTCAGGTGGGAGGTGTCCAGGAGGCATCGTGATCAGATACCCATACCACCTCAAATGGCTCTGTTCAATGTGGAAGAGCAGCGGTTCTACTCTGAGCCTCTCCCGGATGACTGAGCTGTTCACCCTATCTCTGAGGGTGAGTCCAGCGATCCTACGGAGAAAGCTGATTTCAGCCACTTGTATCCACGATCTCCTTCTTTCGGTCATTACCCAAAGCTCGTGACCATAGGTGAGAGTAGGAACATAGATTGACTGGTAAATCGACAGCTTTGCCTTCAAACTCAGCTCCCTCTTCACCACAACAGACTGGTACAACGTCCGCATCACTGCAGATGTTGCTCCAATCCATCTGTCAATCTCTGACAGACGACTCATGATCATGACAAACATGATGATATACTACATATATTTTTTTTTCCATCCACGTTCACATTTTAATTGCAGACTTAGTGTTGGTGTCTATAGGCATTATTGTATTTTTTTTTTTTTTAGAGGAATGAATGAATGAACAGGGGAAAAGGGTATGCAGAAGTACATAAGAATATAAAACAAAAATAAATACTGAAACATATGCCCAAGGGAGATGTGTTCACTCCAAAAGCAGGTCCAGAATGGCAGGAAGCCTCCACAAGCACTGATCTTTATATGAGCGTCGCCTGACACTGATGTCAGCTGACCTGCGCTGAGTATTTGTTTGCTTAAGTTAACCTAAGTTGGCAACCGCTAGACACTAGCCTCAGTTGGCGAAATTTTGCCAATGCTGAATGCAATGCTGGCAAATGCTAGCAAAAGTTCGTAAAAGTTGGTGTGCGCTGGATTAAAAAAACTTCTCATGAATGTAATTTCACCAGCCTTTGGACTAATTTCTCAGATTTTTTTAAAATGTCTGTAAAAGTTGGTCCAAGCGCTATAGTGTGAACCCAGCTTTAACTTGGGCTGACTTAGGTGAACTCTGCATAACTTAGCCCAGTGCTCAGGAACTTTTACAAACTGAGCACAACTTTCACCAATGTTTGTTTTCCAATGTAAGCCAATTTTCAGAATGCTGAAAATTTTCAAGGCACACAACTTTCGCCAGCATTTGCCGACAAACACCATCATTAACTTTTGCCAGCAGAGCCAGACGTTTGCCAAAACGTCAGTAAAAGTCGGTCCAAACATTGTGTGAATCCAACTTAACAGCCATGGATTAGCAGGGCCTGTTAGCATCACAACTCATATCAGTGCCAACTACTTAACTGGAAAGTTTGTGTTTCATTGTGAAGCCATTTCTAAAGGATGTGACTGTCATCGCACTGTTGAGCTGTGTTTCAGACCCACAGCCTGTAAGTAAATCATCAAGGACACTGTATAACTTAAACCAGCCATTGGGGAAGGACAAGCCAGTAATGGTGGGCGGATCGATCCAATTAGTGATAATATCAATACCAACATTGGTCCATCCATCCATCCATCGTCTACCGCTTTTCCGGAGGTCCGGGTCGCGGAGGCAGCAGTTCAAGCAGAGAAGCCCAGACTTCCCTCTCCCCAGCCACCTGCTCCAGCTCTTCAGAGGGGATACCAAGGCGTTCCCAGACTAGCTGGGAGACATAGTCTCTCCACCGAGTCCTGGGTCTGCCCCGGGGTCTCCTCCCAGTGGGACGTGCCTGAAACACCTCAAGTGGGAGGCGTCCAGGAGGCATCCTAATCAGATGCCCATACCACCTCAACTGACTCCTTTCAATGTGGAGGAGCAGCGGTTCTACTCTGAGCCTCTCCCGGATGACTGAGCTCCTCACCCTATCTCTGAGGGTGAGTCCAGCAATCCTACGGAGAAAGCTCATTTCAGCCGCTTGTATCCGCGATCTCGTTCTTTCGGTCATTACCCAAAGCTCGTGACCATAGGTGAGAGTAGGAACGTAGATTGACTGGTAAATCGACAGCTTTGCCTTAGAACTAAGCTCCCTCTTCACCACAACAGACCGGTACAACGTCCGCATCACTGCAGATGCTGCTCCAATCCGTCTGTCGATCTCTCGCTCCATTTTCCCCTCACTCGTGAACAAGACCCCAAGATACTTAAACTCCTCCACTTGGGGCAGGAGCCTGTCCCCAACCCGGAGAGGACAATCCACCTTTTTCCGGCTGAGGACCATGGACTCGGACTTGGAGGTGCTGATTCTCATCCCAGCCGCTTCACACTCAGCGGCAAACCGTCCCAGCAAGAGCTGTAGGTCATTGCTGGATGAAGCCAACAGGACAACATCATCTGCAAACAACAGAGATGAGATCCTGTGGTCACCAAGCATGACACCCTCCATTCCCTGGCTGCGCCTAGAAATCCTGTCCATAAAAATTATGAACAGGACCGGTGACAAAGGGCAGCCCTGGCGGAGTCCAACTCTCACTGGGAATGACTCCGACCGAGTGTTGGCAATGCGAACTAAACTCTCACAACGGTCGTACAGAGACCGAATAGCTCGTAACAACAAGCCCGATACCCCATACTCCCGAAGCACCCCCCACAAAAATCCACGAGGGACGCGGTCAAATGCCTTCTCCAAGTCCACAAAACACATGTAAACTGGTTGGGCAAACTCCCACGAACCCTCAAGAATTCTCGAGAGGGTAAAGAGCTGGTCCGATGTGCCACGGCCAGGACGAAAACCACATTGCTCCTCCTGAATCCGAGGTTCGACCAACGGCCGGACTCTCCTCTCCAATACCTTGGCATAGACCTTCCCAGGGAGGCTGAGGAGTGTGATCCCTCTAAAGTTGGAGCACACCCTCCGGTCCCCTTTTTTGAAGAGAGGAACCACCACCCCGGTTTGCCATGCCAAAGGCACTGCCCCCGACCTCCACGCAATGTTGCAGAGGCGTGTCAACCATGACAACCCAACAACATCCAGGGCCTTGAGGTACTCGGGGCGAATCTCGTCCACCCCCGGGGCCCGGCCACCAAGGAGATTTTTAACCACCTTGGCGACCTCAGCCCCTGTGATAGGCGAGTCATCCCCCTCGTCCCCAAACCCTGCTTCCTCTGTGGAAGGCGTATCAGTGGGATTGAGGAGATCCTCGAAGTATTCCTTCCACCGCCCGACGATATCCCCAGTTGAAGTCAACAGTGTCCCATCCGCACCATACACAGTGTGGACGGGGAGCTGCTTTCCCCTCCTGAGCCGCCGAACAGTTTGCCAGAATCTCTTTGAAGCCGACCGAAAGTCTTGTTCCATGGCCTCACCGAACTCCTCCCATACCCGGGTTTTTGCTTCAGCAACCACCCGAGCTGCACTCCGCTTGGCCTGCCGGTACACCTCAGCTGCTTCGGGAGTCCCACAAGCCAACCAAGCTTGATAGGACTCCTTCTTCAGCTTAATGGCCCCCCTCACCACTGGTGTCCACCACTTGGTTCGGGGGTTGCCACCACGAGATGCACCGACCACCTTGCGGCCGCAGCTCTGGGCTGCCGCTTCAACAACAGAGGTGGAGAACATGGCCCATTCAGACTCCATGTCTCCAGACTCCCTCGGAATGTGGTTGAAGTTCTTCCGGAGGTGGGAGTTGAAGACCTCCCGGACAGGGGCCTCAGCCAGACGCTCCCAGCACACCCTCACTATACGTTTGGGTCTACCAGGTCTGAATGGCTTCCTCCCCTGCCATCGGATCCAACTCACCACCAGGTGGTGATCAGTTGACAGCTCTGCACCTCTCTTTACTCGGGTGTCCAAGACATACGGTCGCAGGTCTGATGATACGATAACAAAATCGATCATCGACCTGCGGCCTAGGGTGTCCTGGTGCCAGGTGCACATATGGACACCCTTATGCTTGAACATGGTGTTCGTTATAGACAGACTGTGGTTAGCACAGAAGTCCAATAACTGAACACCACTCGGGTTCAGATCGGGCAGGGCAGGTACCAATGTACCAACATTGGTACTGATATTAATCAACACCAACATTGATATTGATATTGATCAATACCAGTGTAATGAGATCAATACTCTGTGTCTGTGTGCCGCTCTCATCACAGCACGGAGCAGGCAGGCTTTGCTCCTCTTCTTCTTCTTCTTGTGGTTTTACGGTGGTTGGCAACCAGCGATTAGATGCATTACCACCACCTACTCCTTACTTCCTCCTTCTTCCTTTTGTGTTTTTATGTTGTACCATCACGTGACTCAGCAGCACCAGGTAAACAAGCCAGCAAGCAGCAGCAGCCAGCTGCCGGCACACGCACACACACGAGCCGCACAGAGACGGAGCAAAAGAATGGCAGAGAGGAAGAGGAGTGCCGTGTGGCTATATTTTCAAATGAAGGGAGACATTTTACATAGTTTTTGTATTGTAGCTTCTGAACACTGTACCTCAAAAAAGAATTTGTTTTAATTTGCTTTTGAGAGATAATTTTGTGCTGTTTGTTTAAGCAAAAAATCCAGACAGGACAATGTATGGGGAAAAACTGTTTTGTTACTGTTCTATTGTTTCTGAACAAAAAGTTTTATTATGATAATAAAGTATTTTCTATTTACCGCTAAACTTTGCCCAAGTTCTGTCCTGGGTTTCAACTAATTAATAATCCAAAGAAAAAAAATCACAAAACACTTAAAGGTCATGAAAATCTATTTAGATTAAGCCATTTAATGATGCATCCATCTTAATTATCAAAAAGTATCAGTACCAGCGATGCTGGCCCTGTATTTACTTGGTATTGGATTGATACCAAATCTTGCAGTATCGCACACCACTAGCCAGTGTACTCCTAGTGCCACTGTTATACTTTTGAAATAAGGGGAGATGTACATGTTTTGCGATATATGACTGCAGTAGTGATGTTTCATTTTTTTATTGCTGGATTTGCCACGGTCCTGGTTTTTGTACAAATACCAGTTACCCTAACAGTCAGGGTTAGCCATTAATATTAGCTTAGCAGGTTGTCACTGCTGATTGGCCTTTACAGCAATTCACCTAAAAAAAAAAAAAACAACTTTGTCCGATCATGAGTGGCTCAAGAACGTTAATGAGCAGCAGAAAACAGAGTGGTAAAAATTAGGGACACAGGAGACCTTTTTAATTAGCTGTAAGACAACACTAGAATTAGGATGCCAAAACCTAAAATTAATTTCTGGAAATTGTAATAATAGTGACCTTTAACCTGAATTAAAGAACATATTAAAGAGAGAAAAAGATGGAAATGATTCAAATGAAGACTGTCCAAACTGGATGCAAACTACAACCCAGGCAATCATTTGTGGGTCTTCAAAGGGCAACTGCTATCACACACTGCAATATCTATCTATAAATGCATGAAATCTCTGTGTGTGTGTGTCTGTCTGTCTGTCTGTTCCACGCATATCTGTTGAACCGTTCATCAGACTAGCCTAAGATTGTATATGTACTTTGCTGAGGTTACGAGGGTGTGCATCCCCGAGTACGGAGTCGCTCAGTCAAAATATGTAATTTTTATCAATAAAAGTCTAGCAAGTGTGGGTGGGATTTCTAGGCACAGCCAGGGAACAGAGGGTGTCATGCTTGGTGACCACAGGATCTCATCTCTGTTGTTTGCAGATGATGTCGTCCTGTTGGCTTCATCCAGCAGTGACCTATACTGTAGGTCTTACTGGGATGGTTTGCCGCTGAGTGTGAAGCAGCTGGGATGAGAATCAGCACGTCCGAGTCCATGGTCCTCAGTCAGAAAAAGGTGGATTGTGCTCTCCGGGTTGGGGATAAGCTCCTGCCCCAAGTGGAGGAGTTTAAGTATCTCGGGGTCCTATTCACAAGTGAGGGGAGAATGGAGCGAGAGATTGACAGATGGATCGGAGCAGCATCTGCAGTGATGTGGACGTCGTACTGGTCCATTGTAGTGAAGAGGGAGCTAAGCTCTCGGGCAAAGCTGTCAATTTACCGGTCAATCTACGTTCCTACCCTCACCTATGGTCACAAGCTTTGGGTAATGACCGAAAGAATGAGATCATGGCTACAAGCAGCTGAAATCAGCTTTCTTCATAAGATTGCTGGACTCACCCTTAGAGATAGGGTGAGGAGCTCAGTCATCCGGGAGAGGCTCAGAGTAGAACTGCTGCTCCTCCAAATTGAAAGGAGCCAATTGAGGTGGTTTGGGCATCTGATCAGGATGCCTCTCACTTGAGGTGTTTCGGGCACGTCCCACTGGGAGGAGACCCCGGAACAGATCCAGGACTCGCTGGAGAGACTACATCTCCCAGTTGCTCTTGGAATGCCTGAGGCAAGTCTGGGCTTCTCTGTTTGAACTGCTGCCTCCATGACCCGGACCTCCGGAAAAGCTGTAGAAGATGGATGGGTTTCAGACAGGAATACTTGTGTTCTACGGGCAATGCACTATTGTATACTAACAGGTGTTACCAACACCCAGGCATATCTACACAGGCAGACAGAGCCGGCCCTGGTCATTTTGGCGTTCTAGGTGGGTTTTGGGGTCCCCCCTCACGCACACATACAGTGGGGCAAAAAAGTATTTAGTCAGCCACCAATTGAGCAAGTTCTCCCACTTAAAAGATGAGAGAGGTCTCCAATTTTCATCATAGGTATACCTCAACTATGAGAGACAAAATGAGAAAAAAAAATCCAGAAAATTACAATGAAGGATTTTTAATGAATTAATTGGTAAATTCCTCGGTAAAATAAGTATTTGGTCAATAACAAAAGTTCATCTCAATACTTTGTTACATACCCTTTGTTGGCAATGACAGAGGTCAAACGTTTTCTGTAAGTCTTCACAAGGTTTTCACACACTGTTGCTGGTATTTTGGCCCATTCCTCCATGCAGATCTCCTCTAGAGCAGTGGTGTTTTGGGGCTATCGCTGAGCAACACAGACTTTCAACTCCCTCCAAAGATTTTCTATGGGGTTGAGATCTGGAGACTGGCTAGGCCACTCTAGGACCTTGAAATGCTTCTTACGAAGCTACTCCTTCATTGCCCGGGCGGTGTGTTTGGGATCACTGTCATGCTGAAAGACCCAGCCACGTTTCATCTTCAATGCCCTTGCTGATGGAAGGAGGTTTTCACTCAAAATCTCATGATACATGGCTCCATTCATTCTTTCCTTTACATGGATCAGTGGTCCTGGTCCCTTTGCAGAAACACAGCCCCAAAGCATGATGTTTCCACCCCCATGCTTCACAGTAGGTATGGTGTTCTTTCTCCTCCAAACACGACAAGTTGAGTTTTTACCAAAAAGTTCTATTTTGGTTTCATCTGACCATATGACATTCTCCCAATCCTCTTCTGGCTCATCCAAATGCTCTCTAGCAAACTTCAGACGGGCCTGGATGTGTACTGGCTTAAGCAGGGGACACGTCTGGCACTGCAGGATTTGAGTCCCTGGCGGCGTAGTGTGTTGCTGATTGTTACTTTGGTCCCAGCTCTCTGCAGGTCATTCACTAGGTCCCCCCGTGTGGTTCTGGGATTTTTGCTCACCGTTCTCGTGATCATTTTGACCCTACAGGGTGAGATCTTGCGTGGAGCTCCAGATCGAGGGAGATTATCAGTGGTCTTGTATGGCTTCCGCGTCATTAGGATGCGCTTACCAAGCGCGCCTAATGACAGGTCAAATTCCTCGTGTGTGTAAACATGCTTGGCAATAAAGTTCATTCTGATTCTGATTCTGTATGTCTTCCATTTTCTAATAATTGCTCCCACAGTTGATTTCTTCACACCAAGCTGCTTACCTATTGTAGATTCAGTCTTCCCGCTCACCTCTGTTGTCATGAAGTCCTTTGAGCGCCTGGTCCTGCCCCACCTCAAGACCATCACCACTCCCCTCCTGGACCTGCTGCAGTTTGCCTACAGAGCCAACAGGTCTGTGGACGACGCAGTCAACCTGGCCCTCCACTCCATCCTGCAGCACCTGGACCTGGAACCTACGCCAGGATCCTGTTTGTGGACTTCAGCTCTGCATTCAATACCATCCGCCCCGCTCTACTCCAGGACAAGCTGTCCCTGCTCAATGTGCCTGACTCCCTCTGCAGGTGGATCACCGACTTCCTGACGAACCAGAGGCAGCATGTGCGGCTGGGAAAGACTGTCTCAGACTCTGTTAGCATCAGCACCAGATCACCCCAGGGCTGTGTACTTTCCCCCCTGCTCTTCTCCCTGTACACCAACTCCTGCACCTCCAGCCACCAGTCTGTCAAGCTGATCAAGTTTGCGGACGACACCACCCTCATCGGGCTCATCTCCAACAGCGACGAGTCCGTCTACAGGAGAGAGGTGGCCCAGCTGGCGTCCTGGTGCAGCCACAACAACCTGCAGCTGAACGCTCTGAAGACAGTGGAGATGATCGTGGACTTCAGAAAAGTCACAGCCCCTCTGCCCCCCCTTACCCTCACAGACTCTCCCATCACCACTGTGGATTCCTTCCGCTTCCTGGGCACCACCATCACCCGGGACCTCAAGTGGGAGCCGACCATCAGCTCCCTCATCAAAAAGGCCCAGCAGAGGATGTTCTTCCTGAGGCAGCTGAGGAAGCTCAAGCTACCCACCAAGATGTTGGTGCAGTTCTACATGGCCATCATCGAGTCCATCCTCACCACCTCCATCACCGTGTGGTACGCAGGAGCCACCACCAGGGACAGACTAAAGCCACATTTCCACTATATAGTTCTGCGCTACTCTTTTCTTTTCTTTACTACTTGTTTCTCCCGCGGCTGCGCCTCCATCACAACCGCGGAAAGCCCAGTATTGCTGGGGTGGGCGGGATCGAGGTGGCGCTACACTGCTGACGTAGTAAAGGACGCGACCGACTCCTCAACAACACAGAAAAAAATAGCGGATTACGAGCGGAGGATTTCCACGGTTTTTAACACAAAGAATATCTTTAACGAGACAAGAGAATTTTACAGGAGAAGACGACGTGGATTGAGACAACACACGTTGGAGCAGGAGAGGAGAATAGTGGTTGCCCAGGAGGAATCTGAAGCAGCTGCATATGAAGCAGAGATCATTTCATTTGTTCAGTGTTCATGTGCATACATATGTCAAACGTGTTTTTTAAATAAAATGTTGTGCACTTTTAAACTACGTCGCCTCTGTTGTTCAAAACGGTTAAATGTTAACAGACGGTTAATTAAATGCTGAAACACCGGGGTAATTTAAAATAATGCAGAAGCTTAATCCTAAACCCCTTTAACTTACCAAATAATTTATAATATTATAAAAAAGCCAATCCAAATCTAGACCCATTTTGTGTATTGTGTAATAATGATACACTGATGATAAACTGACTTCCCAAAAAAAGCAGCAGCTAGACAACGCACTTTTGGTTTGATGGAATTGCCAATTGACCTTGGAATTATATGTGGAAACTTGTTATACTTCCAGTTAACTTTAACTTACAAAATAATTAAAAATATTATAAAAAAAAGCCAATCCAAATCTAGGCCCATTTTTTGTATTGTGTATCATTTGAGTATCATTGTACAATCTATTGTTATTTCTAAGGGTTATCTGTTCAGTGGTGGCTAATTACACACTAAAACAACGTAGAAAATGACTGCAAAGAAAATGCTGCAGCTAGACAACTCACTTTTGGTTTGATGGAATTGCCAATTGACCTTGGAATTATATTTGGAAACTTGTTATACTTCCAGTTAACTTTAACTTACCAAATAATTGATAATATTATAAAAAAGCCAATCCAAATCTAGGCCCATTGTGTATCATTTGAGTATCATTTTTCCCAACTATTGTTATTTATAAGGGTTATCTGTTCAGTGGTGGCTAATTACACACTAAAACAACGTAGAAAATGACTGCAAAGAAAATGCTGCAGCTAGACAACTCACTTTTGATTTGATGGAATTGCCAATTGACCTTGGAATTATATGTGGAAACTTGTTATACTTCCAGTTAACTTTAACTTACCAAATAATTGATATTATAAAAAAGCCAATCCAAATCTAGGCCCATTGTGTATCATTTGAGTATCATTTTTCCCATCTATTGTTATTTAAAAGGGTTATCTGTTCAGTGGTGGCTAATTACACACTAAAACAACGTAGAAATGACTCCAAAAAAAAAAAAATGCTGCAGCTAGACAACTCACTTTTGGTTTGATGGAATTGCCAATGAACCTAGAAATTTTATGATGAAACTTTTTTTAATCCTACTAAATACACTGACATTGTCACACTGCCCAACACCAAATTATAATTTTCTTTTTCAAACCAAAGATCACTATGGATCTATTGAATCACAATAGCATAGGTTTATCATATACATGTCAACGTTTACAACATTGAAAATGTTATATTTGGGTTTACATGTATGGGTATTTTCGCTTTATATTATACTAGACGGCTTATAATTTATTGGAATTCTCAGAATTTGGAATGCCGATATAACATTCAATTCACATGTACTTACCTTTTACCTAATTCGACTTTTATCTTTATCAGTGTCTACTGCTGAATGTAAATTACACCTGTGCAACTGCTTACAATTTTACTTAAAAACTGTACCCAATGTAGAGCAATGGATACAGCAGTGGTAATATTTATTAAATTTAACAATAACAATTACATTACCATTAAAAATCTTGACACCTTTATGGCTGAACAGCAGGATTAGGGTCATATGAGGCAATGGAATGTGTATGTAATTATTCGCCTTTATCATCCAGTGTTATAATATACAAACCACACTTTTATCCAAAAGACTAACATTTTATTACATTACAAATATTCCCAAAACATGTTAACAAATGGGGAGCTTTCAGTACTTCGACCAGACTGCCAAAATGGTTTAGGAAGGCTCCGTGGAAGGAAGCCATCTCTGTCAGCTCATCCCTTCTTAATGCGGCTAACTGCAGGTGTCTTTCGCGCTGTTCGTGCTGCTGTTGATGCTGTTCGAGCATCCTTTCGTGGATCCGCATCTCCTCAGCATGATTCTGGGCCATCAGTGATGCAAGGTCTGCAATGTTGTTGGACCTTTTCAGCTTGCCTATATGAAAGACAGAAGTCATTGTATTTAGATAACACCGGATCAAAACATGTCAGAAAAAATATTATGGAATTAAACTGTTGAAAGCCTGTGGTAGGATGCTTCGTTGCTGTATTTAAGCTCAACTGTCATGTTGTTGCCCCTCAGTAGAGTGGACTATATGCAACTTCTGTGGTGATGTGGTTAGGCCCCCCTTCATTTCAAAAAGGATTAATTGTAAAAAGTATTTTGATTTAATGGGTTATTTTTAAAAGAATTTCTTTGTACTGTGGCCTCATAAATCAGAATGGGTTAATAGTGTTAGCTGACTTGAAGAATTTCAATCAAGCATTTTGATTTGAAGTCGGTACATGTGCTCCTTTTTTTTTTTGTGAAAATACAACAGTATTTCCACCACCAACACACCTATAACACTGGGCCACTGTGGCTATGAACACCCCTGAATCTAGTATTTTTATAAACGTAGAAAGACATTTTAAATTCCTTATTATGCGTTTATAGAAAATAACAATCACATATAAAAACAACCGGGTGGTAATTTTCAGTTTGTTGTGCCTTACCAGCACTTGACCGGGAGATGCCGGGGCAGTCCAGTGAGGCGGACCCCAAGGGATTTGAAAACTGTGTATAGAAGGAAAAAACACACAATAAAGCTCACAAACAAAGTGCAACATGTACCGCAAACACAAAACTTTTTAACCAGAATACAATAAGCTTACGTCAGCGTTTTGTTCACGTGAATACTGAAACAAAAGCGCGATTCAGCAGCTTGATGCCAGGTAGCAGCAAGGTACAGAGGTAGCTAGTTATTAGCGGGCTAGCCATCACCACAATTGCCCACAATCAAACAACTTTCTTTATTGCTTAAATAAAGTGCACTTTTGACCGAAAGGCAAGAAGACGGACAATAACAAAACAACACTCACCGTCACCGTTTTCCAATACCGTGGCCGTGTCGAGTCCAAATTCTCTGCCATTATAGCAGGCCAGACACTTCCTGGTATATTTTTTCATTGCGAGTTGCCCCACCAACTCGCTCTGGATGCAGTCATCGGCTACGAGGGACAGAAAAGTCCGCACCTCCTCGTTTGTTCATGGAATAAACTTGCGCGTGGACATCGTTATATGAGAACACAATTGTGAATCCAGTCACCACAGTTACTCGCTGAAATTACAAATGGTGGTCGTGTAGCTTCAACAGAAAACAAAACGGACGCGTTTGGTGACGTTACGCCCTGACCAATCAGCGTTTAGCAGTCGATTGACGCCAAATCACACCTCGCTTTTCGCTCGGCTGTACCCTGCCTCTGAACAGGCACGAAAATCGTAACCGTTAAACCGTGAGGACTTGGGTGGAAATGGCGAAAAACCGAACCAAGTAAAAAAAAGTAAAGCCCAGGTGATACTGGTGGAAATGGGGCTTAAGTGACTTATTAGACTCTCGTGCACTACGTACAGCAGCTCAACCGGACTCATGATAATTATCACTGTTTTCTTTTGCACTACCGACTCACTATGTGGAACTCCACAATATCTGCTGCTTGTTAATATATTTAAAAATTGCATAGATTAGTATTACTCATTCATATTCTACATTTTATTGCATACATAGTTTTCTATTTTTATCTTTAGTGCTACTCATGTTTAATGTTGCAGCATTACACCGAGACAAATTCCTAGTTTGTGTACTACATGAACAATGGCAATAAATCTCATTCTGATTCTGATTCTGATTCTGACTAAATACTTTTTTGCCCCACTGTATATACGTCACTTTCGGGGCATCACAATAAAGTTAAGAACTTCGAGCTACACAAAACACAGTCACAACATGAAGCAATTGTATCTTAAAACTGCTCAATGACCTTAACTAGAAGTCCCAGAGAGGGGCCATTTGGCCTTTTTGGCTAGAAAACCCATAGGGGGACCATCAAGTGGCCACAAGAGGGCTAATGTCTGGGACTTCTCATGCATGTCAACACATCACAGTTTGCAGTGGCATAATAATTCCTGCTACTGCAGCTTTAACCATACCAACAAACCCAGCAGGTGATTACAAGATTTTATCACTCTGCAACCAACATTCACTGAATCTGAGCCAACAGACAAAGAAGACAAAAAATGTCACTTTATACAGCCACCACCACAATAAATTTTATCCTACCTTTGCTGTTTTGTCACCTAATCCAGAGGACTGTTGATAGTATCAACTTGACACTTCCCTGTGGGCTCACTTTGAAAACAATGACATAACGTCTGTCTGCATTTGTAGTCTTTTCAATTTACATTTTTTACCTTATATACTTTAACAGTTAGACAACAACCTACACCATTATTTATGTGGAAAATTACCTTTTAAATTGAGAAACATATGTGTATCTCCTGGCAGAATTTGGTCGGGTTAAAAACAAAATATTTTTCCAAAGTCACACGTAGGGAAGTAGAGGGGTGTGACTTTACTCATGGGGTGCGTTACTTCGTTGCTGTTTCTTATGCATTATTATTGAGCATTTTATTGTTTACTATCTCATGACATGGACTATAAGAGTAATGCACATTAGACTGTGCACCGCCATACCTCTTTGAAATGAGACTCCTCCTGCCAGCACACTGTCTACTGGTAATTTGATGGTGTTGTAGAGGATGCCTTTCACAGACGAGACTGAGTTTATTTTTCAGGGTTGGTTTATTGAGAGGTCACATCCTCTAACAAGCACAGAATCTCAGAAAAGAGACAGAACAATCGTCCTTCACAGTTCTTATACTCTCCAAAGTCACAAACCCCCAACATCACATGACACACCCCCAACCCACAGTCCTTTAGTAAACATACAGCCCCCGAGGCTCCTTGGCGTCTCCATTGTCTCTCATCCTTCTAGCTTCCGGGGCTCCTGCTGGGACATTCTCTCCAACTTCCCGTCTCCTGCAAGAGCAACTTCACACCTCCCGTAGGTCTCTGCAGGGTCAGGTCCTCTTTGGCCATTAAGACGTGAAGCTTCCAGAATATGCACCGTCATGCCTACTAGGTATATGCAGGGAATATGAATACCATATATGTGCCCTAAATATGCGCCATAGTGTGATGCAAAGCATAAAGAACAGACAAAACAGAAACTAACAAAAACACTGGCGTATGGCGGAAAGTGTGATGGAAAGGTCCGCGGATGAGCGTCAAAATATGGCCCAAAGAGTGGAAATTAAACAGAAGACTGTCTGTCATTATTCTGACAGATTATATTAATTTCACAGCTGTAACAGACAACTGTGTGTGTGCACACAAACACACACAAGAAGAGCAAAAACGAACAACCACTACAAAAAAAATTTGTCCTACCTTTGCTGTTTTGTCATTATAAATCACAATTGAGAGGCAACAAACAGGACAGGACCATAGTCAGAGCTAACTACAGTCGGAGATTGAATCCACAGGATTGGCCAGTCGGAGGTGGACTCACCGCTGACAGAACTCCTGCTGATTCTGCTGTTAAAGCAAAGTTTGTCACAGCGGTCATCTGGCAGGTGGAGGATAAGCAAAGCTGGACTCTTCTGTCTTTAGTCAGCTTGCATATTTATTTAATTTTACAGATCTCAACAAGGTCCTCTCTACAGCTTGTTTACATAAGAGGCATATGTGGTGTGTGTAGGGCTGCCACATCAAGCTTTTCTTTTTTTTTTTTTTCGCCACCACACCAAGCTGCACTGCTGAAGAAATGATTCAAAGTTGGTCAGCCTTCAAAGGCCCCCTACTGGCCTGGGGCTGTAAGCATTTGTCTGCCTTGTCTGCCGACGCCTCTGACTATTAGGCTGCATGTCCACCAAACATGTTTTTTCCACTGTGGGCGACTATTTTCTATTCATTCTCTATGCAGTCCAGCGTTTACAGCGCTGAGCACCCTTGGCGCTGAAGCGCTCTCAGTGGTGGCCGCTTTTTGTTGAGGCGCTCAGGGCTGAAAAAAGTTCAACTTTTCAGACTACAGCTGAGCTCGTCAATGTCAGACCTTTCTAAGCAGCCAGTCAGAGTAAAGGCGGGACATAGGACGCTGGTACAGTCTGTACCCAGACTCCTGTTTTCTGTGTCATCATGTTTTACTTCAAGAGCTGCTACCAGTGGTAGCATACATTTTCTGTCCACTGTTATTTAGAGGCTGCTATTAAAAAAATAATTAGAAAGTCTGACCATAGGAAAAGTGGAAGTGCTGAGCTGTGAGTGACAAGCTGTTGCTGGGATACAGGGCATAGACACTTTTTTTCTAGAGTGCAGCGCACAAGCACTGAAAAAAAGACATTCAGGGCAGTCGGGCGACAAAAACCATGTTTGGTGGACATGCAACTTTAGGAATTTTATTAATTTAAAAAAAAATTTGAGGGCTTGCAGTTGCGCACCCCTTCCCCCCTTCCAGCAGGGGGCACCCTAGGCAATGGCCTATGTGGCCTATGCCTTGGGCCGGCCCTCCAGGCAGTAGCAAAAAGGCTTTATGTGACATCCTGGAAAGAGAATAAATTAAAAATGTATCTTTTATTTCCATGCAGAATATGGAAGTGATAAATAGCAAATAACATCCAGTGTGTAACAAACTTTACTGCCATCTCCACATGAGATGGTAGTAAAGTAGGGGGCAGCTGTGGCACAGGTGTAGTGTGGCCAGCTACTGATTGGAGGGTCAGGGGTTCGATTCCAGCTCTGTCTGCAGTCTGCATGTCGAAGTGTCCTTGAGCAAGACATTGAACCCCCAGCTGCTCCTGGTGGCCAGGCTAGCGCCTGTGTGTGTATAGCAGCTCTGCCACCATCAGTGTGTGTGAATGTGTGCGTGAATGGGTGGATAGCAGGATCTGTAAAGTGCTTTGGTCATCCAGAGATGAGAAAAAGCGCTATATAAGTGAATGCCATTTACATGACTGCAAACCTCAACCTGCTCACTGAGGTGTGAAACTATTCTTTTCTAAAAGCTTTACTGATCAAGTACCACCTGTAAGACAACATTTTTAGTTCCATTTTCCCTCTCACAGCAGCTTTGAAACACCAACCTGTGCGTTTGCCCCCAGTAAGCATTTGTGTTCAAACATCAAACAATGAAATGCTGTCTTTGCTTCTAAGTATAATAAAAGCTCTATTTCAGTCACAAAACAAATGCAGCAGCAGGTGAAATGCGTCTGCTCTCATAAAAAAAATCCTGCTATGTGGGAGGCTGATCTTCGTTGCGTGGGCTGAGAATTTAAACACAAAAAGAATCTAAGAACTCGACAGATTAAAGAGGTTTGTGAAGTCCAAAAGAATATTTGTCTAATTCAATTGTCACAAAAAACAGAAAGAGAAAATGGCTCAAATAAAGACTAAGTACTATAGTTTAGATTGGTGTAACAGTGTGAATGTATGTAAAACTCCCTTTTCTAATTACTCTAAAAAAAATGAGGATACAGTTAGCTGGCACCTGCTGGTTCTTCATTAGTCATTAGAACTGTTAGTTTAATGTTTCATGTTTTGTATTATATTCACATTGGCCAAATGTGGTCCAGCAATATAGTCTACAATGCTGCTGTTTGGCATGTCAATAGATGTGAGACTGAGAGTCAGTATGAACCAGCTCTGAAAATAGTCATTGAATCTGCATGATATGAAAACAACTACTCTACATGCTGTACATATATGGCTAAAATATCTGTGATCATGTAAACAACAAGAGATTCAACATTTTTACTACTATTGTATTAATTACTAAGAAGACCTTACAGTGGAGTAGGGAATGCCAGTATATTCCTGAGTACAGGACTGTCTAACATTATCAATAAAAAGTAATCAGGATGTTGTCAAGATACAACTCTTGGTTAATGGTTTAGTAGTTAGTTAATAAATGCTTTATAAACACTAGGTCAGGGTCATTGACTCTGCTATAGATAACACTGTAACACAGTACAGCCTTCCACATGGACAGGTGGTCAGCATCTAAACCAGCTCCCCCACCAGCATTTGCTGGTGAGAAGGGTGGCATGTCACCCAGCAGGATTAAAAACAAGACTTGTCAAAAGTATGGATGAGCTCCTCGTGACTCAACGGCCAACATACAAACTTTCCAAGGGCAGGTGGGCCTCTTAAGCCTTGGAGGGCATTTCTCACTATAATCCACTCAGATGCAGGTTGTCCTGTGACACCGAGACGACTTTCCTTCCATTCATCTCCACACTTCGAACCTGCAATCAAGCCTGTCATTCAAGAATTGGCTTAATCTCTGACGAAAAGACTCATCATTAGATAGATAGATGTAGTTTATTGATCCCAAATTGGGAAATTACAGTGTAACAGTAGCATGACAGTAGATGACCAAAACGACAGAAACACACACAGCATAATAGACAAAGGGATAATTGTGTTGTTGGATACTCATGCATCAACACCCGACATGAAAATCTATATATAAACACTAATAAAGAGCCAGTGAGTTACTAATACTAAGATTGTTCAGATTAATTTATTTAACTTAATATAAAGTTACACAACATTTTTTTGGACTGAATAATCTTTGTTGTATTATTATCATTTTTTAAAGAAAAGCAGTGGTTAAAGTTAATTTCAACGTTGTTCACAGGATCTGGCCCCATGCAAAGTTGTGCTCACAATTTCAAAACACATTTTTAGCTGCTACCAAGGACATCTAGCCTTTTAATTAAAGCAGCCATTGCACTCATCTTGGTCCTGTGTTCTCTTTTGCATAAACAATTCTCTTTTCTGTGCTGAATCGCGGTTCAGTTTTAAAACCAAACTGAGATAATGATGACAGTTTTATTCACCAGTGTGAGAGCCAATAATGGTTCAGATAAAACACTGTTTTAACGTACCTAAAGAAACAAGAAAAAAAAAACAAGGTTCATTTTGCAACAATTGTGCCGGATACACCAAACAGATGAGGTTCACTGACACCTCAAACTTGCCAGGTGGCCGGTCATCAGCTTGGTATGTCTCCAGTTTAAGAGATTAGCTATCATTATGACCAATGATTTGAATCAGTACCCTGGTATTCTGAGTTTTGCCCCTTATTTGATGAGGAAAAAGTTTGCAACACTACACTCAAAGCAGACTCAGAAGACCAAGGCTGTATCTGAAGTCAGTCCATGCTCATTATATAGGGCACTATATAGGGCGTTTGCCATTTCTAGGGGTGTTCAAATGACTAGTGATCATAAATTAGCCCCTATATAGGGTGCTCAAAATATCCCTAACATATACTGAAAAGTAATGTCCAACCAACAGTCACCAGATTAACCAATGTATGCCAGAATGGAACACAAAGCAAATGGAGCAGTGGGATCAGAGCCTGTCATCACAGAAGTATTTTTATTTATTAATACCATGAAAATGATTTACTAGAATATATATTTACTACAAAATACCACACATATAGGTGTTATTTTTAACAGCATTCATCTGTTAGATTATACTGGCCTATCAGCACTGAGAAAATAAGGCTAGTAGTGTCCAAAAGCTCAAATTTTTATTGTTCTCTTGAGTTTACTATATATAGGTACATTTAAAAAAATAGAATATTGTTAAACCTTTAATTTATTGTACATTATTTAACTCCAAAAGTAAACATTCATATATTTTATATTTCTTACAAAGGAAACCATTCAAGCCTTTTTTGTTTTAATTTTGATGATTAGGATTTACAGATTTTGAAAATCAGCAATCTGGTACCTCAAATTATTAGAATATTCCCTAACATCAAAGCAAAAAAAACCCCAAACAAACAAAAAAAACCCAAAAGATTTATAATTCAAAAATGTCCAGCTTCTGAAAAGTGTTTTCATTTATACACTCAATACATGGCTGAGGCATTCATACGTCTATTTTCAAAAGACATCCTCTGGATATGACGCTGAGCACGTGCACTCAACTTCTTTGGTTGACCATGGTGAGGCCTGTTCTTAGTGGAACCTGTCCTGTTAAACTGCTGTATGGTCTTGGCCATTGTGCTGCAGCTCAGTTTCAGTATGTTGGCAATCTTCTTATAGCCTACGCCATCTTTATGTAGAGCAACAGTTTTTTTTCCAGATCCTCAGAGACTTCTTTGCCATGAAGTGCCATGCTGAACTTCCAGTGACCAGTATGAGAGAATGTGAGAGCAATAACATCAAATTTAACACATCTGCTCCCCATTCATACCTGAGACCTTGTAACACTAACGAGTCACATGGCACTGGGGAGGGAAAATGGCTAATTGGGCACAATTTGGACATTTTCACTTCAGAATCAGAATCAGAATCAGAATCAGCTTTATTGGCCAAGTATGCACAATACATACAAGGAATTTGACTTTGGCTAAAAACTTGCTCTCGTTGTTCAGGTGGAGGATTTAAATAAGGATTCAATGACAACAGAGTATGTACAGTAAATTACAGTCTGTCCACGTTTCTATAAAAGGATGCAAATATATACAGGAATATATGCAGTTATTTACTCAGACTAACCACACTTGCAGAAATAGTGTGAGAGTTATGTGCAATGTAATAATGGATGAAAAGTCATGAGTACAGCAACAGGTAGGACTAGGTGAATGTTAGGAGTTCATCAGAGTGATGGCTTGAGGAAAGAAACTGTTCCTGTGACGGGTGGTTTTGACCTTCAGTGATCTGTAACGACGACCAGAAGATAGAAGTTCAAACAGTTTGTGGCCGGGGTGTGATGGGTCAGCACAGATGTTTCCTGCCCGTTTCCTGATTATGGACTGATATAAGTTCTCAATGGAGGGTAGGTCGGTACCAATGATCCTCTCCGCAGACTTAACGATCCGCTGCAGTCTGGTCTTGTCCTGTTTAGTGGCAGATCCAAACCAGACAGTGATGGAAAAGCAGAGGACAGATTGGATGATGGCGGTGTAGAAGACAACCAGCAGCTCCTGAGGCAAATCAAACTTCTTGAGCTGACGCAGAAAAAACAACCTCTGCTGGGCCTTTTTCCGGACAGTGTCTATATGGGAGGACCACTTCAGATTCCGGGAGATTGTGGTACCCAGAAACTTGAAGGAGTCCACAGTGGACACTGTGCTGTTGAGGATGGTGAGTGGGGGGAATGAAGCGGGGTGTCGCCTGAAATCCACAGTCATCTCCACCATTTTGGCTGGGTTAAGTTCAAGATGGTTCTGGCTGCAACAGAGGATCAGCTGCTCCACCTCCTGCCTGTATGCAGACTCATCATCATCCCGGATCAAACCGATGACTGTGGTGTCATCCGCAAACTTCAGGAGCTTCACCGAAGGGTCCTCTGAGGTGCAGTCGTTGGAGTAGAGGGAGAAGAGCAGTGGGAAAAGGACACATCCTTGGGGGGTGCCAGTACTAATTTTTCGGGAGCTGGATGTAAATCTCCCTAGCTTCACCTGTTGCCACCTGTCAGTCAGAAAGCTGGAGATCCACTGGCAGGTGGAGGGGGGCACCTTGAGCTGGAGGAGTTTCTGATGAAGAATGCCTGGGATGATGGTGTTGAACGCTGAGCTGAAGTCGACAAACAGGATCCTGGCGTACGTCCCTGGGGAGTCGAGGTGTTGCAGGATGTAGTGTAGTCCCATATTCACTGCATCATCCACTGACCTGTTTGACTGGTAGGCAAACTGCAGTGGGTCCATCAGGGGGCCTGTGATGACCTTCAGGTGGTTCAGCACCAATCTCTCCAAGGATTTCATGCCACAGAGGTCAGGGCAACAGGTCTGTAGTCGTGTACTTAGGGGTGTACTCACTTTTGTTGCCAGCGGTTTAGACATTAATTGCTGTGTGCTGAGTTATTTTGAGGGGACAGCAAATTTACACTGTTATACAAGCTGTACACTGAATACTTTACATTGTATCAAAGTGTCATATCTTCAGTGTTGTCCCATGAAAAGATATGATAAAATATTTAGAAAAATGTGAGGGGTGTACTCACTTTACATATGTACACAGGTATACACACAGTGTGGAAGCATTGCAGCTAGATGGTATAGACAGCATTATGGTCTGTTAAGTTACCTCGCAGAATATGAATATGTACCCATACAGTATATTTTGTATTTGAATCAGCTGTGTTGTCACCCTTAGTAATGATTGATATCGTCCTAGTTGTACAATGGAGGGGACCATTTATTATGCAAGGCTGTTACATTTTGTACATTCAATACAACCCCTACGAGCAGCCTTGGTTAGGTTATAAAGTCTGACAGCCATAGGTAGGAAGGACCTGCGGAACCTCTCGGTCGCGCACCTAGGATGGTACAGCCTACTCCTAAATGAGCTCCTCAGTGCGTTCAGCATGTCCTGTAGAGGGTGGGACTTGGACTCCAGCAGAGATGACAGCTTAGCCACCATCCTCCTCTCTCCTATTCCCTCTACTCTGTCAAGGCGCAGCCCCAGAACAGAGCTAGCTTTTTTTTATCAGTCCCCTCCAGGTTACAGTCATCCTTGTTAATCATGCACCTTTTTCAACCACACTTTTTCCTTCCAATCAGCTTTCCATTAACCCTTTGAGTGTGTATGGTGCAGAACTGTGACATACCCCCTAGTGGTCAAGAGTGGTAAATATTTTTTGTCAATAAAATAGTTCGGATTTCCAAGGCTATAACTTGAAGGTGGTAAGAGATAATGACTTACTGTCAATTAGAAAGATGTAAAATATGATCCAAAGTTTCAGACAGAAATAAATTTACGCATCTAATTTGCATAATGTCACGGCACCTCTTTAAATTCTATAACTCAGTCAAAACTGGACTTTGGACATATTTACACAAAAAATGGTTCAGTCTTTTGACACCGTTTTTTGTACAGAGGTACCTCATCATCTTATCTTCAAAGTATATAAACAAGAAATCAGTACATTTAAAAAAAAACAGAAATTTCTCACTTACTTTTGACAAAGTCAGAGTGAAAAGGCAGGCGCAGTCCCGCGCTCTGCCACTAGGGGCACGCAAATTCTCATACTCAAAGGGTTAATATGCTTTGATACGGCACTATGTAAACAGCCAGTGTTTTCAGCAATGATCTTCTGTGGCTGACTCTTGTGGAGTATGTCCATGATTATCTTCTGGACAGCTGCCAAGTTAGTAGTGTTTTTATGATTGTGGTTGTATGTACTGAACTAGTGAGGGAGATATGTGCTATTATACGGTTTGAATAGTAATATACTTACCACTCAAAATGACAATTTGAGAGATATGAGATTTCTAATTTTCAAAAGCTATAAATTATAAATCTAAATTTAAAAAAAAAGGCTTGATATAGTTTCCTTGATTTGTAAGGAATGCAAAATATATGTTTACTTTTGGAATTAAATGAGGAAAATTTGATGTTCAAATTTTTTGAGATGCAGTATGATAGAAAAATTCCATATTATCCACATTATTACTATTATTATTATTATTATTATTATTATTATTATTATTATTATTATTTTGTACCATGCCTTTCCTATTTCATGTCTGATGTTTATATGTGCATTCCATGTAGAATAAGTTCATATATTCCTTTATATTGTTCTTTCATGTTTGTGAGCAATTATTGTCTAACTGTGGCCTTCAGGGGGTGTGCGTGCGAGTGCTGAGGCTGTAGGTCAGTACAAGCATAAAAGATGACCTAAGCTGCATTGATAATCTCTTTGACATGCCCTGCTAAGTTTCTGGGTCTGACGAATGTGCAAAACTTTTAGTTTGTATAGATTAGAGACACTCTGTCTGTCTCCGAGATGTCTCTGGCATCTCCCCCTCTGTTTATTTATCCTGAAGAGCAGCTATAAATACCAGGCTTGGAAAATGTATGTTCAGAGATTCGGTGTGTGGGTGCTGAAGGCCACGCTCTGTAATCTGTCCCCCAAATGGCCACGGGGTGACTTCTTTTCTTTTATAATAAATATACTTAAATCCAATACGCCGCCTGATCTTTGACTTAGAATAATTATGCTCAAAATTATTCTGTCACAGTATATCCCAATATTTGATTTTACTGTATAGAGAGTAAGGGGAAGGGAATGAGTGAATGAATGAATTTGGACATTTGGTGCAACAGACTGAGCTTTGCCACCACGTGAAATAAATTCCACTGAAATATCTGGAAAACATGCACCATCACAATCATTTTTAATAGAACTTCTTGGAAAATGTAACAGGATCCACCTTATTCCTAGCCCCCATGATGCCTTGCGTGAATTATGGGTGCAACTTACGGTACTAGTTTAGAATGTGGAGTTGTCACTGAAACAGGACACTTTTCCTTGTAAAAAAAAAAAAAATGACTTGACATCAAAAATGCAGGAACACGGCCTTTTGCACCTCAAAACGAGTAATATAATCATACCACTTCTCACAACTATCAAGGGATGAGAAGATGACCTTAAAAAGTGGCCTCGCAGACTGTAGCTCCGTTAGTTAGCTCCGCTGCTAAGACACTAACGCTGTAAACAAATAAAAGCTCTGAGATATATCAATGTCTCCACCGCAATAAAGTTGGTTGCATTTTGTTAAAATATGTTGAACATAATCAAAATGACCTTAGAGCAGACGTAGAATCTAGTCAGAGCCACAAAGAACCACGACACCGTGCTTGGGTGTTTTAATGTCGGGGTAAATACAGACAGCTGCAGCTGTTTTTTTTACCCTGAAATTAAAATGCTCATGCTGCTGTCATGCCATGAATGCTTGTTATTTAACTCACCATGTACAGACCTTTTCTGTACATGATACATCAAGTTAAAAATTTTATTGATCTATATTTTGTGATAATTTAAAAATTAATGAATGCTGAAGCTGCTAATATCAAGTCCATATCATTCATATCATATCATTATTCTGGTGCAGGCAATGCAGTGCAAAATGCAAAAAAACCCCAAAAACAACTATTTGATATCTTTCTTAAATTGTTAAGCCTTAGGAAGCAAACTGTTACTATTTTTTTAGTTATTTATTTTACTTCTTGCAGCCTTGCATAGATCTGTGACATTCATACAAGTGAAAACATACCTGGTGCTGTTGTGTCTGTCCTGTGTCTGTACCACCGATTACACGAACAGTCCCTTTTAGTTTTCAGTGCATGATCTACGCGTTGCTGTTGAAGCCACAGATTTAGCTGATGTTTAGGAGCCTTACACCACGAACAGCAGCAAGTACCAAAACTAAGCAAAAACATTCAAAAACACAAAAACTGCAAGTGCTGAAATTAACTTGACCGCAAAACAGATATGTGGACTATACATTAAAACAAATTTGAAACACTTTTAAAAACACTATTTTAAATGCTCCACTACTCCACTCTTGCTGACTGATTTACAGTAACACTACTTCAGCTGAAACCGGAAGCTGCATCCATAATTGTTTCTACAGTAGCGCCCTCAGAAATAAGGTGGATATATCATATATAATACCTGTTTTGTTTTAAGTGTAGACAAATGAAAACTAAAGTGCAATCCACACACTATAAACATACGTTTATATAATGTGATTTCATTATTCACAGTGAGAACATACTGTACAGTTCAACCTCATGCTGTGTAACGTCAATGCTTTTAGTTCGGAGTCACTGATCCATATGCCTCTGCCACATTCCATACGATCCCGTTTTTCATGAAGAATTCTGCTTTAATGCAGGCTGCGCGTGCATACTTTTGGTCTTCAAAGCAGACAAAGGGAGAGGGACGGCGGCCGTATTCTGAAGAGGACAGCACTGGCATGGGTCTGGACTTCTCCTGTAAGTGAGCATGAGGATGGGGGAAGGACACAGAAGACATCTGAAATTGTGCTTGATGCAGTGTTATCATTGCACTCCTAACAGTACTGCCTAGTGATACAAAGCTGTACGTTTTCACAGACTGAAGACTGTGGTACAGTGAAGATGGCTTTTATACAACATACATCTCACTTGTCCATGTACAGACGTGGACAAAACTGGTGGTACCCCTCTGTTAATGAAAGAAAAACCCACAATGGTCACAGAAATAACTTGAATCTGACAAAAGTGGTAATAAATAAAAAGTCTATAAAAATTAACCAATGAAAATCAGACAATGCTTTTGAATTGTGGTTCAACAGAATTATTTTAAAAAACAAACTCATGAAAGAGGCCTGGACAAAAATGATGGTACTCTTAACTTAATATTTTGTTGCACAACCTTTTGAGGCAATCACTGCAATCAAACGATTTCTGTAACTGTCAGTGAGACTTCTGTACCTCTCAGCAGGTATTTTGGCCCACTCCTCATCAGCAAACTGCTCCAGTTGTCTCAGGTTTGAAGGATGCTTTCTCCAGACGGCATGTTTCAGCTCCTTCCACAGATGTTCAATAGGATTTAGATCAGGGCTCATAGAAGGCCACTTTACAATAGTCCAATGTTTCGCTCTTAGCCATTCTTGGGTGTTTTTAGCTGTTTGTTTTGGGTCATTATCCTGTTGCAAGACCCATGACCTGCGACTGAGACCAAGCTGTCTGACACTGGGCAGCACATTTCTCTCTAGAATACCTTGATAGTCTTGAGATTTCATTGTACCCTGCACAGATTCAAGACACCCTGTGCCAGATGCAGCAAAGCAACCCCAGAACATAACAGAACCTCCTCCATGTTTCACAGTAGGGACAGTGTTCTTTTCTTGGTATGCTTCATTTTTGCGTCTGTGAACAAAGAGCTGATGTGCCTTGCCAAAAAGTTCCAGTTTTGTCTCGTCTGTCCATAGGACATTCTCCCAGAAGCTTTGTGGCTTGTCAACATGCAGTTTGACAAATTCCAGTCTGGCTTTTTTATGATTTCTTTTCAACAGTGGTGTCCTCCTTGGTCGTCTCCCATGAAGTCTACTTTGGCTTAAACAACAACAGATGGTGCGATCTGACACTGATGTACCTTGACCTTGGAGTTCACCATGAATGTGTTTAGAGGTTGTTCTGGGCTCTTTTGTTACCATTCATATTATCTGTCTCCTCCTGCGGCCACATCCAGGGAGGTTGGCTACAGTCCCGTGGATCTTAAATTTCTGAATAATATGTGCAACTGTAGTCACAGGAACATCAGGCTGCTTGGAGATGGTCTTATAGCCTTTACCTTTAACATGCTTGTCTATAATTTTCTTTCTAATCTCCTGAGACAACTCTCTCCTTTGCTTCCTCTGGTCCATGTTTAGTGTGGTACACACCATGTCAACAAACAGCACAGTGACTACTTGTCACCCTTTAAATAGGCCGACTGACTGATTACAAGTTTGTAGACACCTGTGATGTTAATTAGAGGACACATCTTGGTTGAACATGTCCCTATGGTCACATTATTTTCAATCTTTTCTAGGGGTACCATCATTTTTGTCCAGGCCTGTTTCATGAGTTTGTTTTTTAAAATAATTCTGTTGAACTACAATTCAAAAGCATTGTCTGATTTTCATTGGTTAATTTTCATAGAATTTTTATTTATTACCACTTTTGTCAGATTCAAGTTATTTCTGTGACCATTGTGGGTTTTTCTTTCATTAACAGAGGGGTACCAACAATTTTGTCCACGTCTGTAAGTTGATTGCAAATTACCAATGCAACAATTTTGGTGTAGCACTAATTCACACTGTATCTATCCAGTAAACACACCTG
The DNA here is from genome assembly GCA_020510985.1 of Pholidichthys leucotaenia. Classification (NCBI taxonomy): domain Eukaryota; kingdom Metazoa; phylum Chordata; class Actinopteri; order Cichliformes; family Pholidichthyidae; genus Pholidichthys; species Pholidichthys leucotaenia. The sequence continues at coordinate 175,132,867 of CM035839.1, read as the reverse complement.
ACACAAATCATGACAATTTTCAGGCTGTGCAGAACCTGTCAATGACATAATCCACAAAGCACGTACATCTAGACACAAGTACACAAGTTTTATTATTTTAGCTGTTTGCCAAAACGTATTCAAGATACATTTATATAAGCAATATGACCTTAAAGTGCAGACTCTCAGCTTTAATTTGAGGGTATTCACGTCCAAATTGGAGTTACAGCTTAAAAATTGCAACCATTTTTATACAAAATCTCCTCGTTTCATGGGCTCAAAAGTAATTGGACAAATTAACATTACCATAAATAAAATGTTTATTTATAATACTTTGTTGAGAATCCTTTACAGACAATGATTGCCTGAAGTCTGGGACCCATGGACATCACCAAACGCTGGGTTTCCTCCTTTGTGATGCTTTGTCAGGCCTTTATTGCAGTTGTCTTTGGTTTTTGCTTGTTTGAGTCTTTCTGCCTTAAGTTTTGTCTTAAACAAGTCAAATACAAGCTTGATGTGTTGGGATCTGGTAATCGACTCGACCATTGCAGAATATTTCACTTCTTTGCCTTAAAAAACCTCCTGGGTTGCTTTTGCAGTATGTTTGGGTCATTGTCCATCTGTATTGTGAAGTGCTGTTCGATCAACTTTGCTGCACTGGGCTGAATATGAGCAAATAGTATATCCCTATACACTTCAGAATTCATCTGGCTGCTTCTGTCTTCTGTCACATCATCAGTAAACACTAGTGACCCAGTGCTACTGGAAGATATAGTACATGCCCATGCATCACACTGCCTTCACCATGTTTTACAGGTGATGTGGTGTGGTATGTTTTGGATCATGAGCCATTCCAAGACTCCATACTTTCTTCTTCCCATCATTCTGGTACAGACTGATCTTGGTTTCATCTGTCCAAAGAATGCTGTCCCAGAACTGGGTTGTGTCATGAAGGCACTTATTGTGAAGTGTAGTGTGGTGATGCCGACTTCCTGTCACATCACCGCACTGCCCTATATAGTGGGGTGACCCACCATAGCACTTCCTCTTGTGCCGGATGCCCACGCTAGGTGCCTGCCGTGTACTGCTATCCAGTTCCATCAATAAAGCTGTGTTCAACGCCATTACTCTCTTCGCTTCATTCATCACCAGGTGTGTGGATATAACATTTGGCGACTGAGGATTAACTCATGGAGGCATGCATTACACCACTCCGACCTTTTCTCGAGCTCCTGGGTGAACCGCTGGTGCCTTGGCTGCTTTGGTTCGAGGCTTTTCAAATCTACATCTCCGCGCTGGACCACGGGCAGCTCAATAAGTTGAGGGCATGTGCACTTGACTTGTGCATGACTGTATGGAGAATTCATTTTCGCCAGCGACACAAAGTGTAGATGAGCCCATCCACCAATTTGTCACTGACTTAAGGCAGCTAGCTAGCGAGTGCCACTTTGGACAACTGGAAGATGAAATGGTGCGCGACCAGCTAGCAGAGCACACTGCAACGCTGCATTGCGAGCTAGGCTATTAATGGTGCCAAATGACTTAACATTAGTCAGAGCTGTCGAGCTAGCTCTCCAGTTGGAGGCCGCAGACAAGCTAACCTTGGAGCTCAACTGGTGTCAGTCACAGAGGCCGCCTGAGCCACCCACCACAGCAAATGTTGCAGACTCGGATAGCGAGGATAGCTTGGATGACGACATTATGGAAACCAATGCTGCCAGCCGAAGGTCTGCTCTGGGAAAATGCCTGTGCAAAGGTTGTGGGTCCACAATGCACCGCAATAAGGCAAAGGAATGGTCGGCAAGAGGAAAACATTGTAGCAGATGTGGACGCTTGAACCATTATGCCAGAGTGTGCCGCTTATCTGAGCCGGAGAGCCCATGGAAGAAATCACTCTGCTTGCCCCCGACAACCATCCATACGGTGACTCCCAGCACAAACGGGTACATGTATTGTTCAGTGGAGTTAGATGGCGTGGAGGTGCCACTGTTGCTTGACATGGCGGTGGTGCGGTCGATGCTGAACTGGGCCATGGTGAAGAAGTTCTTTCCACACTACAGGATTAAAGGTAACCCAACACCATTATATGGCTTTGGAGGTAGCAGGTTGTGCACAGTTGGGACTTTGGAGTTAACGGTTCGTTACAAGTCTGCGAAGATGGTTGACTTCATGTTCCAAGTGGCGGCACATGGAGATAACATCATGGGCTGTGACCTATTCTATGGACTGGGTTTCGCCATTAAAGATGGTGTTGGGAAGGGATGGTCAGGTTGTGGCCACTGGAACCCAGTGGTTCTGGTGGTCAAAGAGGATGTTGTGTGGGATGGAGGGCTACCAGACACTGTAGCGGTCAAATAGGACCAGTTTTACTCAGGTTCAGTGCGGGAAAGTCTCAGTGCCAGCTCTCAGGACATGGCAGAAAGGGGTACCGAGCGTGGCGACGGGGCACCTGCGTCGGCAAGTGACACCATGCTGGCTCCAGATGCCTTGGAAGCTTGGCCACAGGGGGATGGGGGGTCTGCAGCTACGATGGTGACAGCTACAACGTTTTCAGAAGAGGACGGGGCCAGACCAATGAGCATGGAGTTACCGCATGCTCAGCAGCAGCACACCAGGCCAAGAAGGGCCCCACTTAGGGTTATGGACTTGGTTCAGGGTGACGAATGACCACGGCAAAGATGGGCCAAACGACAGCCAGCGAAACATCAAGCATGTCTGCGAATAATGGCAAAGTTGGGCGCAGCGTCCTTCCGGTTGTCTGACGGCTCATCAAGACATCGCAATCAGCTTCGGCGTGTCCAGGAGGGCGCTCCAAGTGGCGAGGCTGGATGGGAGTCGGTGATGGTGGTGTGGGAACCAGGCTCCATCGTCCAGATGATCAGCCATCACTCTGAGGGCCTGCTGCTTCCAGGAACACGCCTGCTGAGGGGCTGCCCTGGGCCCCCCCATGCCGGTTCCACCTTTCCCACCCAAGTGATTGTGCTGTAGCAGTGTGTTTATAATTTTGTTGTGGTGGTGGTGTTTTGTGTGTTAGTTTAGGAGCACGGCAGATATCTTTTGTTTAATAAAGGACATTTTAGTTTATTCGGTGGCAAAATAATCCACCGTGTTGTGCGGGTTGTGTGGTAGTCCACCCACCAACTCTATTTTAGGTTGTTTTGTGTGAATGTGTTAGGCCCTTTGAGTACCTTAGTTTTTATTATTTTAGAGTGTGATTCGGGTTCTAAATTGGGGTGGGTTCAGTTGTATGTGTGGTTTTGGACTTTGTAAAGGGGGGGGGATGTCATGATGGCAGTTATTGTTAAGTGCAGTGTGGTGACGCCAACTTCCTGTCACGTCACCGCACTGCCCTATATAGCAGGGTGACCCACCATAGCATTTCCTCTTGTGCTGGATGCTCACGCTAGGTGCTCGCTGTGTACTGCTATCCAGTTCCATCTATAAAGCTATGTTCAATGACACTACTTTGTTTGCCTCGTTCATCACCAGGTTTGTGGACATAACAGGCTGGCTTCTTTAGATGTTTTTTGGCAAAGTCTAATCTGGCATTTCTATTTTTGAGGCTGATTAATGGTTTGCACCTTGTGGTGAACCCTCTGTATTTGCTATCATTATTTTTTTTTTCTCTTTATGGTTGACTTAAACCCCTTTTCCACTAGTACCCAGTCAGCCCTACACACGTCTACACGGTTTTGCATGGCTCAGCACGGTTTTGTTTCCATTACAGCTGGGTACCGCTTGGGGTGGGTGGGATTTTTTTACAACAAGGCGGCACCACACTCCCGAGACGTAAAACACATGACACAAGAAAAACACAAGATGGCGGCTTACAAGGTGACTGCTTAGTGTCTGCTCGGTCTCTGGCTTTTGTCAGAGTAAAGGCAAAAAATAACAGCCAGACAAGGGTACAGGCAGCAAGATGAAACACTCTGGAAAAGTACTGGAGCGTTTAAGAAGCCACAGAGCTGAAGATGTGAGGATACAAACTAGATCATATATGGAGGTAAGCTAATGATTGCTAATGCTAGTTTGCTTTAAGTCCGCCGTACTACATTGTAATGTCTGTAAGTTATCGCTATTGGGTACTAAAATATGTATGCTGTGTGTGTGTTTCAGATGGCTATCTTGTGGGAAAATTGCCACTTCAAACTGTGGGTCTGGGTGTTCAACACAGCTTCTCACTGATGTCACCCCAGCTTCACAAACGATCAGTGGTTATAGAACTTAAGAACGTCTGCAGAAATGTTTACCTTCCTGTACAACAAAATGCTCTGATCTCTGTGAAAATCATGGACAGACTGTTGAGACATCATGTCTTGTACCTGCTCCAGCAGCACTGAGTCTGTGGTGGTGTCATGGCAAAAAGTGATCAGCTGCCAAAACTTGATCACCAGGTTGTAGTTATGGGATTATATTAGCCATAAAATATATATTTCAACAGGTAAACAGTACTGAGTTAGGTATAATAAGATATATTTAACAATTATGATGCATTTTAGGCCAAAACAAACTTGATCTAGGATTAAAAGCAATTAAAATAATGCAGTCACAAGGTTACATAGAAAATACTTGATTTACTAGATACATGTAGATACTGTAGAAATATATATTCTCTGCATCAACAATGTTCTATTCATGTATTCATGTAGTATTGCATCGAGAATTTTGACAATAGACCTTTGTACTTTTGCAGATCTGTCTCCACTTTTGTTTTATGTGTGAAGGTCACCACCAAGTGATATAAATAAAATACAAAGAGATTGGAAAAGCTGTCTAAGAACAATCCAGCAGTTTGAGAAATCACTTTTGGTTTGGTGTAAGTCTGTCAACAGAATTATGAACCATAAAGCAGTTTGTGTTAAAATGTTAAATCCCATTAAACACCAACCCAGGGGTGTCCAATCATGTGCCATGGAGGGCCAAGACCCTGTAGGTTCTCTCTTCTACCCAGTCTCATCAGCAGGTGTTTTCACTGATCAGCAGTCAATGGGAAGAAATTCAATGGAATCTGCTGATGAAGACACTAGTTGGAGGTAAATCCTGCAGGGTCTTGGCTCTCCATGGCACATGATTGGACACCCCTGCCCTAACCCATTATTAGAAAGTACAGATGCTAATATGGCCCAGAATTCCTCCATATACTGGTACTATCACTTAAGTGTGCAGTGTCTTCTGCACTGGCACATCCAACAATATTCAATTCAATTCAGTTCAATTCAGCTTTATTTATAATGTGCCACATCACAACAAAAGCCATCTCGTGGTGCCACAGTGCAGATTAAAAAAAAAAAAAAATCACACAGTCACAGAAAAACCCAGCAATCAGACGATCCCCTATGAGCAAGCACTAGGCGACAGTGGAGAGGAAAAACTCCCATTTGGAAGGAAGAAACCTCTAGCAGAACCAGGCTCAGGGAGGGGCAGTCGTCTGCTGCGACTGGCTGGGGATGAGGGGATAGGGAGGATGGAAGGACAGACATAAAGAACATAGCAGTAAGATGCCAAGTACAATATTGGAGGTCAACCAGCAGTATGGATCAGATAACAATAGAACATGAGTGGGGTTAAAAGACACAAATACCCTCCTTAAACAAAAGCTATATTAAAAAGGAAGGATTTTACCCTGTTCTTAAAGACAGAGACCGAGTCTGACTCCCGGACCCAGAGCGGTAACTGGTTCCAGAGAGAAGGGGCTTGGTAGCAGAAGGCTCTGCCTCCCACCGTACTTTTGGAGATTCTGGGCGCCACAAGTAAGCCAGCATTTTGGGAGCGTAATGCTCTGTTAGGATGGTAAGGTAATATCAGATCTTTTATATATTGGGGGGCCAGATTGTTAAGAGCTCTGAAAGTAAGAAGAAGGATTTTAAACTTGATTCTGAATTCAATGGGTAGCCAATGGAGGGAGGACAGAACCGGGGAAATATGATCTCTTTTTCTAGAACCAGTTAAAACTCTAGCAGCAGCATTTTGAATCAATTGAAGACTTTTTAAAGATACTCTAGGACAACCAGATAATAGCGAATTACAATAATCTAATCGCGTACTAACAAAGGCATGAATCAGTTTCTCAGCATCACCCAGAGACAAGATGCTCCTGATCTTAGCAATATTGCGCAGATGATATAAGGCGGTCCTAGAAACAGTTTTAATATGTGAATTAAAGGACAAATCCTGGTCAAAAATCACTCCAAGGTTCCTCACACAACTGTTCAGAGTGAGAGTGGCAGCATCTAAATTAAGGGCATAATCTGAAAAGGAATTTCTAAGATGTTTTGGGCCAACAACAATGACTTCAGTCTTATCAGAGTTCAATAGTAAAAAATTACAAGTCATCCAAGCTTTGATGTCCTTAAGACAGGCATCTAGCTTGGCCAACTGATCACAATCATCGGGCTTCATTGACAGGTACAGTTGTGTGTCATCAGCGTAACAATGAAAATGTATACAGCGCTTTCTGATGATATTGCCCAGCGGGAGCATATATAGACTAAAAAGAGTAGGGCCCAACACAGATCCCTGTGGAACTCCGTGAGTGAGCTTAGAGCTGGAAGAAAATCCATCATTGACATGGACAAACTGAAATCTATCAGACAAATAAGATCTAAACCACTGCAACGGAGTTCCACTGAGTCCAGCAAAGTGTTCCAATCTATCAAGTAGAATGGCATGATCGATAGTGTCAAAGGCTGCACTGAGATCTAAAAGAACAAGAACAGAGACAAGTCCATTATCAGCTGCAGTCAGGAGGTCATTAGGGACCTTCACTAAGGCAGTTTCAGCGCTGTGATGAGCTCTGAACCCAGACTGAAACACCTCAAACAAACCAACTCCCTGCAAATGGTCAGATAATTGCACAGCAACAACTCTTTCAAGATTTTTTGAAATGAAAGGCAAATTGGAGATTGGTCGATAATTGGCCAAAACTCCAGGATCGAGCGTCGTTTTTTTAAGTACGGGTTTAATTACAGCAGTTTTAAAAGCCAGTGGAACATAACCCAGAGTTAAAGAAGGATTAATGATAAGAAGAATACGGCTACTAATAATTGGGAAAATAATTTTAAATAACCTGGAAGGAATAGGGTCCAGAAGGCAAGATGAAGGCTTAGAAGAGGAAACTACCCTATCCAACTCCAAGAGGTCGATTGGCGTAAATCTATCCAAGCAGATATCAATTGAGGGAGCTGCAGTAGTTAATGTACTAGAGTTTATGGTAGGAAGAATCTGACTAATTTCATCTCTAATAGATAAAATTTTAAGATTGAAATAGTTCAGAAAGTCCTGACTAGAAAGCTCAGGGGGGATGCGAGGATTGACCGAGTCATGGCTCTTTGTAAGCCTGGCTACAGTGTTGAAGAGAAACCTGGGGTTATTCTTGTTTGCTTCTATTAATGCAGAATAATAGCTTGATGTAGCTTTTCTAAGAGATTTTACAGTCTTCAGTTAATAAAATAATTGTTTTGGTTACTTTTTCTTAAAAATGAGCCATTATTTTCAAAGTCTCTGATAAATGGTTTGTACTGTTGATTCTCTTCCTACCGGTGTCTTAACAGACAAAATAGAAAATCATGATGCAAACACATAAGTCACTAAATTGTTTATTACAATCAGCAGCAAATTCCAGATTATTCAGAATGTGCAAAATGCAAACTGTTAAAAAAAAAAAAAAAACTTAGAATGGGTCACACAAGCTGGCCACGCTGCCTCACTGAGAAGCAACTGGGATGTGCCGCTCATACTGGGCTCGATTCAGCAGATCTTCAGCCTGCATCTCTGTAAATAGTGATGCAAGGTCTGGTTTGGGGTGGATCGTTTTCATCTTGCCTAGACGAAACACAGAAATGGGTGGTGGTTAATTTAAGCAAGTTTAAAGCATATTTGGGAAATACACTTATTGCTAAAAGCCAGTGGTAGAATGTGACAAAAAAGTGCTTCATTGTTGTATTTAACCACAATTTTCATGTTGCTGGGCTTCAGTAAAGTAGATTTTACAAGGGCTGGGTTACTTTTAAAATCATTTGTTTTTACTGTGGCCTCAGGAATCAGAATGAGTTATACCTTCAGTTGAATGGAATCTAGTACTTTAACTAAGGGTGTGCATCCCTGAGTAAGGAGTCGCTCAGTCAAAATATGTAATTTTTATCAATAGAAGTTTAGCCACTGCTCTGTCACTGCTGTGTCGCCCTGGCTTCAAGTGTGGGCAGTGTTTTGCACTTGTATTGCTAAAATATAAAAGGACGCACTACAATGGGTCTCATATTTGTGATGTGTCCCGTTATTATAATACTGCATGCGTTTATTGACGATAGACTATAAACTACACATATAAACTAAATTATAATGGTGACTGAACAACTCCCATTCCCCAAAGTGTAACATACAGTTATGAATATAACTCACAAAGGATCACACAAGTGATCTGACAAAAAAATAAATACATAAACAAGTGGTTTATTTCACAGTTGATGTGCTATTCATTTTCAATTATTCTATAATTAATATTCACACAATCAAATAAATCTCAGTTCAGTCCCTTTCATATTAAGTGGAAATTGTGCTACTGAGGCGGATGATAAAATAAGGCAGCGAAGTGAGGTTTTAAGTAGGTTTATTAAATCATACCGCCATCATAGGAACTCCGCTCCAGCCCTTGTGTAAGCAGACTGGAGCGGGGTCCTCAGGCTCTCAGCGAGGAGACACAGGATGTGTGTGTCAGCAGCAGTAGTTGAAGAGTGACAGCAGGGTTACAGAATAATGCAGCTTATATACCCAACTACAGACAATACATGAAAGGCATTCACAGCAGTAGGTATGGGCATTTGCATTTGAGAGAGACATATAACAATAGGAGATTGCAAGCCAGGATTCGCCTCTGCTCCAGAACTGCAGGACAAAAGAGGTTACAAGGCACATCTACATATTGTCATCAGTGTATAGACACAGTAAGGACAGGAAGCATGAACACAATGCATGAATGGCACATTAACATCACAGTAGTGAGCCGGAAAAAGCCAGAAGAAGCGGGCTGTCTGTAGACATTAATACACACATTGCTGTGCCTGTCCAGCTGTTGTGGGGATTACGCCACACGCTCCCCTCCAGAGGGCTCGGCAGGCGGCCGAGGCCTCGATAGTCTGGCTTTGGCAGCGAGCAGGGCAAGCTCTGTGCAGGCGGAGGTGGAGGGGGGTGGGGGGTAGTAAATGCCGGCCCTGGACGGTGAAATCGTCTGAGCCGCGCAAAAATTGCTTGTTGGTTCACGATGTCGAGGGGCTGTCCTGTTGAACGTGCGGAGATCACAAGAAGAAAAATTAGTCACTGGCTCCTCTCGCGATTAAGTCCTGCAAGGATTAATAGTGGCCGTGAAGAAAAGCAGGGGCGGCTGTAAGAAAAAAAACAAAGGCAAAGGGACTTGGCGTGTTGACTTTAGGTGCGGGCACAACCTTAAAGCCCTCGGGAACCGCCGACTGCCGAATTCCCTATGTGTGCCATGGCTGAGACCGTTAGCAAATCCTTCGAGCATGCTGTGTGCGTGCCTCAGGTGTACGAGCAACCCTGAAGGGCCTGTGTGCAGCGGCGAAGGAGGATGGGGGTCTGTAGAGCCGTATGCGTCCCGTGCGTGGTGCGCCGTCTTCGTAACTCCCTGTGCGTGGGTGGGCCAGCTGGGGAGGAGAGCCAGGGTCAGGGTGCTTAATCATCCCTGTTCATTGTGTTGGAGCGGTGAAAGTGAGTAGACGATCTTTGTCCCTCGTGCTCGTGTAGATGCGTTGGAGCGGTGAGAGGGAGGAGACGATCATTGTCACTCGCTCGGCCATGGTGCGTTCAGGTACACGCGCTGCATTCTCCGTCGGCCATGGAGGTCGCCGTCGTGGAGAGGGGACGAGGTGCATGCGCTCTCGTGTGGAGACACAGAATCGTGTGTCAGAAGCTGTGAGCGCTGCCGGTCCCAGCGTGGGTGTGCAGATCTCAGACGTGCAGATCTCACCATGAAGAACGGGTCACCAGTGTAGCTGTCCAGACCAGAAGGTTGCATTCTCGGGGTCACCAGCATAACTGTCCAGACCAGAAGGTTGCGTCGCACAAAACGTGTGCTTCCTCGGGGTCACCAATGAGGCGGATGATAAAATAAGGCAGCGAAGTGAGGTTTTAAGTAGGTTTATTAAATCATACCGCCATCATAGGAACTCCGCTCCAGCCCTTGTGTAAGCAGACTGGAGCGGGGTCCTCAGGCTCTCAGCGAGGAGACACAGGATGTGTGTGTCAGCAGCAGTAGTTGAAGAGTGACAGCAGGGTTACAGAATAATGCAGCTTATATACCCAACTACAGACAATACATGAAAGGCATTCACAGCAGTAGGTATGGGCATTTGCATTTGAGAGAGACATATAACAATAGGAGATTGCAAGCCAGGATTCGCCTCTGCTCCAGAACTGCAGGACAAAAGAGGTTACAAGGCACATCTACATATTGTCATCAGTGTATAGACACAGTAAGGACAGGAAGCATGAACACAATGCATGAATGGCACATTAACATCACAGTAGTGAGCCGGAAAAAGCCAGAAGAAGCGGGCTGTCTGTAGACATTAATACACACATTGCTGTGCCTGTCCAGCTGTTGTGGGGATTACGCCACACGCTCCCCTCCAGAGGGCTCGGCAGGCGGCCGAGGCCTCGATAGTCTGGCTTTGGCAGCGAGCAGGGCAAGCTCTGTGCAGGCGGAGGTGGAGGGGGGTGGGGGGTAGTAAATGCCGGCCCTGGACGGTGAAATCGTCTGAGCCGCGCAAAAATTGCTTGTTGGTTCACGATGTCGAGGGGCTGTCCTGTTGAACGTGCGGAGATCACAAGAAGAAAAATTAGTCACTGGCTCCTCTCGCGATTAAGTCCTGCAAGGATTAATAGTGGCCGTGAAGAAAAGCAGGGGCGGCTGTAAGAAAAAAAACAAAGGCAAAGGGACTTGGCGTGTTGACTTTAGGTGCGGGCACAACCTTAAAGCCCTCGGGAACCGCCGACTGCCGAATTCCCTATGTGTGCCATGGCTGAGACCGTTAGCAAATCCTTCGAGCATGCTGTGTGCGTGCCTCAGGTGTACGAGCAACCCTGAAGGGCCTGTGTGCAGCGGCGAAGGAGGATGGGGGTCTGTAGAGCCGTATGCGTCCCGTGCGTGGTGCGCCGTCTTCGTAACTCCCTGTGCGTGTGCCGGGGCTCTGTGCGTGGGTGGGCCAGCTGGGGAGGAGAGCCAGGGTCAGGGTGCTTAATCATCCCTGTTCATTGTGTTGGAGCGGTGAAAGTGAGTAGACGATCTTTGTCCCTCGTGCTCGTGTAGATGCGTTGGAGCGGTGAGAGGGAGGAGACGATCATTGTCACTCGCTCGGCCATGGTGCGTTCAGGTACACGCGCTGCATTCTCCGTCGGCCATGGAGGTCGCCGTCGTGGAGAGGGGACGAGGTGCATGCGCTCTCGTGTGGAGACACAGAATCGTGTGTCAGAAGCTGTGAGCGCTGCCGGTCCCAGCGTGGGTGTGCAGATCTCAGACGTGCAGATCTCACCATGAAGAACGGGTCACCAGTGTAGCTGTCCAGACCAGAAGGTTGCATTCTCGGGGTCACCAGCATAACTGTCCAGACCAGAAGGTTGCGTCGCACAAAACGTGTGCTTCCTCGGGGTCACCAATGAGGCGGATGATAAAATAAGGCAGCGAAGTGAGGTTTTAAGTAGGTTTATTAAATCATACCGCCATCATAGGAACTCCGCTCCAGCCCTTGTGTAAGCAGACTGGAGCGGGGTCCTCAGGCTCTCAGCGAGGAGACACAGGATGTGTGTGTCAGCAGCAGTAGTTGAAGAGTGACAGCAGGGTTACAGAATAATGCAGCTTATATACCCAACTACAGACAATACATGAAAGGCATTCACAGCAGTAGGTATGGGCATTTGCATTTGAGAGAGACACATAACAATAGGAGATTGCAAGCCAGGATTCGCCTCTGTTCCAGAACTGCAGGACAAAAGAGGTTACAAGGCACATCTACATATTGTCATCAGTGTAAAGACACAGTAAGGACAGGAAGCATGAACACAATGCATGAATGGCACATCAACATCACAGTAGTGAGCCGGAAAAAGCCAGAAGAAGCGGGCTGTCTGTAGACATTAATACACACATTGCTGTGCCTGTCCAGCTGTTGTGGGGATTACGCCACACTACTTTAGATCTGGCACTTTATCTATACTTTAACCAGCTGAACTCGGGGATTCCGCGGGCGGTCACGTCTCTGCGTCGTAGTGCGTCTCAGTGCACACTGAAAAAAAAAAGCTGCATTTCCGTTCTTCCAGTACAGACACAGCCGTGAACAGAAAGCCAAAGGAGTGTTTGATTGGTTTAGATTTGATTGACCTCTCATTTGACTAATAAGAGCCTTGAATTGGGTTTCTGAAACCTTGAAGAACCAATGACTGAAAACCTAGCAAGAAGGACCTGCCTACCAACGACCGCAAGTACAACAAGCCAGTTGAAGCAGAGAAGTTCGACGACTGACGTGTCGTTTAGCCAATGAAATTCTGAATTCAGCAATACCTGACATGCCTTTGTTATGTGTTTATATTGCCGTTAAAACACGTGCGTCCCCGTGCGTAAAATCTATTTTGCCTAAGCCGCTGGGTGACACACATTGAGACCTGTGCGTAACGGTAGCGTTAGCCACTCTTAGCCATTAGCCAGTCTTTTTTTTATTACTACTGTTCTTATTTGTTTTGAAAAATGGTTCGCAAAAACCGCAAGCATGGAAGCGGAGATGGTTTGACCGGGTCGGGTGACCAGAACCTCGAGTCCGTAACAACCGGACCAGCTTCATGTTCGTCTGACAATGAGGAACTTCGACAACAGATGTTCACCAACGACACTGCTGTTGTGGACAGGTAAGTGTTATAAGCTAAATTATTCTTTATCGATGAAAATAGTAATAAAAATTACTTTTGACCGATCGGTAATTACAACGGTCCCTCATGGCTACAAGTTTTTTTGTGTGCCGAGTTCCTCTGTAGCGGGGGGGGGGGGGTGTTATCCTCTACATTGCAGATATTTTAGTATAATTTTTAGTGCACTGTAGACTATTTTTTCTTGTTAAAAAAAAGGCCACACATTTTTTACGTGGCATGTTTCTTTGTGTGTGTGTGTGTGTGTGGGGGGTTATTTGTTACCCTCTAGAAATGTAATAATATTTTAGTATAATTTTCATTGCACTGTAGGCTATTTTTTCTTGTAAAAAGGCCACACATTTTTTACGTGGCATGCTCCTTTGTGTGTGGGGGGCTTGTTTGTTCATTCATTCATTCATGAATGAACAAACAACCCCCCCCCCACACACACACCTTTGTGTGTGGGGGGCTTGTTTGTTCATTCATTCATTCATGAATGAACAAACAACCCCCCCACACACACACACAAAGGAGCATGCCACCTAAAAATGTGTTTGTTACCCTCTAGAAATGTGATAACATTTTAGTATAATTTTTATTGCACTTTAGGCTATTTTTTCTTGTAAAAAAGGCCACACATTTTTTTACGTGGCATGCTCCTTTGTGTGTGGCGGTCTTGTTTGTTCATTCATTCATTCATGAATGAACAAACAAGAACAACCCCCCCCCACACACACAAAAGAGCATGCCACCTAAAAATGTGTTTGTTACCCTCTAGAAATGTGATAACATTTTAGTATAATTTTTATTGCACTTTAGGCTATTTTTTCTTGTAAAAAAAAAAAACAGGAACTGTGCTGAACTCTGGGAAAATAGGAGAATAGTGAAAAATAAAAATTGAACTTTGTAAATGACTTTTTATTTTCACATAATAGACAAACTTCAGATGAAGACTCTGGTGAGGAGTGGGTGCCAGACAAGTACTCTCCGTGCCGCCTTGCGTAAAGGACTACAACTGGTATGTAATGATTTGAAAATGTAACAATTGGGTTGAGTAATATACTGAAGTGTTTTTTTTCTTTTATTCTAAAAATTATGTTTTTTTGTCCATTCAGGTGCATGGGTGGAGTGGACCTACGTATCAGATGCCCTGATAGGCTACTACAGTGTTCTCCATAAGACCATGAAGTGGTATAAGAGCTTTTTTTTACCACTTCATGGACATTGCCATCGTCAATGCCTACATCCTTCACAAGGCACTCACCTCTGGAAGAGGAGAGAAGCCATTGAGACAGAAGGTATTTCGGGAGACCCTTGCTAAGCAGCTGGCACAGGTGCGCTCTGGATCAGCCACACCCACACCACCTCATCCTACACCCACTGCACATCACAGGATTGTCTTTATCTAAGTAAGTAAGTAAGTAAGCTTTATTTATATAGCACTTTTCACAGACATATAAAGTCACAAAGTGCTTTACAGTGCAACAACAATCAAAACAATTAAAATACAACTAAAATACAAATTAAAATGCAATAAAATACAATTGAAATACAATAATACAGTTAAGATACAGTTAAAATACGAACTAAAGTAGAACTAAGAAACAAAAAATACACTCTATGCAGTCAGGTGGTAACAGCCTTCAGTCAATCTTGGAATTAAAATGCCTGTTTAAACAGGAATGTTTTCAGGTGGGTTTTAAAACTCACGACACTGTCCATGGCTCGAAGGTGCAGAGGGAGGTCATTCCACAAGCGTGGTGCTACTGCTTTAAAAGACCTGTCACCTCTGGTAGCAAAGTGGGTGCGGGGAACCATGAGCAAGTGCTGTCCTGAGGATCTCAGGCTGCGGGTTGAGCTGTAGGGCTGAATCAGAGCAGCCATATATGCGAGGGCCTGACCGTGAATTGTTCGGAAAGTGAGCACCAGGATCTTAAAGTGGACACGATACACAACAGGGAGCCAATGGAGTGATCTAAGGACAGGTGTAATGTGGTCTCTCCTGTTTGCATGTGTCAGAAGCCTCGCAGCAGAGTTTTGAACAAACTGCAGACGAGCCAGTTCCTTTTTGTTCAAACAAGTAAAAAGGCTGTTACAGTAGTCCAAACGTGAGGAGACAAATGCGTGAATGATCATCTCCAGCTCTTTCTGTGAAACCATGGTCCTGAGCTTGGAGATATTTCGCAGTTGGAAGTGACAGTTTTTTATCAGTTGTTTGGTGTAATGTTCCAATGACATGGTCTTATCAAAGATGACACCCAAGTTTCTCAGCTTTGTTTTAACTGTACTGCCCAAGTCACCAAGGTATTGTTTTATGCCTGATATGTCGCTGTCTGGGGCAATGATCAAAGTCTCCGTTTTGCCAAAGTTTAGCTGGAGGCTGTTGTCATTAAGCCACTGCTTTATGTGGGACAGGCAGTTTGTTAAGGAGCTGAGTATGTGGAGCTCAGACTTGTTGAACGAGCAGTATATCTGGATGTCGTCTGCAAAGAGATGATAGGAGATGTTATTATACTGCTGTATGATGCGGCCAAGGGGGAGAATGTACAGTAGGAACAGTAGTGGCCCCAGAACAGAACCTTGGGGCACACCATACTGCAAATCGGCTGAGTTGGACCGGATGTTATTAGAAGATACACTGAAGCTTCTACCAGTCAAGTAGGAGGAGAACCACTTCAGAACAGGACCTGTCATCCCCACCAGGTCCCTCAGTCTGTTTGTCATAATGGTGTGGTCCACCGTGTCAAAGGCCGAGGAAAGATCCAGCAGGACCAGGACCGTAGATTTCCCAATATCAGCCGACATCATGATATCACTAGCCACTCTTACTAAAGCAGTTTCAGTCGAGTGGCGTTGTCTGAACCCAGACTGAAACATGTCATAGATTAAATTTGTCTCCAGAAAGGCAGTGAGCTGTTTGGACACCACTTTCTCAAGAAGTTTGGCTAGGAAAGGAAGCTTTGATATGGGCCTATAGTTTTTGAGATCGGTGGGGTCCAAGTTAGTTTTCTTCAGTTTTGGCTCAATTATGGCATGTTTGAAAGAGCTGGGGAACTGACCAGTTGAGAGTGACAAGTTAAAAATTTTGGTGACCCATGGTCCAATTGTATCAAACACATTCACAACAAGCTTCGGGGGGAGGATGTCTACTGAATTTGAGGAGGGTCTCGTTTTAGCTAAAAGTGCTGAGACATCCTCCATTGACACCATGTTGAAGGAGGACCATGTTTGAGGGGGAGGGTCAATTCTGGTCATAGAGCCAGAAGATGGTGGGATATTGTTTTTTATATCCCTAATCTTGTCTACAAAGAAATTCAGGAAGCTGTTGCTATCAGCTTTACAGAGCACTGGGGCGGTGGGGGCAGCTGGGGACACAAGAAAATGTATTGTGTCAAAGAGCACTTTGGGGTTTTTCTTATTAGTGGCTATAAGATGTTGAAAGTAGCTGGATCTTGCCTTCTTAATCATATTATTTAAGGAGTTTATCAAATCCTTGAGGTGTAGCCTATGAACCTCAAGCTGAGTAGATTTCCAAAGGCGCTCGGTTTGACGACATGTTCTCCTAAAGTTTAAAATATTTTCGTTGATCCAGGGGCAGGGCCACGTCCGAGAGGCATTGCATTTCAGGTGTGCTACCTTGTCTAAAATAGAACTGCAATGCGTGGCAAAACCCTGCATAAAGCCATCAACATCAGAACATTCATTAAAAAGACAAGGGTCAAACAGAGTACAAAATTCCTGAGCAGAGGATTCTGTAATAATTCTCCTCTTGGCCCTTATGGATGCAGGCTTTGGCTCAAGAGGTACACATAAGTCAAAAAACACAGCACAGTGGTCACTTAGGTGGACATCCTCAACACACACATTACAGGGATGCAATCCCAATGAAAAAACCAGGTCCAGTGTATGTCCCTTTCTGTGGGTGGGGCCAGAGACATGCTGTATTAAATTAAAACTGTCAGTCACAGATAAAAACTCAGCTGCTGGGCTAGAAGAGGCATCATCAACGTGCAAGTTAAAATCGCCAAGAATTAAAACCTTCTCCAGTTTTATTATTGATGCTAAAAATTCACTAAAATCATTTAAGAAGGGCCCAACAGGGCCGGGGGAACGATAGATTAAAAAACAGTAAAACACACTGGAGGAACCCACTTTAAGTGTTAGTAACTCAAATGAAGGATAACTGTCAGACTTCATCATTCTGCATACATACTTGTCTTGGTACATGGCAGCAAGGCCCCCACCACGGCGATGGGGGCGGGGCTGACCCACAGCAGAGCATCCAGGAGGGCACAGTTCATTTAGATGGATGAACTCCTCATTCTTCTGCCATGTCTCTGTGACAAACAGTACATTCAAGTCTCTGTTTGTGAGTAGCTCACTCAAGGAGAAGGACTTATTAGTGATGGAGCGTGCATTTATTAATCCAAAACGACTCGGCGATGGTGACGTCACACTGTTCACATCCGCCGCGTGCAACGGGATTGGCCTCAGCCACCTCTCCCGGTCACGTGACGTCCACCTGGGCCAGCAGGTCAGATTCCGGTTCGTCCATGTAGGCACAGAAGTCCAGGAGGGTCTCGGGGTCCAGGCGGTCTGTCCACGTCTCCTCCGGCGTTGGGTTAGGTCCGGTCCACACGGTGAGGGAAACGGCGATGGACGACTGTCTCCCCACTCGTCTTGATAAAGGGGGACCGGCGTCAGCCACCTATGTCGGTCCTGGCGAGGATCGCCTGCAGACCACGTAACCCACTTTGTTTTGGCTTGGATGCCAGCTTTGCGGCCACTTCTCCTCTTCTTCCGATTACCTGGAGGACGCAGTAGCAGCAGGTGTTCCCAGGAGGTAAGTGCACAAACAAACGGTGGAGGGAAGGTTTGTCTGTAGCTGTCCCAGTCATTGCAACTGCTTTCCATTGACGTTTTGATATTGAGCAAAGAGTCGCGATCATATGTCAAAACAGCACAGACGCAAACACTAGATGTGAAGGCAGATATAATTGCATAAGTTGCTAAAATTAAGACAAAAGATTGGAGAAATAGTAGATGAGCAGCAGCGGCCCCCGTACACAGCCCCCGTACACAACCCCTGTGCACAGCCCAGTACACAAGCGCCATCTTGAAGCTCACAGCAGCAGTGGAGATGCTACCTGAAGCTCACAGCAGCAGTGGAGATGTTAGCTGAAGCTCACAGCAGCAGTGGAGATGTTAGCTGAAGCTCACAGCAGCAGTGGAGATGCTACCTGAAGCTCACAGCAGCAGTGGAGATGTTAGCTGAAGCTCACAGCAGCAGTAGAGATGTTAGCTGAAGCTCACAGCAGCAGGGAGATGTTAGCTGAAGCTCACGGCAGCAGAGGAGATGTTAGCTGAAGCTCACAGCAGCAGTGGAGGCGTTAGCTGAAGCTCACAGCAGCAGAGGAGATGTTAGCTGAAGCTCACAGCAGCAGTGGAGATGTTAGCTGAAGCTCACAGCAGCAGTGGAGATGCTACCTGAAGCTCACAGCAGCAGTGGAGATGTTAGCTGAAGCTCACAGCAGCAGTGGAGATGTTAGCTGAAGCTCACAGCAGCAGGGAGATGTTAGCTGAAGCTCACAGCAGCAGAGGAGATGTTAGCTGAAGCTCACAGCAGCAGAGGAGATGTTAGCTGAAGCTCACAGCAGCAGTGGAGGTGTTAGCTGAAGCTCACAGCAGCAGTGGAGGTGTTAGCTGAAGCTCACAGCAGCAGAGGAGATGTTAGCTGAAGCTCACAGCAGCAGTGGAGATGTTAGCTGAAGCTCACAGCAGCAGAGGAGGTGTTAGCTGAAGCTCACAGCAGCAGTGGAGGTGTTAGCTGAAGCTCACAGCAGCAGAGGAGGAGTTAGCTGAAGCTCACAGCAGCAGTGGAGGTGTTAGCTGAAGCTCACAGCAGCAGTGGAGGTGTTAGCTGAAGCTCACAGAAGCAGTAGAGATGTTAGCTGAAGCTCACAGCAGCAGTGGAGATGTTAGCTGAAGCTCACAGCAGCAGTGGAGGTGTTAGCTGAAGCTCACAGCAGCAGTGGAGATGATATGGAGATATGGAGATATCTCAGGGCACCTGGACGGGCACTATGCAGGCACTGCCATAAAAAGACACCACTCAAGTGCTCCACCAGTGATGTGCCTCTCTTTGATCCCAAACCGAGACTGTTACAATAACTGGCATATTGCCAATAACATATAAAGGACTTCATATTCACATTTGTTGTTTGTAAATAGTATGTTTTGTATATTGACATTTTTGTTCAGTAAAGCGTGTTTATATTTTAAACTTCATTTTCTCTGCGTCATTACTACTGACAGTGTTTCTGGATATCTAACAAGATAGCCCTGAGCGTCACCTTTCATTAGAGCCCAAGATGAAGCTTCTATGCTGAAGCATTCAAAAGTTATAGACGTGACCTATAACTTTTGAATAGGTCATTGTGCCAAACTGTGGCACAGTTTGGCACAGTTCAAAAACGCCTGGAAACAACCTGAGAAAAATGCTGTGTAATATATTCATTTTTTGTGGTATTGTTACAAAATTTTGACCTCAGCTTGATAACACTTGGCTCTACATTTCTGTTGCATTTTCCAGCCAGTATCTGACAGCTGTGTGTTATTTGCAAGCATTTGTATCTAAAAAAAACACCCAGGCGAACTTTATTTTCTTCAAATTCAGTATGTTTAGATGACTGTTACTCAGTGGGAGGAGCACTTAGAGATTATGACTGTTTTGCCAAAAAATTCAGAGTGTTTTCTTTTAAATGAGACCAACCCCATGAAGATGCTGCAAAGGGTTGAAGAACAGCTTTTGATTTACTTTGGGTATGTTATTTTTAGGCATTTTAGGGAAATTGAACAGAGTTCAACAGGTTAACTAAAAAAGCAAAGGATTTCCATACTTTCCACAGTGGCAAGGTCCGTTGTGGGGTGGCTCCTTTTCCTTACCTCTTGCCTGGACGAAAGACAGAAATGGATGGTGGTTAGTTAAAGCAAGTTCAAAACATATATTAGGGAAATATAGTTGTGAAAGTCAGTGGTGGGATGTGACAAAAATGCTTTGTTTCCCTGACAAGTGAGCACCCCAAGATCCACTCTGTACCTGTACAAATACATTTTCAATCCAGGGATTTATAGTGGAACAGAAACAGCACAACAACACTGTTCCAACACTGTTTTTGGAAAATCCACAGAATAGGTATGTGGGTCTATTATGAGGCTTTAGTTAATTATATGAATCACTTTATAAATCTCCTCCACCTCCAAGTCCGAGTCCATGGTCCTCAGCCGGAAAAAGGTGGATTGTCCTCTCCGGGTTGGGGACAGGCTCCTGCCCCAAGTGGAGGAGTTTAAGTATCTTGGGGTCTTGTTCACGAGTGAGGGGAAAATGGAGCGAGAGATCGACAGACGGATTGGAGCAGCATCTGCAGTGATGCGGACGTTGTACCGGTCTGTTGTGGTGAAGAGGGAGCTTAGTTCTAAGGCAAAGCTGTCGATTTACCAGTCAATCTACGTTCCTACTCTCACCTATGGTCACGAGCTTTGGGTAATGACCGAAAGAACGAGATCGCGGATACAAGCGGCTGAAATGAGCTTTCTCCGTAGGATTGCTGGACTCACCCTCAGAGATAGGGTGAGGAGCTCAGTCATCCGGGAGAGGCTCAGAGTAGAACCGCTGCTCCTCCACATTGAAAGGAGTCAGTTGAGGTGGTATGGGCATCTGATTAGGATGCCTCCTGGACGCCTCCCACTTGAGGTGTTTCAGGCACGTCCCACTGGGAGGAGACCCCGGGGCAGACCCAGGACTCGGTGGAGAGACTATGTCTCCCAGCTAGTCTGGGAACGCCTTGGTATCCCCTCTGAAGAGCTGGAGCAGGTGGCTGGGGAGAGGGAAGTCTGGGCTTCTCTGCTTGAACTGCTGCCTCCGCGACCCGGACCTCCGGAAAAGCGGTAGAAGATGGATGGATGGATGGACTTTATAAATCACTAATTTGAAAATGCACTTGTATATGTTGAAATTCTGGAGCCTGGGGTCCACTTGACCTGTATCCAAAATATAAACACAACATGCTGAGGGAGGTGAACCCCTGGCATGTGGAAACACATTCTAGAAAGAAAATACACACAACTTAATGCACATCACCAAAGTGCAACACGTACACAAACCAGGATTTTAACCAGAATTAACATATTTCATTGTTTTGCTCTCACAAGCAAATACTTCAGACAAAGTACGAATCAGCAGAGTTGGCTACTAGCTAGCTAGTGCTCCTTGCTAATACTCGTTAGCCAGGACAGAACGGCGTTATTATTGCTCAAAAAAAGTGAGCTTGCCACCAATAGGATAAATACGCAAAAAGGTGCACAATATCACAAAACACTCACCATCTATGGTTCTCTCACTTTCATCTTCAGCTTCTCCCTAGTCTGGTTGTATCCTGGGCTGCCATCTGTTTCATTGCGGGTTGCTCCATGTCGCTCTGGATACTATCAGCCACCAAGCACAGAAAAGTCCGCACCTCTTCATTGGACCACAGTGTAGATTTCCGCGGAACCTGCAAAGCCATCTCTATTAATATCGTGTTTACTCGGTGAACTTTTGCAAATGGCGGTTTGGAGATTCTGCAGAAGATGAGCGCTTTCATGACGTTACACCCTGACCAATCAGTGGCCTGCAGTCTGTTGACGTCACATTTTCAGCCCGACTCAGCCCGGTTAGTATCCCCTCTGGAATAGGTATGAAAAAAGTACCAGGTACCAGGTACAAATGGAAAACCCTACAAACCGGGTAGAGTAGAGTAGGGCTGAGTGGGTACTAGTGGAAAGGAGTCTATAGATACTGATACACCTATTTCCTGGAGAGTGTTCTTCTCTTAGGTAGATGTTGTGAAGGAGTTTTTCTTCACCAAGGACAGGATCCTGCGCTCATCCACCACTGTTGACTTCTGTGGACATCTAGACCTTTTTGAACTCCTGAGCTCGCCACTTCTTTTTTCTCAGAATGTATCAAACTGTTGCTTTGGGCACTCCTAACATTTCCACTATCTCTCTGATGGGTTTCTTCTTTTTTCAGTCTAAAGATGTCTGTTTTACATCCACTGCGAGCTCCTTTGACCTCATGTTGTGCGCTCACAGCAACAGCTTCCAAATGCAAATGCAACACCTGGAATCAACTCCAGGGGCATCATGTATAAATGGTGCGAACACACAGAAACACGGTATACGCTGATCTTCACGCACACAGTGGGATGTATAAAGGCAAACATGACGTGAGAATCTGCAGGCCAGGCCACAAAGTTTCCACCTGCTGTGAGAAGTTTTGGGATCTCTGCAAAATTCTGTCTGACTCTATCAGGTGGGTCTGTTAAACTGCAAAACAGCTGAAACTCACAAAATGTGTTAAATAATGTTTCTACTTCAGCTAAAATGATTTGACTACAAATTAGTGGTTGAAAAACATAATTATACAGTAATTACAGTGGTGTGAAAAAGTGTTTGCCCCCTTCCTGATTTCTCAATTTTTTGTATGTTTGTCACGCTTAAATGTTTCAGACCATCAAACAAATTTAAATATTAGACAAAGATAGCACAAGTAGACACAAAAAGTAGTTTTTAAATGAAGGTGTTTATTATTAAGTGAAAAAAAAAATCCAAACCTACATGGCCCTGTGTGATAAAGTGATTGCCCCCTAAACCTAATAACTGGTTGGGCCACCATTAGCAGCAACAACTGCAATCAAGCATTTGGGATAACTGGCAATGAGTCTCTTACAGCGCCGTGGAGGAATTTTGGCCCACTCATCTTTGCAGAATTGTTGTAATTCAGCCACATTGGAGGGTTTTTGAGCATGAACCGCCTTTTTAAGGTCATGCCACAGCATCTTAATCAGATTCAGGTCAGGACTTCGACTAGCCCACTCCAAAGTCTTCATTTTGTTTTTCTTAAGCCATTCAGAGGTGGACTTGCTGGAGTGTTTTGGATTATTGTCCTGCTGCAGAACCCAAGTGCACTTCAGTTTGAGATCCCGAACAGATGGCTGGACATTTTCCTTCAGGATTTTTGGATAGACAGCAGAATTCATGGTTCCATTTACCACAACAAGTCTTCCAGGTCCTGAAGCAGCAAAACAGACCCACACCATCACACTACCACCGCCATATTTTACTGTTGGTATGATGTTCCTTTTCTGAAATGCTGTGTTACTTTTACGCCAGATGTAATGGGACACAAACCTCCCAAAAAGTTCAGTTTTTGTCTCGTCAGTCCACAGAGTATTTTCCCAAAAGTCTTGGGGATTATCAAGATGTTTTCTGGCAAAACTGAGACAAGCCTTTATGTTCTTTTTGCTCAGCAGTGGTTTTCGTCTTGGAACTCTGCCATGCAGGCAATTTTTGCCCAGTCTCTTTCTTATGACAGAGTCATGAACACTGACCTTAACTGAGGTAAGTGAGGCCTGCAGTTCTTTGGATGTTGTTGTGGGGTCTTTTGTGACTTCTTGGATGAGTCGTCGCTGTGCTCTTGGGGTAATTTTGGAAGGACGGCCACTCTTGGGAAGGTTCACCACAGTTCCATGTTTCCGCCATTTGTGGATAATGGCTCTCACTGTGGTTTGCTGGCATCCCAAAGCTTTAGAAATAGCTTTATAACCTTTTCCAGACTGAGAGATCTCAATTACTTTATTTCTCATTTGTTCCTGAATTTCTTTGGATTGCAGCATTATGTCTAGCTTTTGAGGATATTTTGGTCTACTTCATTTTGTCAGGCAGGTCCTATTTAAGTGATTTCTTGATTGAGAAAGGTTTATCAGTAATCAGGCCTGGGTGTGGCTAGAGAAACTGAATTCAGCTTTCCAAAGATGTGCTAAACCACAGTTAATTTATGTTTTAATGGGGGGAGGGCAATCACTTTTCACACAGGGCCATGTAGGTTTGGATTTTTTTTTAATCCTTAATAATAAACACCTTCATTTAAAAACTGCATTTTGTGTTTACTTGTGTTTTCGTTGTCTAATATTTAAATTTGTTTGATGATCTGAAACATTTAAGTGTGACAAACGTACAAAAATATGAGAAATCAGGAAGGGGCAAACACTTTTTCACACCACGGTATTTCAAGATTTATCTCCATAACTCAGCAGTGAAACCCAGATGAATAATAACTAATTTCCCTTAGGTATAGCCTGCCTCATTCATAGACCAAAACCAGCGCCACTGTAAAGTGGATCCCATTTCTGTAAATGTGACAGATAATATAATTTTCCAGAGAGTATACAGTTGACTCAAGAGGCAACGTGCACAATCCATCCCTCTTGAGAGGAATTCTTTTCAGCAAAGTGACCTCTAATCGATCCCCAGCTCCAGTGCAATACGTGCCGAGGCAGCTGGATTGTGGATCCCTGCAGGTGAACCCCGGTAACTCCAGCTGTGCCATTTGCAGTTGTGTCAGAGTGAAGAGATATTTCCAAAATCTAAAATATCTCTGCTTGGAGATTACAATCTGGAAATAAAAGGCTTTTTTCTGGTTGTTGTGCATAATTTAGATTCTGACACAGATTTGGTTTGTAATTAGTATAAATTCAGCTGTAAGATTGGTGTGGTATTCAGTGATGTTTATTTATTTATTTACTTATTTTACTCAGTAACATCACATCTGTCTATGCGGATTACCGGGGGCTTTCTTTCACAGTCTTTTTTTTCCATGTCAGCCACCACCTCCCCTGCTCCCCACCGGTCACACTGTCATATGGTAATCTGTCTACAGACTTTAACGCCAGACCGTTTTATTTTATTTTATTTCAATCTGAGCTGGCTGCATTAACTGAGGGGTAGGCACAAGTTGTTGCCCTTTCTGTCCGAAATTTGAAGAAGATGAAGAAGAAGCCAACTTTATTGTCATTCAATCCATACAGCCGATCATGTACAGTAGAACGAAAATTATGTTTCTCCTATCTACAATGTTAATCACATCTAGAATCAGAGGGGCTGCTGCCATGCAAGGCGCTGCCACAAACAACTTTTCCTTCCCCCATTTTATTATGCTGAGCTAGAAGGCGGTAAGTACTATTTTTATGTGGTCTTTGGTATGACCTGGCCGGGGCTTGAACCTCGCAGTTGTGGGGCGGATGCTCTATCAACTAGGTCACCACTCCAGCTGTCTTTTGTTATTGTTGATGTTGTCTTTTTCTTGTTCCTTTTCTTTTTTGTCTTTTTTGATCTGACAAAAAAAAAAAAAAAGAATGAATGAACTGTCATTGCAATACGGTCCACTCGGTAAACTTAGGTTTATTGTTGATTCCGGAGGGTCAGAACAAAATAAAATATTTTTTTCTGACCTCCACCTCTGTTATCAACACCTCAGCGTCACACTCCGTGAAGTTATTTTTTTAATGTTGTGCTTTCCGCAGGATTGACGATCATAGTTTGACAGAAGAGTGACAGAAGGGGCATTTGTCATGAACGTGCGCTTTCACACAGCGCACGAATGAAAAGAGATGAGCCCACTTGCAGGTGAAGCGTGTGATTTATTAACAAAGAGTCAATAACGCAAAAGGTGTCCAACATAAGTAATCCAAAATAATAAGCTACACAACAGAGGAGCCCGGTTCAGTACAGTCAGGTTGGCTACGAGAAAAGGTTCATGTCACGCTCCAGGGCAAAATGGCCGCTGGGGGAAACAAGAAACGTAAACCAGGGAAAAGCAGGACTTACATGAGTGTGCCGGAGTGCAGCTTGGCTCTTGGAAAAAACGACACCAAACATAGTCCCAGGGATGAGTAGACCAAACACAGAGAGATAACTGAATACAAAGACTGACTGCGTGCAGGATGCAGACTAACGCTGCAACAATAAGTGAATGAACTGATAGGGAATAAATACACAGTGAACTAATGGCATAGAGTGAATACAGGTGTGTAGCTGCAACAGGTGTGCTGATTACAGGCTGCTACTGCAGCAACAGGCTGAGCAGCCAATGGGGAGTGCCTGGAGTAAGAGGGAGAGGCAGAACAGAACATAGAACAACCCTAGACAATAAGTGGACAAAACAAGGAGACAAAAATACAACAGTAACCTGTGTCTGAGGTCTAGGATGACATGGAACCTCAGACACATGAGAGAGCCTCCCCCTCAAGGGGTGGATCCAGACACCTCCCCCACCCGGTATCACCCGAAGGAGCCCCCCCCCCCCAAAAAAAGGAGAATGGCAAAAAAACACCCAGGGAGGGAGGTGGGGGAACCCCGGCTAGGAGGGAAAAACAGTCAGCTCACACATACACCTGCACCCTGGCAACCTCTAAGCCCCCACAGTCACAGGGCTCCAGGGTTCAGGCGGCCGGCCAAAGTCCCAGACCCAGCAGACGGCCTACAGACTATAGTCAGGCAGCTTGCCGGAGAATATGGGCCACCCGACTCAGAGACCCAGTCCTTCGGGCGGCTGGCCAGCGTTGTTGAGCCACCAGAACTCAAGGGGTGAACGAGGAGGTGGTCTTCCCACCGGGAGGCTTAAAGGCAGGAAGCCCAACCAGAGAAGAGAAACCCCAACGGCTTCTGGTGGCGAGGAACGGTGGACCACAACCGGCAGAGGAGGAAGGAACACCACGAAGGCTTCTGGAAGAGGGAAGAAGGCCTCAGCGTCCTCAGGCTGGCCGGCGATACACTCGGTGCCCCCAGCTTGGGATGTAGCTGCACCCGCGGTGGCTCCGGGCTGGAGCTTCACAGCACCTGCGGTGGACCTGCGGTGGACCTGGGCTGGGCCAACGCTGCACCCGCGGGGGTCCTGGTCCGGGACATAGCTGCACCCACAGTGACTCTGGGCTGGAGCATAGCTGCACCTGCGGTGGTCCCGGCCTGGGACTCGGCTGCACCCTCGGTGGTACAGCATGGGACTTGGCTGCACCCTCGGTGGTTCCGGCCTGGGACTTGGCTGCACCCTCGGTGGTCCCGGCCTGGGACTCGACTGCACCCTCAGTGGCCTCCACAGCAGGGAAAGCTGGGCCCACCGTGACCTCGGAAAGCCAACATGGATCATCGGCAACTTCAGGTGGAGTTGACCACTCTCCGGCAACCCTGGAAGGAAGCTCAAAGACAGGAGAGAGAGAGACGGGGTCAGAGTCACCGGGAGCGGCAGAGTCCAGCGAGGTGAACCTTGGTGCAGCGGCGAGCTGCCCCTGGCTCTTCTCACCAAGGGTCAGGAAAGATAGCTCCAGAAAGGGCAAGAGAGAAACTACAGAGCGTACTTCCCTGAACTCGGGCTCCACCATCGTCCAGGACTCCGACAATCCAGGAAGCAATGGCCCATCGGGCTGGGGAGGCGCTGCACCCACAGAGGTCCCGGATTGGGACGGAACCGCCGCGTCGACCTCCACCGGGGAAGCTGGACTCTCATCATCTTCTCCGGCGACCCTGGGAAGAAGCTCAGGAATGACAGAAGATGGATAGCAGTTATGGTCGCCGGCAGTGGCAGAACCCGGCGAGGTGAGTTCAAATGCAACTGAGGGCTGCACCCAACTCCCCTCACCAACAGCCAGACAAGTTTGCTCTAATTCAGAAGGAAAAGGAACAAACGAGAGCACTTGCTTGGACTCGAGCTCCACCGTCGTCCAGGACTCCGTCAATCCCGGCAACAACATCTTGGGCCCGACCTCCAGGAGGTCCAACTTGACGGGTGACTCTGCTGCAGTGGCTCCCGCAGCAGGCGTGGTGGTGACTGCAGTATCAAGACTCCCAGGCGATGTATCCCATGCTGGTGATTCATCCGGCGTGGCGGCTGGAGACTGCCTCATCGCTGACCCTGGGATTAGATCCTCCAGGGCCTCAGGCCTCTCCTCCGTCTGGTGACTCGGTTCTGGGGCCAGCAAACTCACAGAAGCACACAGAGAGAACACGGAGAGGACCCATGAGGGGTTATTACATGCCGCTGGCACAGAGAACTCAAGGGACTGCAGGACCTGAGTCTCTTGACCAGGGAACAGGCAAAACTGTTCATCAATAATACAAGTAGAATAAGAAGGAACTTGCCTGTTCTCCTGGTTCTCGATGTTTCCACCGGCATCAGGAGCACTCTCATCCCCCTCCGTGTCCATGGTGGCTCTGGGCTCCTCTATATGCAATGGAGAAGTCTCCCAAACAGGCACAGAGGCAGATGAATCCGAGGGAAAAAATTGCACCCTCCACATTGGTGGAGGTATCAGCTATGGAGGAGGTGGCTACAGGCAGGACAATAGGAGGAAAAACAGTTCCACCGCAGAATTCCCCTCTTCCGGTGAAGGAGGGATTGTTCACGGAGAGGCGGTAAGATCTTTCTGGTGAGACCTCCGGGAACGGTGACGATGTGGAGGAGGAGGGGACTCCAAGGTGAGAGCGTGCTCAATGTCTGGCAGAAGCTCCGGTTCCCTCAGGGATTGCTCCTCTAATTCTAGCGCCAATTCAGGGAGAAGCCACGGTTTCACCTCCAAGCGAAGATCTAATTCCGCCAGCAACACCTGTTTGCGCTCCTCCCAATCCTCAGCGTGCAGAGCAGAATCGGGCTCGGGAGACGGAGGCAAAGCTGGAGCGGGCAAGCTGCGGAAGGAGGAAGGCTTCCTCATCGCGAGTGCTTCCTCCCCAACGGAGACGGCTCTAACACTGGAGACTCCTCCCCGGGTTCCTCGAAAGGCAGGGAGAAGATGGCGTGGACAATGTCGGCCACTCCCGAGACACCCCAAAGGCCGGGATAAAATTCCATCATTTCCTCTACGGTGTAACAAGCCACTTGAACGTCCTTCAAGGAAAACGGGCCCTGCGTCCATGAGAAGGCAGCCTCCAGGACAGCCAATGTGCGCAGCTCCTCTGTGGAGAGATTCAGCCCAGGCTCAGGAGAAGGAAGCGGGGCCGTCGCGGGAGAAGCTGGGGGCGTCTCATGACGGACACGTCTTCTCCTCCTCTTTGCGGATGACAGCTCTGGCATTGAAGCCTCCTCAGACGGCGTATCGCACGACAAGGAGTACAAGGAATGGAGAAGGTTTGTCGCCTCAGATTGGTTCCAGAGGCTGGGAAACACATTCATTACCTGTGCTGTGGCTTCCCGGACCACCCTCGGGGATTGGACCGTGCCTGCCCCATGATGCCCTCCAGACGACACACTGCCTGCAGCTCCACATCACGCAGATGCGCCATGGCTCCGACTCCGGTAAGTGGACAAAACACAAACAGATGAAACAAACAACACACCACTTCACCGCTGGGCTCTTTTCTGGTCATGGCATTCTGTCATGAACATGCGCTTTTATGCAGCGCACTAATGAAAAGAGACAAGCCCACTTGCAGGTGAAGCATGTGATTTATTAACAAAGAGTCAATAATACAAAAGGTGTCCAACATAAGTAATCCAAAATAATAAGCTGCACAACAGAGGAGCCCGGTTCAGTAGAGTCAGGTTGGCTATGAGAAAAAGTTCACGTCACGCTCCAGGGTAAACTGGCCGCTGGGGGAAACAAGAAACGTGAACCAGGGAAAAGCAGGACTTCCATGAGTGTGCCGGAGTGCAGTTTGGCTCTGGGAAAAAACGACACCAAACGTAGTCCCAGGGATGAGTAGACCAAACACAGAGAGATAACTGAACACAAAGACTGACTGCGTGCAGGATGCAGACTAACGCCGCAACAATAAGTGAATGAACTGATAGGGAATATAAATATACAGTGAACTAATGGCACAGAGTGAATACAGGTGCGTAGCTGCAACAGGTGTGCTGATTACAGGCTGCTACTGCAGCAACAGGCTGAGCAGCCAATGGGGAGTGCCTGGAGGAAGAGGGAGAGGCAGAACAGAACACAGAACAACCCTAGACAATAATGCCGTTTTTCCACTAGCCCAGTTCGACTCGCCTCGTTTTGTTTCGTTACTACTCGTTTCGGCCGCGGTTGTGTCTCCATAGCAGCCGGGTAAAGCGGGGTTAAGCTGTGGTGGGCGGGATTTTTTTTTACAGCAAGGCGGCGCCACACTCCCGTGACGTAAAACACATGACCCAAGCCAAACATGGCGGCTTTACAAGGCGACGCCTCGGTCTGTGGCTTTTTTCACCGTAAATGCCAAAAAGGACCGCCAGACAAGGGTACAGGCAGAGAGACGAAACACTCAGGAATAGTTCTGCAGCTTCTGGGAGAGCCGAAGACGTGAGGATACAAACTAGGTCATATGTGACGGTAAGCTAATGTTGCTAATGCTAGTTTGCTATAAGTACGTCGTACTACACTGTAATCTCTGCAAGTTATCGCTGTTAGGTACTAAAATATGTACGCTGTGTGTGTTTCAGATGGCTCTGTTGTGGAGAAATTACCGCTTCATTCGGTCTGGGCGTTCAGCTCAGCCTGTCACTGATGTCAATACAGCCTGTCACTGATGTCAGCACAGCTTCACAAACGATCAGTGGTTGTAGAGCTTAAAAATGTCTGGTTTATTTCCTGTGCAAAAAATTGCTCTGATCTAAGTAAAGGAACCCTATTTCACTGTTTATGGGAATGTAGAAAAATCAGAATGTTTTGGGAAGAGTTGAGGGTAACAATTGAAAAAATAATTTCAAAACAAATCACATTGAACCCTAAACTGTTTTTGTTGGGTCTGTATCCAGAAAAACATAACTTTAATAAGAGTGAAAGAACATTCATAGACCTCAGTTTGCTTAATGCCAAAAAATGTATTGCATTACTGTGGAAAAACTCATAGACCAGATGTGACTCAGTGGTTAAGACAGATGTTACCAACCTTCCACTAGAAAGAATAACATACATACTGAAATCAAAGGAAAATGTGTTTGAGAATATATGGAGACCTTTCATTGATTATGTAAAGAAATTAAATATAACTTCTGAAGAAGAAGGTGAATGATATGTGTGGACCTTGCAAATTCCAAGCTGGTGAATGTATATTATGTATTCTTATGTAATAGATTACCTAGACTAAACAGAGGAGCATTGTTGTTGACTTGTTTTTGTTAATGGTTGTTGTTTTTATTACCCTTTTTTTGTTATTTTGTTATTGTTCTTTTTAGTTTTTAAATTACTTTTGTGTTAGTGTCTGACTGTGTGTGCTGTTTGTTAAAAAAAAAAGGTTCAATAAAAATATTGTGGGAAAAAAAAATTGCTCTGATCTGCGTGAAAATCATGGAATGACTGTTGAGACATCATGGACGTACCTTCTCCAGCTGCACTGAGTCTGAGATGGTGTCAGAGCAAAAAATGATCAGCTGACACAACTTGATCTCCAGGTTAATAACTATATTAGCCACAAAATATATATTCAAAAAAGTAAACCGTACTGAGTTAGGTATAATTAGATATATTTGACAGTTATGATGCATTTTAGGCCAAAACAAACTTGATCTAGGATTAAAAGCAATTAAAATAATGCAGTCACAAGGTTACATGGAAAATGCTTGATTTACCAGATACATATACTGTAGAAATATATATTCTCTGCATCAACAATGTACTATACATGCATTGATGCATGTATACATGCATACATGTATGTATTCATGTAGTATTGCACTGACAATAAACCTCTGAAGTTTTTGCAGATGTCTCTTTTTTATATGTGAAGGTTACCACCATGTGACATAAATTTCTTAAAAATGAGCCATTATTTTCAAGGTCACCCATTAATGGTTTGTACTACTGACTCTTTTCCCACCAGTGTATTAATAGACAAAAATAGAACTCATGATGCAAACACATAAGTCACTACATTGTTTATTACAATCAGCAGCAAATTCCAGATTATTCAGAATGTGCAAAACTCAAACTGTAAGACTGGGTCACTCAGCAGCTGGGATGTGCAGCTCACACTGGTCTCAGATCAGCAGATCTTAGGCCTGCATCTCTGTAAACAGTGACGCAAGGTCCAGTTTGGGGTGGATCGATCGTTTACCTCTTGCCTAGACAAAAGACAGAAATGGGTGGTGGTTAAATAAAGGAAGTTTAAAACATATTTGGGAAATACACTTGTTGCTAAAAGGCAGTGGTGGAATGTGAATGAATGAATCTTTATTTCAGATAGATTAAAAGAAAATGGAATAATAGAACAAAGGGAAAAAAAATCTAACAAGGTCGAATTAAACAATAACTCCTCTGATTATACAGTTCAACATAGGTTATCTGAAATGGGTGATGGCTGAAGCTGCAGCTTATATTGCCCACCATGTTTCATCCAAGAATTCAAAAGAAAAACAAAACAGGAGCGATTCCAATTCCAATGTGACAATAAAGTACTTCGTTGTTGTATGTAACCACAATTTTCATGTAGCTGCACTGATGTAGTCGATTTTACAAGGGCTGGGTTACATTTAAAATCATCTATTTTTACTGTGGCCTCAGCAATCAGAATGAATTAATACATTCACTTGAATGGAATCTAGTACTTTAACTGAGGGTGTGCATCACTGAGTATGGCGTCGCTCAGTCAAAATATGGAGTTTTTATCAATAAAAGTTTGTCTTGTCTGTAAAAGTGTCTTTTCTTGCCCTGGCTTCAAGTGTGGGCAGTGTTTTGTACTTTTATTGCTAAAATATAAAAGGATGCACTACAATGGGTCTCAAATATTTGTAATGTGTCCTGTTACTGCATGAGTTTATTGATGATAGAGTATAAACTACACATATAAACTAAATTATATTGATGACTGAACAACTGCCATTCCCCAAAAGATACAGTTATGAACATAACTCACAAAGGATCACACAAGTGATCTGACAAAAATAAATACATTAACAAGTGGTTTATTTTACAGTTGATGCGCCAGTCTTTTTCAATTATTCTGTAATTAATACACAATCAAATAAATCTCAGTTCAGTCCCTTTTATATTAAGTGGAAATTGTGGTACTTTGGTTTTGACACTTTACCTATAAAAGCAAAGGATTTCAGTACTTTCCACAGTGGCGACGTCCGTTGTTGAGTGGCTGATTCCCTCCTGCCTAGACGAACGACAGAAATGGATGATGGTTAGTTTCAAGCAAGTTCAACACTTATACAGGCACATCTCAAAAATTAGCATATCATGAAAAAGTTAAATATTTTTGTCACTCATTTCAGAAAGTGAAACCCATATATAGATTCATTACAGGGACAGTGATATACTGAAAGTGTTTATTTTAATATTGATGATTATGGCTACAGCCCATATTAACCAACACCTCAGCGGCCAACATTTCTATTTAAAAACTATTTTTTAAAGTTTATGTAATATTCTAATTTTTTGCCAAATTGAATTTGGGTTTTTCAGGGGCTGTAAGACATAATCATCCAAATTAAAATAAATAAATGCTTGAAATATATCACTGGGATTTATGGTGGAACAGCACAATACTGTTCCAGCACC
Organism: Pholidichthys leucotaenia; assembly: GCA_020510985.1. Taxonomy (NCBI): domain Eukaryota; kingdom Metazoa; phylum Chordata; class Actinopteri; order Cichliformes; family Pholidichthyidae; genus Pholidichthys; species Pholidichthys leucotaenia. Next base: position 175,099,631 of record CM035839.1, on the reverse strand, counting down.
TTTTATGGAAAATCCACAGAATAGGTGTGTGGGTCTATTCTGACGCTTTACAAAATTATATGAATGACTTTATAAATCACTGGTTTGAAAAAGCACTTTTATATTGTTGAGATTTCGGCTCCTGTGGTCTCACCAGTATCCACTATAAACAGGGAGGCTAGCCCCTGGCATGTGGAAACACATTCTAGCAATTTAATGCGCAGCACCTAAGTGCAATACAAAACACAAACGAGGACTTTAACCAGGATTAACATATTTCATCGTTTTGCTCTCACAAGTGAATATTTAGGAGAAAACAAGCGCGAATCAGCAGTTGGTACTAGCTAGCTACTAGCTAACACTCGTTAGCCAACACAGAACAGCGCTGTATTGCTCAAAAAAAGTGAGCTTACCACCAACAGGATAAATAAGCAAACAGATGCACATTATTACAAATCACTCACCATCGATGGTTCTCTCACGTTCGTCTTCAGCTTGTCAGTAGGACGGTTCTATTCTGGGCTGCCATCTGTATGGGTCCAGATCACTCCTCTCACTGTGTATCTGCCACCAAGCAGAGAAAACCCTGCACCTCTTCATTGGACCATGGTGTAGATTTCCGCAAAACCTACAACGCTGTCTGTATTAATATCGTATTTACTCCGTGACCGAGTTAGTCCGTGATTGCAAATGGCGGTCGTAAAGATTTCAACGAAGATGGGCGCTTTTGTGACGTTACGCCCAGACCAATCAGTGGCTAGCAGTCTATTGACGTCACATCTCGGCTCGCTTTCGCATGGTTATACCCTGCCTCTTAACCGGCACGAAAATAGTGTCAGTTAAACCGTGCTGGGTACAGTGGAAATGGCGAGAAAGTGAATCGAGTAGAAGTAAGTAAGGCCAAGGCGATACTAATGGAAATGGGCCTTAAGTGGACAAAACAAGGAGACAAAAATACAACAGTAACCTGTGTCTGAGGTCTAGGATGACATGGAACCTCAGACACATGACACGTTTTTCTTCATTTACATAGTCATTAGTGGGAGGAACCGAGGCAGAGTAAAGAGATCGTGCACGTGCACTGGTTTTCACGTGAGGTGAGACGTATAAAGAAAAGGAGTGGAGAATCGGGTGTGCACACATAAATCTGAAAATTTTTTTGTACTTTTAAAATTTTGTGAGTATGCCATCTTTCAGTATGAAAACTGTGCAATCCTTTATACATGAGGCCCCAGATCTTTTACCTGCTTGATTAATGATGGATTATCGAGGGAATAGCACATGCAACCCATGAAATACAGTAGCTTTTGAGTCAATTGTCAAATTACTTTTGAGACCCTGAAATGAGGAGATTTTGGATAAAAATGGCTGCAATTCCTAAACCATAACTCCAATTTGGATGTGAATAGCCTCAAATTAAAGCAAGTGTCTGCACTTTAAGACCACATTGATTATATAACTGTATCTTGAATATGTTTTGGTTATTTATTTATTTAGCGAATGCAAAGTCCTCAAGCCAAGCAGTTGCCTCCTGGTTTGCTGTATGGAGAGTGTGTAATCCTCCTTCCAGTCTTTGGAGCGGGCAAGCCTCTATGGAGCCTTTTGGAGCAGGCAAGCCTCTATGATGTGTTCCATTGTTTGCTCCTCTCCACATGCGCACAGTGGGCTAGGGATACTGCCCCATCTGTGAAGGCTGGCCAAGCAGGGGCCATGTCCAGTCCTGAAGCAATTGAGTGTAGACCACTGTCTCTTTGGGAGGTTGGTGCCCGGGACCTGTTGGTTGGGGTTTGTCACCAGGTGTTTGTTTGGGACCTCCTTGGTCTCCCATTCCTCTTGCCAAGCTGTCTGGATGGTGAAGTCAGCTGGGGGAGGATTTTTCCAAATCAGCCGTCTGGATGGAAGTCTGGCAGTGGGTGGGGTGTAGATATCTGCATAGATTGGTAAATGAGGAGAATCTTTGGCTTTTTGAAGCATCCTTTGAGTTAGTGCTGCTCGCCGGATGTGTGGGGGGGCTATGTTTGACAGTACAGGGAGCCAGGGGAGTGGTGTTGAGCGGATTGTCCCAGTTATGGTTCTCATGGTTGTGTTGAGCTGGGTGTCTACGTGGTGTGTGTAGGATGACCTGGACCAGATAGGGGCACAATATTCTGCTACAGAGTATGAAAGGGCCAGTGCTGAGGTGTGCAGGGTGGAGGCTGCCGCCCCCCATTTTGCACCAGCGAGCTTGCAGAGCAGGTTGTTTCGTGCCTTCACCTTAGCAGCCGTCCCCTTTAAATGTTCCTTGAAGGATAGGGTCCTGTCAAGGGTCACTCCAAGGTAGGTTGGATTCGAGGCATGCTTAAGCTTAAGCCCGCTCAGGTGGATGTTCAGTTCTCTGGCAGCTTTTACATTGTGGAGATGGAATACACTGGAGACGGTTTTTGCTGGGCTTGCTTTTAGGTTCCAGGTTTTGCAGAACTGGTCCAGTTTGGCAAGATCTTCCGTGAGCACCCATTCCAGTGGCTCAAAGTCTGGTGCTTGGAGTGCCAAACAGATGTCATCTGCATAGATGAATTTGCGGGATTTTGTAGTGGGCAGGTCGTTTATGTAGAGGTTGAACAGGGTTGGAGTTAGAACTGAGCCTTGTGGGAGTCCGTTTTTCTGCGTTCTCCATGCGCTTGTCTTCTGACCGAGGTGGACTCTGAACCTTTGGTTGGTCAGCAGGGTTTTTATAATTGCTGATGCCCAGGCAGGGATCGCCTTTGTAAGTTTCAGAAGGGGGCCTTTGTGCCAGACCGTATCATAGGCGGCTGTAAGATCAAGAAACACAGCCCCTGTCTTCAGTCTGCTCTCAAAACCATTTTCGATGAAGGTGGTTAGGGCCAGTACTTGCTCTCCTGTGCTGCGGTCCTTGCGGAAACCTGCTTGATCCACACTTAGAATTTCCTCTATTCCTGGGGAAATACGTTGCAGTATTAAGCGCTCCATAATTTTATAAGGAACGCTGAGTAGGGAGATTGGGCGGTAGCTTGCTGGTAGTTTGTGGTCTTTGCCAGGTTTTGGTATAGCAATGACCTTTGCTGTCCACCATTTCTTTGGGATCAAGTTTGTTTGTATGATCCTTGTGTAGAGTTGTGTCAACCAGGTTAGGGCTCGGGGGCCAAGATTGTTCATGAATTGTGGGAAGATGTTGTCATATCCTACTGCCTTTCCACATTTCAGGCCCTGTAGGACTTTCTCCAGTTCAGCAGCCTCGAAGGGTTCAGGGTTCGTTTCCTCTACGGGCATTTTTTGGTGTTTTTTAGCTCAGTTGTAACTGCTCTTCTGGTGTCTTTGTCTTGGGGTGCTTTGGCGATGGTCAGTAGGTGGGATGCAACTTGGTTGGGTGTGACAGATGCTCAGCTTTGGCTAGGGGGCTTCTGTGCAGCTCCTAGGTGACGGATGAGGCTCCAACATTTCCTGCTAGAGTGGGTAAAGCTCCGGTCAGCAACTGTCTCCTCCCATTTCTTTTGCCGGGCTGTACTTAGCGATTCAATGAGATGGTCTGCTATCTCTGGGTCCCCTGATGTTTGATAGGATTGTAGGAGGGCAGCGCTTTCTCCTTCCAGGCATGGGACATAGAGGGGTTGGTAGCCTCGTGGGATTGCAGTGTGAGCAGCCTTGAAGATTGCGCTGCAGAAGCGGTTGTATGCTTCATCTACAGTGATGGTGTGGAGTGGGATGGTAACAGCACTCCGATCCAGAGTTTCACTGAATTTCTTCCAGTTGGCTTTGCGGAAGTTCCAGTGCATCTTCCTTGGGCTGTTTATGACTGGAAGTTGTAGGCCAATGTGTACAAGCAGGGGCCAGTGTTGGCTGTGTGGAAAATCGTCAAGAATGAGGATCTGTGTAGGATATGGCGTCCCATTCAAAGAGCTGACCCAGCACAGGTCAGGAGAATAGTCCTTCTTCCACCTAGCAGAGTGGAAGGTTCCTCTTTGTTTGGTGTCATGTATCAGAGCGAGATCATTTCTAGATGCCCATTCTGAAAGTACCTCCCCGTCGCTATCCACTGCTGGGCACCCCCAGTCAGGGTGATGGCTGTTAAAGTCCCCCACATAGATGGCAGGGTGGGGTAGGGTTGGTAAGACCTGCAGATCCTAGTTGGCACTAGGGGGCTTGTACACATTAACAGTATGGAAGCCACCAATGGTTATGGTGTCTGAGAAATGTATTGTTGTCAGGTGGTTTACTTCAACTATGTCAGAACGCACATAGGTGGCACGTCCATGTTTGGCATGTGGAACATAGCACAGGAGGTCAAAGCCATTGATGGTGTAGTGGCCAGCTTCCTCTGTGCCAATATGAGTCTCTTGGAGGCAGATTACATCAATCGAGTGTTGGAAGGCGAGGACTTCGATAAGGCTTCGTTTGGCTGCAGATAGGCCTTCAACATTTAGTTGTAGTATGCAAAGGGCAGGTCCTACTGCAAGGTGCTCTCGGGGCTGTTTGCTTTCGGCTTTGGGACTGTGACTAGGATTCTTCTTTGACTTGGCACTGAGGCGTCGTCTCTTCAAATTTAGTCTGCTGGTAGGATCATTAGCTTCCCCGGGCAAGCCCGGGTACTGGCGGAGGGCGCGACGAGAACGCTGGTCCATTGCCCTCCTATGTTTTGGTAAATAGCTAAAATAACAAAATTTGTGTCAATGTCCAAATATATATAGAACTAACTGAATCCATCGTGGTTCCATCTCTGATTATGCTCCATTTTGTTTCTTACACCCACCACATGTAATAATAAACAATACAGACAGAAAACCGTCCCTAAAAAAGACCCCCCCCCCCCCCAATGTTATATATGGCAAAATGAAGGATGGTAATGTGTCTTGGGGGTGAGAATTTTTCAAGAGAGATCATTTTAGTTCCTGCTCTTCTGGGTTTATGTTCAGCTTTAATGGAAACAGAAACAGCACAGCCCTTTTTCAGTTCACATTTAGATGTGCATTTTGAAAAGGAAATGTCCTAATTCAACAGTAGTTGTCACAAAGCCCGACAGCAGAACAGTCAGCTCACTTTAATTACAAGCTCAGCACTTTGTGCGGCTGCTCTGTTCGCTGACCTCTCCGCTTATGTGTGACCCAAAAACTCTCTGTGAGCTACTTTTTTGACATGAATAATTACTCTGTGGAGATGGGATGGCTTCAAAGGGAACTATAAACTAATGCCAAAAATAACTCAAAGATGTATGTCAGCATCCATGTGCTACAAAAACATTATTTTTTTTAAATGTTTGCTCTTTTAAATATAATTTCATTAACATGCAAAGGCTTTGCCACATTTCTAAATAACTCCACAAAGGTGAACAGTGGGTCATTACCTCCTTATTTATGTCTAGTCCTCTTCCTCTCCAGTGTTTTCTGTCGTCCCGGTGCACTCTCATGTCATAACCTTCAGCCTGGTGAAAAACTTGGTCATATGTAGAGACATCTGAAGTCTACTTGTGGAGAGATAGAATGAGTTTAGCAGTTGTACACAAATCTGTCATAGACAGAAGTGGGAGTAACTAGCAGTATGTACAATAGAAACATTTTCTCCAAATTGTAGCTTACATAGTAGTTTTACTGTAGCCACAAAAAGTACTCAAGTACAAATTACCCTGTGAATGAATTATTCAATTAAGTATATGTAAGAGCAGTCCGCAAAAAAGTTACTTGAGTGAGAAAGTATTGGCTAAACCAGACCATCAGTGATGGAGTAGATCATTCTGGCCTGGTGAAATCACCCTGAGAGTGCTCAGATCTCCTGACCATTGACCTTGACCTTGAGCAGAGTCTAGATCTAGATCCACTTGAGGATCTTTATGTATGATTTTGCCGAACAATGGGGCAATTGCCTAGGAGGAATAATGATTTTCATGAAATCATAAATGCCCAGATCTCCAAACCTTTGACAATGACCTTGACCTTGAGCTCAACCTGGATGCAGACAAACCTGAGGATCACTGTGATTGAGATTGTTGAGAACTAGGGCAATTGTCTAGAAGAAGTTAACAACTTTCATAAAATCATATAAATGCTTAGATCTCCTGACCTTTGACCCTGACCTTGAGCACAATCTTGATGCAGTCCCATTTGATGATCATTGTGAGTGAGGTTGGTGAGCCCTGGGACAAATGCTTAGGAGGTGTAGTGATTTTCATGAAATGCAGACGGATGACTGACACCGTGCCATCACATTAGCTCCCTTCTGCTTTGCAAGAATGAACTAAAAACTTACGGGAGTAGTGAGTAACTGCTTTACTGTTGCCAGATTATGAGGTGTTTCTTTTAAAATTTTGACTTTTCCTATAAAATTCTGATTTTTTTTTACTGTAAATTTGAATTTTTCCATAAATGTGCATCTTTTTCGCTTAAATTCAAAATTTGCACGTGCATCCTTTTTCCTCAAAAATATATGGTTTTCCCTCAATTTATTATTTTTTAAATAATATATCTCAAACTTTATTCTCATAAATTTGCAATTGTTAGCTCATTCCGACAATGCTGAAAAGAGCTAATACGTAGGGATGCGTTCGTCGTCTGTCCATCTGTCAGTGCACATTTCACAGGAATCACGAGGTAATTTCCTGGGAGGAGTAGCCAATCTTTGTCAAACTTGTGCTCAGTGATCCTCAGGTGGTACTGTATCCAGGTAGTGCTCAAGGTCAAGGTCAGGAGATCTGAGCACTCTGGTTGTTTCATCTATAAAGATCACATAACTGGCTACAGGGGACATGGGTAGCTGCCAGGCTAGCCACAGTCGGCCAAGCACGGCCGCCATATTGACCAGGTAAAGTAACCAAACAAGTCATTGCGCCACATAAACAATGTACTGCTTTCATTCTGCCTCAAGAGGTTAAATATTATATGAGAAAATCAACACTCTTTGTCACTTTCACTGATAATGATAGAAAATTTAGGTGCACTATACAGAATGCAAAAACAGCCCCATATACATACCTTACTTATATGATTACAATAAATACAATGAACAATTGTTATCCTGCTATCACAATGCTGCAGGAGCTGTCAAACGGACAATTACTTACAGAATAAGGCACCTCCATTTGCCCAGAAAATGTTGCCAATGTCCCCTAGAGCTAATTGTGAATCAGAATCAGAATCAGAATCAGAATCAGGTTTATTGCCATTGTTCATGTAGTACACAAACTAGGAATTTGTCTCGGTACAATGCTGCAACATTAAACATGATAAGATAAAAGAAATAAACTATACATGTAATAAAGTGTAGGATAAGATTAAGTGATACTGGTCAACAGTTAAAATATATTAGCCAGCAGCAGATACTGTGGAGAACTATATAGTGCAGTCGGTAATGCAGGAAGAAAACAGTGATGATTGACATGAGTCTGGTTGAGCTGCTGTACATAGTGCACGAGAGTCAATAAGTCACTTAGTGTTCAGCAGTCTGATGGCAGAGGGGAAGAAGCTGTTCATGTGACGGGAGGTTTTAGTCTGGATGGACCGAAGTCTTCTACCAGAGGGGAGGGGGGCAAACAGTATGTGACCAGGGTGTGAGGGATCGGCTATGATCCGGCCAGCACGCCTCCGGGTCCTGGAGATGTACAGATCCAGGAGAGATGGGAGCTTGCAGCCGATCACCTTCTCAGCAGTGCGCACGACGCGCTGCAGCCTTAGTCTGTCCCTGGCAGTGGCTCCTGCGTACCACACGGTTATGGAGGTGGTGAGGATGGACTCGATGATGGCTGTGTAGAACTGCACTAACATCTTGGTGGGTAGCTTGAGCTTCCTCAGCTGCCGCAGGAAGAACATCCTCTGCTGGGCTTTTTTGATGAGTGAGCTGATGGTCGGCTCCCATTTGAGGTCCCTGGTGATGGTAGTGCCTAGGAAGCGGAAGGAATCAGCAGTGGTGATGGGAGAGCCTGAGAGGGTGAGGGGGGGCAGAGGAGTAGTGACTTTCCTGAAGTCTACAATCATCTCCACTGTCTTCAGAGCGTTCAGCTGCAGGTTGTTATTGCTGCACCAGGACGCCAGCTGGGCCACCTCTCTCCTGTAGGCGGACTCGTCGCCGTTGGAGATGAGCCCGATGAGGGTGGTGTCGTCCGCAAACTTGATCAACTTGACAGACTGGTGGCTGGAGGTGCAGGAGTTGGTGTAAAGGGAGAAGAGTAGGGGGGAAAGTACACAGCCCTGGGGTGATCCGGTGCTGATGCTAGTATAGTCTGAGACAGTCTTTCCCAGCCGCACATGCTGCCTCCGGTCCGTCAGGAAGTCGATGATCCACCTGCAGAGGGAGTCAGGCACGTTGAGCAGGGACAGCTTGTCCCGGAGCAGAGCGGGGCGGATGGTGTTGAATGCGGAGCTGAAGTCCACAAACAGGATCCTGGCGTAGGTTCCCGGGGAGTCCAGGTGCTGCAGGATGGAGTGGAGGGCCAGGTTGACTGCGTCGTCTACAGACCTGTTGGCTCGGTAGGCAAACTGCAGCGGGTCCAGGAGAGGGGTGGTGATGGACTTGAGGTGGGACAGGACCAGGCGCTCAAAGGACTTCATGACTACAGAGGTGAGCGCTACAGGTCTGTAGTCATTAAGTCCAGTGATCCGTGGCTTCTTGGGGACAGGGATGATGGTGGAGGATTTGAGGCAGGACGGCACGTGGCATAACTTAAGGGAGGTGTTAAAAATGTCTGTGAAGACAGGAGCCAGCTGTTTCGCACAGAGTCTCAGGGTGGAGGGAGACACGCCGTCTGGGCCGGGGGCCTTGCGCGGGTTCAGTCTGGAGAACTGTTTGAGCACATCCTGCTCACTGATGATAAGGGGAGGGGGGGAGGAGGGGTGGGGTGCCTTAAATGAAGTAGGGAATGTGGAGGCTGTGGAGCTGGAGGGAGGGGGGGAGTTGGACACAGATGACGAGGTGTCAAAACGGGCATAGTGTTGGGACAGTCTTTGACAAAGGGCTTTGTCATCCTGACCTTTAGGAGCCTTAGGTCGATAGTTGGTGATTTGCCTCAGTCCTCTCCACACGGAAGCCGAATCATTAGCAGTGAACTGCTGCTGGAGTCTCTCTGAGTATAGAGATTTAGCCCTCTTCAGCTCTCTGTTAAACCGGTATTTAACCTCCCTGTAGCAGTCCCTGTCTCCACTTTTCAGCGCTGCTTCCTTCTCCTTCCTGATCTGTCTGAGCTTAGCTGTGAACCAGGGTTTGTCATTAGAGTAACTCACCCTGGTGCGTGATGGAAGAATGTTCTCTTCACAAAAGTGGATATATGAGTTCACAGTGTCCGTGTACTCATCCAGATCATGCGTGGCTCCTTTAAACATGCCCCAGTCAGATATTTCCATGCACGTTTCCAGCTTCTCCTCAGCATCACTGGTCCGTATCTTCGTAGTGCTCACAACAGGTTTAGTGAGCTTCAATCTCTGTCTGTATGTGGGAATGAGGTGAACCATCACGTGATCAGATAATCCCAGCACAGCTCGAGGGACAGCGCGATATGCGTCTTTCACTGTGGTGTAACAGTGATCCAGTGTGTTTAATCCTCTGGTGGGGCATTTAATAAACTGTTTGTAGCGGGGGAGATCGTGGCTGATCGTGTGTGATCTCTATATGGTTTATTAGGCATGAATGAGCTACTCTGTCATTGGTGGTCTAGCTTTTCTGGCTCATTTGGAACGTTTTAATTTATAAATTCCCATGTTTCGTGTGTGGCTTTTACGCTTACCAATATAAATTTCCTCCCAAATACACATACTCTCTATAGATCAAATCACATAAAAATGGGAATAGGTCAACAGTAATAAATTCAAAATCCTGTGTAATAACTTGCTGTAACCAGAAATTGCCGCATTTTTGTCATTTTAGTCAAGTTATAATTTTATTTAATTGACATCAGAGTTGAGAACATTATTCTTGTGCACTTTTTAAAAAAATGTGTTTTTACTGATGTGTGGCATGGTTTCCTGTGTACAAAGGTTTAGTGACACACCACATGACTGAGACTCTTGTACTGATTAAATAAAGATCCCGTGTTCACTACTGAGTTATTAAATGTTTTTATGTGAGTGTAGCATTTAGGGCCTGAAATGGAGCGCGGGGGGGGAGGGGGCATCATGCTACTTTAAATACTCTTTAGTGTCTATGAATTAGAAACCCTGGGTAATCAGAGTAACATTTTTAAGGTTATTTAAAATTGATCTTTAAGGTTTTAATGTATCTTAACATTAAGAAAACTCTTTTTTACTTTAGAGCACTATTTTTGGTGGCCTCACTCAGTTATCAAATTTGTTAAATAACTGCAAAAAACTTTGTAAGTTTAAATTCATGTTATTTCATTTGGTTTTAGTTCATTTTAATTCACATAGTTGTCTTGATGTTTGCTAATTTAAAACCAGCTCAACAAATGACGGTCTGTACCACAATTACATATTTCTTGACTTATATTGACTTAGCAGCAAAAACAAAACCTTTTTTATCCAAGATATAGACTGACACGAATGTGTACCTCAACCTTTCTGATATTAGAGCATATCTGAAATATGTTGGTAACCCATTTTTTATGGTTTAAAAAACAGAATTCAGGTACCTTAGAGTCCCTGTTAAAGTAGGACATCTCCTTGGGGACATTTCTCCGTGGTGGGATGTAACTGAAGACGGACAAGGTGGACAGAGATTTGGTTTGGGCCTCCAGAGACACGTCCATAGTTACAGAAAGAATAGTAATCCTATTATAGCAAGTATAACGTCTGAAATGAACCCGGAAATGCTAAGCTGAAGGCTGGTGTATGTGGTTGCTAGGACACTGAGCATTAACCAGTTTTTTTTTTCTTCACACAACTTTATTTCTTTATTGTACACAGACAGGCAACAGGCAAAAAGGAATGGGCGCAGTCGGCATCCGGGCATTTGGCCTACTTCCGGTTAGCAACCCACATGGCAACGCCGTACTAGGTGAAAACAATTCAGTGGCGACCTAGTCCCAGGCAGCTGCCGTGACTCAGTCAAGCTTGTCCAGCCCATCGTAGTGCATTATATTCAGCTCATCACGTCCTATATCAGGTAACTGAGTGATATTGTGTTAGTTTAATTAGTTGCCACTTGATGGGTCACGTTTTGAAAATGCTAGCCGCCGACACAAGCCTCTCTGTATTGTAAATTCAAATTCAAAATTCAAACGTTTATTTCAAACTCAGGGTTCATAGCAAGAGCAAAACCAAAACAAGTAGAAAAAAGATAAACAGATAAAATAAAAGTATATACATATCAACAGACACTCGGTGATCTTGTAACAACAATAACATACAGTAATGGGCTCAGTACAGTATGGAGCGCCACCACTTCCAAATGCTGGAGTGAAGTGTGAGTGACGAGTTGACAATTGCTGATATAAGATGATTGTTACATGCCAGCAACCTTCTCATAAAACTGTAAACATTCTTACGTATCAGTTCGCCAAAAGACGGAATGTTCACAGACACAAACATCATGCTTGCACTCGACCGTATTGTATTGTAAACAGAGACGGACATTTCGTCTGTGGAAATGCATGACTGATTCTGTTTTCATCCAACAATACAGACCTCTCTATATGCAGTCAGCCTGACTAATTTAACTGTAGACTGTAGTAAATAGTGCAACAAAGGGGCAGGCCATTAATGAAAGAGGTGACAAAGGCAACCACGTGGCCTTAATTGTTCAATTACTTAACAAGACCTGTTGGGCCAACTTTGCATTTGACAACAATAGTTGAATACTTGAAACTCAGGGTCTTGAGAATATACCATATTTTCATGATTTTCAAGATCCCTGGATCATTTAATTATTTCTTTTAAGAATTACTCCTGTGCTGCCCTGATATTTAATGGATTGGTCATGTTACCCATAGGGGCCTTTCCTTAAAAACATTCAAAACATGTAAGAGGGTTAATCATGTTAATATGGGTCGAAGCAAATATGCTTACCAGGGGTGTCGATCAAGTAGCTGTACACGTCCGGCCACTGCACATTTGGCCACCTGGTCGGGTCATTAACCCATTTTCCAGCTGGTAGCTTGTATGGGCAATCTGTCAGTCCACTTGCTGTCAGTTTCTCCTGATAAGGTAGCCTGGCTGACTCATCAAGCTTTTCTATGTAGTCACAGGCCATGACAAAAAGTCAAAACACTGCACTAGACAAGGCTTGGTAACAGGTTTGTTTTCACCTAGTTAAGATGGCGGCGATGTGTTACTAACCGGAAGTAACGTAGCCCCGACCGCACCCATAGAGTCACCAGAAATTGTACTCAAGTAAAAGTAATATTACTTTATGACTCAACTATGAGTTTTGGTCAAAATTTACTTGAGTGAGAGACTACTAAAAAAGAATGAATAGGATCAGGTTCATTCTTTATTTGAATGAGACAATTTTACATGTTTTGCCCAGATGTGGGTAACTAGTTAAATTTAGTCAAGTACATTTTCACAGAATTCTACTTATGTGAGTTATTTTACTGTGGGATACTTTATAATCTTACTCAGTGCTTTGACTCAAGTGCATTTGGTTATACTCTTTGAGAAACTTTTTCTGTTTTTCTTCACATTAGCTTTGGAATCACTGTCTATTCAGCTTAGTAAATGGTTGATTTATTACTGTATATTTTACTCTGGCAAACACATTTGAGAAAAACCTAACTGTGGTGTTTGGACGTGGTGACATACATGCAGGTGACATCATCGCGTGGTGAACTGGCCGTGGTGCCATACAGCACCACCCTTCTGTGTATAGTTTAGTTGTATGATGAATAAAGGAGAGTTCAGTTTGTGTCTGTTGTCAGCACCTCATTTCAGACATAACAATGGCGACAAGGGTAAAAAAGACTCTATCGCAACCTTTGGAACCGATCCTCCCTCTACAAGGTGAGCCACCGATTCCCTGGTCCCGCTGGCATGAGTCATTCCAGACTTTTATTGACGCTGTTGACTTAACTGATGCTAGCGACGAAAGGCTAAGGGATGTGCTAATCCACAATCCCGGTAGCGAGGGACAGCGTGTGTTCCGTTCTCTCGGCCCTGTGGACACATATGAGGACTGTGTTGTTGTGATGGACAGACATTTCGCTGACACACGTAGTATCATGGTGCGGAGGGTCGCTTTTAGCCAGCACCAATAATGTGAGGACAAGACAGTCCACCGGTATGTCATCAAGCTCTGTTTCCTGGCTAACATGTGCACCTTTGGTGACACAGAGGAAGACATGGTACGTGACAAGCTAGCAGAGTACACTACAAGCCTGTGGCTGCAGGAGCAGCTGCTGCTGGCGAAGAATGGCCTGAAATTAGACAAGGCTGTGAGGATGGCATCCCAAATCGAAACGGCCATCCAGCTATCATCACAGCTAACACCGCCTAGCTGACAAACCCCTCGTCTGGCCCCACAAGCGCAGGCCGTCATCACCGCCATCCAGCCCTCCAACCCTGCATTTCCCCGCTACAACCAAAAGAAGAAGGGTAATAAATGGGACAACACGGGTGAGTGTCTGCCTTGCGGTAACTGTGGTTCATCTAGACACCAGACTCAATCACCCGCCTGCCCAGCCAGTGGGCAGAAATGCTATCATTGTAAGAAGCGCAAACACTTTGCTAGAGTTTGCCGCTCAACCTTCACAAATTTGACCCACCTGTTATAAGATAAGATAAGCCTTTATTAGTCCCACAATGAGGAAATTCCAGGATTGCAACAGCACAGGGATAGCAACACTCAGAGCAATAATTTAGAAGATAAGAAAATAAGAGCAGTGAATATACATACGTATGTACAAATAAATATATAAATATATATACACACAGTGCGGAGCATTGTAGCTAGATGGAATAAACAGCATAACCGTCTGTTTAGTTACCCTACATGGTATGAATATGTACCCATACATATTGTCACCCTCCATAGCGACTGATATTGTCCTAGTTGTATACTGGAGGGGACCATTTGTGTAAGTCTGTTGCATCTTTTGCATTCAATACTATTAGGTTGTCACATTTTTTTGCTATCTCTGCGAGCAGCCCTGCTTAGGTTATACAGTCTGACAGCCGTAGGTAGGAAGGACCTGCGAAACCTCTCGGTCGCGCACCTAGGATTATGTAGTCTACTGCTAAATGAGTTCCTCAGTGTGTTCAGTATGTCCTGCATGGGGTGGGACTCGGACTCCAGCAGAGATGACAGTTTAGCTACCATCCTTCTCTCCCCTATCTCCTCTACTGGGTCAAGGCGTTGCCCCAGGACAGAGCTAGCTTTCTTGATTAGTTTGTTCAGTCTCTTCCTATCGGCTGCTGTAATGCCGTTGCGCCAGCAGACCACTCCAAAAGTGATGGCTGATGCCACCACCGTGTCGTAGAACGTCTTCAAGAGCACCCCTTGTACACCAAAAGACCTGAGCCTCCTCAGTAGGAACAGCCTGCGCTGTCCCTTCTTGTAGAGTGCGTCGGTATTGTGTGACCAGTCTAGTTTATTGTTCAGATGAACACCCAGGTACTTGTAGGATGTCACCATCTCAATGTCTGTTCCCTGGATGTTTACTGGTGCTGTGAGGGGTTGTCCTTGCCTGCGGCAGTCCACCACCAGCTCCTTAGTTTTCCTCGCATTGATCTGGAGGCAGTTCCAATGGCACCAGTCCACGAAGTCCTGGATAAGTCCTCTGTACTCAGCTTCATCTCCGTTGGAGATGAGGCCAACGATCGCAGAGTCGTCAGAGAACTTCTGTATATGGCAGTGTGTTGTGTTGTGTGAGAAGTCCGCAGTATAAAGGGTGAACAGGAAGGGAGCCAACGGTTATATCTGGAATCAGAGTCTGGAGTCGGACTTATGCCATGTAGCAAACTCACCTTTATTAGGAAGAACACAGAACTATATACAGAGTGCCGTAGTCTGCCTGACGTCACACACAGGGGCGGGTATGGCAACACACACACCACACAACACCACCCACCAGGCCCAACCGCCATTCACTCAGTTGGCACCAAAAGCTGGCCATTCAAGGGGTACACAATGAAGCTAGATGATATCAGCGTGCCACTGCTGCTGGATACGGCGGCGTCGAGGTCCCTTCTGAGCGAGTCTACGGTCAGGAAACTGTTCCCTCGGAAGACCATCACAGACTTATTCAGCTACAGCACATCAAGATTGGCATGGTAGGGACGGTCGCCTTTTCTGTACACTGCAGCTGTAAAGTCATTCCATTGTTCACCTTCCAAATGACACATCAGGGGGCCACCCTGCTGGGCATCAATCTGATCAGCAAACTGGGTTTTTCCATCACCGACCCAATGGGCTCTACCGTCCTGACAGTCTCCCCATCCTGGCATCACCATTGGCCAGCGCTCTTTGCAGGACTGGGCTGCCTCACCTCTTTTAACCACCAACCACTCATTGATCTGACGGTGTCCCCGAAATTCAGCCTCTTCGCCAACTACCTCTTGCACTGTGGGACGATGTCACAGTGGAGCTGCAGAAGCTTTTGGACGCTGGTATCATTGAGCGGGTCAACGCATCTCCCTGGATCTCCAACTTGGTAGTGGCAAAGAACAAATTGGGCGACCTACGACCATGCATTGACCTCAGAATGATGAACAAGGCAGTGATTCCCGACAAATACCCCCTGCCCACGATAGAGGACCTGACGGCGCTGTTCCATGGCTCAAAAGTTTTTTCCAAACTGGACCTCCGCCAAGGCTGCCTGCAGGTTCCCCTTCACCCAGACAGCTGCAACCTAACGGCCTTTGTCACCCACATGGGAGTGTTCAGGTACACCCGCACCCTTTTCAGCCTCAGTTCCACCCCAAGCTGTTTTCAGAAAATCATGGCTACACTATTTGCTGGTCTCCCAGGGGTGGTGGCGTACCTGAATAACATCGTGGTGCACGGTGTGACATCGGCCTCCCACAAAGCCCGCCTCGCTAAGGTAATGGAGGTACAAACAAAACAGGGCCTCACACTCAACGGGGAAAAGTGCATCTTCAAAGCATCAACCATCGAGTTCGTGGGGTTCCACCTGTCTGCCGAGGGCCTGAGACCCCTTCCTTCAAATGTTGAGGCGGTACTGCATCTACCCGAACCGTTATGCCCCACACAGCTATCATCATTTCTGGGCATGGCGAACTTCTACAGGCACTTCATTCCCCACTACTCAGAGGCAATAGAGCTGCTACACACCCTCCTGAAGCAGGATGCACCCTAGGAGTGGACCCCGGCCTGCTCCAACACCATCTGCAAACTGAAGACACAGCTGACTTCCCCACTGGTGCTCACCCATTTTCACCCACAGAGCCCCACGTTTGTGACCTGTGACGTGTCCAACACGGCAGTGGGAGCTGGGCTATCCCAGCTCCAAGAGGGGATCGAGCATTTGCTTTGAGATCACTGACTTCAGCCAAGCAGAAGTACTCAGTGGGAGAGAGGGAGGTGCTAGCATGCATCTGGGCATGCAAGAGCTGGAACATATACCTGTATGGGCAATACTTCACACTCTGGACAGATCATAGGGCCCTTACCGCACTGCTGGAAACATCAGGGTCAGGGCACAAACCTCTGCACATCTACAGGTGGATAAAAAGGCTACGACCATATAACTTCACCACCCAGTTCATGCCGGGTAGAGAAAACGTAGTGGCAGACCTATTGTCCCAGGCAACACCTAATCCAACACTGAGCATCAGCCAGGACCCCTTAGAGCCAGAACTGGTCCACATGCTGCATGGCCCACTTGTGACCGCCGTCTCCTTGCAAGAGCTCCAGGCCACGTCTGAGCAGGATCCAGTACTGACCCAGCTCCCCACCTTCATTCGCAAGGGCTGGCCATCCAACATACCGGAAGATCACTCTTCCACAGAGTTAGAGATGATTTATCATGCTGGAATGATGTCTGTGTGGCAAGGGGGCTTTGCACGGTGATCCTGGAGGCACTAAAGGGCCGCATCCTGATCATGGTGCACAAGGGCCACCTGGACGTCGTCAGCATCAAACAGTGCTGTAGAGGCTCAGTCTGGTGACCAGGCATCGACAAGGACGTGGAGCTCATGTTGAAAGACTGCATGGCCTGCCTAGCTAGCAGTAAGATCAGGGTGCCACCACCCCCGCCCCTGCAACCTCTGCTATTGTCATAAACTCTCCGTGTGCTTCACCATAGCGCATGGTGGAGGAGAAGGATGGAAGGATTTACGCGCAGGGTTTCACCACACACACATTTATTGACACAATAAAGACTTGCAAGAAGGTAATAATGTACACAAAAAGGCTGACACAAAGTGGCCAGCGGGCAGACCACTGCATACCGTGACCACAGGAAAAATAATACACTTTGCACACAAGTGCTCGGGAGAGTGTGGAAGACTACAGGGAGTTCAGCTTCCTCGGGGGAACGCAAACTGGGCAACAGCCTAAGCGTAGCAGTTATGCTGCGAGGAGAAATGCCACCAGAAGTATAGCAGAATAACTGCAAGGGGAGAAACGCTTCTGGTCCAGCATAGCAGCAACCGCATGGAGAAACGCAAACAGTTTACTCACGAGTAGGAACAGTCCAGAAAGTCCAATTCTGTCCGCAAGCATAATCCAAATGTCCTTCCCAACGTGACGGTCACACCATGGAGAACGAGAGTGACTCGTACAATGGCCCAGCAGCGTCTGTCTAGCGAAGAGCCGCTTAAATACAAACGCTGCTGGCCACACAAATTGGGCTCACCTGGGCGAAGCATGGGAAAGCTAATTACTGGGGCTGGGAACAGCTGATGAAGCTGAGGAGAGCGAGGGGGCATGGTTGGACCGACAGACTGTCAGCAGCGTGGGAGAAAGTAGGTCACTGATGCTGACTAACAGCTGCCGGTCAGGCAGTGGCTATGGATATGGAATAAGTACAGGAACACACAAAATGCACATAAACAGTGAACCCAAACCCACAGAGAGATCGAGCCCGAGCCGGGGAAAGCCAAGCCGGCTCAACTTGTGACAGCTATGGCTGTCAGCCCCATGGAAAGACATCCAATTGGACATTTGTGGCGAGCTGCACAGCGCCCCCCTGCATCAACAATGGCCTGAGGTGTTGCCCACCGGCTCAGTCACCACCGACGTTGTCACTGATTTCCTCTCCTCCCTGTTTGTTCGCTGGGTCGTGCCGGACATGATGCAAGGAAGTGCTGTAATTTCCCAGTTTGGGATTAATAAAGTACATCTATCGATCTATGACCACAACAGACAATGGACCGCAGTTCACTTCAGCGGACTTTGCAGCATTCATGAAAGGAAGAGGCATCAAGCACATAAAGACTGCTTTCTACCACCCTCAGGCAAATGGGATGGGGGGGGGGGGGGGTTAATCAGACCCTCAAGAACAGTCTCAGGGCATACCTAATGGATGGACTCCCACTTTTGGCCGCACTACAGAGCACCCTGCTACATTACAGCGCGACACCTCATGCCACAACGGGCAGCTCCTTGACCCTTCTAATGCTAGGATGTGAGATGTGCCTTCCCCTAGACCGACTGCGCCCTCCAGTGGACACTACCCCGACAAAAAGGCTTTCACCGAGGAACAGGGTGATCAAGCAACAGCAGAGTATGAAGCAAAGGTTTGACAAGAAGCGGCAGGCGACGCGACCCCGTCTCGTAGTATTTGACTGGGTCTGGATCTGGCGCCCCAACCACGATTACAAGTTGCAGTCGTTTTGGACGACGCTGATGCAGATCATGGCTCAGCTGGGGCCAGCCACCTTTCGTCTCGCTGATGGGTCACAGTGGCACGCCAGTCACCTCAGAAAGGTGACACTGACTTCGGCCCAAGATTGGGAGATGGCTGCGGACACGACGGGATTAGGCTGAGACTTTGACGACACAAGACACACAATTCCCGAAGAACGTCCACTGGAGCCCGCAGCGGCAGCACAGCCCAAGCACCGTTCAGCCCGGGTTCGGCAGAGACCCCACCAGCCAGAAGACTTTGTGACTAACTTTTGAATATTTGGACTTTTATGTTGTTAGTTAGGATGTAACCAACCAAAGTGGCAGAATAATCCACCCGGGCACACCAGTAGTCTACCCGTGTGCCCAGTTAGTAGTTATAAGTTCTTTGGTTTTTCAAGCGGGGTAGGGGTAGGGGTAAATGTGGTGTTTGGGCGTGGTGACGTGCACGCAGGTGATGATGTCATCATATGGCGAACTGGCCATGGTGCCATTTAGCGCCACCCTTCTGTATGTAGTCTAATTGTATGATGAATAAAGGAGAGTTCAGTTCACATCTGCTGTCAGCACCTCATTTCAGACATAACACTAACAAATTGCAAATCTGTAATGAAAAAGTTGCACACGTACAAGAAATTTTTTAAAAAATGTGTGTGGGGGGGAGGTGAGTCACAAATTTAAATAATTTGCAAATGTGAAAAAATGCAAAAAAAAAGTTGCAAATATACAATAATGGAATCACAAATCTAAAATATAAAAAAAATTGCTAATTTATGAGTTAAAACGTTCAACGTTTGCATGAAAAATGTCAAAAAATATTAGAAAATGCTGTGAATTTATAGATAGATGGATAGATAGATACTTTATTTCGAACAAAAAAGTATAACAAAAACAAAACAAATGACAAATGCAATTAAGTAACTGTATACAGTGTTCGAAAGGAAGAAGGAAGAAGTGAACACTTATTAATTCCATCTCCTCTTTTCCATCAATACACCCATGTGAATTATGTACAAATTACCACCTTTAAGACCCCAAGTAAACAATTTACTGTATTTTTTACATATCAACATTAACACCCATCCATCCTAACATACATTGATGTCCATACATCAAAACCAGCCTCAAACAACACAGATATACACAGTGCTGTCCCACCCACCATTCCATAGTGTCCCATAATGTCCCAGAGTGAGCATAGTGAATCGTACATATAAATACTACCCTTCTAACATATATCCTTTCAGCAAATAATGTTTATACCTCTTTTTGAATTGAATTCTGTTTGTACATAGTTTCAGTTCCGGCTCCAGACTGTTCCACAAATCCACCCCACAGACAGATATGCACATACTTTTCTTGGTTGTTTGTATCTTGGGTTTTGTAAAGTTTAAGTCTCGTCTCAAATTATGATCATTGTCTCTTTTTTTAAATATTTTTTGTATATTAGTTGGGAGTTGATTATTAATTGCCCTGTACATTACTTGTGCTGTCTTAAATTTAACTAAATCGATAAACTTTATGACATGTGACTTTAAAAACAACGAATTGGTATGGTCTCTATATCCTACATTATTTATTATCCTTATAGCTCTTTTTTGTAATGTGCATATTGACTGTAGGTTGGTCTTGTAGGTGTTTCCCCAGACTTCTACACAGTAGTTAAGATAAGGTAGAAACAGTGAATTGTACAGTAAGACCAATAATTTATAGTCCAAGATGTGTCTTGTCTTCCCCAGTATCCCTATACATTTTGCTAACTTGGCCCGGATGTGACTGATGTGAGGTTTCCAGCAGATTTTATTGTCTAGCGTCACCCCCAGAAACTTATTTTCCTGTACTGTTTCTATTCTGGTATCATCTATCGTTACCATTATTTCATGATTTATTTTATAATTTCCAAACAACATAATCTTTGTTTTTTTAAGATTTAGAGATGATTTATTTTTGTTGAACCACTGCGTTAACTTTTTCATTTCAGTTGTGACCACCTCTAAAACCTGCTGCAAATTCTCACCAGTGCAAAGGATATTTGTGTCATCCGCAAACAAAATAAATTTCAGAATTTTTGATACTTGGCATATGTGATTTACATACAAAATAAAGAGTTTGGGTCCCAAAACTGACCCCTGGGGCACACCACAAGTGATGTCCATGAAGGGTGATTTGTGCTCACCAATTTGTACAAATTGTTGTCTGTTACTTAAATAACTTTCCACCCAACTCAGTCCTACCCCTCTTATCCCATACCTTTCCAGTTTCCTTAGTAGTATTCTGTGGTCAGTGGTGTCAAAAGCTTTCTTTAAATCTATAAATACCCCTACAGCAACCATTTTTTTATCTATACAACTAGTAATTTCTTCTATAAGTTCGATCAGTGCCAAAGATGTAGATTTATCTGCTCTAAAACCATACTGGCTTTCTGTAAGGAGGTTGTGTTTTTCAATGAAATCATCCAGTCTCTTAGTGAAGATTTTTTCAAGTATTTTGGAGAATTGTGAGAGTAAAGAGACTGGCCTGTAATTTGTGAAACAATGACTGTCTCCTCTTTTGTATAGAGGTATTACTTTTGCTATTTTCATTTTGTCTGGAAATTTACCAGTTTGAAATGACAGGTTACAGATGTGGGTGAGTGGCTTAACAACTCCTTCAATTACTTTTTTCACTATTGTCATGTCAATTTCATTTCAGTCCGTTGATTTTTTGTTCTTAAATTTACTCACAGTCTCGATAATTTCCTTTTCAGTAACTGCACCCAAAAAGATTGTGTTTGGATTTCTATCTTCTATTTCATTTACAGAACCACTGTTGTTTGTTTCTGCTGTCACTATTGATTTTGCTAATTCAGGACCAACGTTTACAAAAAATTTATTGAAACCACTGACCACATCCTCCATATTATTCATCAAATTGCCATTTTCAATAAAATATTCTGGATAATTAGCATTCTTAGGTCGATTACTAATAATCCCATTGAGTACTTGCCATATTCCTCTTAAGTTATTTTTGTTATCCTCTAATATTCTGTTGTAATATTCTTTCTTACAGGTCCTCATTATATTAGTAAGCTTATTTTTATATCTTTTATATTTGATCTCAGCTTCCACCATTCTGCATTTAATGAATTGTTTATATAATGTATTCTTCTTTTTACATGCATTTATTAACCCCTTGGTGACCCAAGGAATATTTTTTTGTTGTTGTCTGTCACTATATTGTTTTATAGGACAGTTTTTATTGTACAATGATTGAAATATTTGTAAAAAAAATTATCATATGCTTTATTTATATCATTTTCATCAATTTATTGCAAAAAGTTGTGAAATTAAGAAAAATCTAACCATCTCCAGTTTTTCAAATAAAATACTCTAATTCAGCATTTGCTGAGACAAAATAAAAGAATAATGTTTTCACCTTTAAATCAAGTAAGTCCCAGTAACTGCAAAATTGTGTTTTTGTTTTAATCTTATAAAATTGTGTTTTTGTTTTTGTCAAATATGTGCGCCGCAGCGCACAGGTGAAAAGGATTGAGCCTAATCACTGGTGAAGTGAACGTGTTTTATTAACAGAAAGACGTACATACACAAAATGTCCGTGAATACAGTCCAACAATAAGGGTAGAGGAAGATGGAAGGCTACAACTCCGCTGGCAAGCCCAACGCACTCCAGGTGGAACCAGCGCGGAAGGGAAGGGCAATTAATAATAACAGTGAGCCCCCGGTCGGGACGATGGGCAGATTACTTACTAAGGGTTGGAGCACTTCTGGCTCTGGAAACAACAACCACGTAGTACAGAGGAGAAGTAACCAACGGGGGAGCCAGGTCATCACAGTAGACTAATGCCACCACACCGACTGCTCACACCATCACCCATAAATACCCTGACCAGATGAGTGACGGATGCAAGTGTGGAGGCAGCTGAAGCATGATGTGATAATGAATGGATGTGTGTGTGCAAGTAAGCATGTGTATATGTGTATCAGGAGGGTGTGTGTGTGCATGCGTGTATGCTGAATGATACAAGTGAGTGAGAATGAGTGTGTGTATAAGTGCATGTATGAGAATTGTGCATGGACAAAAGAAAATAACAATAGACAGCTTGGTGGATGCCTGGCAAAGAGAGAGAGAGGGCGTGGCTGTAGACTGGCAGGGAGCCCCGGCTCAGGGCTCTAATAACCTGCCAGCTGGGAATAATAAACAACAATCAGGAAGCTACAGCCACGAATCACAGGTGGGGCTGAAACATCAACCCCACACATGACAGTTTTAATCTCTATCGGGGCGGCTGTGGCACAGGTGTAGCGTGGCTGACTACTGATCGGAGGGTCAAGGGTTCAATTCCCGCTCTGTCTGCAGTCTGCATGTCGAAATGTCCTTGAGCAAGACACTGAACCCCAATTGCTCCTGGTGGGTCAGGCCAGCACCGGTGCATGGCAGCTTTGCCGCCATCAGTGTGTGAATGTGTATGTGGATAGCAGGATCTGTAAAGCGCTTTGGTCATCTGGAGATGAGAAAACGCTATATACTGTAAGTGAACGTCATTTATAACATAAAGCCATGGGTCACATGTATACTAAAAATATCAAAATGCTGGCTTTTCAAAGAAAAAAACACTGCCTTTATTTAAACTCTTACAGAAACAAGTAGATTGAACTTCTTTGGTTTTGTGGCATCACAAACCATAAAGAACCACATTTAGTTATCTAAATTAACAAATCAAACAGACCCTGATGATTACCTCCTTACCTGTGATTGGCCAGTTCAAAAAACATTTACCTAATCAGATTAGGATTTTGAGGTAAAGGTCAGAACTGAGGTTTTGCAGCTGTCGTCACCATATACATGTATTGATGAGCCGGGTGTGCTGCTGGAGTGAAAGCAGCAGGAAGACACAGAGCTAGGCTGTAGAAAATGTATATTTCAGTAATGTTTCTGTGAGAATGAGGCTTAACTGGAAGGTAGCACTGGATTATTTACAACTATAGACCTCAACTGTATAGTTGTAGTCTGTCAAAAAATTACAAGCGAAAGATAGGGGTTGTAATTTATAGGTTTCCTGCTGATACCGATCAGACGGAGAAACAGATTGTTATGTCAGTAGTAGGAGCCAAGGACGAGACTGAGTGTTGAACTGGACCCAGGTTTATTAGTGACATCTTCTCACCATACATGCGCACCCACCAGGTAGAGAGAAGGCCAAGAGGCCGCCCCTCTCTCTCACTGCTTTCTTATACCCTGGGTGGTGGCAGAACCGGAAAGGTAGAGCCACCACCCGTGTCACACAATTAAGGTCCCTGAAACCCAACACAACATGGATCTCAGCACTAAAAGAGCTGACCCCTTAAACAAACAGTTGACTATACAATGAACCTTTTGTGGGAGGTAAGGATGTTTCTATTATATTCCATCTCAGATTAATAAAGTATATACAATACAAAATATATAATATGTCCTATTATACAACAGTTAATTCCTGTTATGTCTGGGTGTAGAGACGAGCAGACACTGTCATGCGGCGACCCTCGCGGATCACCATAAGACGCCAAGAGTCCACCGGTGAGTTTTGCAATGATGGTGATTTATTAATAAAACAAGACAAGACACAAGGCTATGAGCCGCTAAGGGCAAAAACACACACTAAGCGATACAAGGGCTCGTAGGGCTAACCCCAGCCACTACAAGCTAAACTATGACAAGACAAGAAACACGAACCTGACATGAAGGTCTAACGAGGCCTCACGAGGATTATTTGACGATATCTGACGATGTCTGACGATACTCCTGTGATTTAACTGCCGCCAGTGTCCGCCTTATAAAGGCGAACACTAACGAGCAGAAATGACAAACAGCTGACCAACCTTGACAGGCAGAAGCCCCACCGAGCGCCTTCACAATAAAAGCCCAGTGAGGCCAGAATACAACCCACAGCTGTCAAGGCCGGCAGCGAGCTGTGCGTAGCCCGAGCGCGGACAGAACCCAGCGCTCGGGTCGTAACAGACACGTTTCTCTGTGTTTTGAAGGTTAGCTTTAATAAACTGCTAACTCACGTGGAACACATAGCAACAAGCCAACAACAAACTAAGGAGTGTGGTACAGGCAGGTAGCAGGTTGAAGGCAGAGTGCCAAAGAGAGAGAGCCTTTATGTCATAGAGTGCCCGTTCCATGGGTGAAGCAGGGACACCACATGCTCTCTGTGAGTTTGCACATTTATTAAAGTAAAAGCACATGAAGAAACACAATGCTAATAACAAAACGAGAAAGTACACATACCAGAGGAGGGCATTAGGCAGAGGCTCGGGCTTCTGGCAAGGGAGGCGGAGCGCCAGCGCTCGGGGCCACTTCCTCGTAGTCTGGGCCCTCGGCGCTGATGACTGAAGGTCTCCCACCAGGTTGTGAGGGTCCGTCCAGAAGATTTAGATGGTATAAAGCAGGCCCGCGTACCTGGGATAGCTGCCCAACCTCGGGTGCGCCTCCACAATGGCCGCCACATTCCTACGGACTTCATTAAACAAATGGGAGGCAAGCGCGGCATCCACAAAGTCCTGGGCAAAGTCCGCTGCCCATAGTTCATCAATGGTGGGGCCCCTGGCTACCGATTTGCCTCGGTTAGCGGGGCCCCGAAGCACTGGTGACATTCCCAGGGTGCGGTGAAACACAGAGGGGGGAAAAAAAAAGATTTGCGGAAAAAAACACCAACTCACAGAGGCTGGTGTCTCACTGGTCGCGCCCTTCTGTCACAGAGTGCCCGTTCCACAGGTGAAGCAGGGACACCACACGCTCTCAGTGAGTTTGCACATTTATTAAAGTAAAAATACATGAACAAGAAACACAATGCTAATAACAAAACGGGAAAGTACACATACCGAGCCTTCTAGCCCACATCACTGGGCAAGAAAGCTCAAACTCGCCTCTATTTCCTCCACAAACTGAGGAGAGCATGAGTCCCACCCCCCATCATGTGCTCATTCTACCGGAGCACCACTGAGAGCATCCTCACCAGCTGGATCACAGTGTGGTACGGAAGCTGCACTGCCTCCTGCCGGAAGACACTACAACACACAGTGAAAGTAGCCAGCAAGATCATCGGTGCCCCTCTGCTCCCCCCTCTTGGACATCTACCACAACAGCCTCACCCTCAGAGTCATCAACATTGCGGGTGACCACTGTTGGGAGTAATGCATTAGAAAGTAACGTGTTACTGTAATGCCACTACTTTTGCAGTAACATGCTGTGTAGTGAAATTACTGTTTAAAAATCAGTAATGCATTACAGTTACTGAAATTTGATCAGATGCATTACTCGCGTTACTCGTTTTATTAATATGGATAGATATTTTTAGCACAAATAAATACAAACTGACCTTACATAGCTAACGTAGCCGTCAGTCAGCATAGCCTGTTGCAAAGAGCCTGTTCACTGGTGCAGTCAGCAGCCACAAATGGAGCTTGTTCCTGCTGGGAAAAGAAGCTACTTTGTTTTTGTGGAAATAGACAGCTTATTTTTCCTTTGTCACAGTTAAGGACAAAAGCATATTGGTGGGTTGCAAACTAAAGTGCAGTTGAGAAGGACTGCAACCTTCAGAAGCGCCTGAGAACAGCAACAAGATCCAACAAAGCTAGTGCTGTGCTATGCTAACACCTTGTAGTGGATCTATGTTACCTGAACATCCACGGCTGGATATCAAGCACAGGTATGCATCTGGACAGTTTGTGACCCAGCAAGAATTAAACCAACTGATTGCCAGATACATTGTTACACAATGAAGATCTGATCGTTTGATCATCTCCAATCAGACAGCTGAGACTGTGATCCACTGAAGTTAAAATACATTTACTTGCTACTTGGATAAATATTATTCAAAAATGGATTTGATCTCCAAAAGGAATTTAAGGGACTGGATCATGTCTCTGTCACAGCAGACATTTGGACTGTGGATAATGAACATTTTCTTTGGATCATTGCACATCAGATTAAATCCATAATATAAAGGTAAGAAACGTTGGCAGCTTTATACAGTGTTGCCAACTCACTCTTTTGGAGTGATTCTCACTCTTTTTCCATCTCTCTTACTCCACAAACCCTATTTCTTTTTCATTTTTTCAAAATGAGGAAATTACTGGCAATTTTGTGTTGATTTTCTTTAGATTTTTCCCACAATAAGAGTTCTCAAGTCAGGATAAAGCAAACTGAACATGTTCTAAAAGCCCTGTCTGAAACAGTTTCTTTTCAGCCTGACATTAATAAGCCCATAATGCCATCCATTAACTAAATTATCTTGCTATGTGTGCAAGATGAATTAAGTATGCATTTAAAAGTAATGTAAAAGTTACTTTTCCAAGTAACTAGTTACTTTAATCATGCATTAACTGGTAAGTATCTCAGTTACTTTTGAGAAGAAGTAACTAGTAACTGTAACTAGTTACTATTTTTTAGTAACTTGCCCAACACTGCAGGTGACACCTCACACTCCTTCTTCAGCCCTCTGCCCTTGGGGAAAAGGGACCCGAGCCTCCAGTTCCACTCCACAAGACTGCTAAACAACTTTGTTTACCAGGCCATCAGGACCCTGAACTCTCCCCCCACCCCCACCCCTGGACTGTAACACACTCACCAACACAATAACTACCTCAGCTGTTTGCACAGAAAGACTTGGCACAACAACAGTAATTACATCTGCTGCTGTATGTCTCTGCATCTTACTGCAACCATTTGCACAAATGCCATACCTGCTGCTGTCTGTCTGTTATTGAAATATTAATCATGTGCAGTCCAATCTGTCACTGCCTGCACCCACACTACCGCATTGAACGTGCAATTGCGGGTATTACAGCTCCACCTTTTCTGGATTGCTAGGTTTTATTGTTTATTTGCACTATGGGATTGCTGGGTTTTATCTTTAATTGCTCTACGGGTAGCATTACTGTACATAGACTGCTGTTGTTGTTTTTCATCCTTATTCCTTCTTTTCTTATATATTGCACACACCACTAAGTGAGAGAAACTGTATTCTCCTGTATGTCCTGTACGTATATAAGTACTGACAAATAAAAATCATTGAGTATTTGAATACATGCTGTCAATGGTGCAAAACACTACCTACTGTATATTAATCACTGTGACATCTATAGTTGCATGTTGTTAGTGAATCATTAGGTGCAAGGGAATATTTGAATTTGCTAGTTTTGTGCAGTGAATACATTTTGAAGTCACTTTGCTAAATGACCTGGTGGGAAATTGTTACTAATTTGTTACCTTGTGTAGCAGCACAGAAGTGTTCTTGCTGAAAGCCACAGGAGCTATTAGGATAACTGTCACAAACCATGTAATAACATTATTGGGGAAGACCAATTTGATCATTCCTCTGCTCCAATTTATGTATAACTTGAGTGTATTTGGCTTGCTGTTTGATGGCCATGATGTGCTGTTTCCTATACCAGGAGTCCCTTATGCTCATCTCCAGCTCCATAGTTTTACCTCCACCACTGCTTCATTGGGGTCTAAAAACCACTGATGCAATTTCAGTGAAATTTGGTGAAAGGGTGGGGCTTGTCCCAAAGAAGAACCCCTTAAACCCTAGTCACACTAGAGGCAGAATGAGGCAGAAAGCCGTCGGAATGAAAATTCCTTGTATATTCCTGGATATTTGAAATGCGTTCGAAAAATTCTGAGTGCATTCCAAATATTCTGACCGATTCTTTTGACTGGCCTGAATATTTTGCTCATGCTCAAAACTTTCCAGGTGCATTTGAAGTGGGGAAGTATCGTGTACAGTATTCTAATGGCACTATGACTGCATTCATAATATTCTTACGGCATCCCAACAGTATTCGAAACAGTGAGAGCCAAATCGCATGAAAATGCGGCCAGCTGCCGCTGGAACGTCAGTCCAGCCATGAGTCCACAGCCCCTTCTCCTGTAAGAGCTTAGGTCAATTTGAAATTCACTCCCGAATGTGGTGTCGTGAATGTTGAAAATTCTTCATTTCAGCTGGTATCTGCTTATTTTGCAAATGAGTTTTTGGGCACAAAATTCATTATACTTTGTTTTTGGTCAAGGAATAATTGAAATTATAGTGGCATGTCTGTGTATTGCAGCTCCATAATTTACACTCATTTATTACAAATTCAAGAATTTACAACAACTATGCATGAATGGTCTTACCTTTACTTATAAATGAAGTAAATTTGCCTGTCCTAAATTCCTTTTTCATACCTTACGTTGTCCTCAGTTTTCCTCTGGCAGATTTACTTATTCACCAATCAGAGAAACATTTACATTTTAGCCTTATTTCACACATGCAAGACTGGTAAATACAGTATGTAAATATTCTTCTTTCCTTATATTTTCAAAATTACCATTGTTACTATAACATCTATAACAATGATAACATATAGCGATGCTAACTGATACCCAATATCCCACGAGAAATCAGGCAAAAATGATGGGGATGTCGTCCTGGAGTGAAGCAACGTGCGAGGAAAATAAGGTACAGACCCGTCCCACCATCTGTTATTATAGGAAATGTGAGATCGCTGCTTAACAAGACGGACAAACTGGCGGCTGTGTCCCGGTATGAGAGCGTCTTCAGAGAGATTAGCATCATGTTGTTTACTGAAACGTGGCTAACAGAGCTGGCAACAGATGCTAACGTCAGTCTGGAGGGTTTCCACTTAATACGGGCAGATAGGACACCAGATAGCGGGAAAAGCAGAGGTGGAGGGCTCATTATGTATGTGAACAACAGATGGTGTAATCCTGGGCACATCACAATTAAAGAACAACACTGCAGCAAGGACATTGAGTTGCTAGCCGTTAGCATGCGACTTATCTTCCCAGAGAGTTCTCATATGTCATTGTGATTGTTATTTATGTACCCCCCTTTGCAAGCGCTGAGGCAGCATGTGATGTCATTCACACAGTCACCAGCAGACTACAGACTCAACACCCCACTGCTCTCCAGCTCATCTCTGGTGATTTTGACCATACTTCCCTGTCTTCCATTCTGCCCACTTTCACCCAGTATGTCATGTGCCACACCAGAGACAATAAAACACTGAATTTATTTTATGCAAACACCAAGGAGGCTTACGCTCCAGCCCCCCACCCCGGAAGACTTTTTACATTTTTTTATTTATTTTGTATACTTTATTAATCCCAGAGGGAAATTCAGGGCATCCACCTGGATGGATGAAGCAGCCGCGGTGCGGCACCAATCCCTTCACTATTCACACACACATTCACACCTAGGGCCACTTTTGAGTCGGTGGCCACAGCCTGATCATCAAGATTGGATCACAACCCGGTTCACCTCACGCTTGTGTACAACCTCCTGGTACACAGACAACCTCCTGTTACCCGCACAGTGAAGATATGGTGTGAGAAGGCGGAGGACGCTCTGAAGGACTGTTTTGAATCCATTGCGCGGGAGCAGCTCTGTGATCCACATGGTGAGGACATCAGTGGCCTCACACACACCATCACAGACTACATTAACTTCTGTGTAGAGAACACCGTACACACCAAGACCATACAGTGTTTCTCAAACAACAAACACTGGGTCAATCCTGAGATAAAGTCACTGCTGAAGAAGAAGAAAAGGCTCTTCAGGTTGGGAAACAAGGAGGAGCTGATGTCCGTACAGAGGGAGCTAAGGAGGAAGATCAGAGAGGGGAAGAACAGCTACAGGAAGAAGATGGAGGACAACCTGCAGCAGAATGATGTTGGCGGGGTCTGGAGAAGCCTCAAAACCATCTCTGGGCACCGTAATACCTAATCCCAGGCCACAGGAGGGGGTGAACAACCTGAACATGTTTTTTAACAGGTTTGATCAACTGCTGTCTTCTCCGCCTGCCCACCAACCACTGCTGCCTCCACCTTCATCTAGTCCCACTGTCCACGGCCCTTCCTCACCCCCCCACCCCCATACATCCCCTGCTGTTTTTCTTCCCACAGACTCAACACCCCCCTCCCAGCACACGGCCCCCCTGCCCCAACCTGACTCTCACTAAGGCCCAGGTGAGAGCTGAGCTAAAGAGGATCAAGGTGAGAAGGCTGCAGGTCCAGATGGCATCAGCTTAAGGCTCCTCAAGTCCTACGTAGACCAGCTGTGCAGGATCGTGGAGCACATCTTCAATCTGAGCCTGAAGCTGGGGAGGGTACCACAGCTGTGGAAAACATCTTGTGTGGTACCTATACCAAAGACTTCCCACCCCAAAGACCTGAACAGCTACAGACCAGTGGCCTTGACATCCCACATGATGAAGACCCTGGAGAGACTGCTCCTTGCTCACCTCCGCCCCCTGGTTGGACGAGCGATGGATCCACTTCAGTTTGCCTACGAGCATGGCATTGGGGTGGAGGATGCAGTGATCTCCCTCTACATCATTCCCTGTCCCACCTGGAGAAGCCTGGGAGCACCATGAGGATCATGTTCTTTGATTTCTCCAGTGTTTTCAATACCATCCAAACCAGTGATCCCGAGGGACAAGCTACTGTGCACAAGGGTGGACCAGCACCTGTCATCATGGATCCTGGACTACCTCACAAACTGACCACAGTTTGTGAGAACCTGGGACTGTGTGTCCGACACGATCATCGGTAGCACGGGGGCCCCCCAGGGAACGGTTTTGGCTCCCTTCCTGTTCACCCTTTATACTGCGGACTTCTCACACAACACAACACACTGCCATCTACAGAAGTTCTCTGACGACTCTGCGATCGTTGGCCTCATCTCCAACGGAGATGAAGCTGAGTACAGAGGACTTATCCAGGACTTCGTGGACTGGTGCCATCGGAACTGCCTCCAGTTCAACGCGAGGAAAACTAAGGAGCTGGTGGTGGACTGCCACAGGCAAGGACAGCCCCTCACAGCACCAGTAAACATACAGGGAACAGACATCGAGATGGTGACATCCTACAAGTACCTTTCCTGAAAATTTCATTAAAATCTTCTCTTGGCGGAGGTAATAATTATATTCATATAATTATTATAATGCTACTTTTTTGTTGTTTGCAGTATAAATTGCATGTTTTTGAAAGGTGTGGAAAACTTCCCCTTTGTACTACTTTTGGTGAGATTGGGTTGCGTGGTATAATTGTCCTTTCAGACCACTTGCATCACAAATTGCTATAAGATGATTCATTTTCGTTCAAATTAAACGAAATGATTCTGTCTACTGCAGCTTTAAGTGTGGTGGAGGTAGGTAGTCTCAACAACTTTATGCTAACTGTATGGTCTTTTGAAGTGACACGCTGCCAAAATCAAGTTTTTTCTGTTGTTAACATATCTGTAACATGTTTTTTGTGACTTACAAGACATATTAGGGGGTGGCTGTAGCACAGGTGTAGTGTGGCCGACTACTGATCGAAGGATCAGTGGTTCGATTCCCACTCTGTCTGCAGTCTGCATGTCGAAGTGTCTTGAGCAAGACACTGAACCCCCAGTTGCTCCTGGTGGGTCAGGCCAGCACCTTGCATGACAGCTCTGCCGCCATCATTGTGTGAATGTGTGTGTGAATGGGTAGATAGCAGGATCTGTAAAGTGCTTTGATCATCCAGAGATGTCTAAAAAGTGCTATATACTGTAAGTGATGCCATTTATCATTTTACTATTTACCATGTCAAGAGCAAAATCAGTCCCAAGTCTGTGTTTTTCTGCTGTGAATGCCCAGTTAAGCCCCGCCACCCCCCCCCCCCCCAAAAAAAAGGCAACTTTGGACAGAGTTACGTAAGAGTTATGTAAGCATTCGTGCTTAGCCTAATTGATTGTAACATTAACCAACCAGGCTAAGCACTGGGGATGGCTATAGACCTTAGTTCACTGCCTCGGGGGAAGAGGGAGGAGCCAAGGAGCAAACAGGATTCAGGAATAATAACGGTAACTGAGGCAAGTGCTGAGGCCGTGGTTCCATGGCAGCTGGTGGGCGCACCGGACTCCTGGCCTTCAGTGAGCTGCCCAGTGGGCACTTGTCAGCCTCCAGGTGGGACCGTAGAGAGCCAGCTTGCTTCAGTGGGGGTCAGCGGCGGACGGGGCACCAAGCCTGCCGGCTCACCTCCTTCACTCCCACGTAGAAGAGACTCGGACGGCAAGCCAGCCAGAGGGGATGCCGGTGTTGTGTCGAGAAAGCACCCCCCTTCGCCAGAGCGCATATCTGATGGGCAGAGTTTTAAAAACATACACATTTATATCACGGACACACAGATCATCCCAAATGTCTCCTGAGCCGGTGGACGGAGCCACTGTTTATAGCAGGAGACGGTACAGCAGGGAAGAGCTGCTAGCACTCAACTGCCACCCGGTGCTAACGGAAAAAACTCGACATACTGGGAGAACTGAGGCGAAAACGCCGTGGTTGCCGGGCTGGAGTAAGGCGGAAGACAAAAAATATAAGGTACAGACCCTCCCTTCCATCCATTGTCATGGGGAATGTACGGTCATTACTGGGAAAGGTAGATGAGCTAGCGGCTATCTCCTGCTACGATAGCATATACCGGGAATGCTCTCTCCTTTTGTTTACCGAGACGTGGCTATCTGAAC
Organism: Pholidichthys leucotaenia; assembly: GCA_020510985.1. Lineage (NCBI taxonomy): Eukaryota > Metazoa > Chordata > Actinopteri > Cichliformes > Pholidichthyidae > Pholidichthys > Pholidichthys leucotaenia. The sequence continues at coordinate 175,066,444 of CM035839.1, read as the reverse complement.
TAGCAGTAGATGCTAACATTGAGCTGGAGGGTTTCCACGCGATATGGGCAGACCGAACACCAGACAGTGGCAAAGCAAGGGGCGGTGGAGTGATAATATATGTTAACAACAACTGGTGCAGACCGGGACATATCACTGTTAAACAACGACACTGCAGCAAAGACATTGAGTTGCTAGCTGTTAGCATGCGGCCTACATATCTCCCGAGGGAATACTCACACGTGATCTGCATTGTTGTTTATGCAAATCCGACGGCGAACGCTGGGACAGCGCGTGACGTCATCCATTCAGTAACCGGCAGGCTGCAGACAGAACACCCAGATGCTCTTCTCCTCATCTCAGGCGATTTCAACCATGTTTCACTGTCTCCCATTCTACCCACGTTTACCCAGTATGTCACATGCCACACTAGAGACAATAAAACACTGGACTTATTCTACGCAAACACTAAGGAGGCGTACACCTCATTACAACTCCCCCCACTCGGGAGATCGGATCACAACTTGGTTCATCTCCGGCCGGTGTACAAACCCCTAGTTCACAGACAACCTCCGGCCATGCGCACAGTGAAGTTATGGTCTGAGGAGGCAATGGACACTCTAAAGGGCTGTTTTGAAACCACTGCCTGGGAGAAGCTCTGCGATCCACATGGTGAGGACATCGATGGCCTCACTCACACCATCACGGACTACCTCAGCTTCTGTGTGGACAACACCGTTCCCACCAAGACCATACGGTGTTGCTCAAACAACAAACCCTGGATCAACCCTGAGATAAAAACACTTCTGAGAGAGAAGAAGAGGATCTTCAGGTCGGGGAATAGGGAGATGCTGAAGTCCGTACAGAGGGAGCTGAGGAGAAAGATCAGAGAAGGCAAGGACAGCTTCAGGAAGAAGATGGAGGACAAGCTGCAACAGAGCAACATCAGCGGGGTCTGGAGAAACCTTAAAACCATCTCTGGGCTCCAGAATACCTCCCCCCAGGCCACGGGGGGCAGGGAGTGGGCGAACAATCTGAATCTGTTTTTCAATAAGTTTGACCAACCGCCCTCCCCACTGACTGCACAACAACCACTGCTGCCTCTAAAGACATCAAGTCCTACTGCCCACTCCCCACTCCACCAACTCCCCCCCACTCCCAACACACAGCCCCCCAACCTGACCTTGACTAAGACCCAGTTGAGGACGGAGCTGAGGAAGATCAAGGCGAGGAAGGCGTCGGGACCGGATGGCATCAGCGCAAAGCTCCTCAAGTCCTGTGCAGACCAGCTGTATGGGATTGTGGAGTACATCTTCAACCTGAGCCTGAAGCTGGGGAGGGTACCACAGCTGTGGAAAACATCTTGTGTGGTACCTGTACCAAAGACTTCCCACCCCAAAGACCTGAACAGCTACAGACCAGTGGCCTTGATGCCCCACATGATGAAGACCCTGGAGAGACTGCTCCTTAATCACCTCCGCCCCCTGGTGGGACCAGCGACGGATCCACTCCAGTTCGCCTACCAGCATGGCATTGGGGTGGAGGATGCGGTGATCTTCCTCCTTCACCGTTCTCTGTCCCACCTGGAGAAGCCCGGGAATGCGGTGAGGATCATGTTCTTTGACTTCTCCAGTGCTTTCAACACCATCCAACCGATGATCCTGAAGAACAAGCTGCTGTGCGCAGGGGTGGACCAGCACCTGTCATCATGGATCCTGGACTACCTCACTAACTGGCCTCAGTTTATGAGAACCCGGGACTGTGTGTCCGACACGATCATCGGTAGCACGGGGGCCCCCCAGGGAACGGTTTTGGCTCCCTTCCTGTTCACCCTTTATACTGCGGACTTCTCACACAACACAACACACTGCCATCTACAGAAGTTCTCTGACGACTCTGCGATCGTTGGCCTCATCTCCAATGGAGATGAAGCTGAGTACAGAGGGCTTATCCAGGACTTCGTGGACTGGTGCCATCGGAACTGCCTCCAGATCAATGCGAGGAAAACAAAGGAGCTGGTGGTGGACTGCCGCAGGCATGGACAACCCCTCACAGCACCAGTAAATATACAGGGAACAGACATCGAGATGGTGACATCCTACAAGTATCTGGGTGTTCATCTGAACAATAAACTGGACTGGTCACACAATACTGACGCACTCTACAAGAAGGGACAGCGCAGGCTGTTCCTACTGAGGAGACTCAGGTCTTTTGGTGTACAAGGGGTGCTGCTGAAGACATTCTATGACACGGTGGTGGCATCAGCCATCACTTTTGGAGTGGTCTGCTGGGGCAGTGGCATTACGGCAGCCGATAGGAAGAGACTGAACAAACTGATCAAGAAAGCTAGCTCTGTCCTGGGGCAGTGCCTTGACCCAGTGGAGGAGATAGGAGAGAGAAGGACGGTGGCTAAACTGTCATCTCTGCTGGAGGCCGAGTTCCACCCTATGCAGGACATACTGAATGCACTGAGGAGCTCATTTAGCAGCAGACTACATCATCCTAGGTGCACAACCGAGAGGTTTCGCAGGTCCTTCCTACCACCGGCTGTCAGACTGTACAACCTAAGCAGGGCTGCTCACAGAGATAGCAAAAAGACGTGACAACCTAATAGTTTTTGAATGCAAAAAACGCAATAGACTTATACAATGGTCCCCTCCGGCATACAACTAGGAAAATACCGGTCGCTATGAAGGGTGAGAATATGTATGGGTACATAATCATACCATGTAGGATAACTAAGTAGATGGTTGTGCTGTTTCATCCCATCTAGCAACAATGCTCTGCACTGTGTGTGTTTATATATTTACATATTTATTCCATCTAGCTACAATGCTCCGCACTGGGTGTGTTTATATATCTACATATTTATTCCATCTAGCTACAATGCTCCACACTGTGTGTTTATATATCTACATATTATTCCATCTAGCTACAATGCTCCGCACTGTGTGTGTTTATATATTTACATATTTATTCCATCTAGCTACAGTGCTCCGCACTGTGTGTTTATATACTCATATACTTATTCCATCCAGCTAAAATGCGCCGCACTGTGTCTATATACATATATTTATATTAATATGTACATATGTATACTAGCTGCTCTTGGTTTTTTTTTTTTTCCTTGCCTTCTGATTGTTGCTCTGAGTGTTGCTATCCCTGTGCTGTTGCAATCCTGGAATTTCCCCATTGTGGGACTAATAAAGGCTTATCTTATCTTATCTTATCTTATCTTATCTTACAAAAGAGAAATATAACACTGCAGCCAGTGTTGTAACCCTTTATATGGTTTTAGATGTAAAAAAGGGGAAGAGGATGCTTTCAGACATGCAGACATGCTTTTCTCGGCACAACACTGGTCTTGCAGCATCTGCTACTGGTGGGTAGGAGTATACTTACTACTACTACTTACTACTCCTGCAGGGTGAGGGCTGGATGGCCATCACCATGCATAGAGCCAATCAGAGCGATCCAGTTTTGGTATTTGTCTTGTCATTTTTATGGGTCATTTCTCCCTGGTTACATTATCTGGTCTGTGATCACTTTATGTTTGTAGTTAGCTGCTTTTTGCCATGTCCCCTTGTGCTTTTATTGTGACAGTGCCCTGTGTGTACTTCTCCTTGTAGCTCAAGTTTGCAGGCTGGCACAGCTGTTACTAGTTGTCTGATTACTCTCGCTCATGTCACCCACACCTGTTCCTCATTGGTTATTATTTGAGTTCATTTCCTCTTTGCCCTATTTAAGGACAGCTGTTCTGCTCCTCGGTGCAGTGTCCTTCTCAGTGTCTAGACAGGAGTTCTCCGTCTTAGCCTTAAGCCTTTTTTCATTCCCTGTAATCCCGGTGTTCCCGTACGCCTCAGCCTGGTTCCGTCCAGGCTGTTCTCTCTGTATCTCCAGATGTGAACCCCATGTCTGCCCGATGTTCCCACATGCCTTTTCCCTGGCAACTCCTGTGTGTAAGTTTTGTGTCTTTGTGTTATTTTTGTGTTTTTTGCTATTAAATGTCAGCAACTCACAGTTCAGCATTAAGGTCTTCCTTCCGCCCCTGTCGGGCCGGTTTATAACAGTAACACCATCAAGCATCTTCATTTACACATCACACTATATCAGTCTGTACACAACTTCAACTGCTATGATTTGGTTTTTGCCATCATTACAGGATCTTTCTTATTATCACAGATTGTGTTAGCATTGTATTATGACTGAGAAGGCTAAGGAAACCTCATGAACATGTGTTAATTTCAGGTGTTTTTTTTTTAATTAAATTGAAGATTTAAATATTTTGAGAAGAAGACCACCCAGCATGTTCTAGTTTTATTGCCCTAATGGTGTTAAGCATTAATGAGAGAAAGACAGTTTCTATTTTTTTGTAAGAAAAAAATATTTGTTTTTTTCTTAATTACCAAGGAATTTGTTTGGATCTCTTGTTGTTTAAAGACCCATGTAATCACATAAATTAACCAGTTTTGCTAGTTCACTCAGCTCCAGGCTCCTCTCCTCCTGTTCAATCACACGCTTCTTCTCATCATGACTGCATATACAGTAGATCTCAGCTTGGTATGTGGAAACTCCTGATTTAATTAGATTCAGCGTTACAGTCACTATACAGGATACAAGCGCTGAGATGATGTAATGCAGTTTGGTGTCTGACCAGATGTGCAAACGTTATTAAAGCATCACTATAAGTTAGCATGTTTTTCTTTAGGAATACATTTTTCCTGTGCTACCAAATAACTAATCATCAATATGCCTGCAACCTGCAGTGCATTAAAAGCCAAATTCTTCCAAGGTTTGTCATGATTGCTAACTACAGAACCAAGGTGTGAGAATCATCACAAGAGAGAAGCAGGAATCAACCAAAGTTCAAAAGTTTTAGTGTGCAAAAATGAACTGTAAATTCAGAGGATTCGTCCTCACCACCGGTAGATAGCCTAGGGGAAAAGAGAAGAACGGGAAGTACAGCACGTAGAAATCAATCGGTAATTTTACAGTGATATATGCGCCTACTCTCAAGGAGCAGTACCCAGCTGGTGAGGAAACCTGACAATTGGCCACTTCCCTGTTGGTGAGGGTGTCCAGAGAGGAGTCCCTGATTTTCCCCAACCTGGCGGCCGTGCTACCGAGGTATGAGCCTGTGCCAAATACAGCAGACATGCAGATGAAAGTCCAAACTTACAGATCCTCCGTATCAGCTGAGAGGAGGCCAAGGTAGAGATGTTGCAAGCCTTAGCTGGTGATGAGGGTGACGTGGGCAGGTGAGCGTGCACGGCCCGGGGCGATCCACTGACAGACTAGAACTGGCAGCTTTACTTGAAGCAGAGCAAGAGTTATCTCGAAGCAAGAGGTTAATTCACAACACTAAGTTCAGCAAGAACTTGGCTTGGTTGGCAGGTTTACCAAATCGGTCCTGCACTGAGCTGTTCTCGACCGCTCCTATTTATACTCTGGGGCAAACGAGAGCAGGTGGAAACAATCAACCAGGTGTCAGTAATCAGGATGCCCCGGCCTGCAAAGAGAGATAGAGATGTTAACATGGCTCACCTACATGCCACCAGGGGGATCGCTCACTGATCACAACAGTGCCCCGCACTCAAGGGGCACTTCCTGGCGTCCCCAGAGGTTTCCTAGGATGGCGATGGTGAAAAGTCAAAAATATGGGCTCAGAATCAGAATCAGAATCAGAAAAAGATTTATTGCCAAGTACATTAACAGATCACTGATAACATACGAGAGAATTTGACTTGACACAGTAATGAACCTGCATTTCCGTGCCGCGGCGCATCTGAAACGCGCCTATCAGCAGGAGAGTACAGGTAGCATAAGGATAATACAATAGGAAGGAGCAAAAAAATCATTGATTCAAAATACTGGTTACATAATTAATCAATATTAGGAGATCAAGGGAAAAAAAAAGCTCTCTGCACATACATTCGCTACACAGGATTCACGAGACACAAGAGAGCAGTGTATATCTTTATTCAGTTCATGGATCAGTGTGTGTGCGGTGTTGAGCAGTGTTAATGATAATAAGAGAGACACCAAGGACACTTGGCAGAAGATGTTTTGTCTGGCTGGCGCCCAGTCCTTATCTGGCGCTGTGCAGCTGGCTGTCCAAGGCCTTGTGCTCGATGATTTTGAAAACACAGTTTGCAGACAGCCAGGAGGAATTTTCATGGGGAATGAGCCAAATAGGACTGATCACAGAGAAGGCTTATATTTCTTCTGTAGATTCAGTACTTAATCCTTCATTGCGGGGCTTTAAATCCGTCGTGGAAAGACCTAAGCAAAATCATGATGTAATCCACCTTACGAGACAGTTCTCCAGTAGTCGCTATCAGGGTCTTCTCCAGTTTTTCAATTTGATGGATGCACCTCGCCTGGCCAGCATTTTGATAGGTTGAATCCATCTTCAGCAATTTGCAGTAAACCAGGACAATTCCAGTCCCAATCAGAAAGATCCCGATCACCAATATTACGAAGATAAACAAATCTTCAATATCTTCGATAGAGAGATTAGTGAGACACAGCATTCTCCAATTACCTGTGTCACGTAAATAGCCCGCTGGAGCCGTTCCAGCGGGGCAGACAGCTTCCCCCGGAGCACTTTTCCTTGTTGAAAAAATAGTGTCAATTGTGTTCAAAGCCCAGCTTATTAACTCCATAATTTCTTTTCGGCGGTCGCAGTTAGACGCAGACAGACAACAGCAAGCTGGGATCCAGTAGTTAGGAGGGGAGGAAAAAGTCAGAGCAGGAGAGATGAAAAAAGCGTCTACTCTCTTGGGAGGGCGGAAGTGAAGCCTCCATGACCGGAGGAGAGGTCATGGGACCCATGACCTCTCCTCCGGGCCATAACCCTTCCAATCCACCAAATACAGCAGGTCTTGGCCACGACGATGAACATCTAAAATCCTTTTGACAGTATAGGTTGTGTACCCTTCAATTCCTTCAATCACTCTGGGAGGAGGTGGGGGTTTGAGGGGGGGACAGAGATGACTGGAAGGCACTGGTTTAATTCGGGACACATGAAAAACCGGATGAATCTTGAGAGTATTGAAGAGTTCCAAGCACACCAAAACCTCATGAACAATCTGAGAGATGGGAAACGGACCAATAAAACGAGGCAAAAGCTTCTTGTAATCAGTCTTGAGGGACTGATTTTTGGTGAAAACCATACTCGCTGCCCCGCTGAGTAGCCGGGAGCTGCCATTCTTTTGCAGTTAGCAAATTTGACATTCTGCTCTGCTGACATCACCAGGGCCGCCCATGTCATTCTTCAAATGTGCCTGCATCGCTGCACTTGATGCTGTACCGAGGGGACTGAAATCTCCCGCTCCATCATCGGGAGAAGAGGGGGATGGACCCCAGCAAGGCCTCAAACAGGGACCAATCCTTGGCGGAGGAGACAGTGGTGTTATGTGTGTATTCAATCCATGCCAGCTGAGAGCTCCAAGTAGTAAGGTTGCATGAAGTCAAACACTGGCGCATAGCTTCCAGGGACTGGTTGGCACACTCACACTGCCTGTTGCTTTCAGGATGGGAGCCAGAAGAAAGACCCACCGCGGTGTCTAGGGATCTACAAAAGGCACGCCACACTCGAGAAGCAAATTGTGGTCCTCTGTTGGACACAATGTCAATGAGGATCCTGAGCAACCGAATGACATGCTGCACCAGCAAGCCGGCAGTCTCCGAGGCAGATGGGAGCTTGGGCAAGGTGACAAAATGCACGGCTTTAGAAAAGCAGTCAACTATGGTGAGAATTGTGTTACTACCCTCAGAGGGGGGCAGTCCAGTGATGAAATCCATAGCGATATGGGACCATGGGCGGCTAGAAATCGGGAGAGGATGGAGCAAGCCTGCTGGAGGAGAGGATGAGGATTTATTGGCAGAACACACCATGCAGGACTTTACATACCCCCTAAGATCTTGGTTAAGGGTGAGCTACCAAAAGGTTCATTGAATTAATTCAATAGTTTTGGTGCCCCCCGGATGACAGGCGAATTTGGATGCAGGCCCCCACTGAATGGCCTTCCCCTTCAGTGTTGTTAGGACATAGACGCGATTATTGGGACCCCCCCCCCATCCTGGGTGTGGCTCAGAGGATTGTGCCTGTCTGACTTTCTGTTCAATTTCCCAAATAAGGGCCCCCACCACACACGCTGCAGGGATGATCATCTCCTCAGAGGGGGGACTCTGAATCCAAGGAGAACTGTCGTGACAGGGCATCGGGTTTGATGTTACGAGAGCCTGGCCGGTACATGATGACAAAATTAAATCTCTCAAAAAAAACAAGGACCAGTGGGCCTGGTGTGTGTTCAATCTTTTCGCTGACCAAAGATATTCCAAATTTTTATGATTGGTCCACACAATGAATGGCTGCTTAGTCCTCTCCAACCAGTGTGATAGAAAAGTTTCATATTATGTTTCATATATGTGATTTGCTTTGTCTCAGAGTCTGCCTCAGAGTCTGCGTAAAAGTGTCAAGGATGCAGCTGTATTAGTTATCATCTTTTTTTAGTTCATGTTGTGCGGTTCCCATGTGACTGGTACTGAGTGAGTGTCATGGTTCCTGAGAAAAAGATAATCTGTACACCAAGTTTTGACCAGATGTACTGGACCAATCATGATGGACAAATTGCTCCTCCACCTCTCAGATAACAGAGGGCTTAAAGAACTGAGTGATGTGTGTTTGAGTCAGAATGGTGCGCAAATAGGCTCTGAGACTATTTTTTTATTGTCCTCCACTAGCCAGTGTAATTAAATTTGCTGAAACTCTGATCCAGCCTGGTTTTTCATTGAAGGTCTAGAAGAATTTTTCTAACATACTTGGCGCCCGAGCCACAGGCACTCCAGATATCTCTCCTCAGACTTCTGGCATTTTTGGACCACAGACAGCTGTGCACGGCTGTGGAGAAAACCCTCCCCCGTGTCCCCAGTGGGTCAGCTTTGTGGAAGTGAGGCAAGGTCCGCAGACGCTGGGAGCCGGAGAGTGACAGAACCAACCCGCAGGCGGATCACAGTGAGTAAATTTAATTGTTGATGACACCCGGTTACAGTCCGCGGTTGGTCTGAAGATACGCGTAAAAGAGTTGTAAGCCAAGCGTTTGATACCGCAAAGTCTAAATCGGGTTTTAGGCGAGGTAGAGGCTTGGGGATCCCGGTTCGAGGTCGCAACAGAAGTGTGCATTTCTACTGCATTAAGTGGACTCACAGAGAGCGCACGGGGATAAAAATCAATGCAAGATCTTTTTTTTACATCACAAGTGAGCAAAAATTCAGAAAAAATATCAATGTAAGACCTTTATAACATCACAAGTGAGCATCGATAAAGTACTCCTATATATATAAGATTCTCAAATTTACTTGAGTGGAGGAATCTGATCAAACCTAAATGAAACAGTCATTGTCGCCCCCGACAGACTGCTGTGATGATGATGAGTAATGCAGGAGTAATATAAAAGGGGGGAAAAAAACAAAAAAAAAATTAGATAAATAGCGCTAATATAATAAGGATAAACCCTAATGTAATAATAAGAACCAAAATACCTTAAGGCATCATTTAAAACAGGTCTAAAATAAAGAAAATAATTCTTTAAGAACATATACACGATAAAATTACCCCAAAGTTACAATAAAATAAAATAAATACATCAAATAAATAACTGCAGTTTATTTGTCCTTTCATTTGCGTGCTTGTTTGTGTGTGTTTTTAATGTTTCATGGTTTACTTTGGTAAAAGAGAAAAAAAATGGGTAACTGTTGCAGCAGAGGGACAGACCCCGAGAACGCGGAAGTCAGACATTCATTCATTCATTCATCTTCTTCCGCTTAATCCTTTTCGGGTAGTGGGGGTGCTGGAGCCTATCCCAGCATCTTTTTGGCAAGAGGCAGGGTACACCCTGGACAGATCGCCAGTCCATCGCAGGGCCAACACAGAGAGACAGACAACCATTCACTCTCACAGTCATACCTAAGGACAATTTAGAATCCCCAGTTTTGATGCCAATTAACTTTACATGGAAGTCAGACAGTGAGGCAGAAATCGAGGTCGGTTGTCTTGATGTTGTGTGGTGCAAGAAGATGAAAATGAGATTTTTGTGTTGTCAGGTGATGGTAAATTTATGCATAGGAAGGACAGAAGTACCACACGATTTTTAGCCAAATTGAGAAAGAGGTTTAAATTTACAGGCAGGCTTAGGGTAGCTGACTGTGAGGCTCTTATGGATGACATAAAGCAGGCAGCAGCTGGCAGTAGGAGAAAGCAAGAGAAATATTGTCTGAAAGAGGCGGAGAAGTGGCTTGAGACGGCAAGAAAATGACAGACTGACTTAGAGCTTGTGACAGTAAAGAAAAAAATTCAGGACTTTCAACATTCTGACAATGGTAAGAAAAGAGACTGGTCTAACCTATGTCCTATCTCCTCCACTCTCTGAGCAGACAAGAACGACGGAATGCCGCTGGGTCGTGCTCCTCCCCCTACCCTTCCTTCGCTGTATCGTGACCTCACCAACATGGCGGTGGCCACGTCCTCAACCAAAGAGTCTCCTCCTCCTCCCCCTCCCACTGACGTCAGACCAAAAGTCAAGAAGGACAAAGATTGGAGTACCAGAGAACAGCCACACCGGGGCGCCAAAGAGCTAAGTAAATACGCACCATCTCACCATGCACTTCCACAATTTGACCTATTAAACCTGAGAATTATGATGTATATGCTGTCACTGAACAGAACCCTATGATTGAACTTTCAAATCCAGTTTATGCAGGGCCACCTGGACGTGATGAGGTCAACCCACAGACCCCGCAGTTTCAACCCACAATCTTAGTCTACAGACCATAAACTGATGCTGATTTTTCTGAGGCGGTTAAAGAAATCCCACATCCAAAAGATAAACCCACACAGTTTTTGAAGGGATGGCAAACCTCGACAGCTTTAAACTAAGTGGTCATGAGACAGAACGTGCTTACAGAAAAGTTTTAAAAGTTAATTGGTGTGCTGTGTCGGGTGATTGAAACTCAAAAGACACCACAGGTAATGTTTTGCCTCCAACAAATGCAGTGTTACAACAACGGGTGAGAACTAAATGACTGCATTGGCAATAAATGGCGAGTGAAGCATGATTGGACCAGAATTCAAAATACAACTCAACAAAAAGGTGATGGTGTGGAAGCTTACAGGAACAGATTGCAAGACATTTTTGATAACCATTCCGGTTTAATTAAGCCCGCTAATGATACAGGTGCAGAACCTTATAGGGAGCATTTGAAAAGTGTTTTCTTACAAAACATGTGCCCACATTTGGCACACTACATCCACAAACATCTGGTTATATATCACACTTGTGCATTTGGTGATGTGCTAACAAATGTTAAACATGCAGAGCGATTGGAAGAGGAGAAGGTGGAAAAAGAGGAAACAAAATCAAAGACAAAACTAACCCCTGTTTACATGATTGCTGACCCCACGGTGGGAGCTGAGGCTTCCCCCACCTTTGTCTTTTACCAGGGTCCACCATATGGGGGAGGAGGACGAGGGCAAAGGAGAGGGCGTGGTTGCGGAGCTGCCTACCCACAGCCATGGGGGCAAGATGTTTGTCACCAATGTGGACAGCGAGGGCACTGGCGGAGGATTTGCCCCGAGCGCCCGCTGAGTTGGGGAGAGGGGGGAGGACCTCGCATCCAGCCACCGCCACAGCATCCACGGGACCACAACATGTGACTAACCAACCCGAAGCTAAGTACAACACATGACACTGATAATGGTACAGCAGATATTTTTCATTTACCTGATTTTGACTTGATGCTAGCAATGCAGTGTTTGCCTGAGCTGACATTGGAGGTTCCCCATACAGTTTCTCTGTGATACAGGTGCATGCAGATCAGTGCATGCAGGTACAGATGTCGAAGGTTTCACAAAATCAGATCAAACAGTAACTGTCAAATCCGCAAACGGTAAACTAAAAACAGAGCACCTCTCCAAAACTGTAAATATAAAACATCCTGTCACAGGTGACATTGCAGAAGGTTCATTCATATTATCACAGGCATGTCCCGTTAACCTTTTGGGCAGAGATTTGCTCACAGCTCTCAACATTGCCATAATCCTAACAGGGAACGGTATGAGAGCATCACATTTCCCACATGTGGCAGGAGTGAATGTATTGCAGGATTTCAGTGTGCCAAGGTACTGCTACTCACTGCGTTTGGTTTCGGCTGGACCGAGTGCGGTGACATCAGACCTGCACACAAAAGCTATGCAATATTTTGAGTCCAATATCCCTACTACACAGCAGGCCACAGACCAATATCGTTGCAGTATGTATGACAGACATCTGAGTGGCTCAGATCCAAATTATGAAAAAACATTCCTTGCAAATCCATCCTCCAGACTGGTGATTAAAAATCTGTATTGGTCACCAAGGGGCTATGTGGGAGCGTCTGTTGTGTTATGTGATGAAGACAACAGACATTTTAAACACTGGGAGGTGCCCCACATCCCACTAATCAAACCCAAACACATGCACTGGAAGGATGTCAGACGTTTTGCAACAACAGCAGAGGAATGTGGTCAATCTTGGAAACAAACTCCTGATCCAAGAGTTCAGTATTCCTCAAAACTGGACACTTACTTATTGCCTTTGAACTGAGTGACCACAGTGCAGAAAGAAGTCCATATTGATGTCCCCAACTCACCCATGTGATCACTTTTTACATTAAAAGGAGAGGAACACGCGCTTTCACAAATTCCAAATTTTCTGTGGTCAACAGGAAAGGCAGATGTAGGCTTAATAAAAAAATTCAGAATTGGTTAAAATAAATGCTAAATCTCATTATAGGCCTTACCAAAGGCAGTATCCTCTACGTCCTGAAGCCCAAGAAGGCATTAAACCAGTCATAGAGGACCTGAAAGTAGGTGTCATTATTCCATGCCCAAATTCTCCATGTAACACACCTTTGTTTCCTGTGAGGAAGGCTGGACCATCCTCCGGATGGCGAATGGTCCAAGACCTTCAGGCGGTAAACAAAGCAGTTATCCCAAGGGCTGTTTCAGTCCCAGACCCACACACTTTGTTGAACGACCTACAACCACAAATGAAATATTTCACAGTAATAGACATCAGCAATGCTTTTTTCAGCATGCCAATATAAGATAAGATAAGATAAGATAAGCCTTTATTAGTCCCACAATGGGGAAATTCCAGGATTGCAACAGCATAGGGATAGCAACACTCAGAGCAACAACCAGAAGGCAAGAAAAAACAACATCTAGTAAACATATGTCCATATTACTATAAATGTATATATATAGACACACAGTGCAGAGCATTATGGTTGGTGAATGTGCAGCAGAAAGTCTAAGCTCTCTCTCCGCGGATGCAGCGGGCCAGCTGGAAGTCTTTGGGCATGATGGTGACCCCCTTAGCGAAGAAGAGACCACCAGGTGGGTCTCGCTGGTCTCCTGCAGAGCCATGACGGCGAAACTCAGGACGGTCTTGAAGTCCTGAGCGATCTCCCTCACCAGGCGCTGGACGGGCAGCTTACGGATGAGCAGCTCCGTGGATTTCTGGTAGCGACGGATCTCTCTCAGAGCCACAGACCTGTGACGGCGAGGCCTCTTCACTCTGCCGGTGGCCAGAGCGCCTCTCCGAGCAGCCCTGTGGCTAGCTGTCTCCTGGGGGGCTTCTTCCTCCAGTAGATTTTACGGGCGGTCTGCTTGGTTCTTGCCATCGCTCTTTATTATTCTGTCTTATATTTCTTTCACGCCGCCTAAACTCCAGCCCGGCACCCGCTTCGTTTTCGCTACAGCTCCCGGTATGTCGAGTTTCCCATTAGCACCGGGCGGCGGCCAAGTGCTAGCTAGCACTAGCTCCTCCCCGCTGTAACGTCTCCCGCTGCAAACCGTGGCTCCGTCCGCCGACCCGGGAGACCCCCGGGGCGATCCGTGCGTCTGTGATATATATACAGAGTGAAAGGTGTAGAAAGAAGAAGGAAGTTTAAAAAAAAAGGCTGTTGCAACAGGCAGCCGACTCGTGTGGCGCCGCCGGTCCGGCGGAACCGGAACCGGAAAAAAATATATCAATAGATATCAATATATCCTGATCATCAGTTTTGGTTTGCATTCACATTTGAAAACAAGAGGTACACATTCACCAGACTACCACAAGGTTACTGTGAATCACCAACCATTTTTTCACAGGCCATGTCAGCAAATTTGGCACAGTTCATTTTAAAATTCTTTTATTTGTTTTTAAGTCCTTGAACAGTCTTGCGCCGCCTTACCTCTCTGAGCTTCTGCATCCCTACGCTCCCACCCAGTCCCTCAGGTCAGCTGAACAGCTGCTTCTGGGGATGTCAAAGGCATGGCAGAAGCTCAGAGGGGACAGAGCCTTTTCGATTATGGCCCTCGGGTTATGGAATAATTTACCCCTGGACATCAGACAAGCATCTTCACTGTCCATTTTTAAAACCAGTCTTAAAACACACTTCTACTCCCTGGCCTTCGACCCAGTATGAGACATTGATTTTATTAAATGAAATGGATTTTTATTTATTTATTTTACCTTTTATTTTATTTATGAATTTATTTATTTTTTACTGTGGTTCTTGTGTTAGCGCCTTTGTGTTAGTGCCCTGCTTTTATGTTCTCTTAGCTGTACAGCATTTTGTGTAGTGAGTGTTGTTTTTAAAGTGCTTTACAAATAAAGTTGATTAATTGATTGATTGACAGTTTATTTCTCCTAATGGGAATCAGTTGCTCCTTTACGTTGACAACATTTTGCTGGCATCATCTGATGAAGAAACATGCAAAAGAGACACCATTGCCTTACTGAAATTTTTAGCAGAACAAGGTCACAAAGTCAACAAGGAAAAATTACAGTTGTGGAAAAAAGAAGTCAAATATTTAGGCCATATTTTGTCAGCAGAAGGCAGACATGTTGACCCATCTCGCAAACAAGCTATTTTGTCAGCACCAAAACCTATCACAAAAAGAAACGCAATGTCATTTTTAGGTACTCATAGCCGCATCCATGGCAATGCAGGCCTCAGCAGGGCTCATTCTTTTTCATCCCTTGATCCTGAAGGTCACACATGCAGTATCAGTTATCTTATCACAAAGTAAAATATCAGTCATCTCACCATCCACACACCTTGCATGCATGACAGTGCTATTATCACAGTCTCATCTCATATTGAATGTTGTATGGTAACAAGTCCAACAAGATCTTTGCCAATCTCAACAGAAGGTGAAGCCCATGATTGTTTGGCAGAAATTGAGAGTGAAACATTACCACACCCTGATTTACAGGACACACCTTTGGAGAAGTGTGATCTCACAGTGTTTGTTGACGGCTCCTCCAAACGTGACTGTACTGGTTCAAACTTATCTGGTTTTGCAGTTGTCACCCATGATACCGTTTTAAAAGCACAAAAACTCCCATCACACTATTCTTCACAGGCAGCTGAATTAGTTGCTGTAACTGAAGCTTGTAAATTAGGCCAACGGGAAGCACTCACGGTGCACACTGACAGCCAGTATGCATTCTCTACATCCATCACTTTGCACAACAGTGGAAGAAAAGAGGCATGATTGCATCAACAGGGAAGCCAATCCAACACAAAGACCACATTTTAAAACTGTTAGACAGTGTAAAACGTCCATCTAAATTAGCCATATGCAAATGTGCAGCACACACCAATGGCATAGATCCAATTTCTCAAGGCAATAGCTTTGCAGATCAAACAGCTAAGGCCGCTGCACTCGGCCTTACTGGAAAAGACACAACACCAAGTTTTCTTTGGACACTGACAGAAAACTTATCACATGACATTCCCATTGAGGCCCATAAAACAGCACCACAAGCCAAAATTTACCGATGGATCCAAAAGGGAGCGATTTTTGACAAGACCTCCAATCTTTACAAATGCAACAAAAACAAACCCATTTTACTACGCCAACTGTTCCACCACGCCTCCACTTTGCTACATGGGGTTTCCCATGTATCAAAGGGGGCATGATCTCTATGCTAAACAAATCTTTTACTGTTTATGGCTTTAGCCAATTTGCTACTCAATTTTGTAAAAAATGCCTAATTTGTGCAGAAAACAATGCCCAAGGGAACTTAAGGCCTGAAAAAGGCACCCTCTCTGCATCAACTTATCTATTTCAAAACATTTGCATGGATTTCATTGAGTTAGATAAATGTGAAGGCAAAAAATATTGTTTGGTTATTTGTGACATGTTTACCAAGTGGACAGAAGCCTTCCCTTGCACTCACCCAAATGCTGCTACAGTAGCAAAGAAACTGCTAGCAGAAATTGTGCCAAGATTTGGAATACCTGAAAAGATTTACTCATATAATGGAACACATTTTGTAAATCAGATTAGATCACACTTAGGCACAGCACTCAACATTAACCTAAAAAAAAAAACAAAAACATTCAGCTTACCATCCACAATCTGCAGGATTGGTGGCACACACAAATAGAACCATTAAAGAAAGGTTTGAAAAACAATGGCAGAAACAGGACAAAATTGGATGTATTGCCTACCCTTTGTTCTATTTTACATGAGGATAGTTCCCACCAAAGGGGGGTTATCCCCATTTACCAGAGTGGTGACTCAGTTGGTAGAGCATCCGCCCCACACCCAGAAGGCAGGGGTTCAAATCCCAGCCGGGTCATGCCGAAGACCATATAAAAGCAGAACTTCCTGCCGTACAGCTTGGTGCTCAGCAATAATGGAATGGAGGAGGGAAATCTGTGGTGGAGCCTTGCATGGCAGCGACCCCTCTGATTCTATATATGGGTGTGTGTGTGTGATTAACACTGTAGATAAGAGAAACACAATTTCATTTTACTGTACATAATTGGCTGTATGGATTGAATGACAATAAAGGGTGATTTAATTTGATTTAATTTAATTTAAAATAATGTATGGCAAACCCTACCTACTCCAACCATTAAGGCCATTTAATCCAGGTGATGAGGAAGTGTGCTTAGCTGATTACATGCGAAGAATGTTGACTGACAGAGATATTGTTCATGCTGATCTTCCCAGGAGGGACCACAAGGAAGTACCCATCTTGGCCATGCCGGGGGATCTGGCCCTTATCAAAGTCATCAAAAAGAGAAACTGGGCCGATTCTCTCTGGTAAGAACCACACAAAGTCATCCTGGTGACACCAACAGCCGTGAAAGTTGAAGGATGTGACTCCTGGGTGCTTTTGACGCATTGCAAACTTTACCCCGTAAAAACCCCAGCACGAAACTAATTAATCCCCATTTGCTCAGCAAGACTGTTTCTATTTTAATCCCCATTGCAAACTCTGTTTTTCTATATGGGTGTCGGCTGACGGTTTGTCCCAATAACGACTTGCATAGTGAAACAACTGTTGTTTATCATGGAGAGACAAAATGCCAGAGAGAGAAGGTTGGCAACTGAAAGATGTGAATAGTACACTTGTTTTTTCATCATCATTTTCATCATCATTATCATCCTTGTGGTGACACTTTTGGTTATTTTTAGAGACACCATTACCTACTGTATCTATCGTAGGGCTAGACACATTACACACACACACACACACACACACACACACACACACACCATGACTGGCTAGAAGGTCCAGGTCATCAGGATCATGTTTATGCTGGTAATGTGTGGTGGAAGTATGCTAATTACACAGCCAAATCAGCTAATCGTTCAAATTGCTATGTATGTTCTTTACTTCCACTCTCAGCTGGTCAAATATCTGTCTCTACTAAACTAATGGAACTATCAGAAGCTGTTTGTTTATTGCAAGAGGCTATGTATAGAAATAGTACAGCAAGCACTAATTTGAATCACATCTGCCACATTGCTTATGACTCCACTGACCAGAGACACGATGACACCACTTACTCAGTGAAGGCAAGGTTAATCTCACCGGGGAATTTCTCCTTTTGTCTAAAAGGGTGTGGAAACGTCTCTTTGGGCAGTTTACCACTTTCTAGGTGTGCAGTGTTGCATAGTGCATCTCGCCCCTGTACTGCTACCTGCTGGACCAACATAGTGGGCAAAAGTTGTCCTGAAGATCCTTTTTGTCAGTCTAGAAGTTTGGAAGGTAATGTCACCTTGCAGGAGCTCTGTAGTGCTGCAATTTGTGATTCTCACAAGCATGGCATGCATATGGTAACGGGGTTGGTGGCTGTGTAGCCATTGTGCCTCCTCACACCTACCCATGAATTGGGGAGGGGTGTGTGCCCCTGTTGTTGTGACTGACCATACCATCATATTGTCGGCAGGACAGGTGGGCAGGGTGAAGAGAGATGTCTCCTTTGCACCACATGATCCCATCTGGGGCACAGATGTGCCAAAGGAGTTTAAGTTAGAAACCACAGGGCAGGAGGTACTTCATGCACTGTTTCTCTTGGTGGGAGTGGCTAAGGACACCTTGTGGATTGAAACAACTAATTATAGATTACAATCATTTGTGAATTTTTCTTTTTCTGCTTTTTCTGGTATAGATGAGGAATTAACAGCTCTTAGACTTATGCAGACCCAAAATAGAATGGTTCTTGATCAAATAACTGCCGCCCAAGAGGGCGTGTTTGCATTTGTAGGTGATTATTGTTATACTTTTATCCCTTAAAATGATGCAGATGGTCACGTGATTGCCTCGGCCATATGCAACCTGACTGCCTTACAGGCTGCTGCGGCCAAGGACAATGTTACTGATGAACAAACCTGGTTAAGTTGGTTACTCTCTCCATGGAGAAGTTTCATCATGAGCCTGCTAATGATTTTGGTGATATTATTTTTAGCCTTTTCTTGTGTCATTCCCTGTATCCGTAGTATGATGATGAGACTTGTTCATGTTAACATAGTGATGTACCATGGTGCAGTCGCCAGGAATGGTGGGGGTGATGAACAAACAGCATGAGCTCAAGGTGTCTCTCCCTGATCTAAGTACAGAGTAAAAGTATGACTGACATGCAGAAAACCGAAAAGAGTTGCATGATCATGATGTGAAGTTGAAATGTACTACTTGTAAATACATTTATGAAGTTTAAAACATTATTTTTACTTTTATTTTGTTTTTGTTATTCTTATTTTTACATCTTATCATGGCACTTTATTATTATGATTATTGTTTTGTTTTCTATTGTTTTGTTTTATCCTTTGTTTGTTTTTATATAAGCTGCAATGACACATAACTAAAACACACACGTACATTTATTATATCCTTTTATTATTTTATCATCATTTTGCTTTTACTGTTTTTACCATTGATGATTTTCTTCATTGATTAATGGGTTTATTGTTCCATTTCTCCTCCTACAGGACTAAAATGTTTAGCCGGTGCCTGGGGCAGCAGGGCCGATGGCGGACTTTCCCCATTGATAGCTAGATAGGATCTGTTGCACGCAAATGCATTGGAGCTTAGCATAGCTGCCAGATGGGGTTTAAGATACCATAAACCCTTCTTTTTTGATGCCTTGCATGGCATCAAGGGGGGGGGGGAGAATGATAGAAAAGTTTCATATTATGTTTCATATATGTGACTTGCTTTGTCTCAGAGTCTGCCTCAGAGTCTGTGTAAGTGTCAAGGATGCAGCTGTATTAGTTATCATCTTTTTTTTAGTTCATGTTGTGCGGCTCCCGTGTGACTGGTACTGAGTGAGCGTCATGGTTCCTGAGAAAAAGATAATCTGTACACCAAGTTTTGACCAGATGTACTGGACCAATCATGATGGACAAATTGCTCCTCCACCTTTCAGGTAACAGAGGGCTTAAAGAACTGAGTGATGTGTGTTTGAGTCAGAATGGTGTGCGAATAGGCTCTGAGACTATTTTTGTGTTGTTCTCCACTGGCCAGTGTAATTAAATTTGCTGAAACTCTGATTTAGCCTGGTTTTTGACTGAAGGTTTAGAAGAATTTTTCTAACACAGTGTCTCCACTGTTCCAGGGTCAGTTTAATGGCCAGTAGTTCCCAATCTCACATGTTGTAGTTCCGCTCGGTGGAGCTCAGGCGCCAAGAGAAGAACGCGCAAGGATGGAGTTTCTTATTCGTGGTGGAGTGCTGTGAGAGGACCGCTCCCACCCCACAGTCGGAAGCATCCACCTCCACCACGAACTGCGCCTCTGAGTCGACCTGGACTAATACTGGGGCATCTGAGAATTGGTTCTTTTAAAGCAATCAATGCATCGTGCACCGGCTTGAACCAGGAGAAGCGGATTTTAGTGGAGGCTAGCTGTGTGAGAGGCAAAGGGATTTTGCTATAATTCCTAATGAAATGACAATAGAAATTTGCAAACCCCAAAAGGTGCTGCAGTTGTTTCCAGTTTTAGGGAATTAGCCAGTCGACCACCACCTTGATCTTCTCCGGGTCTGCTTTCAGGTGGCCCTTTGAAACGATAAACCCCAGAAAAGTGGTGGTATCGGAAAAAAAAATTCACGTTTTTCTGCTTTCACAAAGAGTAGATTTTCTAAAAGCCGTTGGAGGAAAGCCCTGACATGAATCAAGTGTTCCTCTGGGGTTCAAGTAAAAACAAGAATGTCATCCAAGTAAACAAAAACATAGACGCTGATCATATCTCTGAGAATGTCATTTATCATGCGTTGAAAGATGGCAGGAGCATTTGTGAGTCCAAATATCATGACAAGGTACTCGAAATGACCCAGGTGTGTTTTAAAAGCGGTTTTCTATTCATGCCCCTAATGAATTCAGATGAGGTGATATACATTACGTAAGTCCAATTTAGTAAAGATGGTGGCCTTTTTGGAGGAGCTCGAATGCCGAATCCATGAGTGGAAGTGGATACTTATCCTTAACAGTGATAGCATTAAGTTCTCTATAATCAATGCATGGGCATAATGTGCCATCCTTCTTCCCCACAAAAAACCCCCACTCCCATTGGTGAGGAAGAGCCCGAATAATACCTGAGTTTGGTGACTCCTTGATGTACATCTCTATCACTTCCCTCTCCGGCCCAGACAAATTATATAGACGGATCGAGGGGAGCCATGCGCCTGGGAGGAGAGCCACAGCACAGTCGTAAGGCCTGTGCCTTGAGGGAGCATAGCGATATAAGTAATCTTACTCTGGTCATAGGCAAAAATCACCCTGAGAGTGCTGAAATACCAGCTTGCAGTGCAAGAGAAGCCTTTGCATCCTCCCATCTGCCCCGCATATGGAACAGGTGTGGAGATTGCAAGGCCCCGACTGGGTTGCAGAGTCAGGGTAGAGGCCACTAGGGGGTGAGAGTCAGCTTAACTGCTCAGTTATGGTCATTAACTGCTGCCTTAAGTAAGTTAAATGCTGCTCAGTAGCATCAAGGCGTGGCGACTGCTCTCCTGTGGTGACCTCCACTGGGTTCTGTCCCTGGCAGGACCAATCTGTCATGATGGCTAATTACGGAACTCAGGTGGGGGAATCGCCACAAGAGAGAAGCAGAAATCAACTCAAGTTCAAAAGTTTTATTGCGCAAATATGAACTGTAAATTCAGAGGATTCGCCCTCACCACCGGAAGATGACCTAGTGGAAAAGAGAGGAACGGTAAGTGTTGCACATAGAAATCAGTAGGTAATTATATTGTGATATACATGCTTACTCTCAAGGAGCAGTACCCAGCTGGTGAGGAAACTTGACAATTGCCCACTTCCCTGTTGGTGAGGGCATCCGGAGAGGCATTGAGGTAGGAGCCTGAGCCAAATACAGCAGACGTGCAGAAGAAAGTCCAAACTTACAGATCCTTCGTATCAGCTGAGAAGAGGCGATGTTGCAAGCCTTAGCTGGTGATGAGGGTGACGTGGGCAGGTGAGCGTACATGACTGGAGGTGATCCACTGACAGACTGGAACTGGCAGCTTTATCTGAAGCAGAGCAAGAGTTATCTTGAGGCAAGAGGTTAATTCACAACACTAAGTTCAGCAAGAGTGTGGCTTGGTTGGCAGCTTTACCAAATCAGTCCCACGCTGAGCTGTTCTCGACCGTTCCTATTTATACTCAGGGGCAAACGGGAGCAGGTGGAGACAATCACCCAGGTGTCAGTAATCAGGATGCCCCGGCCTGCAAAGAGAGATAGAGATGTTAACATAGCTCACCTGTGTGCCACCAGGGGGCTCACTCGCTGATCACAGCAAAGTTTTCAAACAGAAGCTTTCTTCACTCAACAATCCTCCCTCTACTAACAACTCTGCACAATCTGTATCTCTCTACATCCAATCAGCTACTGACTAACCAGTTTACGATAAACTCCAGCTTCACATCTAACTCTGTGTGTGTGACTGCTGAAGGATTCAGACATAATGTTCCTCACATTGGTTTTAATGACCATGATGGAACTGACTGAAATTAATTGTGTCTGAATAGAGTTCCCTATTCATCGTCAGCTAGAGTTCAGATTGAGGAGGGGTGGTGCTGCCTAAACTGGTCTTTTGCTTAGATTTGATTTTCATGCTGAGCGAGCAGGACATCAGAAGTTTGACAGCCAGCGAGAAGATCAACCTGACAAAAATCATAAGTCTTTTAGCTGAATAATGATCAGAGGCAAATGATCAGAGGATGTGTACAATTACTTGTACCTCAAGGAGCAAGAAGTGAACATGAGATGTGACATGAATGTGAGATGAGACATGAACTGGAAAATTGATCAAGTGAATCAGTTCAGGTTGCTGGCAGTTATGTTGGATAAACATTTGTTGTGGTCACAACATATTGACAGCATTGTTAAAAAAATGGGAAGAGGAATATTTGTCAGCCGCAGATGTTTGGGTATTGTCACTTCAGTCCTTATGGAAAAAGTCATCTACTCACATGTGCTGTCACATCTTGATTATTGCTCAATTATTTGGTCCACTGCTAATACACTGCTAATACAATAAGGATCTTAATAAATTACAAGTAGTTCAAAATAAAGCAGCTAGATTAGTTTTAAAATGTTCATACCAAACAAGTATTATTGGCATGCACAATGGATTATCCTGTTTTTTGGTTAAAACTAGACTTCTATTCAACATGTTAGTTTTTGTATGGAAAGTTTTATTTTTAGGTTCACCTACTTTTTTAAGTGATGCATTTGAATATTCAACATTTGCATATGACTCATTATAGCTGTAAACTTAATTTAGTGCTTCCTCAGCCTAAAACAACTTTTTTGGAGAATTCATTTATTTATAACTCCTTTAAGTTGTGGAATGATTTCCCAGATGAAATTAAAAAACAGCAAAGTATACATACTTTAAAAAATATGTAAGAAGATGTTTAAAATACAAATATGATGGCTAATTATCTAGTGTTTTGTTTCTATGATTCTATTGAAGGGTTTTTAGTTGGGGGGGGGTAATTGTTATTTTACGAAATTATAGGGTTTTCTTTTATGCATTGTGTTTTATTCCGTTAAAGTTTGTATTGTTTTTGTATTGATTTTAATTGTGAATTTTAATTGTGGTCTCCAGGAAGATTAGCAGCTGAAGGCAACGGAATGGCTGGTGTGGAATCTTGCTGAAAAAACACACTGGAAATGCAGCCATCCAGCAAAGAATGTGAGTAAAGGACATGTTTGTTGAGTATTGGCAGGACAGCTTCACCGGGGTTAATGGTGGAACAAATTACCTGGGCACACCGTGAAGAGGGAGCCCACTGAAAGCTTGAACTGTTGAATTCAAATTACTGTGCATTTTTATGTGGGGAGGGGCAGAGGTAATTCTTGAGTCTCTTTGGGCCCTAGGCAAAAATTCACCCTGCATTTTGCATTGTGATTTACATTGTGTATTGTTTCTTTTTTATAAAGTCCTCTCTCCAAGTTCGCTTTTGGTTCCTCCCTTGACAATCTCAACTGTTTTTTTCTTGCTACCTCCATGCAACTGTGCCAGACTGCAAACGAGAGAACTGAACCTCAGGAAGATGAGGCCAGCCCCGATTGTGATTCAACAACTGAGCAGGACACAGTGTTGTAGAGGACAGTCAGGGACAGAGAGAAAGAGGCATGCAGAGAAATGAAGTCAGAGTGTAGACAGCACCTGCTTTCTTTCATTTTAAAGGTTGCCTCAGAGCACATCAATAATTACTGCTGACATTTCAGAGGGATATATTGCTATTTGGCTTTGGTTACTGCGGGAATGAAATGATCTAAAGGCAGGAGTCAGCAATTTAGTGGCCCTTAGTTATTAAAAACAGCTCACCAACATGGAGTCTGGTTCTCAACTGTTTTTTCCCCCATCATTACTTCGAATCATGTTTTAGTAAGACAGTGGTGTGAAAAAGTGTTAGCCCCCTTCCTGATTTTTCATGTATTTTCTATGTTTGTCACACTTAAATGTTTGTGTCATAAATAGCCCTTTAGGGAACGCAGGAGACACCAAATGCTGGAACTGTGAGGTTGCACATGTAATGAAGACAGAATACATATACACAAAACATTACACTTACACATAAGCAGTGTTGGGCAAGTTACTAAAAATAGTAACTAGTTACAGTTACTAGTTTCTTCTATTCAAAAGTAACTGAGTTACTTTTGAGTTACTGCATGATTAAAGTAACTAGTTACCTGGAAAAGTAACTTTCACGTTACTTTTAAATGCATACTTAAATCATTTTGCACACACAGCAAGATCAAGGCCCCTTGTTTTCATCAGAAAAAAAGAAGAAAAAGAAAACTGATGAGAAAAAAGTCTCATCTCACAGAGAAAAAATGTCTCAGATTTACACAAACTATTGTAATCACTAGAAAGTCAGAAATTTACTAGAAATAAAGCTGTGAATTCACAGAGAAAATTTTGGACCCTCTGGTGGACTGTTTTTGGCCCGCGAGCCATATGTTTGACGCCCCTGGACCAGCCCATTAAAAATGCATATTTAGGGGATTTACTTCCATGAAATAGTTGTATATCACAACAGCATGTAAATGAATGAGATAAAATAAAATAGAAAGCACAGATAAATGAAAGTTCACTGCTTACAAGAAGCTGTTCTTTACTGCAACAAAACACAGTCACTTTTTCTCTGTGCATAAGAAAACTTTAAATGCATTTAATGTGGGCATTAAATGTGAGCTTCTTGCTCAAAAAATACTCATGTTTAACCACAGAGGTAGGAGCTTGTAGGGGCTACTCACCGCTCGGACAACAGGTGATCAGGGCTGGATATGAGAAGTTGCCACTGCATTTCTTCACCGGGTTGTGATGTGAACTGGGGCAGGACAGGAAACTGACCCGTGGAGGATACTGTGTGACAAATGCATCAGTTAGGGTAGGGTCAGTTTATATTTATTTGCTTATTTATTTGCTTGCCTTTGCCTTTGGCATGACAACCTCCAGTGGCTTGAGGCCGGCGGCGGCACTGGGGATGGCAGTCCCGCCCATAGCCACCGAAACTGTGTGTTCATCCCCAGTTGGAAGCTGATGAGGAGGGTGTCTAGCAACTACAAGTTGTATGATCGTCTATTTGCGTTAAAATATCTATCCATATTAATAAAACAAAGTTACAAAGTAACGCGTTACTTCCAACACTGCACATAAGGCAGGATACGGGAGAAAAGTTCGGGGCTTACATCCATGGGAAAAGCAGGAGAACAGCCAGACCCAGGCTGAGGCTGAGGCGTCCTGACACGGCGGGAGGAAAAAACAAAGAGAGCTGGACGGAGCTCATCCACAGAGAAGAGAACTGACAGGGGATACCTGTCAGAGGATACAATGTTCACACACTAGGAAACAGTAGACCGCTGCAACAAGTAAATCGTTGCAGTCGTCTTAAATAGGCACAGGGATAATGAACAAATGATTACAGCTGTGGGTTACAGGAGCGAGGGAAGTTGACGTAATTATTGACAGCTGTCAGCTGTGACCGCCTGCAAACTTGAGCTAAATCAGGAAGTAGCACAGGGCGCTGTCAAAGTACAGCTGACAGTAAATAAGGAGAATTACAAAATAAGGCACAGACCAGATGATATAAACAAAGAGAAATAACCCATGAAAATGAGGACAAGATAAATACACAAACCAGAGATGCAATAGATATGTATAACATACATGGAACCCAAAACAAAAGGAAAGATGAGGCCAAAGATGAAGGGAGGCTCAAGTCAACATAAGGGAATAAATATAAATCAGGAATGCAGATAATATACATATTAAATGCTAAACAGCAGTGGGGAAATACAGAAAAATAATCAGACTAAATCAGGAGTGTGAGCACGGTTCCCCAACCGTGCTTCACATCATGACAGAGCCCATCCCTCAAGGGGTGGCTTCCAGACACCCCAGGGTAACATCAAAAAAGAGAAAAGAAAACACACAAAAAAAAACCTTCTCCCCAACAGGAATAGCACAAATAAGCAAACCGGGAAGGGTGGTGGGGGGAACCAGGTAAGGAGGGACTGAAACAACACCAAAAAATGTTCAATAATGACCAACAAACAGAACGGATAAGGTGCCCAGAACTCTGGGACATAGGTGGCAAAATTAGGCGGTTCGGGTGGTTTATAAGAGTCCCAAAGCCACTCGATCACCAAATGGAACAAATCAGGTGCTCTCCCAGAGTTCCAGAGCCACACAAGCAGCCAACGAGGTCCATCAAGTGGCCTTTCAGAGTTCTTCAGCCACCCAAGCAAACGACGTAGTATGTCAGGTGGTCTCCCAGAGTTCCAGAGCCACCTAACCAGATGACGCAGTCCATCAGGCAGTCTTCCAGCATCCCAGGGCCAGCAGGCCGCAGGGCACAACGTGCCCCCACCTGGAGGTGGCAGCCGGAACCAGTGCCTACCATGGACCACAGGGGCTGAGAGATGGAAACCCGATGAGGAGGGTGACTGACCAGTGAGATGATCACATGAAGAGCATGGCTGATCAGCAGGGAAATTAGATGAGGAGAGGACTGCTCAGCGGAGGCCTCTGGTGAAGATGGGGAACTCACGATGACCTCAGCCAACAGTGAAGGACCTTCAATGACATCAGGCGGAGACCGAGGACCCTCAATGACTTCGGGCGGAGACAGAGGACCCTCAACGACCTCAGGCGCAGGTAAAGGACTTGTGGTGACCTCGGGTGAAGGTAGAGGACCCGCGTCAACCTTGGGCGAAGGTAGAGGACCCGCAGTGACCTCAGGCGAAGGTAGAGGACCCACAGCAACCTCAGGCGAAGGTAGAGGACCCACAGCAACCTCAGGTGAAGGTAGAGGACCCATGTTGACCTCAGGCAGAGACGGAGGTTGACCATCAGCAGACTCAGACGAGGACTCGAGCAGAGGAGAAGAGACATACACCGGGTTATTACCACCGGTAGCAATGGAGCCCGGTGAGGAGAATTCAGGAACAGCCAATGGCTGTGACTGGTTCTCCTCACCAAGAGCTAAGCAAGGTTTCTCTAATGCTGATAATGTGAAGACAATGAACAGAGCTTGCCTTAGCTCGAGCTCCACCACCGTCCAGGACTCTGGCGACTCTGGCTGGGATGTCTCGAATCCATTCATCTGGCATTTCCGCCGTGGCTCGGCCACCTCAGACGGGGAGAAAGAGAAAAACACCGCAACATAGTTACCAGCAGTGGTGGAGCTCGGCAAGGAGACTTCAAGAGAAGAGGACTTCTGCAGCCAGTTCTCCTCACCATGAGCCAGACAAGATTTCTCTAGATCTGCAGGTGTTGAAGCAAAACTGAGTACTTGCCTGGACACGAGCTCCACCACCGCCCAGGACTCCAGTGACACAGGCTAGGACATCTTGAATCTGCTCCTCCAGACATCTACTCCCAGCACGGCCACCTTGGACGGGAAGGAGGAGATGGACACCAGAACACTATTACTGTCAGCAGTAGAACCCAGTGAGGAGAATTTAGGAGCAGAGGACATCTGTAGCTAATTCTTCCTGCCACGAGCAAGACAAGATTTCTCTAAAGCTAGTAATGGAGA
Organism: Pholidichthys leucotaenia; assembly: GCA_020510985.1. Taxonomy (NCBI): domain Eukaryota; kingdom Metazoa; phylum Chordata; class Actinopteri; order Cichliformes; family Pholidichthyidae; genus Pholidichthys; species Pholidichthys leucotaenia. Next base: position 175,038,582 of record CM035839.1, on the reverse strand, counting down.
GACTGAACAGAGAACTTGCCTTGACTTGAGCTCCACCGCCGTCCAGGACTCCAGCAACTCTGCTGCAACAACCCCAGCAGCAGGCATGAAGGTGGATGCAGCCCAAAACTCTCCAGACGTGGCGATCAACGCAGGTGGAACTCCTGGCGTGGCGGCAGAAGCTGGAGGTTGCCTCACTGATGATGCTGGCTCCCGTGCTGCTGAAACCAGGGGAAACTCTCCTGTCAGCTCAGATTTGAGGATTCAGGTAACATTCTCCTGCCATCTGGGATGTGGCTGCGGTGCTGGAACAGAACCTTCCAGGGCTGCAGGCTCCTCCACCATCCGACTGCTCCATCCCAGGACCAGCAGACACTCAGGGAACGCAGGAGGGGACACGGGGAAGGCAGGTGAGGAACAGATGGCAGCAGCAGGCAGTGAGGATTCAGCTAATGTGGGCTGCTGACGCTGAGCCTCTCCACCAGGAATAAGGCAAGGCATTTCATCTTCAAATATAATAGAATGAAAAGGTACTTGCCTTAATTCCCGTGGTGTGTTGGTATCTGCTGCTGAATGGCCTCCAGATGTGGTGGCTGACCCTGGTGGAGCTCCCGGCACGGCGGCGGATGCTGGAGGTCACCTCACTGCTGACGCAGAGCCCCGTGCAACTGAAGTCAGGGGACACTCTTTTGTCGGCTCAAACATCAGGGCACTGGGGGCACTCTTCTCCTGTCCAAGATGTGGCTGCGGGGCTGGAACAAGACTCTCCAGGGCTGCAGGCCCCTCTGTCATCTGGCAGCTCCCTCCCAGGACCGGCAGACATCAAGGAACACAGGAGAAGCAAGTGAGGTTAAATTTTTAGTTGCAGCAGCTGGCAGTGAGGGCTCAACTAAAGTGGGTGACTGCTGCTGAGCCCCCTTTCCAGGAATAAGACAAGACAATTCATTTTTGGGTGTTAAAAAATGAAAAGATACTTGTCTTAGTTCCCGAGACCTGGTGGTTGCTGCTGCCGTCGGACCAGATACCTCCCTCTTGTTCACTGCAGTGGGCGAGTGCACCGAAGGGGAGAGTGGAGGAGCTGGCCCTGTAGACCTAAGGACAGCCGAATTTGAAGCAGTGGGTGGAGCCGTCATGGAGATGAGGGAGGCAGCAGCGGCAGATGAGGAGGAAACTGACGGGACAGCTGAGGGGAAATAATTCAAAAATGAGGAGGAGGATGCTGCTGCGGTTCTCCAGTGTGGCGAGGAGGAAACTGCTGGGAAGGTGGGAGGATTCCTCAGGCGGACTTCAGCTGGATGGCGGCAAGAGGTTGATGATGTCTGCACCCGGAGATGCCCCTTCTGCTCAGGCACCATTAAAGAAGAGTTACCTAACAGCCCGCGGAACATAAGATTGAAAACAAGAGAGAGGAGACCTGTGAGTTCTGGATAACTCCTCAGGCTAGGGGTAGCCTAAATAACATCCACCATGCAGTCCAGCCATTTTAGGGCTTTCTCGGAAGTATGAGCATTGCAGGCTTCTGAGATGAGGTCTTGAATTAACTGCGCCACCCAGCACTCATCCTCATCCAACCTGAGCAAACTAAAGTCCGTGCACGCTGACATTCCATCAAAAAACACGCACCAGACAAAATATACAGGAGGGAAAAAGAAAAAAAAAGGCAACTCACAGTCTGCTGGCGTCTTGACTGGCAGCGGTCTTCTGTCATAAATCGACCTCTCGGGCAGGCAGGAGACACTAAACGCTGGAGCTGTGCGGTTGCACATTTAATGAAGACAGAATACAAATACACAAAACACTACACTTACACATAAGGCAGGATAGGGGAGAAAAGTGCGGGGCTCACGTCCGTAGGAAAAACAGGAGAACAGCCAGACCCAGGCTGAGGCTGAGGCATCCAGGCACGGCAGGAGGGAAAAAAAACAAAGAGAGCTGGACGGAGCTCATCCACAGAGAGGAGAATTGACAGGGGATACCTGTCAGAGGATACAGTGTTCATGCACTAGGAAACAGTAGACCGCTGCAATGAGTAAATCATTGCAGTTGTCTTAAATAGGCACAGGGATAATGAACAAATGATTGCAGCTGTGGGTTACAGGAGCAAGGGAAGTTGACCTAATTATTGACAGCTGTCAGCTGTGATCGCCTTCGAACTTGAGCTCAATCAATCAATCAACCTTTATTGTCATGATGCTATGCATACTGTAGTGCAAGCAAGATGAAATTGCGTTTCTCTAGGCATCTGTATTGTAAAAAGAACATAATTTAAAAACACACTCACACCCCCCACCCCGAAAGCCATTCACACATCCCTGAGACACATTTGGATATTACAGTAATGTTAACTTATTACAGTTGCAGTTAAAATGATAATAACTGCCTATGTATATATAAAACAATTAAAATGGCTAAGTGAATCTAAGTAGCTAAGAGAAATAAATACTTAAAACTGACTAAAACTATAATATACATATAATATACATAATGTCCATAAAGTGCAGTAATATGTGTAAAGGATTCCAGATCAACTGTTCAGCATCCTAACAGCTTGTGGAAGGAAGCTGTTGATCAGTCTGGTGGTTCTGCCTCTGATGCTCCGGAATCGTTTGCCAGATGGCAGCAGTTCAAAGTGTTTGTGCAGAGGGTGAGAGTGGTCCTTAACAATGGTCAGTGCCCTGCTCCTACAACGGCTCTGAAAAAGTTCTTGAACAGAGGGAAGGGAAACTCCAATTACCTTCTCAGCTCCCTTAACTATCCTCTGCAGAGCTTTTTTGTCTGACATACTGCAAATGGAGTACCATGTAGCAATGCAGTACGTCAGAACACTCTCCACCACACCTCTGTAGAAGGTCCTGAGGATGCAGATGGGGAGAGAGGCCTGTTTGACTTTCCTCAAGAAGTGCAGTCTCTGCTGGGCCCGCTTCCTGATCCCCAAGGAATTCTTGCTCCAGGTCAGGTCCTGCGAGATCTGCACTCCGAGGAACTTGATGTTCTCCATTTTCTCCACCAAATGGCCGCTGATGCAGAGAGGGACGTGTTCAAGCCGTGACCGCCGGAAGTCGATAATCATCTCCTTCATTTTGTCCATGTTGAGCACCAGATTGTTCTCCCTGCACCGGCCCTCCAGGTCTCTAACTTCTTCCCTGTACATTGATTCCTCATCCCTCTGAATAAGTCCCACCACTGTGGTGTCATCCGCAAACTTAATAATCTGGTTCCCCTCGTGTCTGGACACACAGTCATGTGTTAAAAGTGTAAACAGCAGTGGACTGAGTACACAGCCTTGAGGGGATCCAGTGCTCAACGTGATGGAGTTGGAGATGTTGTTTCCAACCCAGACAGACTGAGGTCTCTCGGTCAAGAAATCTAGGATCCAGAGACATGTGGCAGTGTTCAGACCGAGAAGGAATAATTTCTCCATCAGTCTCTGGGGAATAATGGTGTTAAATGCTGAACTGAAATCAGTGTACAGGAGTCTGGCATAGGTGTCTTTCTGATCCAGGTGGGTAATGACAGAGTGCAGGGTGGTGACTATAGCGTCCTCTGTGGAGCGATTTGAACGATACGTGAACTGGAGTGGGTCACGTGATGCAGGGAGGCAGGATGTGATGTGTGGTTTGACAAGCCGTTCAAAACACTTCATCACAATTGGTGTCAGTGCGACAGGACGATAGCTCAGACAGGACACAACCGCTTTCATTGCCACCAGTACTATGATAGAGGTCTTAAAGCATCTAGGGACGATGGCCTGACTCAGGGAAATGTTATATATGTCAGTCAGGACATCTGCCAACTCACTCGCACAGACTCGGAGCCCACGTCCCGGGATGTTGTCTGGACCTGCAGCTTTACGTGGGTTAACCCTGATTAGGGTCCTCCGTGTGTCCGCTGTGTTGATGGTGATAGCTGGCCCCACAGATGATGAAGATGGGCCAGCCCTCCCTCTGATTGTCGGGTTTGATGCTTCAAAACGTGCAAAGAAGTTATTGAGCCTGTCTGGAAGCAAAGCGTCATCATCATTGACCCCCTGCCTAGACTTATAATCCGTCAATGCCCGTACTCCCTGCCACATCCGTTTGGTGTTCCCTGTGTCACAGAAATGTCCCTGGATTTTCTCCGCGTAGGCGCATTTTACCGTCTTAATTCCCTTTGCGAGCGCAGACCTGGCTGAGCGGAGGGCGATCCTGTCCTTTGCTCTGAAGGCTGCATCTCTGGCTGTGAGCAGCAAGCGCACCTCTGCAGTCATCCAGGGTTTATAGTTGCTCCGTGCAGTGAAGGTCTTCAGTATAGTGACATCCTCTGTGCACTTCGCGATGTAGCTGGTGACCGTTTCAGCGTACTCCTCCACATCAATTCTGTCTCCCTGAGAGGCTGCTATTTTGAAAACCTCCCAGTCTGTATGCAGAAAACAGTCCTGAAGTGCCGAGGCTGCACCCTCTGGCCAAGTCTTGAATTGTTTCTCTACTGGCCTGCTGCGCTTCAGTAAGGGTTTGTAGGCAAGCACCAGCATCACGGATAGGTGGTCAGAATGGCCGAGGTTGGGGGCGAGGTGTTGCCTTGTATGCATTTGGGAAATTTGTTTACACCAAGTCCAACAAATTCTCTCCTCTGGTCTTAGAGTCCACACATTGTTTGAACTTGGGGAGCACAGTATTTAGACTGGTGTGATTAAAATCCCCTGCAACCACCACAGAACTGTCCGGGTGTGAAGTTTGAAATTCACTGATAGCATCATGCAGCTCTCCGAGTGCCTCGTTAGCATTAGCTTTAGCATTAGCGCTAGGAGCTATGTAAACAGCAGCTACAAACACGTTGGTGAATTCCCTCGGCAGATAGAATGGCTGGCAGTTTACAATAAGGAACTCCGCCAACGGAGAGCAGTGTTTAGTTACTAACATAGTATTAACATACCAGTTCTTGTTAATATAGATACATAGCCCCCCCCCCCCCCCGGCTCTTACCGGAGCTAGCGGCCTCCCTGTCTGCCCGGAACGATGTATCCCTTCCAGCTGAATGGCCGCATCAGGGATGTTGTCGTGGAGCCATGTCTCTGTGAACGCAAACACACAGCAGTCCCTCCACTCTCTGCAGGTTTCTCTCAGCACACAGCAAATCCAGCTTGTTGTCAAGGGAGCGGACATTGGAAAGTAGGAGCTACGGTACTGCTGGTCTGGAGGGGTTAGCCTTTAGCCTAGCATAAATTCCGGCTCTCTTTCCTCTCCTTTGTTTGCGTTCACGCCACTTACGCTTCCTCCTCTCCCGGGTAGCTGCCAGCCTAACCCCCGATAGTATTCCATGCTGGCATAGAATGTCCAAATCGCACCTGAACGCCGCGATTCTTGCAGCGTACGTTACCTTGATGCTTAATAAGGTCTCTCGGTTGTAAGTTGTATGTCTGGGATGATTAAAACACTCAAAACTCTCACACTCACTGATGCCTAGAGGGGCCGCAGCGTCCATGCGCGCCGCCATCCTAGTATCCTAGTAGAGCTAAACCAGGAAGTAGCACAGGGCGCTGTCAAAGTACAGCTGACAGTAAATAAGGAGAATTACAAAATAAGGCACAGACCAGGTAATATAAACAGAGAGAAATAACCCATGAAAATGAGGACAAGATAAAAACACAAACCAGAGATGCAATAGGTACATATAATATACATGGAACCCAAAACAAAAGGAAAGGTGAGGGCAAAGATGAAGGGAGGCTCAAGTCGACATAAGGGAATAAATATAAATCAGGGATGCAGATAATATACATACTAAATGCTAAACAGCAGTGGGGAAATACAGAAAAAACAGGCTGCGTGTCCACCAAACATGTTTTTTCAGCTCTGGGCGGCTATTTTCCATTCATTCTCTAAGTAGTCCAGCGTTTACAGCGCTGAGCACCCACGACGCTGAAACGCTAGGCGGTGGCTGTTTTTTGTCGTGGTGCTCAGAGTGCTCAGAGTTGAAAAAAGTTCAACTTTTCAGAGACTGCAGCTGATCTCGTCAATGTCAGACCTTAAGCAGCCAATCAGAACTGCTGCATGGGCAGGACATAGGACACCAGTACTAGTCCATACTCAGACTCCTGCTTTCCGTGTCATCATATTTTACATCCAGAGCTACTAGAAAACGTTTCCTGTCCATTGTTATTGAGAGACTGCTATTAAAAAATCTGTAGAAAGTCTGACAATAGGAAAAGCGGGAGCGATGAGTTGAGAGTGACAAGCTGTTGCAGGGATACAGGGCACAGACTTTTTTTTCCCCAAACGCTGAAAAAAAAAAAGCTTAGGGTGGTCGGGTGACAAAAACGAGTTTGGTGGACACGCAGCCTAATCAGACTAAATCAGGAGTGTGAGCACGGTTCCCCAACCATGCTCCCCATCATGACAGTTTGAGATCATCAAACAAATTTAAATATTAGACAAAGATAACACAAGTAAACACAAAATGCAGTTTTTAAACGAAGGTGTTCATTATTAAGGGTAAAAAAAATCCAAAACTACATGGCCCTGTGTGAAAAGTGATTGCCCCCCTCCTGTTAAACCATAAATTAACTGCGGTTTATCACATCTTTGGAAAGCTGAGCTCAATTTCTCTCGCCACACCCAGGCCTGATTACTGCCACACCTGTTCTCTTTCAAGAAATCACTTAAATAGGATCTGCCTGACAAAGTGAAGTAGACCAAAAGATCCTCAAAAGCTAGACAGCTGCGATCCAAAGAAATTCAGGAATAAATGAGAAACAAAGTATTTGAGCTCTATCAGTGTGGAAAAGGTTTTAAAACCATTTCTAAAGCTTTGGGACTCCAGTGAACCAGAGTGAGCGCCATTATCCACAAGTGGCAAAAACATGGAACAGTGGTGAACCTTCTCAGGAGTGGCCAGCTGACCAAAATTACCCCAAGAGCGCAGCGATGACTCATTCAAGAGGTCACAAAAGACCCCACAACAACATCAAAAGAACTGCAGGCTTCACTTGCGTCAGTTAAGGTCAGTGTTCATGATTCCACCATAAGAACCAGATTGGGCAAAAATGACCTGCATGACAGAGTTCCAAGACAAAAACCACTGCTGAGCAAAAAGAACATAAAGGTTCATCTCAGTTTTGCCAGGAAACATCTTAATGATCCCCAAGACTTTTAGGGAAAACACTCTGTGGACTGACGAGACAAAAGTTGAACTTTTTGGAAGGTGTGTGTCCCATTACATCCAGCGTAAAAGTAGCACAGCATTTCAGAAAAGGAACATCATACCAACAGTAAAATATGGTGGTGGTAGTGTGATGGTGTGGGGCTGTTTTGCTGCTTCAGGACCTGGAAGACTTGCTGTGGTAAATGGAACCATGAATTCTGCTGTCTACCAAAAAAATCCTGCAAGGGAATGTCTGGCCATCTGTTCATGACTTCAAGCTGAAGCACACTTGCATTCTGCAGCAGGACAATGATCCAGAACACACCAGCAAGTCCACCTCTGAATGGCTTAAGATAAACAAAATGAAAACTTTGGAGTGGCCTAGTCAAAGTCCTGACCTGAATCCGATTGAGATGCTGTGGCATGACCTTAAAAAGGCAGTTCATGCTCAAAAACCCTCCAGTGTGGCTGAATTACAACAATTCTGCAAAGATGAGTGGGCCAAAATTCCTCCACAGCGCTGTAAAAGACTCATTGCCAGTTATTGCAAACGCCTGATTGCAGTTGTTGCTGCTAAGGGTGGCCCAACCAGTTATTCGGTTTGGGGGGCAATCACTTTTTCACACAGAGCCATGTAGGTTTGGATTTTTTCCCCCTTAATAATAAACAACTTCATTTAAAAACTGCATTTTGTGTTTACTTATGTTATCTTTGTCTAATATTTAAATTTGTTAGATGATCTGAAACATTTAAGTGTGACAAACATACAAAAAATGAGAAATCGGGAAGGGGGCAAACACTTATTCACACCACTGTATATGATCCACTTTCTTGGTCTTAGTGAGGACTCGATCTGCAGCGTTCTGAACCAACTGCAGCTGTCTGATGGACTTTTGAGGGAGACCTGTGAGGACAGCATTACAGTAGTCCAGTTTACTTAATATAAATGTATGGACAAGTTTTTCTAGATCCTGCTGAGACATTTCAGTTATAATAGGCTCACTTCAGTTATAATAAGCTCACTTCACTACTGTCTTAATTAATGTGGCTGTTAAAATTCAGGTCTAAATCCAGAACCACACCCAGATTTCTGGCTTGGCTGTTGGTTTTTAGCATCATTGACTGAAGCTGAATACAAACTTTGAGTCTTTCTTCTTTGGCTCCAAAAACTATTATTACCTCCGCCAGGCCGAAAAGGCCAGGAGGAGGTTATGTTTTTGCCAGGGTTTGTGTGTTTGTCTGTCTGTCTGTTTGTCTGTCTGTCTGTCTGTTTGTCTGTTGGTTAGCAAGATAACTCAAAAAGTCTTGGACGGATTTGCATGAAACTTTCAGGCGTTGTTGGAAATGGTACAAGGAAGAACTGATTAAATTTTGGGGGTGATCCGGTTCACCGTCTGGATACAGGAATTTTTTTTAAAGCATTTTTCAACACTGTGACATAGGGCCATTTTCAACATGTGCACAGGCGCAATGGAGGCCGCTGGGCGTCGTGTCTGACCAACACAAACTCCGCCTTCTTCAACGTTTTAGCCACAAAAGCATGCGGAAAACACTGCTGGCCTCGGACCTCCAGCGTGCCTGTGCCAGCCATAGGCGCTGCGCACATTGCGCTGGTCGTCGTGTTTGACCAACACAAACTCCGTGTTCTTCAACGTTTTAGGCACAAAAGCACGCGGAAAACACTGCTGCCCTGGGCCTGCCAGCGTGCCTGCTTTTGCACCACGCTGCAAAACCTGACACGGACACCTGTCCGCCGCCCCATTATTTGCCACAGCCGGGGAAGACTCTAAATTCTGTTTTGCCGCGGAGCGCAACCCCAATATAATATAAAACCCACGGCAACCTGTCTAACCAATCTGCATCCGTCAGTGGAGGAGATGGACACACCAACACTTCAGTTTATTACCTCCGCCAAGGAGGCAATGCTTTTACTACCGTAAAACGGGGCTATAAGGGACGGCGGGGTAATATGGGACACTTTTCTAAATGTAATTCTGCTTTTTTAATTTTCCTTCCGCCTAGATTTGATGAAGGATTCATGGATATTTGACAATAACAACACAACTCAGCGTCCTGCTCAAAATAAAAAAAGCAGAATTACATTTAAAACATTTCCCACAAAAGTGTCCCTTATTAACCCGCCGTCCCTTATAGCCCCATTTTACACTACTGAACCACTAATCCTATCACTATCACATTGATTGTCATTCATTAATTGTCTGTTTATTGCACTGTCCATGTCAAATAAACAAATAATCATTGTGAATCCAATTGCTACTCGTATCTTTTCATGCTCAGGGAATCTGAAAACGTACACACAAACACTCTATGGGGGGAACTGTGCTGCTTGGCGGAGGTCTGCGCTCTCTGAGTGCTTTTCTAGTTTTAGTTTTGTCTTCGTTTAACTGAAGAAAATTCTGGCACATCCACTATTTAATTTTACCAATGCATTTGATTAGTGGTTTAATTGAACCATAGTCTCCTGGTGAGATGTTTATGTAGATTTGTGTATCATCTGCATAATTATGATAATATATTTTGTTATATTTTATGATTTGAGCTAGTGAGAGCATATTGATGTTGAAAAGAAAAGGTCTCAAAATGAACCTTGGGGGAGAGGGGAGGAATAACAAGGATTTACGTGCGAGGGTTCACCACAACACATTAATTACAAAAAAGACAGACAGTTCCCAAAAAGGTGAAGACTCACAAAAATACAGAACACTTACTGCTGGCGTTCGGGGGCCGGCATCGCCCAGCGAACGTAAGAGGAGGGACGTGTTAACCATGATTGAGCCAAGGTGCCGACATCGCTACAAGGGCGCATAGAACCATGGCAAACGCAGAGTGGCTAACACATTGTGAGAACACTGACAATCACAGCTGACTTACAGCATAGAAGACAATTCAATGAACCAGCAGTGCGTGACTGGCAAAGACTGCTTAAGTACACACACTGCTGGTGATGGTGTGATGAGGAGCACCTGGGCGAGGACCGGGAAAGATAATCAGTGGGAGTGGGAATCAGCTGGTGATAATGAGAGAGGGGGCGTGGCCGGACCTGCGAGCTGTCAGCATGTGCTCATAGAAAGTAGGTCAAAGCGGCTGTCTAACAGCTGCCGGCCAGACAGTGGCTAAGGTAGAGGAAACTACACTGAAATACATACTATACATATATACAGCGGCACCTAGACCCACAGGAAGGGCAGGACCGAGCCAGGGAAACCAAGCCAGCTCGGCTCCTGACAGGTTATTTTTGTTCTCTCAGATTTGTAGTTACCTATAGGCATAAAACAGTCCCTGTCTTTTAAATAGGACTCAAACCAGCTAAATGTTGTACCAGAAAGTCCCACCCAGTTTTTCAGTCGGTCTAGTAAGATGTTATGGTTGACTGTGTCGAATGCAACACTGAGGTCCACTAGAACCAAGACTGAAATGTTGCCATTATCTGTATTGGAGTGGATGTCATTAAGGACCTTAATTAGAGCTGTCTCAGTGCTGTGGTGTGGCCAAAACCTGACTGGAAGACATCAAAACAGTTACTTGATGTCAGGAAGTTGTACAGCTGTTGAAAACCAGCTTTTTCTATTATTTTACTAAGAAAGGGAAGGTTTGATATGGGCCTGTAGCTGTTCATGAGAGGTGTCGAGGTTGCTCTTTTTTAGAAGTGGCTTGATAACAGCTGTTTTAAGGCACTGAGGGAAGACACCTGAATGTAGAGACATATTTATGATCTGTAGTAGATTTGAGGCCATACAATATGAAACATTTTTAAAAAACCCTGTTGGGAGAGTGTCAAGGCAGCAGGTAGTGGATTGCAGGTGGCGTATAGTGTCATCCAAGATTTTATGATTGCTTGGAAAAAATTTTGCCATGGTGTTTACATCTTCTCTACATGGACACAGAGGAAGCACATGTCCAGCACCTGGCATAGGAGCACTGACTGACTATCTAATTTTCTGAATTTTGTCAGTAAAGAAAAAGGCAAAGTCATTGCAGGTACAGTTGGATAGAAGTTCAGGAGCTACTGACACAGGCCTGTCAACAGTAGTGAACAAGGTGAATGCAGTATTGTTGTTTTTAACAATGATGTCAGAAAAATATGCTTGCCTTGCATTTCTCAGCTCCAAATTATAAATGCTCAGTCTCTCATTACAGATTTCATAATGAACCTGCAATTTAGTTTTATGCCACCTGCATTCAGCTTTTCGACACTCTCTTTTTTCAGCTCTTACTAGTTTGGCATTTCTCCATGGAGGTTTCTTTTTAATAGTGACCACCTTCACCTTGATGGGAGCAATGGCATTGATAATATTTGTAATTTAACCATTGAAATTTTCTGCAAGCTCATTTACTGAAGGTGAAGAGGAGGTGGGGGGTGAGGAAGAGAAAGCTTGGATGAATGTTTCACTGGTATTATCACTAATGTACCATTTTTTGATGACCTCTGTGTCATGCGGTGGCCCTCGCGAGCCACCATAAGACGCACAGAGTCACCAGTGAGTTTTCAGTGAGTTTATTACGGTGAAAAGGGTGATAACACAAGCTGCTGAGATAATGACAAGAGTCTTCACAGAACAGGAGGCATAGGGCTATACAGCACACTATAGGTCCAGAGCAGGAGACAGTCACACACAGGCAGGCTTGGTAATAATAACACACGGGCTGCTAAGGCAGGGACTTACAGATCAATACACGCCGGGAGGAATAAGGCTAATACAGCACACTTACTGGTACCGGGGAATGACGGTCAAGCCCAAAGCAGCCGGGGTGTGAAAACAGTCCAGGCATCCGCAACGTGACTGTGGGTGAACAGGTAAATGATCAGGTTGGCGACCAGATAAGCGACCAGACACTGCTGCCTCCTACCGACGCCAGTGCTGGGCTTAAATGGGCGAAGCACTAATGACGATGATGACACTCAGCTGACCGACCGTTGACAGGCGGAAGCCCCACCGAGCACTTTCACAATAAGAGCCCGGAGAGGCCAGAATACCGCCCGCAGCTGTCAAGGCCGGCAGCGAGACATAGCTTAGCCCGAGCGCGATCAGAATCGACGCTCGGGTCATAACAGTATCCTCCCTCCACGGGCGGACTCCGAACGCCCCAAGGCACCACCCTGCCCCCCCACCCCCCCAGGGTGGGAGGTTGGGGGACAGGTGCGGAGGGAGAGAAACCAACCTATGAACAAGACAAAGACCAGACCAAAAAAAAAAACATACAAGAAATACATGGAAACACACGATAACTATGGAAACAAACAAGAAATAAATACAAACACATGACTCTGGAAAAAGGAAAGAAATACATGACTAACTGTGGAAACACATGACTATAAAAAGAATACATGACTGTAACTATGGACACAAAAGAAATACGTGCTAAACACGGCGACTATGAAAAAACAAACACAAGACCAAAAAATACAAGTAAACCCCTGGAAACTATGAACAAAACCCCCATACTATAGCCCCTCAAGAAGGAGTGGAGAACAAAACAACAAAGACAAAACTTGACCATAGCCCCTCAAAAAGAAGAGGGGAGAAAAGAACAATAGCAAAACAAAACCAGACTAAGGATTGCAAAACACATGGGGCAAACCAGATTGCCCTGACCTAACTTGACTATAGGCAAGACTGTGGCCTTCCAGAAAAAAAAACATGAGGCAATCTAAAAATTGCTCTGACTTGTCTATAACTAAACTATGGCCTTCAAAAAAAAGAAGAACAAGAGGCAATCTAAAATTGCTTAGACTTGACTATGACTATGACTGTGGCTTACAGAAAAAAAGAACAAGAGGCAATCTAAAATTGCTTAGACTTGACTATGACTGTGACTACGTGAAACAACAAAAAACTGCTAGATGTACTAAACATGACTTGGCACCGTATGGGCCCACGGATAGTCCCACAGTACATGATCAGGTGGCCTGCCCCAGTCCCGGGCCCCCAGAAACAAGTCCTCTGGTGGCCGAACCAGGTCACCCCGTAACAAACACAGTTTATTGGGTGGCCAACCCAAGACGCCGAACGCACCAAGCAGTTCCTCGGGTGGCCGACCCGCATCCCACAACCAACAGGACCGTGGAGGGATTGCATGCAGCCGCTCACCTGAAAACGACAAAACAGGGGAGCGCCGATCTGCCAAACAAAACCCTCTAATGGCCCCCAGCTGGTGGCTCCTGAGAGGGGGACAACCAAAAACCTGGACCCCCTCGAATCCTGATTGGGTCGCAGCCGCACCTGCGCTGGACCCCCACTGGACCTCGTCGGACCCCGATTGGGTCATCGTTGCACCCACGTCGGACCCCGACTGGGTCACCTCGGCCCACGCGTCGGACCCCGACTGGGTCACCTCGGCCCACGCGTCAGACCCCGACTGGGTCACCTCGGCCCACGCGTCGGACCCCGACTGGGTCATCTCGGCCCATACGTCGGACCCTGACTGGGTCATCTCAGCCCACACGTCGGACCCCGACTGGGTCAGGACTGCTCCGGCGACGACCTCCATCTCCGAACCTGGAACCCCCAGTCCCGTGACCTTGACTGGCTCCGGACCGGTAACGCTGTGGAGGTGCTCAGAAAACAGGAGAGGACCGGGATCAGTTCCACCGGCAGCGCCAGAGCCCAGCGAGACGAGCTCGGGTGCAGCGGACGGCTGCCCCTCACTCGCCTCCCCATGAGGCAGGCAAAAATGCTCTAACACACCATACAGGAAAACAAGAAAGAGCACTTGCCTGCACTCGGGCTCTGGAGCCGTCCAGGACTTCGCCGATCCAGGTTCAAAAAGAAGCTCGTTGTCGGGCTCCCACTTGGCTGCGTCGGGTTCCACAGCCGGCCTGATGGTCTCTGCAGCTGGATTCTCACGTGCTGGCGTCCACGCCAATAACCCGTATGGCGTGGGGGAAGAGGACCCTGGACTTGCTGACTCGGGCTGCATCCCTGAGGAACCCTGGGGACGCTCTCTCGTCGGCTCTGGCTCCTCACTGCAGTCCGATCTTCCCTGTCCAAAGCAAGGCTGCAGGGCCGGGATATTTCCCAGAGCTGCAGGCCTCCCCCTCGTTCGACGGCGTGGGACTGACGCCGAAGACCACTCCGCAGGAGGAGACACAGAGGCAGCAGGTTTAATACAAGTGGCTACAGCTGGGAAAAGTGACTCAGGGAGCTGCAAACCCTGAGCTTCACCCCCAGGAGTCAGACAAGACAGATCACTATTATCAATAGGAAAGTGAACTTGGACTTGCCTGTCTCCCGGGGGGAGGATGTTGTCAGCTGTAGCGGACGTTGCTCCTTCCCTCGCTCACTGGATGGTAAAAAAGGATCCAAGAACGGAGCCCACCGGCACAGGACTCAGCTCACTCTCAGCAGCTGGCTGGTTGAGGGGGTCATCCCGGCGGCCCGGAACTGGATCCGGAGCAGGAGCTTGCCGAAGATGTGCCCGGCCGTGACGCCGACGCCTTCGCCGGCCCCCAGATGGTGCGAACTCCCGAAACGGATCGAAGGCAGGATCAGGATCCATAGGTGAAGAGCAGGAGTGCCTCTTCTCCTGCTTCATGCTGCGTTCCTCCTCCATCATCAGGAATATTTCGCGTTGTGCGGCAATGTCCTCCCTCCTCGCGTCGACTTCCGGGTGGTTGGCGTAGCGGGGAGAGAGATGACAGAGAACATCTTCGGCGGCGTCCAGGTACCAATGTATGCCGTGGTCATAGTCCAGCAGGGAAGCGGAGATGAGCAGCTCATCCACGGCTTCCAAAACACCTGTCAGCACGTGGCTCTTCGGCGACGGCATTCCTCACATACACAGGACCCAGACAGGGAAAAGCAACGTCCAAAACTCAAACCCACTGGTGAAGAGCGTCTCAGGTTGGCGTCACTGTAAACGCTGTTTTGGCAGCAGTGTACTGTCATGCGGTGGCCCTCGCGAGCCACCATAAGACGCACAGAGTCACCAGTGAGTTTTCAGTGAGTTTATTACGGTGAAAAGGGTGATAACACAAGCTGCTGAGATAATGACAAGAGTCTTCACAGAACAGGAGGCATAGGGCTATACAGCACACTATAGGTCCAGAGCAGGAGACAGTCACACACAGGCAGGCTTGGTAATAATAACACACGGGCTGCTAAGGCAGGGACTTACAGATCAATACACGCCGGGAGGAATAAGGCTAATACAGCACACTTACTGGTACCGGGGAATGACGGTCAAGCCCAAAGCAGCCGGGGTGTGAAAACAGTCCAGGCATCCGCAACGTGACGGTGGGTGAACAGGTAAATGATCAGGTTGGCGACCAGATAAGCGACCAGACACTGCTGCCTCCTACCGACGCCAGTGCTGGGCTTAAATGGGCGAAGCACTAATGACGATGATGACACTCAGCTGACCGACCGTTGACAGGCGGAAGCCCCACCGAGCACTTTCACAATAAGAGCCCGGAGAGGCCAGAATACCGCCCGCAGCTGTCAAGGCCGGCAGCGAGACATAGCTTAGCCCGAGCGCGATCAGAATCGACGCTCGGGTCATAACACTCTGTCTGGATATTTCTCTTGGCATTAATAGCACTCTCAAAGAAAACACAAGAATGGTCAGACAGAGCAACATCCATCACCATCACCTTAGAGATGTTCAGACCTTTGGAGATGACCAAGTCCAGACTGTCTCCTCTGTTGTGTGATTTTTCCACTACATGCTGAGTCAGTCCAAAGTTATCAAGAACACAACACAATTCTTTGGTCCCTCTGTCCTGTGGGTTGTCAACATGGATGTTAAGATCACCAACAATAACTACACAGTCAAAGTCAACACAGATAATAGACGGCTGCTTTGTAAAATCATCAAAAAAGGTTGCATGGTATTTAAGTGGTTTGTAAACATTAAGAAACAGTACACAGGAGGAGGAATTCAGCTGAAGAGCCACATATTCAAATAAACATATAAGACATCTGCACATAATTACTTTCTGCTTTATTCAATGTCCGTGATGCAAAGGCGATAGGTCTCTCTTCGCCTGATGGCATGATATGCGAAAACAACCACACCCACCCCATAAGGTGAGGCATCACATGCTAGCTGAAGTGGAAGTTTGGGGTTAAAATGTGTCAGGGCCTCCAACTGAGAAAGAGCCATTTTAACCTCCCCGGATGCATTTTCACATTCGTCAGTCCCTTTCCACACTTTAGATTTGTCCAACAGCTCATGCAATGGCTTTAGCGTGTTACCAAGGTTAGGCACAAACCTAGCATAGTATGTCAATAAGCCAAGGAATGCTCTCAACTGATTCACATTTATTGGGGATGGAGCATCCACTACAGCCTTTACCTTTGATGGTGCTTCATGAAGCCCCTTGCTGTTTAGTTTAGGGCTCCACAGCATGCAAGAGGTGAGGGCGTCCTCGATCAGTTCCTCGAGGAGGGAAGCCATCCAGACTTCCTCCCCATCAAGGCCTATTTGATAAAACTTGTAGTCCGCTGAGTCCATAACTGGTGGTGTCCTGTTGTCACAAATGTTGAAAACAGGACCCACTCGCAGAACTCAAGTCCAAAAAGTTTTATTTGAGCTGGTTACCCAAACACAGCTCAAGGGCCAAAACAGAAAATAGATAAGCTGGCAGGCAGGCGCAGCAAACATAAACTTGGTAGGCAAAAAACATGGCAGGGTACAGACAGACTAGACAGGATACAAGTTGATCACGCAGCATGACTGTAGGACACCACCCTGGACAGAGACTCACGCTGACACAAAGAGACAAGGGTGCAATCAAGACAATGAGGAACAGGTGGACACAATAAAGGGCAATCAGAGACACAGGGAATAGCAACATGTATGTGTTAGATCAAAAATGAATTGATTGAGATTGAATCAATAATCAGTTGGTGGTTTCCAAGTTCTGAGCCATTTATTCTCTTTCTGACCAGAAAAAGGAGGCAATCGGTCACAGCATAACGTGTCTCAGAGCTTGCTCACACCAACTCCCTAACGTGTTCAAGGATGTTGCTCCTTATACCCTGGGCAGGCGTCCCTGGCCTTACCTAAACCTAAAGACGGCTGGAGCCATCTTTCCCCGAGACTGCTTCTAATCTATGGACAGCACTGAACATTCTGCTATGATCTTTACATGACCTGGTCAACCTAACTTTGGGCATTCTGAACAGAACAGCTCAGTATGATAAAACAAAAAACCTTTGTCATTATTTACAGTCTTGCTCAGCCTAATCTTACACTGAGAAACAGGCATTCTTTTCAAGCTCTGAGACAATGGAAAAACACAGAGAATCAGACATTGGCTCATTATATGCACCAGATACAATTATAATATAAAATAGAATAATGCAGCATTAAAATCTTATAGAATAATCAATGAAACCTGAAAATATCATTCCCCCCTCGATGCTTAAAAGCATCAGAGATGAAACACTATGGCTTCTAAAACCTCATTGGGCAGCTCGCTAAGTTCTGGTGCATTTTATGCTAAAGTATCTTACTGCAAAAGATCCTAACTCGCTTTTTAATGAGGAAAGTCCACCATCGGCCCAGCTGCCACTCCCGAGCACCGCTGGAATGTTTCATTTCCTGGGGAGCATGCGAGGATAATACCTTTTATTTCAAAAAAGAAATCAATCATCTAATTAAGTCATAAAAGAGAAAAATTTATCCAGTGATGGTGACTAACCACAAATTGAGATGAAATAGTGAATGTATTTGTCGTTCTACACATGTGGACAAAATTGTTGGTACCCCTCTGTTAATGAAAGAAAAACCCACAATGGTCACAGAAATAACTTGAATCTGACAAAAGTGGTAAGAAAAAGTCTATGAAAATTAACCATTGAAAATCAGACAGTGCTTTTGAATTGTGGTTCAACAGAATTTGTCACGCGGGGCTCTAGGGAGCCACGCAATAAGAGAGCCAAGGGCGAGCCAGTAAGTTGTGATGTTTATTAGTGACAGGGATAAGGGATGAGGAAAGCACAGATGCTCATACACAGTTACACTCATGGCAGTACAGCAACAGAGTGAACAGTTAACTAGGTGGCACTCCCAAGTGATTCGGTAAGACAAGTAGAGGGCTAGCGCCGGACATGGGGGCACAGAGGCACAAATACTTCTTACAGAAAAACACTTACGAGAAATGCTGGATGATGAGACAAGGGCTGGCACCGGACGAAGGGGCTCCAGCCTAGTAGTACTTATGTCGCAGCCCCGAGTGATCGAGGCTGCTCCTATTTATCCTCATTGGCAGCGCCCCAGCTGATGAGGATTAATTGGCCCCAGCCGTCCCGTAATACTGCCAGCTGGGAGCCTGCTGAGACGCTGTTCAACGAGAGGCAGGGATGAGAAGGGCCATGGTCTGAGCGCCGGGACCCGGCGTCTCATCCATGGTGACAGAGCCTCCCCCTCACGGTCGGGCTCCGAACGACCAGGAACATCCCAGTGTGGGCGGAAGGGAAGCGGAACCGGAGGGAGAGAAGCAGAGGGAGGGAAAAAAAAGAAAAGGACAGACCATGAACAAATACAGAGTACAAGGGTAGACAAAAAAAACCCAAATACGACACTCTGTATCCCACAGAAAATAATAACCAGGACGCAAATGGGGAAAATACTAAGTGGTTACAGAAAAAAAAAACCACTACACAAAACGCACAAGTGACGTGCAGATCGGGGCCAGGAGGAAAAAAAAAAACCCACAATGAAGGCGACAGGAACAAATGAGACCATCACAGGGTATGGCTGAATGGGAAACAAAACACACTACTCCATAAGGCACAACCAGAAACACAAGAGGCAATTACAGAGTATGATAAGGGAAATCAAACACACTACCCCAAAATGCACGGACGAGACTGAGAACAAGACAAGGATGGGGAAAAAATGCTGAGTACGAATAATAGGAGAAAAATGACAAAATACACAGCGCTATATGCAAATGTACAGAGTTGCTTAGAGGAATAAAAGCGACAGGGACAAATAGGCAACTACGGAGTACGGTAGGAGGAGAACAAAACACATAACTCCATACCATTACACACAATCAATGTTTAAGTCGGGGAGTCGCCTAGAGGGATAAAGGTGACAGGTTCACAGGATAACAGTGAGATAAAATGCTGAGTATGGTTAATAAGGGGAAAACGCAATACACAGCACTAAATATATATACCCACACATAGTCACCTAGAGGAGTGAAGGTGACAGGGACAAACGGACAATTACAGAGTATGGTTAGGTGGGCAACAAAACACAACTCTATAACGCACAGACAAGGCTACGAACAAGACGCAAAAAGGAAAATGCTGAGTACGGACAACAGAAAGCAATACACAGCACTATGAATATATATTCACCAAAAGGACAAAATATTACACCCGAGTGACCTTAAAAGAAAAGCGACACCCGAGGAATACGGCAGGCAGAGTCCAAAATGGCCAAGGTGGCTCCGGAGGTCTCCCCGCCCATTGCCCAGTTGGCGAACCGGGGAAGGGAAATGTTCGGACGGCCAACTCCAGACCCAGGTCCCAAGAAACCAGTCCACTGGTAGCCGTACCAGGCCACCCAGAAGCAAACACAGTTCGCCGGGGGGGGGGGGGGGGGGGGGGTTGGACCAGATCGCCGAACCGGAAGTCTTGCAGGTCGATCTGCCGACCCGCATCACTCAACCACCAGGACCGTTGAGACGGGCGAAGGGTCAGCGCGGACCCCGGTGGAAGAGGCTTAGGGGAGAGCCAATGGCGAGGCAGACAAGCGTCCGGCTGCGGAGAAACAGCCACCTCCTCACCGGACCTGGACAATGCTGGAGCAGCACCCACGTCGGACCCCGAATGGGCCTTCGGCGAACCCACGTCGAACACCGCTGGAGCAGCACCCACGTCGGACCCCAATTGGGTCTCGGGCGAACCCACATCGGACAGGGCTGGAGCAGCACCCACGATGGACCCCGACTGGGTCAGCACTGCACCAGAACTGACCTCCAACGTTGAACCTGGACCCTCCAGCACCACGAGAGACGGCAACTCCTCGCCGGCGACCCTGGAAACAGGCTCAGGAGAGAAAACAGAACCGGGATCAGGATCACCGGCAGCGCCAGAACCCGGCGAGATGAGCTCGGACGCAGCGGGCAGCTGCACCCGGCTCATCTCCCCTAGAGACAGGCTGAAGTGCTCAAAGATATAAAGAGAAGAAGGAAAAGAGAGCACTCGCCTGATCTCGGGTTCTGACGCCGTCCAGGACTGCGAAGATCCAGGATCCGTCGTCAGGAGGTTGTTGTCAGGCTCCCACCCAGCTGCGTCGGGCCCCGCAGCCGGCACGATGGTCAGCGCAGCTTGAGGTTCCTCCAGCGCTGGTAACCCCACCGACAGTCCACGCGGCGTGATGACAGGAGAACCTCGTCCCGCTGGACCGAACCGCACCTCCGTGGAGACCCGGAGACGCTTGGTCGTCGGCGTAGACTCCACGTAGCAGTCAGTCCTCCTCCTCCATCTACAACGTAGCTGCGGAGCCGCAGGCCCTCTCCTCATCCCACGACATGGACCCGAAGCCGGGGACCGCTCGGCGGAGAGAGACACAGAGGGTGCAAGATTTAAGACACGGGTTACAGCAGGTGGTGGGAGTTCAGGGCGCTGCGGACCCTGAACTCCACCTCCAGGAGTGTAACAGAGCAAATCACAAAACTGATGTAAATAAACTAGGACTTGCCTGCCTCCTGGAGGTTGGGTGGTGCCTGCTGTCGTGGACATCACTTCTTCCTTTCCCCGCAGGGCAATAACGGAGGACCCCCTGAGAAGTCGTCTGGGTATCACTCATGTCGTCTCCAGAAGAGGGCTCGCCAGGTCAGGATTCCAGGCACACACAGCAGTCAGGAAGCACGTCGAGGAGAAGGGGATAACAGCCGGGATGAGCCAGCCCGAATGCCTTGGGATGACAGCGGGGGAAAGAGGCTCGGAGAACGGGGTTGTGAAATCTCCACGCTGACGAGACAAAGAGGTGACAGCTGTGTGGGGGAAAAGGTCCTGGCGGCAACCCGGAACTGGACCCAGATGGGGGTCGTGCTGAGGCGCCGGGGCGTTGTGATGATGGCTCTTCCCAGGGGACGAAGCGAGGGGGAAACCCAGGATTCGCCACTCCTGATCAGAGATCGAGGCGAGGAAGGCGTAGAAAATGGGAAGGCTTCGTAGCCCTGGAGTCCTCTCCACCAATTTCACTGCCGCCGCCACATGCCTGAAGATGGTGAATGGATGCACAGGGGAGCTCGCGACAGACGCTTGGCCCCGGACATAACTGCTGTCAGCTGCGGCTCCTTCAGGGGAATCCCGAGTGACGTGGTGCAGTACGGGGAAAGCCCTCTGGGTGGCGCGAACTCCCGGGCTGGAATGGAAGCAGGAACGGGGTTCCGAAGCGGGGGGCAATGTCTTCCACTTCGGCTTCCTGCCAGGATTTCCTTCCAACCCGCGGAGCTCCTCTCACAGTGCGGCCATAGCGTCTCTCCTGGAACAGGCCTCAGGATGGTAAAAATGACGAGGCAGAGTGTCCAGGAGGCTCTCAGCATGGTCCGGATGTCTCGCGTTGGAGGCGTCGTGCAGGGTGAAGAGCGTCCTGTCGACAGCCTCCGGGATGGACCTCAGCTCGTCGCCCTGGCGTCGGACATGACTCCTGGGAGACGGCTTGCTAACAGCGCTGACACCCGGACAGGAAGGTATGAGTCCACACAAACCCACGGCCGCCAGCAACTCGTCTGGCTGTGACATACTGTCACGCGGGGCTCTAGGGAGCCATGCAATAAGAGAGCCAAGGGCGAGCCAGTAAGTTGTGATGTTTATTAGTGACAGGGATAAGGGATGAGGAAAGCACAGATGCTCATACACAGTTACACTCATGGCAGTACAGCAACAGAGTGAACAGTTAACAAGGTGGCACTCCCAAGTGATTCGGTAAGACAAGTAGAGGGCTAGCGCCGGACATGGGGGCACAGAGGCACAAATACTTCTTACAGGAAAACACTTACGAGAAATGCTGAATGATGAGACAAGGGCTGGCACCGGACGAAGGGGCTCCAGCCTAGTAGTGCTTATGTCGCAGCCCCGAGTGATCGAGGCTGCTCCTATTTATCCTCATTGGCAGCGCCCCAGCTGATGAGGATTAATTGGCCCCAGCCGTCCCGTAATACTGCCAGCTGGGAGCCTGCTGAGACGCTGTTCAACGAGAGGCAGGGATGAGAAGGGCCATGGTCTGAGCGCCGGGACCCGGCGTCTCATCCATGGTGACAGAATTGTTTTAAAAAAACAAATTAATGAAACAGGTCTGGACAAAAACGATGGTACCCTTAACTTAATATTTTGTTGCACAACCTTTTGAGTCAATCACTGCAATCAAACAATTTCTGTAACTGTCAATGAGACTTCTGCACCTCTCAGCAGGTATTTTGGCCTACTCCTCATCAGCAAACTGCTCCAGTTGCCTCAGGTTTGAAGGGTGCCTTCTCCAGACAGCATGTTTCAGCTCCTTCCACAGATGTTCAACAGGATTTAGATCAGGGCTCATAGAAGGCCACTTTAGAATAGTTCAATGTTTCACTCTTAGCCATTCTTGGGTGTTTTTAGCTGTGTGTTTTGGGTCATTATCCTGTTGCAAGACCCATGACCTGCGACTGAGACCAAGCTGTCTGACACAGGGCAGCCCATTTCTCTCTAGAATACCTTGATAGTCTTGAGATTTCATTGTACCCTGCACACATTCAAGACACCCTGTGCCAGATGCAGCAAAGCAGCCCCAGAACATAACAGAACCTCCTCCATGTTTCACAGTAGGGACAGTGTTCTTTTCTTGGTATGCTTCATTTTTGCGTCTGTGAACATAGAGCTGATGTGCCTTGCCAAAAAGTTCCAGTTTTGTCTTGTCTGTCCATAGGACATTCTCCCAGAAGCTTTGTGGCTTGTCAACATACAGTTTGGCAAATTCCAGTCTGGCTTTTTTATGATTTGTTTTCAACACTGGTGTCCTCCTTGGTCGTCTCCCATGAAGTCCACTTTGGCTCAAACAACGACGGATGGTGCGATCTGACACTGATGTACCTTGACCTTGGAGTTCACCATGAATATGTTTAGAGGTTGTTCTGGGCTCTTTTGTTACCATTCGTATTATCCGTCTCCTCCTGCGGCCATGTCCAGGGAGGTTGGCTACAGTCCCGTGGATCTTAAATTTCTGAATAATATGTACAAGCGTAGTCACAGAAACATCAAGCTGCTTGGAGATGGTCTTATAGCCTTTACCTTTAACATGCTTGTCTATAATTTTCTTTCTAATCTCCTGAGACAACTCTCTTCTTTGCTTCCTCTGGTCCATGTTTAGTGTGGTACACACCATGTCAACAAACAGCACAGTGGCTACTTGTCACCTTTTAAATAGGCTGACTGACTGATTACAAGTTTGTAGACACCTGTGATGTTAATTAGAGGACACATCTTGGTTGAACATGTCCCTATGGTCACATTATTTTCAATCTTTTCTAGGGGTGCCATCAATTTTGTCCAGGCCTGTTTCATGAGTTTGTTTTTTAAAGTAATTCTGTTGAACCACAATTCAAAAGCACTGTCTGATTTTCATTGGTTAATTTTCATAGAATTTTTATTTATTACCACTTTTGTCAGATTCAAGTTATTTCTGTGACCATTGTGGGTTTTTCTTTCATTAACAGAGGGGTACCAACAATTTTGTCCACGGCTGTATGTGTCAGTAGATTAGTAGTGATTTAATAAAAAGTGAATACTTATGTGTAAATGTAGCTTCAATGAAGACAAATAGAAATGACCAAAAACGATTATATGTGTAAAAACTTATGTGTATGTTTGTATTAGGGATCTATGTGTGCTAGCATCCTAACCTATATGTATTAATACCGTAATGTGAAAATGCAACAAGGTATGAACAATCAAACAACAATCAATACAGTAAAACTGTATACTGGCTAAATAGTGATTAGTAACATAGTGGTTTCAAATGCGACATATATTAAAATAGAACATAAACAGGATAAATTGAAAAAAAAATCTCAAGCAGAGATAACACAACTTCTCTGAACTCCGAGACATATTTGATTACTCTTGCAACTCAGTACATTTCAAATTCACATCATGAACATACATCTCCTTTCGGTTTTCTGCATGTTAGTCATACTTTTACTCTGTACTCATAAAACATTAAGCTGGTGTTGTTTCCCCATCATCTCCAGTGGTGGCCTCATGATATAACATTAAATTCACATGAACAAATTTCAGCATCATATCACGGATGCAAGGAATGACACATGAAATGACATGGTGGCGCAGTGGTTAGCACTGCGGCAGCACAGTTTACTCTTGGCCCGGGGATCGTGGGATCGATCCCAGCCCCCGACCAACAGTGATCTGTGTGGAGTTTGCATGTTCTCCCCGTGTTTGTGTGGGTTTACTCCGGGATTTCTCCGGTTTCCTCCCACATGCCAAAAACATGCAGGTTAGGTTAATTGGAGACTCTAAAGTGGCCCTAGGTGTGAGTGTGTGTGTGAATGGTTAAGGGATAGCGCCGTAGCGTGGCTGCTCATCCATCCAGGTGGTGGATACCCTCAATTTCCCCTCTGGGGATCAATAAAGTATACTAAATCTAAAAAAAAAATAAAAAAGGAAAAGATCAAAAGTATCACTACAATAATCACCACCAAGTTTATTACAAGACTCCTTTATCCAATGTGGTGAGTCATTAACATTATCCTTAGCTCCAGCAGTCTGCAAAGCAGTCAGATTACGTATGGCTGAAGCAATGACACCTCCATCTGCATCATGTGCAGGTATAAAGGTGCAACAGTACTGACCTGCAATTGCGCACACACCCCCACGGGCGGCAGTCAACTGATCAAGTACCATTCTGTTCTGTGTTGCTACAAGTCTTATAGCAGTCATTTCCTCCCTTTCACCTTTCCAGGCAGCTAAGGAAAAATTCATAAAAGACTGTAGTCTAATTAAGAGTCTCAGACAGTTTGAACAGTTTGGCATCAGACCTTCCACACAAGGTCTGATGGCAAACTGTTCAACCTATCACGACTGAGTACAAAATCCAAGATCCGAAAAGTATCCATCAGTGAGATGCTGTTTGCCGATGATGCAGCGCTGATAGCTCACTCGGAACTGGAATTACAATCAATGATCAACACACTCAATAAAGCCTGCGACGACTTCAGTCTGACCATCAGTCAGCAGAAGACCAAAGTAATGGGCCAAGGTGTCTCGAACCCTCCTACGATAAATATTGAAAACCACCCACTGCATGTGGTTCATGAGTTTACATACCTCGGATCCAAAATATCGGACGACCACTCACTTGACAACGAGCTCAGTAGAAGAATTGGCCTTGCTGCAACGACCTTCAGAAAATTATCACAGAAGGTATGGCTGAACCAAAAACTGTTGAGACACACGAAGATCACTGTTTACAGGGCATGCGTCCTCAGTACCTTGCTATATGGCAGTGAGACATGGTGTCTATACGCCTCGCAAGATCGACGGCTCAACGCCTTTCATCTCCGCATGCTGAGAAGTATTCTTAACATTAAATGGAGCGACCGTATCACAAACAATGAGATACTTTCCCGCGCGAGCTTACCAAGCCTGTTCACCTTGCTTCGCGAACGTCGTCTCTGCTGGTTGGGACACGTCCATCGGATGCCGGATGGGAGAATACCGAAAGACATTCTGTACGGAGAGCTTGCATCCGGCAAACGAACTCGAGGTCGACCGCATCTCCGTTTCGAGAATTTATGCAAAAGAGACATGAAAACACTGGGCATGGACGTGATAAACTTGGAGGATACTGTAGACGACCAAAACCGCTGGAGACATGCACTGAAAGACGGACTCAGAAGGGGAGAAGAGCACCTTCGCCAGTCTGCCAACGAAAAACAATCATCTCGAAAGGATGCATTGAAAAAGACACCACAACCAAGCGCCTACATCTGCGACTGTTGCAACTGTGACTGTCACTTGCGTATTGGCTTACACAGCCACAAGCAATGCTGCCGTAACCCCGTTATTCCAACTCAAGGCACAGATCCATAGTCTCCCGAGACTGAAGGATGTCAACAAGAGACAACCCACAAGGTGTTTTTTGCCACTCCCACCCAAGGGAATAGCGACTGAACTACCTTTTGACCTGTAGTATCTTAAACTGTTCTGGCACATCTGTACCCCAGATGGAATCATGTGGTGTGACAATGTCATCCTGTGATAGGTCTTTCTTCCCTCTGCTCGCCTGACCCGCTGACATAATCAGGGTGTTGTTAGTCACAAAGACGGGGGCACAGGTTCCTGCCCAATTCATAGGCAGATGGGAATACACCTTACGACCACACAGCCACCAACCACCCGTCACCATATGTGTGCCATACATATGGAAGTTGCAGATAGCAGCACTGCAGAGCTCCAGCATGGTGATAGGTCCGTAATAACAACGGTTAGCCTGTGGACGCCACCTGCCCATCTGATTGGTCAGGGTACTAGCATCACAGGTGCGGTGTATACTGTACACTGCCTCACACCGAGAAAGGGGTAGGTCGCCCAGAGGGTTATTACCACTCCCCTTCAGACAAAAAGAAAAAGTCCCTGATGAAACTAACCTTGCCCTTACAGAATAAGGGGTACCATAAGTTCTCTGATTAGTAGAGTGACGAAAGACTTCACAAGAGTGATTCAAAATAATCTTTTTTGTATAGTCCCTTTCCATAGCCTTCTGTAAAAAACAGAGAGCTTTTGCTGGTTCCATCATTTCAGCCACAACAGCAGTCTGTCCAGCTGACATTGGCACTAAGGAGCAAACATAACAATTGAAACAATTAGCTGCCCTGGCCGTATAGTTAGCATACCTCCACCACGTATTGGCAGCATATTCATGATCGTGATGCTCATGTAGCTCTAGCCAATTATGTTGAATATGTGCAAGGTCCCTAGCACTACGATGTATGGTTTGTGGTGCAGCTAAAAGAAACCAAAGTAATAATCACCCCTAGGATGATGATGCAAAGGAAGCAACAACAACTACACCCTTTAATGACTGAACATCTTTCTTGCGCTTCTTGTCTCTCCATGATGGTCAACCACTTGCTTCACTATCCCAAACTGATATCGGACACCACACGGGGTGCCGTCAGTCGACACTTGTATAGGGAAACAATTTTTAAAAAAGTCTCTTGCTGAAAGTCTTTAATGAAAAGAAGGTGAAGATATTTATTCAGTAGTCCCTAGCTGTGAGTTCTGAGTAGGGTAAAGTTTACAGTGTGTTAAATGCACCCAAGAGTCCCGTCCTTCAACTTTCACTACTGTTGGCATTGACAAAACAACTTTATGTGGTCCTTGCCAGGGTGAATCAGTCCAATTCTTCTTTTTGATGGCTTTGATGAGGACGAGGTCTCCTGGCTTGGCCAAGCTCGGTGCAGCTTCCTCGTGAACCCTCCTGGGGAGAGTAGCAGCGATAACATCTCTGTTAGTCAACATCCTTCTCATGTAATCTGCTAAACACACTTCTACATCACTAGGATTGAATGGCCTCAAAGGTGGCAGCAAGTATGATTTGCCATACATGATTTCAAATGGCGACAACCCCCCTTTGGTTGGGATTATCCTCATGTAAAACAAAACTAATGGGAGGAAATAAATCCAATTTTGCCCTGTTTCTGCCATTGTTTTTCTGAGTCTTCCTTTAATAGTTCTGTTTGTGCATTCCACCAATCCTGCAGATTGTCGGTGATAAGCTGAATGTTCTTCAAATTGATGTTCAGTGCTGTGCCTAAATGTGATATAACTTGATTTACAAAACGTGTATCATTATGTGAGTAAATTTTCTCAGGTATTCCAAACCTAGGTACAATATTGGCAAGCAATTTCTTTGCCACTGTGATTGCATTTGGATGTGTGCAAGGAAAAGCTTCTGTCCACTTAGAAAACACATCACAAATGACCAAACAATATTTCTTGCCCTCACATTTATTCAGTTCAATAAAATCCATGCAAATGTTCTGAAATGGATAAGTAGAGGCTGGAAAAGTGCCTCTCTCAGGTTTGAAATTTCCCTGTGCGTTATTTTTTGCACAGATCAGACATTTTTTACAAAACTGTGTGGCAAACTGGCTAAAACCATAGGTAGTAAAGGTTTTATTCAAAATGGTAAATGGCATTCACTTATATAGCGCTTTTATTCTCATCCCTTGATGACCAAAGTGCTTTACAGATCCTGCTATCCACCCATTCGCACACTGATGGCGGCATGCTACCTAACATGGCGCTTCCAGACCCACCAGGAGCAATTAGGGGTGAAGTGTCTTGCCCAGGGACACAACGGCAGGATATCCTGGGAGAGCGGGATTCGAACCGCCAACCATGTGGTTATTGGACAATCTGCTCTACGTCCCGAGCCACTGCCACCCATTATTCAATGTAGATACCATCCCCCCCTTTCTACATGCGAAACACCATGGAGCAAGGTAGAGACTTGGTGAAATAGTTTGTGTGGTAGAATAGGCTTGCTTGCCTTACATTTGTAGAGCTTTGAGGTGTCATCAAATATACTGTAGCTCCCTTCTTTATCCATTTGTAAATTTCAGCCTGTGGTGCTGCTTTTTGAGCCTCAACAAGAATATCATGTGATAGCTCTTAAGTCAGTGTCAGAATAGAATCAAATGTGCTTTGTCCCGGTTCCAAGCCTTGTGCAACCGCCTTTGCAGTTTGAGCCACAAAATGATTACCTTTAGAAACCAGATCATTGCCATTTGTATGAGCAGCACATTTGCATATGGCCAGTTGTGATGGAAGTTTGACACTTTCAAGCAGCTCCAAAATGAGATGTTTATGCTGAATTGCTGAATAGGCTTCCCTGTTGATGTAATCATGCCTCTGTTTTTCCACTGCTGTGCAAAGTGGTGAATAGTGGAAAATGCATACTGGCTATCAGTGTAAATTGTAAGGTTTTTTTATTTTGTCCCAATTTGCATGCTTCAGTTAGAGCGATCAACTCTGCAGCTTGAGCTGAAAAATGGGATGGAAGTTTTTGGGCCTTCAAAACAGTGTCATGAGTGACAATTGCATAGCCAGACAAATTTGATCCATCATAATCACGTTTTGATGATCCATCCACAAACAATGTGAGATCTGAATCATCCAGAGGAATGTCTTGTAAATCAGGACGTGGCAGTACTTCATGTTCAATTTCTGCCAAATAGTCATGAGGTTCTCCTTCAGTGGAAATTAGCAAAAAAAAAGCTCGCTGGATTTAACACTGTGCAACACTCAATCATTAAATGAGGCTGGGACATTAATACTGTCATACATGCGAGGTGTCTGGATGGTGAAAGAACTGATATCTTGCTCTGGGATAAAATGACAGACACTGCATGTGTGACCTTCAGGGTCAAGGGATGAGAGAGAACAATCTCTACAGATGCTTGAACTGCCATGGATGCAGCTATTACAGCCTGCATGCATGGAGGAAGGGCCCTGGCAACCGTATCTAGTCTTGTGGAATAATCTGCCACTGGGAGCATTTTTGTCCCAAATGGCTGAAGCAGCACTGATGTCATGTGCCCCTGTCTACAATCAGCCACTTGAATAAATGGCTTTTTATAGTCAGGGAGTGCCAAAACCGCAGTGCTGACCAAAAGCTTTTTCATCCCAACAAATGCTTCCTCTGCTTCAAGTGTCCACTCAATCTTGTCTACCTGTGCCATTGGCTTTTTGTAAATGAGGTCAAACAACGGTTGCACTTCAAATGAATAATTTGCACTCCAGGAGCAACAATAGTTTAATGTCCCCAAAAATGGCATCATGTCTCTTTTTGTGATTGGTTTAGGTGCTGCCAAAATAGCCTTTTTGCGAACAGGATCAACATGTCTCCCTTCTGCTGACAAAATGTGGCCTAAGTATTTCACTTCTGGCTTCCACAACTGCAGCTTTGCTTTGTTGACCTTGTGACCCTGCACAGCTAAAAAATTCAACATGACAATGGTGTCTTTTTTGCAAGTGATTTCATCAGGGGATGCCAGCAAAATGTCATCAACATACAGGAGTAATTGACTCCCATGAGGTGGAACAAACTGGGCCAAATTTGCTGGCATTGCCTGTGAAAAAATGGTTGGTGATTCACAATAGCCCTGTGACAGCCTCATAAATGTGTACCTCTTGCCTTCAAATGTGAATGCAAACCAAAACTGATGATCTGGGTGAATGGGAATGCTGAAAAAAGCATTACTGATGTCAATCACTGTGAAAAAATTTCATTTGTGATTGTAGATCATTTAACAAAGTGTGGGGATCTGGGACTGTTACAGCCCTTGGAATGACAGCTTTATTCACTGCCTGAAAGTCATGGACCATTCTCCAGCCAGAGGATGGTGCCGCTTTCTTCACCGGAAACAAAGCTGTATTGCATGGTGATTTCGGACATGATACTATAACCCCTGCATCTATCAGTTCCTGTATACCAGGTTTAATGCCTTCTTGTGCTTCTGGGCATAGAGGATATTGGCTCTGATAAGGCCTAAAATGAGATTTTGCATTTATTGTTACCAATTCTGCATTTTTCATTAAGCCTACATCTGGTTTTCCTGTTGACCACAAGGAATTTGGAATTTCTGAGAGTTCATTTTCCTCTCCCTCTGTCAAAGGAAATAGTCATGCTTGTGATTCAGGGACATCAATGCTGATGTCTTTTTGGACTTGTGCCACCCAGTTCAAATGCAGACAGAAGGTGTCAAGCTTTGGGCAGTACTGAACTCTTGGTTCAGGTGTGATTTTTCCAAGATTGATCACACTCCTCTGCTGTGTTCACAAACCTGCCTACATCCTTCCACTGCATGTGTTTAGGCTTGATCAGTGCAATGTGTGGTGACTCCCAGTGTTTGAAGTGGCTCTTATCTTCATCTGATAACTTCACAGATGCTCCTGCATAGCCCTTTGGTGAACAGTACAAATTTGCAATGACTATTCTGGAGGATGAGTTTGCAAAAAATGTTTTCTCAAATTTGTCATCTGGGCCACTCAGATATCTGTCATACATGTTGCAATGATATTGATTAGTGCTGCACAGTTGTAGGAACCTGTGTTTTGAAATGTTGCATTATTTTGGCTTCCAAGCTCTCAGTCACCCCGGTTGGTCCGGCCGGTACCAAACGAAGTGAATATGAGTATCTTGGTACTGCAAAATCTTGCAAAACATGAATTTCTGATGCATGTGAGAAATGTAATGCCCTCATACCACCTTCTGTCGGAATTACGGCGATATTGAGAGTAGTGAGCAGATCTCTTCCCAATAAGTTAACTGGACACACTTGTGACAAAATGAATGAACCTTCTGCACTGTTCCCTGTAACAGGATCTTTTACTGTTACAATTTCAGAAAGACATTCCTTTTTGAGTTTACCATTAGCTGATTCAATAATCACTGTGTGTTCTGATTTTGTGAGCCCCCCAGCATCTAGGCCTGAAATGACAGATCTGCAAGCCCCAGTATCACAAAGAAATTTCAAAGGAGTTCCCTGAACTTCTAGAGTAACCTCTGGTAAACACTCTAGTGTCATGATTAGGTCAAAGTCAGGTAAATGAAATATGTCAACTGTGTCATTGTCAGTTTCGGTAGCTGTACTTAGCTTTGATTCGGTCTGTCACATGTTGGGATGTGATGAGTCTGGTTGTTGTTGTTGTGGCTGCTGAGCAGGGCGTAGTCCCCTCCCCTCTCCCCAGCCCCCCAAACGTGCAGGGCAATGCTTTTTCCAGTGGCCCTGTTGCCCACAGGCATAACAATAGTCACGGCTCCACCGTTGGGGGTTTGCAGACCCAGCACCACAGCCCGTCCTCCCTCCTCCACACCGGGGACCCTGGAAAAATACAGAAGTGGAAGAAGCAAAGGCCTCCCCCTGAGGGTCAGCAATTAACCTCGCCAGCCCACATGACAAACGCGCAATGCATTCTGGGCGGGGTAGGTACAGCAATCGTAAACGGACTGCAAACACACAGCGCCTCGGCATTTCTTGTGAATGAACGGGAAAAAAAAAAATCACAAAATGGACCGTGAAGGAAAATTTAAAGGGACCGTACTCCGCCAAATTGAATGGGACTGCAAAGGCACGCTATTTGGCGAAGCTTGGAGGGGTTAATGGACAAGATCCCTACCAACATATCACATGGAGTTCGGATGTAAACATTCTGCCAAACTTCGACCACACCTTCATTTATAATTATATGACTGTAAGCATAAGTCCATACACGCATGAAGTTCTTAGTAACTTTAGGTCTTTGAAGCAAGCAAAAGTGCAGTTCACAGACGGATGGGTGCATGATTTGTAGATGTACAAGGTAGACTTGAAGACAATTGTGCTCACAAAGGTGGGGTTTTTTTTAATTTCTTGTCTTGATTACAAGTATTTATTTACTAAATAAAATAAGTGCATTCCATAAATTGAATTATGCACCCAATATACATGTGAAAGTGTGCTTATAATATTTTATAATCAACCCCTCCTTTCCTGAAGTTGGTGCAACCCCTGATGCACTTGTGTCCTGCACCTGTTGTGAAAAAGGCTGTGTGGAAATAAAATCCCCATATAAGCACCGCAACAACATCCTGCAGGCCTGTGCAGACAAGGATTTTTACCTGAAACTCTCTGATGGGAGACTAGAACTCAAGCACAGTCACAAGTACTACAAGCAGGTACAAATGCAAATTTTTGTGACAGGCTCACATTTCTGTGACTTTGTTGTGTGGACCACAAAAAGTTGTGTTGTTGTACGCGTCACACCAGATTCTGACCTGTGGGAGCAAACACTTTTACCAGTGGCCCAGAACTTTTTTTTATAAAGTTTTCCTACCTGAGCTTGTTGCCCGTCACTTCACTGACTCTGACCCCACAACACAAAAGAGGAAAGCTGCAGCTGATAAACCCACCCAGAAGCCCAAAAGACAACGTCTAACTGCATTACAGCCAGGTCCCACACACAATCCCAAAAGGCAGGCACATAACACAGCAGAAGTGTG
Organism: Pholidichthys leucotaenia; assembly: GCA_020510985.1. NCBI lineage: Eukaryota > Metazoa > Chordata > Actinopteri > Cichliformes > Pholidichthyidae > Pholidichthys > Pholidichthys leucotaenia. The sequence continues at coordinate 175,005,456 of CM035839.1, read as the reverse complement.
GTGGACTTGCAGGCAGCCAGAAGAGCTGGATGACATGGTTGCCTGTGATAACCAAAACTGTGAAATTCAGTGGTTCCATTTAGGATGTGTGGGACTCTGAAGCACCAACCCCACAGCAGCCGTGGTTTTGTGACGTGCACATTAGATTAGTGCTGTAACATGAGACAGTTATGCGCTATAACATTGTGTGAACAAAGATACATGTCGATCATGCATGTCAATTTATATTCTTGTATTGTGTTATGGTTATGGTTACAGTTTTGCATCTTTGAAATAAAGAGCTGGAGTTTGTAAGCCATTGTGTACTTTATTCCAAAAATTGTTACAAAGCAAGCAAGTGTATTTATATAGCACATTTCATACACAAGGGCAACTCAGTGTGATTTACATATATAAAAAGAGGAAAGAAAGCAAAATGTTTGAGCAATAAGAAAAATTGAAGAGGTGCTGCTTTAACTGCTTCAATATTATTGACACAGTTAAAGACATGTCAAAATGGCTAAACCACACCAAAAACATGTCAGTGCCTACATTCTAAAACTAAAAAGTTCAAAGCAGTCAATAAAAACTGTGACCTTACTGCCAAACATTTCAACGTACTGATGTGGCATGCTAGCCTGCAAACAATGTCTCTTTGGCCAGTACACCAAAGGGCTGAGGTGTGCATGGAGCACATTTATGGTGTTGCAGAATAGGATGGATGCAGTTTGTCTGCTTATGTCAAAAAGGTGTGCAATATGTTCAAGAGGCAAATTAATCCGCAAACGCATCATAGTTAAAAGGAGAATTTGAAATTGGGAAATTTTTCTGTCTTTGGTAGGCTGGGAAAAAATTGCATCAGCAGAGCCATTAAACTGAAAGATGGAAGCCCAGTGTAATATTTCACCTTTGAGTCATTATCTTTGAGGAAATTCTCATCCAGGGTCTTTCTGGAGAGCTCTCCCTTTAACTTTCTGTTCCCCTCTTGCAAGAGTAAAATTTCTGTAAGCCTAAGGTGACACATGCTGCAGTTCTGTAGTTCTTGCACATTTTCCACTGGAGCATCATCAGCCTGACAGATCAGTGCTGCTTCATCAGTAAGCCGTGAGCAGCTCCCTCAAAATGTGGCTAGAAAATGATTTTCGTGGCACCCAACTGGGAACTACGGGATCTTTGATGATTTCTATGTAAAAAAAACCCTGCTGAATCCGAAAATCGATGTTCCCACTGTCAAAGGTGTGGATAGCTATGTAAAATTTGCATAAATCCAAGATGGCTGCCATGGATGGACTAACTTTTTAGCCATTCTACCTAGAATCATGTTGGAGACGTCCTTTTCGGCTGATGTTAACCCGAGGAATTGATTTCCGAGGTCATTAGTGTGACTGAGGGTCAAAGAACCCCGCTAATTTGTATAAATCCAAGATGGCCACCATGGGTGTGGATGGACTATATTTTGAACCACTCTACCTATAATCACGTTTGAGACGTCTTTTTCGGATAATGTTGACCCGAGGAATCGATTTCTGAGGTCAGATATATGATTGAGGGCTCCACTAATTTTCATAAATCCAAGATGGCTGCCATGAATGGCCTAACTTTTTTATCAGTACAACTAGAATCACGTTTGAGACATCATTTTCCGATAATGTTACGCCCAGGAATCGATTTCTGAGGTCACTTTTGTGATTGAGGCTCAAAGAACTCCACTCATTTGCATAAATCCAAGATGGCCACCACAGGCATGGATAGTCCAACTTCTTAACCATTCTACCTAGAATCACGTTTGAGATGTCTTTTCTGCATAATGTTGACCTGAGGAATCGATTTCTGAGGTCAAATATGTGCTTGAGGGTCAAAGAACTCCGCTTATTTGCATAAATCAAAAATGGCCATCATGGATGGATGAACTTTTTTAATCAGTCCACCTAGAATCACGATTGAGACATCATTTTCGGATAATGTTATGCCCAGGCATCGATTTCTGAGGTCAGTTGTGTGATTGAGGGTCAAAGAACTCCACTCATTTAAATAAATCCAAGATGGCCGTCATAGGCATGGATAGCCTAACTTCTTAACCACTCTACCTAGAATCACGTTTGATACATCTTTTCCAAATAACGTTGACCCGAGAAATCGATTCCTGGTCATTTATGTGATTGAGTGTCAAAGAACTCTGCTAATTTACATAAATCCAACATGTATAGCTGTCATATCCTGATACAACCTGTATTCAACCTCCACCTTATTCATCACCAGAATCATCTCCCTCATTTTCTTCCTCCTCTGCTTCCACAGATCTTTCAGATTCTGTAAGAACACGATTCACGCAATCGATGCAGGCTCACAGATCAGTGCAGCTGAGATCCGATGCCTTGCATGTACATCTGCTGGCCCCGCACCTACTCCGCTTGCATGAACAGTGCACATAGTTCAAGATCTCTTCAGGCGCTGGACCAGTTGCCATCCAGTCTACAGCCAGTTCTTCCTGCAACAAAATCCAGCCATGGCCCACTAGGCTGGGGGCAGATATTGTTTGCTGAACGGCACGGCGATGAATGGCTGCTTGATAATTTGACCTCTCCACATGTTTTCGAAGAGCATCCTGATTGGGTGGTAATGCATCATCGCAGGAGGCATTGATGCAGAACAGACGGTAGCGAGCCTCATTCACATCATTTGTATTTTGACCGTACAGATCACATACAAACTTTTCGAGTGAAGACTGAAGAGAAGAAGCCACATCAAAGTCTCTCCAAAGCTGTGTGAATACCTCCTGGTATTCAGTGTTTTTCAGGACAAGGTCCAGTGGACGGCGTTTCCCTTTTCCATGAAAGGCACTTGTGGAGTCGCATCCTGTAAAGACATGTAACCCTATCAATGACCGACAGACAGTGTCACCAAGTGACTCCCGCACATTTTGTAGAGCAAGAATCCTTCTTCTTTTTTTGGTACCAGTCAGAAAGTAAATGTCTGATCCAATGTCTGCCATCAGAGACAGAAGGATGATGGCCACATCAGTATCCGAACTTTTGACTGCAATGTTCGCATAGGTGTTACTGGCATGACAGCAGTGGAGCACAATCCTGGTATCAGCTTCCTTATGGTCGCAGGTCAGCTCTGGTACTGACATCACTGATGTAGCAGAGATCAGGTGACAGGATTCGCCATGTGCCATGTAGAGGTCAATGCTTTCCAGATCTACTGACATAGTAGACCAAGCACGGAAGAAGAACTCGATCAACTCCTCCTTATTCTTTCCATGATTGAGGATTCAGGCCCAGGGTGGGTTCTGGGGATAGATGCATCATCAGAGTGAGTCGATCTGCATCATCTAGATCTATACTAGGACTATGTTACCTGGCACCCAGAGTCCCTTGGTTATTAGCCTCCACACCCCCAGATTGGCCTACTCGGAGTCTTAGACCAGGACTAGGTCACCCTGTGAGCGGTTGACAAAGGTTTTAGACATCTAGGGTTCCATTTTAGTTCATATTTAGAGTTACAAATGGTGGAAGCCAAACAACTCCAGGGCACACGCAGTACAACCATAAACAATGGCTGTCACTCACCTTTCTCGAACAAGTCGCGACATTGTTCTGCTACTTTCTGTTGGGGTCCGTCAAGTACAAGCCATTTTTGGGCACACTCACGTACTTTTGCCCACGATGCTTCAGTAAAACGAGTAGTAATACTGCCCGAAAACTTATCGGAAATGTGAATAACACAGGAGAGGCTTTCAGCGCACGCTACCCCTGTGGGCGCTGCCATTTTGTTGTCACATAACCAAAGGGACGATGCTGATTGGTTAAAACGTCCCGGACTGGGCCATGTTTAAGGTAGCCAGACAATTATTACCGACTGACGTCAATCGCATTTTTCATACAGCTATCCACACCTTTGGAAGTGGGAACATCGATATTTTGTCTTACAATAATGTAATCTTAATTTAGAAACACTAAAATTTTAGTTCCCCATTGGGTGCCACAAAACTGAACGAAAAGTGGCAGCTGCTCACGGCCTACAGATGTTGTCTCCTCCATCTCAGCCAGAGGTGTGGTGTTATCTGCTGCTGATCAGGACAATAAACAACTGTAGTTAATATATTTTGTAATCAAAAGGAATCCCAAGACACATTTTAGAAAGAAAAACATAGGTTAAAAAAAAGCCTACCTGAAGGAGCTACATTATCCATCTCAGCCACGGGGTCAGTGATGTTGGGGGTCTGTGTTGGGGGATCACTTGCATGCCCTGCTGATTCTTTTTGTCATAATCTTGTCCTTCTGCATAAATGGTTAAACCTGTCAGGAGTGGTAGCTGGAAGCTCTGCATGCCCAAGGTTTAGAGAAGGTGCCCAGTCAGGATCACAGTCTAGCATTTCATAAGCTGGTCTGCTGTTAAACCAAAGGAAACGGTAAGAAAATACTTTGGTGTAGAACAAATTAAACCCGCTTACACAGGTGTGTGGGTGGTAACTTTCTCTAGTTACTCGGATATCGGAGTCTTTCTTTAGCTTAGCTCTGTTTAGCTTAGCACTGCTGACGTAGGGTAAAAGCTATGACCAAGCAAGTCTTAACCACAACACAAGCAAGTTTTAACAACAGACATACACAATAAATCATAACGTACCTTTATGAAAATGCTTTGAGCACACCACCATCGATTCAGGTGCGTGTTTGAAAGTTATGTTGGGTCTTCTGACTGCTGCAATCCAGGCCAGGCGTCGCCTCTTAGTTACATCCGAAACATGGGCTGTGCTGTTCTTCTTCCATGCTGGAAAACGATAAGCCTATTCCGTGGTTTACCTTTTCTCCACAGCGGTTGTGAGAACAACTATTACAGTTTAAAACACAACTGCTTTGTGACGATGTCTCCTACGTTGACGTGATCTCAGCGAACTAATGGTTCCTACCCTACCCAGAATGCACTTGGTCAATTCTACGGACACGACGTAACACTGGCGGAATCAATTGCATAAACAGGAGCGGGCTTTGTTTTAGTCTTCCTTTCTTCCCTGTCCACACGCTCCCCCTCCAACCGTTCTGCATGTTTTGCATATGTCAACACATCAGCAAATGAACATGTACAATATGTTACAAGGTGTTTGCGTACATATTGTGCTAAATTTGGATGCATGTTCTGTAGAAATACACTTTTCAAATGTTGCCAATAGGGTTCTGAACCCGTATCTGCGGTAGGATTTTCCAAACCAGAATGATTGTCAAAAACATCCTGCAATCTACACCTATAGGCTTCAACACTTTCTGTTTTATGTTGAGTGACATTTTGAATGGCTGTCCAGTCATGCTTTAATCTCCACTTGTTCCCAATGCGTTCATTTAATTCCCTCACCCGCTGAGCTAATACTGCATCGGTTGGTGGTAAAGGTTGATTTGCATCATCTTTGGGGTTCCAATTGCCTGAGACTGTACACCAATCAGCTTTTAGGACCTTTCTCTATGCTCTCTCTGTTTCCTGACCATTTACTTTGAAACTTTGAAGGCGGTTTGCCATCCCTTCAAAAATTTGAGTTGGCTTCTCACGGGGGTGAGGGATTTCCTTCACCGCCTCACTGAAATCTCCGTCAGTCCACAGCCTATAGACTACCACAGTGGGAATATTTTGAATAGTAGCTTCACTGCCCTCAGCTGCTGGGCCAACATAAGCTGGGTTAGATAATTCAATCATAGGAAATTGTCCTAATTCTGCTGCATGTTCCTCTTCCTTAATGTGTTTATTTAAGGATGAGGATGTGTGTGCTTTTGAAGTGGCATAATGTGAAGGTGCATAAACACTTATCTCTTTTGCCAGACGACAAGGCTGGACTTTAAGGCTTGATATCTGGCATGTGTTGAAGGGAAGGAGGAGGAGGCCGGGGAGGAGCCAGGTCTGTCGCCGGTGCCATGGGGGCCATCACCATCTCAAGGTCCGGATACAGGGGAGGGGCCTGTCTACGCCACCTGCTCTGGCCGTTATCTTCCTCCTCACCTCGGAATTTTGAGAAAGAATATGCATTAGTCAAACTCTTTTTATTACAAACATCCGAGTCTTTTGAGGTCTCTTTTGAGGTGTCTAAGTCAGCTTAGCGTTGCCTGGTAATTTGAAGCCATTGTTCAGCTTCAAAGAGTCCATATTTTAACTCTTTTCACCTACTGCCATCTGCTGCTAATTTAATGGCAGAAATCAAACTCTCACAATCTTTAACCCTGAGTTTCCCATTGAAATTAAATTTCTTTCTCCATTTTGCCAGAAACCTTATGCTATTTCAGTCTTTTTTGTTCATAAATTTACCATCTCCTGACAATACATAAATTTCATTCTCATCTTGCTGTGTTCTGCAACCCTTTCAGCAAAGTGAGGCATTATTTCTTCCTGTCTGAACACTTTGTGGCTGTCTTATGTCCTGCTTGCTGTAACAGCACCCCATGTTTAAAAGTTTTGGGGGGTTTTTCCCCTTTTTACCAAGTTTTCACACAAATCAGTGGCTACATAGCTTTTTCTATATTTTTTTTCCCAAGCTCTCTCTCTGTTTCTTTTTTCCTCTCTCTCAAGAACGCACATACACACAGTCACAAGACAGATGCACACACAGACAGACAAACACACACACACACACACACACACAAAATTGCGGATGTGGCAACCCTCACACCACCACTTGCAGCGTGAAGCTGCTATTTTTTTCTTTTTTTTTTACACTGCCGTAAAAACATAACACCAGTCCACTGTTTTTGCTCAAAGCTACTACTTTCAAATACCTATAATTTTAAACACTTCCTCACAAGGATAACAATTCACTAGCCAACCCTTTTTATGCTCCACAAATATCAGGAAAAAAAAATCACAGACATCAATTTCACACCCTATTCACTCCGCCTTCGTGGGAACTCAGCCTCTCTGTGTTTCACATCGGAACGGATTTCATGCAACACTGAGACAAAACAAATTCAGACTGCAGTAACTTTTTATCTAGCCCTTCAGCAACACTCACAAAATAAAATCTACCTTTTTCGGGGTTCCCGTAACCTCCCCACCAATGCTGAAAGTCCCAACATTGGACAATAAGCAGAAATAGTCACAAAAGGCACGAATCTATCCCCGAAAATTTACTTCTCTGGGATCACGTGATTTTCTCCACAGGACGCCAAACGTCTGTGGTTAAAAGACCACAAATCTTTCCCTTTTTTCTTTGCATGCACTTCTAGACCTCCACTGCACTTACTAGGCCGTAGAGAGTGGCAGATTTCTAAGAATTTACCCCGGGTCTTGCGATAACGTTCACCGTTTGGAGAGGAAAATCCTCGTTCCTCCCAAGGGATTATTACGAGATCGCTCACCGTGGATTAAACAACCCAGCACTCAGGCCACTAGTTTCACCCTTTCAGCTTCCACAGTGTACGATCGGTCTAGGAAATTTCACTGGCCATAAACAACTTTAATAACCAACAACAATAACTGAAATAAATTACTCACACTTGGTATCCACCTCTTAGAGTTCTGGTAGACCCGTCAGAACTCCACGCCGCTTCCCGACGTTCCCAGGGCTTTTGAAGAGGGAATTCAGCGTGTCTTTTCAGCCCTCCCCAGAAGTGTGGGCTCCTCCTCTTCTTTGACCGTGCACAGGCCAGTCTGGATCTGTCGGAAAACGCCATGGACCTCTTTATTTGGGTCCCTGTTCGTTGCACCAAAAATGTTAGATCAAAAATGAATTGATTGAGACTGAATCAATAATTAATAGGCAGTTTCCAAGTTCTGAGCCATTTATTCTCTTTCTGATCAGAAAAAGGAGGCAATCGGTCACAGCATAACGTGTCTCAGAGCTTGCTCACACCAACTCCCTAACATGTGTTCAAGGATGTTGCTCCTTATACCCTGGGCAGGCGTCCCTGACCTTATCTAAACCTAAAAACGGCTGGAGCCGTCTTTCCCTGAGACTGCTTCTAATCTATGGACAGCACTGAACATTCTGCTATGATCTTTACACGACCTGGTCAACCTAACTTTGGGCATTCTGAACAGAACAGCTCGGTATGATTAAACAAAAACCTTCATCATTATTTACAATCTTGCTCAGCCTAATCTTACACTGAGAAACAGACATTCTTTTCAAGCTCTGAGACAATGGAAAAACACAGAGAATCAGACACTGGCTCATTATATGCACCAGATACAATTATAATATAAAATAGAATAATACAGCATTAAAATCATATAGAATAATCAGTGAAACCTGAAAATATTCTATCAGTATGGAAAACATGAGGGACAGAGACAAAAGGTAAACATGAGACATGAATACAGGACCAGGGGGAGACATAACTCAGACAGTGCTTATAACAGAGACCCGAACAACAATGACAATGAACATACAGAGCACAAGATGAGACAGGGACATTTACTAGATATAAATAATGAACCTAATGACCATATAAATTAGAGCATAGGCAGAGAAAACACAGAACTAAGATAATAATAAGGAGGAGGACCAAAAAACAGAAAATAATACAAAAATTAACTCAAGGTGAGGATGTGAGTCCAACCCACGTTCTGACAGTGAGTGATAATGGTCTGCAGGTAGTGTCTGAAGAGTTCAGAACATTCATGAAGGAGAATGGTATTCAGCACATCAAGTCTACACCGTATCACCCTGCAACAAACAAGACTTGCCGAAAGATTTGTACAGACTATGAAACAAGCTCTCACATCATCTCGAAGTACAGTCCCTCAACAGGTATCTCAATGGTTTTCTGCTGTCATACAGGAATACACTTCATACAATCACAAAGGTGTCTCCAGCAGCAGCTATGTTCAAGAGACAGCTTTGCATGCGACAACTTGTTGAGACCACAAAAGACCAAGGAGGCTGTACACCTTCAACAAAGAGCTCAGGTGGAGAGGTGTGCCAAAGTAAAGCTTCGTATGTTCACAGCGGGAGAGACGGCCCTTGCCTGAAACTACACCAAAGGAGAAAAATGGACACCTGCAACAGTAATTGCAAAAACTGGCCCTGTTTCATATACTATGGAAATTGGTTATCATCTGATATGGAGAAGACACATTGATCAGCTACTCCACTCATCTGAGTTGCAGAAACCCTCACCTGAGTGGATATCATCTGTATTACAGTGGGAGATGCATTCAGAACTGTGCCCATCACTGAAGTAGTCCCCACCAGAGTCTCCTAGAAGCAACATGGTCACAGAGACATCTGAGCCTATTCAAGTGCCAATGCAGGATCTTTTCAATCTTCATGTAAAGACAGTGCTGCTGACTCACCTACAGGTCGTATTTATCCAGAAAGAGTCAGACAACCTCCAAAAAGGCTGACATATTAGTGAGGAACTGACCCATAACATGGGGCAGAATAATCCCCAGGGCATGGTTGGGACAGAGGTAATCTACCCTCTTATCCCTAGCTTATGTAAGTGTTGTTGCTGTTCTACTTGCATAGCATGTGTTTGAAATATTGAGATTATAAAAGATAAGATGCTAATTTGAAAATGTTTACTGATGTAAAGAACATCAAAAGTAAAGGGGGAGGGATATGTTACAGTGGATGTAAAAAGTCTACACACCCCTATTCAAATGCCAGGTTTTTGTGATGTAAAAATAATGAGACCAAGATAAATCATTTCAAAACTTTTTCTGCCATTAATGTGACCTACAACTTGTACAACCCACTTGAAAAACAAACTGAAAACTTTTAAGGAGAAAAATAAAAAATAAAAAACTTACAATAATCTGGCTGCATAAATATGCACACCCTTAAACTAATACTTTGTTCCAGTACCTTTGGCTTTTATTACAGCACTCAATCTTTTTAGGTAGGAGTCTATCAGCGTGGCACATCTTGATTTGGCAATGTTTGCCTACTCTTTGAAAAAGTGCTCCAAATCACTCAGATTGTGAGGGCATCTCCTGTGCACAGCCCTCTTCAGATCACCCCACAGATGTTCGATGGGATTCAGGTTGCGACTTTGGCTGGGCCATTCCAAAACCTTAATCTTCTTCTGATGAAGCCATTCTTTTGTTGATTTGGATGTGGGCTTTGGGTCATTGTCATGCTGAAACATGAAGTTCATCTTCAGCTTTCTAGCAGAAGCCTGAAGGTTCTGTGCCAACACCGACTGGTATTTGGAACTGTTCCTAATTCCCTCCACCTTCACTAAGGCCCCAGTTCCAGCTGAAGAAAAACAGCCCCAAAGCATGATGCTGCCACCCCCATGGTTCAATGTAGGTATGGTGTTCTTTTTGTGATGAGCAGTGGGCAAAAAGTTCAACCTTGGTCTCATCGGACCATAACACATTTTCCCACATGCGTTTGGGAGATATCAAAAGTGTTTTTGCAAAATGTAGCCGGGCTTGGATGTTTTTCTTCGTAAGATAGGATATTGCCACCCTAGATGGGAGATTGTTGTCACGTGTACAAAACAGCCAGTACTTGCCAAAAATTCCTGCAGCTCTTTCAATGTTGCCGTCAGCCTCTTGGCAGCCTCCCTGACCAGTTTTCTTCTCATCTTTTCGTCAATTTTGCAGGGACGTCCAGTTCTTGGTAATGTCACTGTTGTGCCATATTTTCTCCACTTGATGATGACTGTCTTCATTGTGTTTCATGGTATATTTAATGCCTTGCAAAATCTTTTGTACCCTTCTCCTGATTGATACCTTTGAACAATGAGATCCCTCTGATGCTTTGGAAGCTCTCTGTGGACCATGGCTTGTGCTGTAAGATGTGACTACAAAAATGTCAGGAACTAGAACAGCTGAACTTTATTTGGGGTTAATCAGAGGCACTTTAAATCAATCAATCAAACTTTATGTCATGAATTGCCCGAACTGCAGAGAGGAGAGACCCAGACGCTGAACTGCAGTTTGTGGTATTTATTGAAAACCAAAACACAAAGTCCAAACGATGCACTAACAGAAAATCCAAACTGATCCCAGAAAAACAAACTTGTGAGTAAGGCAAACCAGAACGGGGCAGGGTTTCGGTGGAGACAAATAGGGAAGACTCCGGCAAAGAAAGAAGAAAATAACAGTTCTTAAATAAGGCCGAAAACAAATGAGAACAAGTGATGGCAGGTGCAGATCACATGAGCTGGCAAGAGGACAATGATTACAACAGAAATCAGTTGGGAGTAGTGAGAGGAAGAAGACAGGACTGACAGCTAACAGGAGCACCGCCCACAACAGAGCAAAAAACCCGGAAGTGCCACTGATAGCTGCAGCCCCGAAGAAGGAGAGAGAGAGAAAAAACACAAGATACGAATATGATATGATGGCAAATAAAAACAAGTAAATCCAAATATGTAAATAACAAACCTACAATGAATGTAAACAGGAAAATAAATCATACTAAGAAACCATACAGAATGTTAGAAAATCAACCAAAGATAAAATAACAGGAATTAGAACTCAAAAATACAATACCATACAAATATAGAAAAAAGGCAAAGAGACAGAGCATGGTGGGATACCCCCATGCTCAGGTCATGACAGAGCCCCCACCCCACCCCCCCACCCCCCCAAGAGGTGGATACCAGACACCCCTGGAAGCATCGAAAGAAAAGGACCCACCCACTCAAAGAACCCACACCACCAAAAAAATAGAAAACAATCCCACCCCGGGTGGGAGGAGGGGGACCTAGGCACAGAGGGGCTGAAACAAACCAGAGAAAATAAGAAAAATTCTCATGACTCAAGCCTCAGCAAAACCCAGGCTAGGAGGGAACAAATAAAATAAAAACAAAAAACCCCGCTCAGGATCCACACCAGGCAGGACCAGACACTTAGGGCCCCTGGACCAAAGAACTAGACAGTTCAGGTGGACGGCTGAAGTCCCAGACCTGGCAGATGGCGTGATGCTAAGAGTTGGGTGGTCTGCTGGAGAACGTGGGCCACCCAATGGCACAATCTGTCAGGGGATCGGCCAGAGTTCTTTAATCACCTAAACAGAAAAGGTGGTCCAGGGGGTGGCTGCCCAACAGGGACAACCAGCATTGAGGAAGATGGAAGAATAGGGGAACCCCCAATGGCCTCAGGCAGAGGAGAGGGAACCACGACAGCCTCGGACAGGCCTGTAGCACCCGCGGTGGCCCCGGACTGGGGCATAGTAGCACCTGCGGTGGCCCCGGGCTGGAGTGAAGCAGCACCTGCGGTGGCCCCGGGCTGGAATGAAGCAGCACCCGCGGTGGCCCTGGGCTGGAGCAAAGCAGCACCCACGGTGGACCCAGGCTGGAGCAAAGCTGCACCCGCGGTGGCTCCGGGCTGGAGCAAGGTTGCACCCGCGGTGGTTCCGGGCTGGAGCAAGGCTGCACCTGCGGTGGCTGCTGGCTGAAGCAAGGCTGCACCCATGGTGGCTCCGTGCTGGAGCAAGGCTGCAACCACGGTGCACCCAGACTGGGCCATAGCTACACCCACGATGGACCCAGGCTGGGACGGAGCACCCACAACGACCTCAGCTGATGGGGAAGCAGCACCCTCGGAAGGCCCGGGCTGGAACAGAGCACCTACGAAGACCTCAACCGGACGTCCCGGGTTGGGACAGAGCACCCGCAATGATCTCAGCTGACAGGGAAGCAGCACCCTCGGAGGCCCCGGGCTGGGACAGAGCACCCGCAAAGACCTCATCCGGAAGGGGAGCACCACCCACAGAGGTCCCGGGCTGGGACAAAACACCCGCTTGACCTCAGCCAAAGGGGAAGCAGCACCCACGGAGGTCCCGGGCTCAGACAGAGCACCCACGATGACCTTGACCTTGAGTCTCCATCTTAGTCCTCAGTCCTACTCTGAACCTCTCCCGGATGACTGAGCTCCTCACCCTATCTGTGCATGTGTTGGCGTCTGTTAGAAATCTCGGTCACTCTTACACGTACTGGTTATTTTATCTGTTTTTATTTATTTTACCTACTCTGTTTTAAATTTTTATCTCTTTTATTGATATTAACTTTCTATTTAGTGATATTAACTTTTTAAACTGGAGCTAGAACTTTATTGATCAGCTATATTGATCATACAGCTCCCAACGGCTGGACTGTTTATGTTTTTAAAGTCAAAAAAAGTGGCTGGGGGTGATAAAATTCTATTGAAGAAAGCACAAAAGAAAATTGCTGACCTGGAGGAGGATATCTGATGACTCTCTGATGAACTGCAGCAGAAAAACACGCTCCTCTCCAACTTCAGCTTACGTCTTCCTCTGCTGTCACAGACGATGAGTCTTTAAGCAGCCCAGGAGTCCAAAAAACAGCCTTGAGTGACTCAGCCCTCCGAGACACAGTGACCTGGGACCCCTCCGCCTGTCCACAGCCCTCTTCCTGCTCAACGCCAAATCAGATGGCCTGGTCTGAGGTGGTGGTCCGGGGCAGGAAAAGGACCTCAGACATGTCAACCATCAGCCCTCCTCTCCGGTCTCTAACTGCTATGAGGCTCTGGCAATCGCTGATAATCCACCTTCCACTGATGCGCCAGCTTCACCGGTTCCAGTTTGCCCTGGCTCCGCTTGTCGCGCAGCCCCCGCTAACATAGCACCCGTCCCTTCATTGGAAGACCCAGCGGCCTTTCCTCCGCTGAGGACTGACAGCAGTGGGGTGGCTGGCGAGGCCCCAGCCAAGCCACAGCGGCTCCAGCCCCGTTCTGGTGAGTCCCGTGCCTGACGTATGATCCTGAGGGAGGCTGTTCGCTGGCGCTTCAGGAGGCCCCACTGCATGGAGCAGTCAGGGATTCCCTCCTCTGGTCCTGGCGCAGCTTCGCTGCCCTGCTCATCAGCTGGTGAGGTAAGGGGCCTTACCTGTCCCAACGACTGGACCTCCACTCTGCCGCCACCTCACCACACTGACTCTCGCCAACTTCACGCAGGGACTTCACGTAGGGACTAATGACACCACCCACAGATAGTCTGAAATCACTAAAAATGACTTCTGCAAATGTTAATATTTGTTAATACTTGTTAATATTTTATCAGCAGAAAGTCTGTTTTTATTTCTGGCCCCATTCCCACACTGTGCCATGGATCAGACCGTTTTAGCCGTATTCTTGCCCTCTCAACTTGGCTTAAGTCCTCCTGCAGCAGCAACATTAATTTTATTGACAATTTTAACTTGTTTTGGGGCCGCCACAATCTCTATAAATCTGACGGCATACATTTAAATGCATCAGGTAGCCGGCTTTTAGCAGCAAACCTGATGCATATCATTCAAACCACAACATGCAACTGACTGTTTACATCCCACGACCCATCCCCTCCGGATCCACTCACATCTCTGACTCCCAGGAAGACTATCCAGCACCGGTCCCGTGTTTGTCAGCCTCCACCATCTGGTCTGGAAATTCATTCACTACCCACCTTCCCCATTAGGACATTCATCACAGACAGACCTCCCTCCATAAAACATATGGTTCACAAGAACTCACGCTGCCTACATTCTGTGGATCAGTCTCCAAACAATAATCCACAGAAAACAAATTACTCATCCATAAATAATTGACCACCTACCCAGAATATGGCTCTTTTAAATATACAGTCACTTGGTAACAAGACTTTTATCATCAATGATCTGATTTTAGATAATAAGATTGACTGTTTATTTTTAACAGAGACGTGGCTTGGCACAGACGCACCAGCGGTTTTCACTGAGGCCTCCCCACTAAATTTTAGTTCAGTTTTTTCCATAAGAAAGGACAGGAAGGGTGGGGGTACTGCTTCTATTTTTTCTTCCTCACTTGCAGTAAAGCAGATTTTACCTGATCAATATACTGCATTTGAGCACCATGCTTTTGTCTTTAGCAGCCCTGCAATTTGATGCATCACAGTTTACAGACCACCCAAATACTGCCCTGTTTTTATTAATGAGTTCTCTGAGTTTTTATCAATAATCCACTCCTCATATAATTTTATTCTCATTTCCGGTGATTTTAATCTACACATTGATAAGCAGGGCGACCATATGGCAGAAGATTTTAATGACCTGCTCACGTCCATGAATTTTACCCAACATGTGATGCAGCCGACTCACAGCAGGGGACGCACTCTGGAGCTTGACATTAGCCATGGCCTGCCACGAGCGTGGCCTCTGTTGTTGACTTGGCTGTGTCTGTGTGTTTTTTAACATCACTGGTTTAATGCAACGGGAGATCTCGGTCCGAACTGTGAGGAAGCGCCATCTGACACCTGAAGTAGCTGCTGATTTTATCAAAACTCTTATGCAACACTTTCCCAGTTATTTCATCTGCATCATGTGATTTTATTGTTGATAGTTTTAACAGTAAATTAAGATCAGCTATTGACAGAGTTGCTCCTATAATCACAAGGACAGTTAGGAATAAACCAAAGCCTCCGTGGAGAAATGACCAAATCCAAAAACTGAAAAGAGAGTGCAGGATAGCTGAGAGGAAATGGAGGAAAAACAAATTAACTATCAATTACCAAATACTACAGAATAAATTAAATATATATATATATATATATATATATATATATATATATATATATATATATACAATAATGCAATCAAGACATTGAGAACAGAGTATTTTGCTAACATAATCTCAACCCAGAACAGTAACCCTAAAGTCCTTTTTGCAACCACTGATCACTTAATCAACCCAGATTTTAGTAATAACACAAACCTGACATCTGACTCTTTCTGTGAGAGTTTTGCAGACCACTTCAGGTGCAAGGTTGATTCTATTAGATCCAACATTTTATCTGATCAGAAGACTGCTTTTAATGGAATCTTAGACTCGCCTTTAGCTGAGGAAATGCTGGACTGTTTAGCCCTGGTTGATGCTAAGATGCTTGGTAGAGTTTTCTCCCAGGTAAACTTGACCTCCTGCCTTTTAGATCCGAATCCCTCATCACTTTTTAAAACATTTTATGGATTCTTCGAACGTGAGATTTTATACATTGTAAATTGCTCTCTTCAGACTGGTGTTTTCCCCGCTGCCTTTAAAACGGCTGTGGTGAAGCCCCTTTTGAAGAAGAGTAATTTGGATCCTGATATTCTCAGTAACTCTCCACCTGTATCCAACTTACCGTTTTTCAGAAAAGTTTTAGAGAAAATCATTTTCATCCAGTTAAACAATTTTCTTATGGACCACAACATTTTTGATAAATTTCAGTCTGGTTTTAGGACAAACCACAGCACCGAGACAGCTCTTTTTTTAAAATCGTTAATGATATCAGGTGTAACATAGACTCCCACAAACTGTCAGTCCTGGTGCTGCTGGATCTCAGCGCTGCCTTTGATACAGTAGATCACCACATTTTATTAAACACACTCAAACACCTGGTGGACCACTCAGGTACTGTTCTTGAATGGTTTCATTCCTATCTCACAGATCGCTGCTATTTTTACGTATGGATACATGTTATTTGGCAATCCATGTAATCAAGTGTAGGGTACCCCAAGGTTTAATTTTAGGGCCAATACTTTTTAATCTTTATATGTTACCACTTGGGGATGTTATCAGGAGACCTGGCATCAATTTTCATAGCTATGCTGATGATACACAGCTGTACATTGCCACATCTCCTGATGACACAAAACCAATTAATGCCCTTTTGAACTGTATTTTAGATATAAAGTCATGGATGGCAGAGAACTTCCTACAGCTCAACCAGGGCAAAACAGAAGTTTTTATCATTGGTCCTGAAGACAAGAGAGAGAAACTTTTATCCAAATTGTTAGGTCTAAAACCTACACATTGTGTCAAGAACCAGGGCGTTCTTTTAGACTCTGACTTTAATTTTATTTCATACATTAAAAATGTAACAAAAATCAGATTTTACCATCGTAGGAATATAGCCAGAGTCTGCCCTTTTCTCTCTCTTGCCAGCACGGAAGTCTTGATGCATGCTTTTATTACCAGTCATATAGACTATTGTAATGCCCTGCTCTCTGGTCTTCCTCAAAAAAGAATATCACATCTCCAACTGCTTCAAAATTCAGCAGCACGAGTGTTAACAAGGACCAAGGGGTGGGTGCATATTACACCAGTTTTCAAATGGCTGCATTGGCTCCCTATACGTTTTAGGATTGATTTTAAGGTTCTCTTAGCAGTTTTTAAATGCCTCAGTGGTCTCAGGCCTTCTTATCTATCTGAGCTACTTTTATCTTATGAGCCCTCGTGGACCCTGAGGTCCTGTGGTACTGGCCTTTTAATGGTTCCCAAAGTCAAGACCAAGACTTTTGGTGAAGCTTCCTTTCACTATTATGATCCTGTTATGGGCTGCAGAGTCAATAGATATTTTTAAGAACAGGCTCAAGACCCACCTTTTTAATTTGGCTTTTAATTAACCTGTTAACTATTGCTGAAGTAGTCATTTATGTTCCATTGTTTTATGTTCTTTTTGGCGCCATTTGTTCTTAGATTTTCTCATCTTCTTATTGATGTATTTAGTTCAATTTTTAAGTGCGGGGTTTTAGTTCCTGTTTTTATGTGTTCTTGGTTCTTTTTGTACCTTTTTAAATTTGGCTTTTAACAAACCGATTAACTATTATTGAAGTAGTCATTTATGTTTTATTGTTTTTACATTCTTCTTAGCACCATTTGCTTTTAGATTTTCTTATTTTGATGTGTTCTTAGCTCAGTTTCTAAGTATGGGTTTTTAGTTCCCTTTGCTCTGTGTGTTCTTTTTCGTTTTATTTTGTATTTATGTTTTAGCTCCAGTGTTTCCTCAGTAGGGCCCCTCATCCCGGATGCTGCCTGGCCCATCTACAGGGGTGTTGGTCTCGTGGGTCACTCTAGCTTGGGTGGGTAGGGGCTTCATACCACTGTCTACAGCTGTGGTGTGGGCCCCAGCCTGTCCTGGTTGGGGCGGCCCTTGTGGCGCCTTCTGTGGTTACTGGCTGTGTGGTATCCCGGCATGGGGGGCTCCACAGGACAATTGCTCCTTCACGTGGTGCCTCAGTGCTGAGCAATGTCTCTTTTATTTTATATGTGTGTAAGAGAAGTAGGGTGTGATGTATGTGCCTGTGTGTGTTGTGGTTGTGGGTATGTTTATGGGAGGGCTGGAAGGGGTGGGGATGTATCATGTAAAATATGTAACTAAATGTGTCTGTTGTTTTTAATCTATGTAAAGCACTTTGTGCAGTATCTAATGTTTTATAAGTGCTATACAAATAAAGTTTGATTGACCTGAGCCTCACCCCTGGGGTAAGGCTCACCCCTGGGGCAGCAGTGGAGCCCGGTGAGGTGAGCTCAGGTGCATCTGACGACTGCCCTTGGCTATCCCCACCAAGAGCAAGACAAGATCTTTCCAACATAGAAACAATGAAGACAAAGGAGAGTACTTGCCTGAGCTCAAGCTCCACCATCGTCCAGGACTCCATCAATCCAAGCGGCGACGTCTCGGGCCCGGCCCTCTGGAGGTCCAGCTCTGACTTTGTTGTGGTGGCCCCAGCAGCAGGCATGGTGGTCGATGCAGTCCCAGGACCCCTCAGCGAAGTGATTCACGCAGGTGGCTCGCCCAGCGGGGCAACAGGAGGTTGGTTCCCTGCTGGTGCTTGCTTCTGCACAGCTGGAGTCTGGAGACACCCAATCATTGGTGCAGGCTCTGGATCACTAGCAGCGCACTCCCTCTGTCCAGACGATGGCTGCAGGACTGGTACCAGGTCCTCTAGGGCCACAGGCTCCTCCATCATCCCGCGGCTCAGTCCTCAGGGGGCAGACACTCAAGGGGCAAAGGAGGAGACACGGAGAGAGCAGTTGAATGGTTTATGACTGCAGCAGATGGTCAGGACTCAGAGGACTACTTAATCTGAGCCTCACCTCCAGGAATAAGGCAAGATAATTTACTTTTAATTGAGTGAGAGTGAAGAAACACTTGCCTGATTTCCCAGGGTGCGATGTCTTCTGCTGCAACAGGTTGGGAATCTGCCCCTTCCGTGACTTTAGCGGGAGTGAGCAGCTCAGAGGAATGTGGAGGAGCCACCCTGCAGACACTGCAATGGGCGGAGCCGGGGAAGAAGCTGCCAGACCCTCAGTAGCAGGAGGACATGTCAAGGAGACTGGAGTCGCAGCAGCCAAGCAGAAGGAGGAGGCTGATGAGACAACTGGTGAAGGAGCTGCTGCGGGGGTTGTCTGGCTTGACGCCAGAGAAACTTGCTGCCTGAGGAGTGGAGGAGTTCCTCCAGCGAGATTTCCCTGGGCGACGGCGGGGAGTGGGAGGCGGAGACATCGGCTTATGGTAAGATGGAAGAGGACCTGGTGAAACCTCCTCCAGCTTCCGGATGAGATCTGGGAGGAGCCATGGCTTATATTCCAGTAGAAGCTCTGTCTCCGCTAATATGGCCTGCCTGCACTTCTCCAGCTCCTCGGCCAATGGTGCGGGCCAATGTCTGGGAGGAGGAGGCGGAGCTTTCACTGGAGAGCGGCAAGAGGTTGGAGGCTTCTGTTTTTGTGGGTGCTTGCCATGCATCATCCTCACCGGGTTTGACAGCGGTGTGTACCTTCTGGTTCCCCCAGCCTTTATTGTGACAGTGCTCAGAGGGGCTTCCAGCTGTCAAGGTTGACAGCTGAGCTGCATTTCGGCTCATCAGCGGTCTTCCATTTAAGAGGGCCCTGGGAGCAGAATAATGCGGCAGTCTCGTCAACGAGTCCTTCATGGTCAGGCGCATTGACCATCCCTGGGTTTTGATCGTAAGTGTGCTTCTTTATTGCCTTATGATCGTCTTCATATAGTGTGGTATGTTTTAGCCCACCATGGCTCATTGTTTTGTGTTTTCTTTTGTTCAACAATAAACTGTGCAAACTTCACCGGTGTCTTTTGGCATCTTATGGTGGCTCGCGAGGGCCACTGCATGACAGCTGGGAGTAGATGAGAGGGAGAAAATGGGACTGACAGCTGACACGAGCACCGCCCACAACAGAGCAAAAAACCCAGAAGTGCCACTGACAGCTGCAGCCCCAAAGAAGGAGAGAGAGAGAAAAAACACAAGAAGATATGAATATGATATGATGGCAAACAAAAACAAGTAAATCCAAATATGTAAATAACAAACCTACAATGAACGTAAACAGGAAAATAAATCATACTAAGATACCATACAGAATGTGAGAAAATCAACCAAAGATAAAATAACAGGAATTAGAACTCAAAAATACAATACCCTACAAATATAGAAAAAAGGCAAAGAGAAGGAGTACGGTGGGATCCCCCCTATGCTCAGGTTGTGACACTTTATTTGTATAGCATTTTTCAAACAATAGATGCTGTGCAAAGTGCTTCACATATATAAAAGCAGTACACACATTTAGTTACATATATTTACACAATACATCCCCACCCCTTCCAACCCTCCCATAAACATACCCACAAAACACACACACACACACATACACACACAGAGGCACATACACCACCCCCTACTTCTCTTACACATATATAAAATAAGAGACATTGCTCGGCACCGAGGCACCATGTGAAGGAGCAACTGTCCTGTGGAGCCCCCATGCTGGGAGACCACACAGCCCATAACCACAAGGCGTGCCACAGAGGCCACCCCAACCAGAACAGGCCGAGGCCCACACCACAGTTGTAGGCAGTGGCATAAAACCCCCACCCACCCAAGCTAGAGCGACCCCCGAGACAGCACCCCTGCAGATGGGCCAAGAAGCATCCGGAATGAGGGTCTCCACTGAGGAAACACTGGAGCTAAAACACATAAAATACAAGATAAAACTAAGAACACATATAACAAAGGGAACTAAAAACCCATACTTATAAACTGAGCTAAGAACACATCAAAATAAGAAATTCTAAAAGCAAATGGAGCTAAGAAGAATGTAAAACAATGGAACATAAATGACTACTTCAATAATAGTTAAACAGGTTTGTTAAAAGCCAAATTTAAAAAGGTACAGAAAGAAACTAAGAACACACAAAAACAAGAGGAACTAAAACCCATACTTAAAAACTAAACTAAAACACATCATTAAGAAAAGATGAGAAAATCTAAAAACAAATGGTGCCAAGAAGAATATACAACAATGGAATCTAAATAACTACTTCAATAGAAGTTTAACAGACTTGTTAAAAGCCAAATTAAAAAAGGTGTGTCTTTAGCCTGTTCTTAAAAATATCTTTTGACTCTGCAGCCTTGAAGCTTTCTGGCAGGCTGTTCCACAACCAAGGACCATAATAATGAAAGGAGGCTTCACCAAAGGTCTTGGTCTTGACTTTGGGAACCATTAAAAGGCCAGTACCACAGGACCTCAGGGTCTGCGAGGGCTCATAAGATAAAAGCAGCTCAGATAGACAAGAAGGCCCGAATTACCGACTGCACTATATGGTTCTCCACATTATCTGCTGCTTGCTAATATATTTTAACTGCTGACTAGTATTACTCACTCTTATTCTACACTTTATTGCATGTATAGTTTATTTCTTTTATTTTATCATGTTTAATGTTGCAGCATTGCACCGAGACAAATTCCTAGTTTGTGTACTACATGAACAATGGCAATAAATCTGATTCTGATTCTGATTCTGATTCTGAGACCATTGAGGCATTTAAAAACTACTAAGAGAACCTTAAAATCAATCCTAAAATACACAGGGAGCCAATGCAGCAATTCCGAAACTGGTGTAATATGCACCCGCCCCTTAGTCCTCGTTAACAATCGAGCTGCTGAATTTTGAAGCAGTTGGAGATGTGCTATCCTTTTTTGGGGAAGACCAGAAAGCAGGGCATTACAGTAGTCTATACGACTGGTAATAGAAGCATGCATCAAGACTTCCGTGCTAGCAAGAGAGAGAAAAGGGCAGACTCTGGCTATATTCCTAAGATGGTAAAATCCGATTTTTGTTACATTTTTCATGTGTGAAATAAAATTAAACTCAGAGTCTAGAAGAATGCCCAGGTTCTTGACACAATGTGTAGGTTTTAGACCTAGCAATTTGGGTAAAAGTTTCTCTCTCTTGTCTTCAGGACCAACGATTAAAACTTCCGTTTTGCCCTGGTTGAGCTGTAGGAAGTTCTCTGCCATCCATGATTTTATATCTAAAATACAGTTCAAAAGGGTATTCATTGGTTTTGTGTCATCAGGAGACGTGGCAATGTACAGCTGTGTATCATCAGCATAGCTATGAAAATTGATGCCAGGTCTCCTGATAACATCCCCAAGTGGTAACATATAAAGATTAAAAAGTATTAGCCCTAAAACTGAACCTTGAGGTATCCCACACTTGATTTTGTGGATTTCCAAAAAACATGTATCCATACTTACAAAATAGCAGTGATCTGTGAGATAGGAATGAAACCATTCAAGAACAGTACCTGAGAGGTCCACCAGGTGTTTGAGTCTGCTTAATAAAATGTGGTGATCTACTGTATCAAAGGCAGCGCTGAGATCCAGCAGCACCAGGACTGACAGTTTGTGGGAGTCTATGTTACACCTGATATCATTAACGATTTTTAAAAAAGAGCTGTCTCGGTGCTGTGGTTTGTCCTAAAACCAGACTGAAATTTATCAAAAATGTTGTGGTCCATAAGAAAATTGTTTAACTGGATGAAAATGATTTTCTCTAAAACTTTACTGAAAAACGGTAAGTTGGATATGGGTTGATAGTTACCGAGAATATCAGGATCCAAATTACTCTTCTTCAAAACGGCCTTCACCACAGCCATTTTAAAGGCAGCGCGGAAAACATCAGTCTGAAGAAAGCAATTTACAATGTTTAAAATCTCATGTTTGAAGAATCCATAAAATGTTTTAAAAAGTGATGTGGGAATCAGATCTAAAAGGCAGGAGGTCAAGTTTACCTGGGAGAAAACTCTACCAAGCATCTTAGCATCAACCAGGGCAAAACAGTCCAGCATTTCCTCAGTTAAAGGCGAGTCTAAGATTCCATTAAAAGCAGTCTTCTGGTCAGATAAAATGTTGGATCTAATAGAATCAACCTTGCACCTGAAGTGGTCTGCAAAACTCTCACAGAGAGAGTCAGATGTCAGGTTTGTGTTGTTATTAAAAATCTGGGTTGATTAAGTGATCAATGGTTGCAAAAAGGACTTTAGGGTTATTGTTCTGGGTTGAGATTATGCTAGCACAATACTCTGTTCTCGATGTTTTGACAGCATTATTTTATATTTTTAATTTATTCTGTAGTATTTGGTAATTGATAGTTAATTTGTTTTTCCTCCATTTCCTCTCAGCCATCCTGCACTCTCTTTTCAGTTTTTGTATTTGGTTATTTCTCCATGGAGGCTTCCGTTTACTTCTAACTGTCTTTGAGATTATTGGCGCAACTCTGTCAATAGTTGATCTTAATTTACTGTTAAAATTATCAACAATAAAATCACACGATGCAGATGAAATAACTGGGGGAGTGTTGCATAAGAGTTTGATAAAAACAGCAGCCACCTCAGGTGTCAGAAGGTGCTTCCTCACAGTTTGCACCAATGTCTCCCGTTGCATAAAACCAGTGATGTTAAAAAACACACAGTAATGGTCAGATACAGCCAAGTCAACAACAGAGGACACACTCATGGGCAGGCCATGGCTAATGACAAGATCCAGAGTGCATCCCCTGTTGTGAGTCAGCTGCCATAACATGTTGAGTAAAATTCATGGACGTGAGCAGGTCATTAAAATCTTCTGCCATATGGTGGCCCTGCTTATCAGCGTGTAGACTAAAATCAACAGAAATGAGAATAAAATTAAACTCAGAGAACTCATTAATAAAAACAGGGCAGCATTTGGGTGGTCTGTAAACTGTGACGCTAAGGAAAAAAGCGTGTTGCTCAAATGTGGTATACTGATCAAGTAAGACTTGCTTTACTGCAAGTGAGGAATAAAAAATAGAAGCAGTACACCCACCCTTTCTGCCTTTTTTTATGAAAAAACTGAACTAAAATTTGGTGGGGAGGCCTCAGTGAAAACCGCTGGTGCATCCGTGCCAAGCCACGTCTCCATTAAAAATAAACAGTCAATCTTATTATCTAAAATTTTGTATTTGTATTTATACTTTATTCGGTTTATAATCCATGATAAAAGATAAAAGAAAATTAACAATAAGAAACCGAAAAGGGTGTAGGCTGAAGCTGAGGCTTTTAAATTTCATTCATTCTTTCATCTTCTTAACCGCCCAATGCCTTTTGGGTCGCGGTGGGGCTGGAGCCCATCCCAGCATCCCAGGGCGGAAGGCAGGGCACACCCCGGACAGATCGCCAGTTTATTACAGACAACAAAAATTTAAACTTGCAAAATAAATCAAATCCATCTTAAATGAAAACAGAAACAAATTCCAACAAAGAAGTACCAGTCTTACAGAATCAACATAAATATGTCAAATTAATTAGCCACTTAAGAGCACCATTTCTCTACTCAACATGACAGTACTGAGAAATTATGTTTTCTTTATACATTTTTTTCAATATTTCAAATGTACTACACATTTTAATTTTGTCTGGACAATAGTTCCATAAAGTACTGCCAACAACAGAAACACAGTGCTGTTTAGTGTTTGTCCTGAAGTTGGGTTTAACCAAAATACAGTTTCCTCTCAAATTATATGTACTTTTCTAATTTTGAACAGCTTTTGAATATTTGATGGTCGTTGTTTATTGACTGCTTTAAACGTAATTTGAACTGTACTATATTCTACTAAATCTTTAAATTTTAGTCCATTTAACCAAGTAAATAGTGGATTAGTTGGCTCATGATATGGTTTTATTGCAATTATCCTAATAGCTTTTTTTATTGTAAAAAAATTGGGTGTATATTTGTCTTGTAAGTATTACCCAACAACACTGAACAGTAGGAAATATAGGGAAGAATAAGTGAATTATGCAAAATGCATAATGATTTTTGACGTAAGAGATCTTTTACTTGATACAATATAGCAATTGATTTGGCCGTTTTGGTTCTGACATAGCTGATATGGGATTTCCAGTTTGTTAGTTTGTTATCAACAATTACACCTAAGAATTTTCTTTCAACAACTGTATCTATTACAACATCATTGATTTTAATTTGTCTATGATTATTTGTAGTCTGATGTCAAAATATTATACATTTAGTTTTTCTTAGGTGAAGAGATAATTTATTTACACACGGGGACAAAAGCTTTCCCAAGCTTTCTAAACTGGCTTTTGGTACGTGGAATGTCACCTCTCTGGTGGGGAAGGAGCCTGAGCTGGTGTACGAGGTTGAGCGATACCGGCTAGATATAGTCGGCCTCACCTCAACACACAGCTCCGGTTCCGGAACCAGTCTCCTGGAGAGGGGCTGGAGCTTGGCCTTTTCTGGAGTTGCCCCGGGCGAGAGGCGACGAGCAGGGGTGGGTATTCTTGTATCACCCCACCTTGTTGCCTCTATATTGGAGTTTTCCCCGGTGGACGAAAGGGTTGCTTCCCTGTGCCTTCGGGTTGGGAAACGGGTCCTGACCATCATTTGTGCCTATGCACCAAATGATGTTTCAGAGTACCCACCCTTTTTGGAGTCTGTGACTGGGGTGCTGGAGGGTACTCCTCCTGGAGACTCCATTGTCCTACTGGGGGACTTCAATACGCACGTGGGCAACGACGGTGAAACCTGGAGGGGGGTGATTGGGAGGAACGGCCTGCCCGATCTGAACCCGAGTGGTGTTCAGTTATTGGACTTCTGTGCTAACCACAGTCTGTCCATAACGAACACCATGTTCAAGCATAAGGGTGTCCATATGTGCACCTGGCACCAGGACACCCTAGGTCGCAGGTTGATGATCGATTTTGTTATCGTATCATCAGACCTGCGACCGTATGTCTTGGACACCCAAGTAAAGAGAGGTGCAGAGCTGTCAACTGATCACCACCTGGTGGTGAGTTGGATCCGATGGCAGGGGAGGAAGCCATTCAGACCTGGTAGACCCAAACGTATAGTGAGGGTGTGCTGGGAGCGTCTGGCTGAGGCCCCTGTCCGGGAGGTCTTCAACTCCCACCTCCGGAAGAACTTCAACCACATTCTGAAGGAGTCTGGAGACATGGAGTCTGAATGGGCCATGTTCTCCACCTCTGTTGTTGAAGCGGCGGCCCAGAGCTGCGGCCGCAAGGTGGTCGGTGCATCTCGTGGTGGCAACCCCCGAACCAAGTGGTGGACACCAGTGGTGAGGGGGGCCATTAAGCTGAAGAAGGAGTCCTATCAAGCTTGGTTGGCTTGTGGGACTCCCGAAGCAGCTGAGGTGTACCGGCAGGCCAAGCGGAGTGCAGCTCGGATGGTTGCTGAAGCAAAAACGCGGGTATGGGAGGAGTTCGGTGAGGCCATGGAACAAGACTTTCGGTCAGCTTCAAAGAGATTCTGGCAAACTGTTCGGTGGCTCAGGAGGGGAAAGCAGCTCCCCGTCCACACTGTGTATGGTGCGGATGGGACACTGTTGACTTCAACTGGGGATATCGTCGGGCGGTGGAAGGAATACTTTGAGGATCTCCTCAATCCCACTGATACGCCTTCCACAGAGGAAGCAGGGTTTGGGGACGAGGGGGATGACTCGCCTATCACAGGGGCTGAGGTCGCCAAGGTGGTTAAAAATCTCCTTGGTGGCCGGGCCCCGGGGGTGGACGAGATTCGCCCTGAGTACCTCAAGGCCCTGGATGTTGTTGGGTTGTCATGGTTGACACGCCTCTGCAACATTGCGTGGAGGTCGGGGGCAGTGCCTTTGGTATGGCAAACCGGGGTGGTGGTTCCTCTCTTCAAAAAAGGGGACCGGAGGGTGTGCTCCAACTTTAGAGGGATCACACTCCTCAGCCTCCCTGGGAAGGTCTATGCCAAGGTACTGGAGAGGAGAGTCCGGCCGTTGGTCGAACCTCGGATTCAGGAGGAGCAATGTGGTTTTCGTCCTGGCCGTGGCACATCGGACCAGCTCTTTACCCTCTCGAGAATTCTTGAGGGTTCGTGGGAGTTTGCCCAACCAGTTTACATGTGTTTTGTGGACTTGGAGAAGGCATTTGACCGCGTCCCTCGTGGATTTTTGTGGGGGGTGCTTCGGGAGTATGGGGTATTGGGCTTGTTGTTACGAGCTATTCGGTCTCTGTACGACCATTGTGAGAGTTTGGTTCATATTGCCAACACTCGGTCGGAGTCATTCCCAGTGAGAGTTGGACTCCGCCAGGGCTGCCCTTTGTCACCGATCCTGTTCATAATTTTTATGGACAGGATTTCTAGGCGCAGCCAGGGAATGGAGGGTGTCATGCTTGGTGACCACAGGATCTCATCTCTGTTGTTTGCAGATGATGTTGTCCTGTTGGCTTCATCCAGCAATGACCTACAGCTCTTGCTGGGACGGTTTGCCGCTGAGTGTGAAGCGGCTGGGATGAGAATCAGCACCTCCAAGTCCGAGTCCGTGGTCCTCAGCCGGAAAAAGGTGGATTGTCCTCTCCGGGTTGGGGACAGGCTCCTGCCCCAAGTGGAGGAGTTTAAGTATCTTGGGGTCTTGTTCACGAGTGAGGGGAAAATGGAGCGAGAGATCGACAGACGGATTGGAGCAGCATCTGCAGTGACGCGGACGTTGTACCGGTCTGTTGTGGTGAAGAGGGAGCTGAGTTCTAAGGCAAAGCTGTCGATTTACCAGTCAATCTACGTTCCTACTCTCACCTATGGTCACGAGCTTTGGGTAATGACCGAAAGAACGAGATCGCGGATACAAGCGGCTGAAATGAGCTTTCTCCGTAGGATTGCTGGACTCACCCTCAGAGATAGGGTGAGGAGCTCAGTCATCCGGGAGAGGCTCAGAGTAGAACCGCTGCTCCTCCACATTGAAAGGAGTCAGTTGAGGTGGTATGGGCATCTGATTAGGATGCCTCCTGGACGCCTCCCACTTGAGGTGTTTCAGGTACGTCCCACTGGGAGGAGACCCCGGGGCAGACCCAGGACTCGGTGGAGAGGCTATGTCTCCCAGCTGGTCTGGGAACGCCTTGGTATCCCCTCTGAAGAGCTGGAGCAGGTGGCTGGGGAGAGGGAAGTCTGGGCTTCTCTGCTTGAACTGCTGCCTTCGCGACCCGGACCTCCGGAAAAGCGGTAGAAGATGGATGGATGGATGGATGGATGGACGGGGACAAAATTGTTGGTACCCCTCTGTTAATGAAAGAAAAACCCACAATGGTCACAGAAATAACTTGAATATGACAAAAATCGTAATAAATAAAAATTCTATGAAAATTAACCAATGAAAATCAAATAATGCTTTTCAATTGTGGTTCAACAGAATTATTTAAAAAAAAACAAACTCATGAAACAGGCCTGGACAAAAATGACAGTACCCTTAACTTAATATTTTGTTGCACAACCTTTTGAGGCAATCACTGCAATCAATCAGGCAATCAATTTCTGTAACTGTCAATGAGACTTCTGCACCTCTCAGCAGGTATTTTGGCCCACTCCTCATGAGCAAATTGCTCCAGTTGTCTCAGGTTTGAAGGGTGCCTTCTCCAGACGGCATGTTTCAGCTCCTTCCACAGATGTTCAGTAGGATTTAGATCAGGGCTCATAGAAGGCCACTTTAGAATAGTCCAATGTTTCGCTCTTAGCCATTCTTGGGTGTTTTTAGCTGTGTGTTTTGGGTCATTATCCTGTTGCAAGACCCATGACCTACGACTGAGACCAAGCTGTTTGACATTGGGCAGCACATTTCTCTCTAGAATACCTTGATAGCCTTGAGATTTCATTGTACTCTGCACACATTCAAGACACCCTGTGCCAGATGCAGCAAAGCAGCCCCAGAACATAACAGAACCTCCTCCATGTTTCACAGTAGGGGCAGTGTTCTTTTCTTGGTATGCTTCATTTTTGCATCTGTGAACATAGAGCTGGTGTGCCCTGCCAAAAAGTTCCAGTTTTGTTTCGTCTGTCCATAGGACATTCTCCCAGAGGCTTTGTGGCTTTCAACATGCAGTTTGGCAAATTCCAGTCTGGCTTTTTTATGATTTGTTTTCAACAGTGGTGTCCTCCTTGGTCGTCTCCCATGAAGTCCACTTTGGCTCAAACAACGACGGATGGTGCGATCTGATACTGATGTACCTTGACCTTGGAGTTCACCATGAATGTGTTTAGAGGTTGTTCTGGGCTCTTTTGTTACCATTCGTATTATCCATCTCCTCCTGCGGCCACGTCCAGGGAGGTTGGCTACAGTCTCGTGGATCTTATATTTCTGAATAATATGTGCAACTGTAGTCACAGGAACATCAGGCTGCTTGGAGATGGTCTTATAGCCTTTACCTTTAACATGCTTGTCTATAATTTTCTTTCTATTCTCCTGAGACAACTCTCTCCTTTGCTTCCTCTGGTCCATGTTTAGTGTGGTACACACCATGTCAACAAACAGCACAGTGACTGCTTGTCACCCTTTAAATAGGCTGATTGACTGATTACAAGTTTGTAGACACCTGTGATGTTAATTAGAGGACACATCTTGGTTGAACATGTCCCCATGGTCACATTATTTTCAAGCTTTTCTAGGGGTACCATCATTTTTGTCCAGGCCTGTTTCATGAGTTTGTTTTTAAAGTAATTCTGTTGAACCACAATTCAAAAGCATTGTCTGATTTTCATTGGTTAATTTTCATAGAATTTTTATTTATTACCACTTTTGTCAGATTCAAGTTATTTCTGTGACCATTGTGGGTTTTTCTTTCATTTCTTTCTTTCATTAACAGAGGGGTACCAACAATTTTGTCTACGGCTGTAGGTCAAACCATTTTTTAATAATTGATAATTCCCTTTTCACTGTATCCAGAAGCTGCCCAAAATTATTTCCACTACAAAAAAAAAGTATCATAAAGCTTATAAAGCGTATCAGCAAATAAAATACACCTCAAAAACCAGGTCATTGATGATAAAGGTCTTGTTAGCAAGTGACCGTATATTTAAAAGAGCCATATTTAGGGTAGGTGGTGAGTTATTTATGGATGGGTAATTTGTTTTCTGTGGATTATTGTCAGGTGACTGATCTACAGAAAGTAGGCAGCGTGGGTGTGAGTTCTTATGAACTAAATGTTTTATGGATGGAGGTCTGTCCGTGATGAATGTTCTAATGGGGAAGGTGCGTAGTGAATGATTTTCCAAACCAGATGGTGGAGGTTGACAAAAACGGGACTAGTGCTGGATAATAGTCTTCCTGGGTGTCGGAGATATTGTCATGATTAAGCTGACAGCTCACATGCGCGATACGAGCACAGAACTCAACCACACAAGGGGGAAACGTTCAATAGTTTATTAAATGTAGAAAACAGCGCACAATTAGATAAACAGCCACTCACCAGAAAATTCAATCCCCCTGTGAAGAGAAAGTGAGAGCTGTCAGCGGAGAAGCAGAGTGGGAAATATGGGCAAGCCAAATTGCCACTTACTCGGGACTCCGAGGGAGGACCGGCAGGACTCCAGCAGGGAATAGACGAACCAGTAGGGAAGGGGGAATGAGCTTGAAGTGCCTGACCGGATGAAGATTTGTTGCTGGGAAGGTGATGAGGTGGCAGGAGAGCGCATGCAGCCCCGAGACACACCCGCACGATGGCAGCAACCTGAAACAAGAGAAAAAGAGCAGTTTAGACAACGTGTCTAAGCCTCATTCAAAACGACCTGCTTGCCTGAATTTAGGGCAGTATACCCAGATGAGCCAGCGTTGACTGCATGGAGGAGGCCTCCTTAAATACGCTGGCTGATGAGTGGGCGCAGGTGTGTTCTCTGCCTCAGGTGCAGTGAAAGACCCAGAGCATCAACTTGTCCAGAACCCGCGATAAGGGAGTCCAGGATCGTTCCTCCGGGCTGTAGCACTCCCAATCTACCAGGTACTGCAATCCCCGGCCCCGACGGCGAACATCCAGAATCCGGCGGCCCGTGTAAGCAGGGTGACCATCGATGATACGGGGAGGAGGAGGCGGCTTGGGGGGGGGGCAGAGAGGACTGACCGAGAGGGCTTTAATGTGGGACACGTGGAAAGTGGGGTTCACCCGTAGAGAAGGAGGGAGCCTCAACTGAACCGACGCATCATTTACAATCCGGGCGATGGGAAACGGTCCCAGAAAGCGGGGAGACAGCTTCTTAGATTTCTCTTTCAGAGGGACCTGACTCGCTGCCAGCCAGACGTGCTGTCCCACGGTGTATTTGGGAGCCAGAACCTGCTTCCTGTCAGCGGCGGCCCGGGTGCGTTCCGTGGTGTGTGCCAGGGCAGCCCAGGTGGCCCTCCAGACACGCCAGCAGTGACGAACATGGGCCTCTACAGACGGAACCGCTACCTCCCTCTCAGTCATGGGAAGAAGAGCCGGGGTGTGGCGGTGGAAACGGCCGATTTGAGGGAATACTCGACCCAGGTCAGGTGTGAGCTCCACGAAGCCAGGTTCTTGGCTGCTATGCACCACAGGGTGGCCTCCAGGGACTGATTGGCACACTTTGCCTGCCCGTTGCTCTGAGGATGATTCCCGGAGGAGAGACTCACTGTCATGCCCAGCGTCCGACAAAAGGCCCTCCAGACCTGTGACGTAAACTGTGGAACCAGGTCAGACACGATGTCAAAGGGGATGCCATGGACCTTGATCACGTGGTCTGTCAATAGGACTGCTGTCTCCAAGGCTGAGGGGAGCTTTGGGAGGGCCACCAAATGCACCGCCTTGGAGAAGCAATCCACGATAGTCAGGATTACAGTCTTCCCATGGGAGGAGGGGAGTCCGGTCACAAAGTCCACGGCGATATGAGACCAAGGACGACCCAGGGTGAGAAGGGGGTGGAGGAGTCCCGAGGGAGGAGAGGAGTCCGATTTTCCCCTGACGCGGGTCTGACAAGCTCTGACGTAGTCCCGTGCATCCCGCCACACCGTGGGCCACCAGAATGCCCGCCGGACAAAGTCCATAGTGCAGGCAATGCCAGGATGGCAGGCGAAATGGCTGGTATGAGCCCACTGGAGAACGTCACTGCGGAGGGCAGCCGGGACGTAGAGGCGATTCCGGGGCACCCTACTGGCACAGGTTCCCGGGACTGGGCCTGACGGACTTTCTGCTCGATATCCCAGGTAAGGGCACCAAGGACACACGAAGGCGGGATGATGGTTTGGGGGGGGGGTCTACCTCCCTGGAGTCAAACTGGTGCGATAGCACGTCTGGTTTGACGTTCGGGGAACCAAGCCGGTAAGTGATGGTAAAATTGAACCGCTGGAAGAATAAAGACCAGCGGGCCTGTCTGGCGTTTAATCAGGGGGCCGACCGCAAGTATTCTAGATTCTTGTGGTCGGTCCACACGATGATGGGGTGAATGGCACACTCCAATTAATGTCTCCACTCCTCCAGTGCCAACTTAATGGCCAGCAGCTCTCTGTCCCCCACGTCATAATTTCTCTTGGCTGGCGTAAGCCGATGAGAGAAAAATGCACATGGGTGGAGCTTCTGCTCTGAGGACGTGCGCTGCGACAGCACAGCGCCAATCCCGGTGTCAGATACGTCCACCTCGAGGACGAATTGGAGCTGCGTGTCGACCTGTGCCAAGATAGGTGCGTCTGTGAACAGGCATTTTAATTTGTTGAATGCCTGCTCCGTTGCCTCAGTCCAGCGAAAGGGGACCTTAATGGAGGTCAGCTGAGTTAAAGGCAGTGCCACCCCACTATAGTTCCTTATGAACTGGCGATAAAAATTTGCAAACCTGAGGAAGCGTTGAAGCTCCTTACGGGAGTGGGGAGTTGGCCAATCCAGCACTGCCTTCACCTTGGCCAGGTCGGCAATCAGTCTCCCCTCGGCTACTATGAAGCCCAAGAAGGTGGTTGATGTAGTTGAGAACTCACACTTCGCAGCTTTGATGTAGAGCCGGTTCTGCAAGAGCTGTTGCAGAATAAGATAAGATAAGATAAGATAAGCCTTTATTAGTCCCACAATGGGAAAATTCCAGGATTGCAACAGCACAGGGATAGCAACACTCAGAGCAACAATCAGAAGGCAAGAAAAAACAAGAACAGCTAGTATACATATGTACATATTACTATAAATATATATATATATAGACACACAGTGCGGAGCATTGTGGTTGGTGAATGTGCAGCAGAAAGTCTAAGCTCTCTCTCCACGGATGCGGCGGGCCAGCTCGATGTCTTTGGGCATGATGGTGACCCTCTTGGCGTGGATGGCGCACAGGTTGGTGTCCTCGAAGAGACCCACCAGGTAGGCCTCGCTGGCCTCCTGCAGAGCCATGACGGCGGAGCTCTGGAAGCGCAGGTCGGTCTTGAAGTCCTGAGCGATCTCCCTCACCAGGCGCTGGAAGGGCAGCTTACGGATGAGCAGCTCCGTGGATTTCTGGTAGCGACGGATCTCTCTCAGAGCCACGGTACCGGGCCTGTAACAGTGAGGCTTCTTCACTCCGCCGGTGGCCGGAGCGCTTTTTCTGAGCAGCCTTGGTGGCTAGCTGCTTCCTGGGGGGCTTTTTCCTCCAGTAGATTTACGGGCGGTCTGCTTGGTTCTTGCCATCGCTCTTTATTATTCTGTCTTATATTTCTTGCACGTCGCCTAAACTCCAGCCCGGCACCCGCGTCGTTTTCGCTACAGTTCCCTGGTATGTCGAGTTTCTCCGTTAGCACCGGGTGGCGGTTGAGTGCTAGCTAGCTCTTCCCTGCTGTATCGTCTCCTGCTGTAAACAGTGGCTCCGTCCGCCGACTCAGGAGACCTTTGGGGCAATCTGTGTGTCCGTGATATATATATAGAGTGAAAGGTGTAGAAAGAAGAAGGAAGATAAAAAAAAAAAAGGCAGTTGCAAAAGGCAGCCAACTCGTGTGTCAGCACAGCGAGCTGGTGCTCGGTCGCTGACAGGCGATCCAGAGCTGACAGTTCCCGTGACGAAGCACCGGCTGAGCTATATTCCGGGCTGGCTCGTTCTGTCATGATTAAGCTGACAGCTCACATGCACGATGTTAGCACAGGACAGAACCACACAAGGGGGAAACGTTCAATAGTTTATTAAATGTAGAAAACAGCGCACAATTAGATAAACAGCCACTCACCAGAAGATTCAATCCACCTGTGGAGAGAAAGCGAGAGCTGTCAGCAGAGAAGCAGAGTGGGAAATATGGGTGAGCCAAATTGCCACTTACTGGGGACTCCGAGGGAGGATGGGCAGGATTCCAGCGGGGAATAGACAAACCAGTAGGGAAGGGGGAATGAGCTTGAAGTGCCTGACCGGGTGAAGATTTGTTGCTGGGAAGGTGATGAGGTGGCAGGAGAGTGCACACAGCCCCGAGACACACCCACACGATGGCAGCAACCTGAAACAAGAGAAAAAGAGAACAGTTTAGACAGCGTGTCTAAGCCTCGTTCAAAACGACCTGCTTGCCTGAATTTAGGGCAGTATACCCAGACGAGCCAGCGTTGACTGCGTGGAGGAGGCCTCCTTAAATAGGCTGGCTGATGAGCAGGTGCAGGTGTTCTCTGCCACAGGTGCAGTGATGATTTAGTGAACGTGCGGCCGGAGGGGAGGGGCGTGCTCTCGCTGCCCATGACAGATATGAGTGGATCTGGGAGAGAGGGGTTGTGAGATGTAAACAGTCAGTCGTGTCTTGTGATTTGAATGACATGCATCAGGTTTGCTGATAAAAGCCGGCTACCTGATGCATTTAAATGTATGCCGTCGGATTTATAGACGGTGTGGCGGCCCCAAAACAAGTTAAAATTGTTAATAAAATTAATGTTGTTGCTGCTGCAGGCAGACTTGAGCCAAGTTGAGAGGGCAAGAACATGACTGAAGTGATCTGATCCATGGCACAGTGTGGGAATGGGGCCAGAAATAAAAACAGACTTTCTGCTGTTTGATAGAATATTAAAAAGTTTGCAGAAGTCATTTTTAGTGATTTTGTACTGTCTGCAGGTGGTGTTGTTGGTCCCTATGTGAATAATAATCCGTGTGATGGAGGGAGGTTGTGATTGCAGCAGATCCGGGAGCTTTACTAACAGGTCAGCGATAGTAGCTCCTGGAAAACAGTGAGTGATAGAGTTAAAATACCTGATGTGCCTTATGATGGAGTCACCAATGATCATCGTTGTTGGACGAAAAAGCGAATGGGATGTTGGTGGTTGCAGGGTCTCGGTGAGAGTCAGTGCGGTGAGGTGACGGCAGAGTGGGGGTCCATTACTGGGAGAGGTAGGGCCCCATACCTTACCAGACAATGAGCAGGGCAGCGAAGCAGCACCAGAACCGGAGGAGGGATTCCCCGACTGCTCTGTGCAGTGTGGCCTCCCAGAGCGCCAGCGAACAGCCTCCCTCAGGATCATACTGTTATGTTCATAACTTACTCTCACAAGAATCAGGCTGGAGGTGCAGCTGAACATGTCTTTATTAAATGAACCACAGTAACACGGGTGCTCTGTTAAGACAGATGGTTGACGGCGAAAGAGACAGTGTCTCTTCCGCCTCAGCCCTTTATACCCCAGAGTGACGGTGGAACCAGAAAGGCGGGGCCGTTGCCCCCACTACACCCAGGGTACACCCAGCACCCTTTAACATCATATTTAATACACTACACACACACACACCCCATAGAAAAACACAAAACACACAAATTGTCTCCCTCCCAAATTTAAACCCGACTCACACACTAATAACAATAACACATACTGTATGTATATAGGCCTATCCATTCATACAATATAACCAAACTAGAGGGGGCCAGGTAGACTGCTGACCCACCTCAACACGGCTAGACGGGTTATTCTGCCGTCTTTGACCCTTTAAACTCCATAAATCAGACGTGCTCCTAACGATTAAAACAATCCCAGAACAATTCTATATATCCATAAAACCAAACCCTCATAATACACTATAACAAAACAACAGTTAATATGTACATCTACAACCC
This sequence comes from Pholidichthys leucotaenia, assembly GCA_020510985.1. Classification (NCBI taxonomy): domain Eukaryota; kingdom Metazoa; phylum Chordata; class Actinopteri; order Cichliformes; family Pholidichthyidae; genus Pholidichthys; species Pholidichthys leucotaenia. The sequence goes on along the minus strand of CM035839.1, from coordinate 174,969,689 downwards.
ATTGTTAGCCCCCACCCCAACACACCTACCCCATAACTTGGGCACTTCACACAAGTACATTTATTTAAACAAGCAGTGTTGAGGGGGGGGGGGGGTTTGTTTTGTTTTTTTTTAACAGGGCAATAATACAATGAGTGCATGTAAAACATATTAACAACATGACTTTTGGGCAATAAAACATATTAACATTTCTATCACACCATGTTAACAGCCACCCCACAGTCACCTTACAGTCCCAATGGAAGACCCACTCCGTGGATTTCCATCTGGCGGATCCCTCCCAGAGCGTCTTCGCCTCTGGGGATGAGCCACATCGGCATTTCCTCTCGTCCACGCGCCACAGCTCATTGGGTGTCTCCATGAGTTATCCGACAGCCTGAGATAGCCGTCCTCCCGGGCAGCCACCACCCGCAGCTGCCCCTGATCATCCCGACATTTTCTCTTCTCGTGGACCCCCCTCAGCCGAGCCTCCCCCCTGGGCCGAACCTTGTCATCGACCTGTAGAGGAGCTCGACTTGGCTTCAAATGTCCACCATGTCGTAACCAGGCTTCCTTCCTGGGTCGAACTGTTCCACCGACCCGATCCGAAGCCCTCCTCGGCCTCCAGTGTTGCTGGTTGGCACGTTGTGCTAACGCGCCAGCCGGTCTTGCCCCGCTCTCTTTCAGTTTAAGTGCAGGCAAAGCCACTGTAGCTTCTCGCCTTCCGGTACCACCAGACTGAACTTCGGAAGCAGAGGGGGCTAGCATTTTGGCTCCATCAGCCGTCCCGGGTGATCCGCTGTGCCATCCAGTTCCCACATCCAGGGCAACTTGGACACTGGCATCGGAACCCTCCCACGATGGCCCTTTACGGCACTGGTCCTGCTCATCTCCCAGAATACTAGGCCAGTCACTGTCCCATACTGCACCGTCTTTCACGCACAAAGCAAGTCGGTCCCACAGACCACAGCCTGACCACTCTTCTCCAATGCCGCTGGTGATTGTGAATCCCAAACCGTAGAACATATCACATCCCATTATGTTCAACCTACTGAGGGTCACCATGAACTGGATGTTGGACATCATTGCCGACTTGTACCTCGCCGTCAACTCCAGCAAACCCACGATGGCTAACTTGTTTCCTCCATAGTCAAAGCATGACATTGACAGTCCTCTCACACGGTAATGCAGGAACAGACTCCTCACAGTAGGCCAGCTCAACACGGAAATCACTGATCCCGTGTCCACCAACAACGGCACTTCTACGCTGTCCAGCAAAACATTGCAATAAATCCGCCCATCTGTGATCGGTGAGATAGTATGAATAACCATAGGAGTCGCTGCGGGGAATCCTTGCCTTACGTCTTCGGTCCCCACGCTCAAAATTTTTGCAGGCCCTGGCAAAATGATGCAGAAAACCACACTTGCCACAGTGTTTGCCTTTCCCCGGACACTCTCTTGCCTTATACCGGTGCCTGGTGGACCCACAGCCATAACATCTTGGCGTACCCGGGGAGGACCTATTTTTTATAGCGGCAGCGCATTCCTCTTCATCCACGCTGTCTTCACTATGCAGGTCCAGAGCCAGCACCTTCAGTTGTGGTTCAGCGTGCCCCAACGTGGTTCTCTCACCGAGGTCCTCCGACAGTTTTTCAGCTGCTTCATATTGTTGTGCTATCTCAACTACCATGGCTAATGTCAGTTCACCTGGGTAAGTCAGGAGCCTCGACCGTGCCGCAGAACAAAGTGTGTGCTCTGCCAGTTGATCACGGACCATCTCTTCCTCAAAGTCTCCAAACTGGCACTCCCCCGCCAGCTGACGCAGGTCTGCAACGTAACTTTGCACCGACTCTCCAGTCCACTGGCGGCACTGCCAAAACCTGATCCTCCAGACTATGATGTTTTCCAGAGAACAAAAATAGCACACCATTAGCCCCACCACGTCATCAAAGCTATCACACTCTCCCAGTGTGCTAAGGATCCGTTGGCCCTCCATGCCAAGATTATGGACCAAAATAGCTTTTGCACACAGTTTCTCTAGCTCACCGAGGTTGAGGGCCACCAGATAATTCTGAAAAGCCGTGTACCACCTCACCCAGGGGACAGGCAGCTTGCCCAGAACCTCCAAAAATGGCTGAATCGCAGAAATAGCTCTCTCCATACCTTTATCCTCATCGCCAAATGTTATGTCCATAACTTACTCTCACAAGAATCAGGCTGGAGGTGCAGTTGAATGTAGCTCTATTAAATGAACCACAGTAACACAGGTGCTCCGTTAAGACAGATGGTCGACCGCAAAAGAGACAGAGTCTCTTCTGCCTCAGCCCTTTATACCCTAGAGCAGGGGCGTCCAAACTTTTTGCAAAGAGGGCCAGATTTGGTCAGGTGAAAATGTATGGGGGCCGACCATTCAGCCTGACATTCTTTGAACCATTACCATTGTAAGTTACCATGTAAATATGTAAATATATATATACATATATACAGTATATATATATATATATATATATATATATATATATATATATATATATATATATATATATATATATATATATATATATATATCACTTTGCTGTCTGCAGCTAGGTTGACATTGCAAATGAGAATCTGTTGTCAACTGCATTACCACCAGGATAGTCAAAGGTTAAAATAATAATAAATTACATACAAATAAATTTGACTGAATATTTTTAGAAACGTGTATTTATTGATTTTGTTTCAACAAATCACATCCCAGTGCATTTTGACAAAGAATAGTATAGTCAAATTAAATGACAGAAATTTGACAAAACTGTGGTTTGATCATCACAAAAAAATCAATTCACTGAGACTTTGGAATTTATTCTCCTCAGAAGAATAAAAGAAATGTACCTGCATTAATGTGAAGGGTGACACTGGTGTTTCGACTGCAGTAAGATTGCCAGGTCTGGCTCAAAAGCAGTGGTTTTGATGCGCAAGATGTCACGCAGGTGAGAGTCACTTAGTCTTGTCCTCACACGGTTCTTGTTAATGTTCATAACCGAGAACGTCTTCTTGCACAAGTATGTCGAGCCAAACTCAGCATTTTCTTAGCAAATGTTCAAATCTCTTGGAACCTGTCTTTGTCCAGCTGGCGGTAAAAGTCGACGAGAGGGAGTTGTTGGTGACGACCATGACACTCCGCGTCACACTGCAGCTCAATGAGCTTCAGCTGCAGGTGGTCTGGAGCGTCATTAGGATTCACAGAAAAAGGAGTGGAAAAAAGTGTGATCTCCTTTTCAATAGCTGCAAAATCCCTGAAACGCTGTTGAAACTCCTCAGTCAGAGAAGAGATGTTTTCTGCATACCTTCTCATTTGCGCACTGATATTGTTTTCTGGAAAACTGGTCATCATTTCCTGCAGTGATGGGAAATGTGTGGTATTGGGCTGCGTTTGTGACAGGTGCCTTTGGAAAAGTAGCAGCTTTGTCTGAAAAGCTTTTATGTATGAATATAGTTGGCTCACCACTGCATTTTGCCCCTGAAGGCTCGTGTTCAGCGCGTTCAGATGTCGTTTTATGTCAACTAAAAATCCAAAATCAGCCAGCCAAACAGGATCGCAGAGTTCCGGCATTGGTTGTCCCTTTTGTGCCAAGAATAGTCCGATTTCCTTTCTGAGAGAGAAGAATCGCTGCAGTGCAGACCCCCGACTGAGCAATCTTATGTCATTGTGATACACAACATCTCCATATTCAGCGTGGATGTCGAGTAGAAACTGTTGAAACTGGCGGTGGCACAGGGCTCTGGAGCGAATATAATTAATAGCCTTTATCACCGGTTTCATAACGTGATCATATTTCAGATGTTTGGCACATAGAACTTGTTGGTGAATAATACAGTGGAGTTTTATAGCTTTGCCGCCTTCTTCACTGACTTTTTTACAGACTAGCATTGATAGCCCACTTTGCTCACCAACCATGGCAGGTGCGCCGTCCGTAATAATCCCAGTGATTTTATTCCATTGCAGTTTCATGTCATTCACGGTGGAACAAACAGCAGCAAACAAATCTGTTCCTCTGGTTAGGAGCTCTTCACTCACGTTCATTTCATTGTCCACTCCTCTCAAAAAAATCAGTAACTGAGCGGTATCAGATGCATCCGCGCTTTCGTCGCAGGCTAACGAAAAAAAGTCAAACTCCACTCCTTTTGCCTCTAACTGTCCCTTGATGTTAGATAAAATTTCTTCAATCCTCCGTGCCACAGTGCTATGACCCAGGCAGACATTGACAAACTCTTGCTTTTTCTCAGGACAAATTTTCTCCACCATTTTCATCACGCAGTCTTTAATGAATTCACCCTCAGTAAAAGGTTTGCAGTGCTTGGCAATCAGCGTTGCCACTTCGTAGCTTGCCTTTGTAGAATTTTCATTTGTGTCACGGGCTCTTGTGAACAAATGCTGCTGTGCTATCAAAACAGCTTCCAGTTGCTTCAGTTTTTCGGCGCGTTCGTTCGCCGTTAGCTTGTCGTAATTAGCATGTTTCGTCTGGTAGTGCCTCTTAATATGATGGATATAATATAATATATAATATATAATATATAATATATAATATAATATAATTAATATACTGTATATAATATAATATAATAAGATGGAGGACAAGCTGCAACAGAGCGACATCAGCGGGGTCTGGAGAAACCTCAAACCCATCTCGGGGCTCCAGAATACCTCCCCCCAGGCCACGGGGGGCAGGGAGTGGGCGAACAACCTGAATCTGTTTTTCAATAGATTTGACCAACCGCCCTCCCCCCTGTCTGCACAACAACCACTGCTGCCTCTAAGAAATCAAGTCCTGCTGCCCACTCCCCACTCCACCGACACCCCCCCCCCACTCCCAACACACAGCCCCCCATCCTGACCCTGACCAAGACCCAGGTGAGGACGGAGCTGAGGAAGATCAAGGCGAGGAAGGCGTTGGGACCGGACGGCATCAGCGCAAAGCTCCTCAAGTCCTGTGCAGACCAGCTGTGTGGGATTGTGACGTATATCTTCAACATGAGCCTGAAACTGGGGAGGGTACCACAGCTGTGGAAAACATCTTGTGTGGTACCTGTACCAAAAACTTCCCACCCCAAAGACCTGAACAGCTACAGACCGGTGGCCTTGACGTCCCACTTGATGAAGACCCTGGAGAGACTGCTCCTTGCTCATCTCCGCCCCCTGGTGGAACCAGCGATGGATCCACTCCAGTTCGCCTACCAGCATGGCATTGGGGTGGAGGATGCGGTGATCTTCCTCCTTCACCGTTCTCTGTCCCACCTGGAGAAGCCCGGGAATATGGTGAGGATCATGTTCTTTGACTTCTCCAGTGCTTTCAACACCATCCAACCGATGATCCTGAAGGACAAGCTGCTGCGCGCAGGGGTGGACCAGCACCTGTCATCATGGATCCTGGACTACCTCACGAACCGGCCTCAGTTTGTGAGAACCCGGGACTGTGTTTCCGACACGATCATCAGTAGCACGGGGGCCCCCCAGGGAACGGTGCTGGCTCCCTTCCTGTTCACTCTTTATACTGCGGACTTCTCACACAACACAACACATTGCCATCTACAGAAGTTCTCTGATGACTCTGCGATCGTTGGTCTCATCTCCAACGGAGATGAAGCTGAGTACAGAGGGCTTATCCAGGACTTTGTGGACTGGTGCCATCGGAACTGCCTCCAGATCAACGCGAGGAAAACTAAGGAGCTGGTGGTGGACTGCCGCAGGCATGGGCAGCCCCTCACAGCACCAGTAAATATACAGGGAACAGACATCGAGATGGTGACATCCTATAAGTACCTGGGTATTCATCTGAACAATAAACTAGACTGGTCACACAATACTGACGCACTCTACAAGAAGGGACAGCGCAGGCTGTTCCTGCTGAGGAGACTCAGGTCTTTTGGTGTACAAGGGGCGCTGCTGAAGTCATTCTATGACACGGTGGTGGCATCAGCCATCACTTTTGGAGTGGTCTGCTGGGGCAGTGGCATTACTGCAGCCGATAGGAAGAGACTGAACAAACTGATTAAGAAAGCTAGCTCTGTCCTGGGGCAGCGCCTTGATCCGATGGAGGAGATAGGAGAGAGAAGGACGGTGGCTAAACTGTCATCTCTGCTGGAGTCCGAGTTCCACCCTATGCAGGACATACTGGATGCACTGAGGAGCTCATTTAGCAGCAGACTACATCATCCCAGGTGCACAACCGAGAGGTTTCGTAGGTCCTTCCTACCAACGGCTGTCAGACTGTACAACCTAAGCAGGGCTGCTCGCAGAGATAGCAAAAAGACGTAACAAACTAATAGTTTTTTTGAATGCAAAAGATGCAATAGACTTACACAATGGTCCTCTCCGGCATACAACTAGGAACATACCGGTCGCTATGGAGGGTGAGAATATGTATGGGCACATAATCATACCATGTAGGATAACTAAATAGACGGTTATGCTGTTTCATCCCACCTAGCAACAATGCTCTGCACTGTGTGTGTTTATATATTTACATATTTATTCCATCTAGCTACAATGCTCAGCACTGGGTGTGTTTATATTTATATATCTATATATTTATTCCATCTAGCTACAATGCTCCGCACTGTGTTTTTATATATCTACATATTATTCCATCTAGCTACATTGCTCCGCACTGTGTGTGTTTATATACTTGCATATTTATTCCACCTAGCTGCAATGCTCCGTACTGTGGGTGTTTATATATTTACATATTTATTCCATCTAGCTACAATGCTCTGCACTGTGTGTTCATATATTCATATATTTATTCCATCCAGCTACAATGCTCTGCACTGTGTGTCTGTGTGTGTGTGTGTATATATATATTTTATAGTAATATGTACATATGTATATTAGCTGCTCTTGCTTGCTTGTTTTTTTTCTTGCCTTCTGATTGTTGCTCTGAGTGTTGCTATCCCTGTGCTGTTGCAATCCTGGAATTTCCCCGTTGTGGGACTAATAAAGGCTTATCTTATCTTATTTTATCTTATCTTATCTTGATATTGAACTCTTTGAAAACAGCCACAGTCTCTTGGCAAATTAGGCAGACACAGTTGTTTCGTATGTCAGTGAAAAAATACTCTGATTTCCGCTTGTCCTGGAAACGGCGGCCCTCGCTATCAACTTTCCTCTTTTTATTTCCAGTTGCCATTTTAGAAATGAGCTAAAAACATACCACAGGGGTAAAAGTTCACACAGGGGTCACGTGACGAGAATGCGGCCACAGGTCTACTGCCACCCTCTGGTGAAATATAAAATTGCTGTTTTTGGTATGTGTGTATTGTGGGAAACTGTGCTGGCGGGCCACATATTATTGATTTTATGACAGGACGCTTCGGGCCGGTGGAAATTTGGACACGGGCCGGATTTGGCCCGGGGGCCGGACTTTGGGCATGTCTGCCCTAGAGTGACGGCGGAACCGGAAAGGCGGGGCCGTCAGCCCTACTACACCCAGGGTACACCCAGCACCCTTTAACATCATATTTAATACACTACACATACGTCAGGCACAGGACTCTCCAGAACAGGGAGTCACCGAGGCTCAGTTGGGGCCATGACAGCAACCCCACTGCAGTCAGCCCTTAGCGAAAGAAAGGCCGCCGGGTCATCCAGCAAAGGGACGGGTGCAACGACAGCAGGGGCTGCATGCCAAGCAGAGCCCGGGCGAGCTGGAACCGATGAAGCAGGAGTGTCGGTGGAAGGTGGATTATGAGCCGTTGCCAGAGCCTCTTAGCAGTTGGAGACAGACAGAGGAGGGCTGGTGGTAAACGTGTCTGAGACCCTTTTTTTGCCCCAGACCACCACTTCAGACCATCATCGGCCTCCGTCGGTCTATGATGACCATGGAAGAGAATCCTAAACGTCTACTCTGCTGGAACAGCACCGCCTGTGGCTGAACAGGCCGATGCGCAAATGGCAGTCCCTGTCACACAGGTCGCACTTGTGGGTGGTCTCCGTGCTGCTGGGTCTGTGGCGGTTCTTCTTGCGGGTCCTTTTTTCATCTGCTGCAGCAGTCAGTCTCTCTTTACCCGCCTTGAGCTGTCTGGTCAGGGTGCCTCTCCATTTGGAGTGGTCCATTGCAAGGTCCTCCCAGCGCTCTGTGTTGATCTCCAGGGCCTTCATGTCTCTCTTGCAGACGTCTCTAAAGCGCAGTTGTGGGCAGCCAACGTCTCTCCTGCCAGTTGCCAGTTCTCCATAGAGGACGTCTTTGGGGATTCTGCCATCCTCCATACGGTCAACGTGGCCTAGCCAGCAGAGCCTGCGCTGCCTGAGTAGAGTGAACATGGAGGGAAGGCCGGCGCGGGACAGAACTTCTGTGTTGGGCACTTTGTCCTGCCAGGATATGTCCAGGATGTGGCGAATGCAGCGCAAGTGGAAGGAGTTCAGTCTCTTTTCCTGCCGGGCGTATGTTGTCCACGTCTCACTCCCATAGAGCAGTGTGCTGATGACGCAGGCGTTGTACACTGCCATCTTCGTCTTGACAGAGAGTTTGGAATTCTCCCACACTCGTGTGGTGAGGCGAGCGAGTGTGAAGGCTGATTTTCCAGTCCTCTTGTTGATCTCTGTATCAAGGGAGAGGTTGTTGCTGATCGTGGACCCCAGGTACGTGAACTGACTCACGACCTCCAGCTCGTAGTCGTCGATGGTGATGGTTGGTGGTACTTCCGTGCCTTGCGCCAAGACGTTAGTCTTCTTCAGGCTGATGGTAAGCCCGAAGTCCTTGCATGCCTGGGAGAAGCGGTCCATCAGGGTCTGAAGCTCCTGCTGTGTGTGGGTTGCGACTGCAGCATCATCTGCGAACAGCATGTCTCTGATTAGAGCCTTGCGTACTTTGGTTCTGGCTTTCAGGCGGGCGAGGTTGAAAAGCCTGCCGTCAGATCTTGTGTGCAGGTAGATTCCCTCTGTCGCTGTGCTGAAGGCATGCCTCAGGAGCATAGCAAAGAAAATCCCAAAGAGGGTTGGCGCAAGTACACAGCCCTGTTTCACTCCACTGCGTATGTTGAATGGCTCTGAGACGTTGCCATCGTGCTGCACTATCCCCTGCATGTTGGTGTGAAACGATTCGATGAGGCTTTGCAACTTTGGTGGGCATCCTATCTTTGGCAGGATCTTGAAAAGGCCCTCTCTGCTGACCAGATCGAACGCTTTGGTGAGGTTGATGAAGGCGACGTACAGGGGCATGTTCTGTTCTCTGCATTTCTCCTGGAGTTGGCGGATAGAGAATATCATGTCTACCGTCGATCGCTCAGTGCGGAAGCCACACTGAGACTCGGGGTAGACACGTTCGGCAAGCTTCTGTAGACGAACGAGAACAACTCGTGTGTAGACTTTGCCAACAACGCTGAGAAGGGAGATGCCCCTGTAGTTGTTGCAGTCACTTCTCTCCCCTTTGTTTTTGTAGAGGGTGATGATCTTGGCGTCCCTCATGTCCTGTGGTACGGCAACTTCCTTCCAACACTGGCAGAGGATGTCATGCAATGGCAGCAGTAGGGCGGTCTTGCAGTGCTTGATCAGGTCAGGGGGTATGCCGTCGTTGCCGGGTGCCTTGCCAGCGGCCAAGCTATCAATGGCCTTGCTGAGTTCGTCGATGGTTGGCTCGGCGTCAAGTTCGTCCATGGATGGCAGGCAGTCGATGGCATCAAGGGCTGACGGTGTCACAGTGTTCTGTCTGGAGTAGAGGTCGGAGTAGTGTTCCACCCATCTCTCCATCTGCTTGTTCTTTTCTGTGATCATCTCCCCAGTGAAGGATTTGAGGGGGGGCCGTCTTGCTCTGAGCCGGACCAAGTGCTTTCTTGATGCCATCGTACATACCACGGATGTTCCCTGTTATGGCAGCGGTTTGAATGTCTTGGCTGAGCTGAGTCCAGTACTCGTTGGCACAGCGCCGAGCAGTCTGCTGAACTTTGCTTCTCGCAGCCCTGAGAATCTGGAGATTCTTCTCGTTTGGGTACTTCTTGTACTCAGCAAGTGCTGAGCGCTTGGCTTCAATGACGGGGGTCATCTCGGTCAACTTGGCATCAAACCAGTCCTGTGACTTCGAGGTCTTCCTCCCAAAGGTAGCCAAGGCTGTGTGGTGGATGGTGTTTCGCAGCTCTTCCCACTTCTGCTTTGCAGATTCTCCTTCTTGTGGTACACCAAGTTCCTTCTCAAAGGTGGAGGCAAACTGCTCAACAAGTTCTGGTTGAGCCATCTTGCTGGTGTCAATCCGTGCTTTTCCAGGCTGTCTAGCACGATGGAATTTCTTCAGCTGCAGCTTGACCTTGCAACACACCAATGAATGGTCTGTGTCGCAATCTGCACTCTGGAACGAACGGGTGATTAGCACGTTCTTCAGTGAGGTGCGCCTGGTCAGGATCAAGTCCAGCTGGTGCCAGTGCTTTGAGCGCAGATGTTGCCAGGAAACCTTGTGTTGGGGCTTGGTCTTGAAGAACGAGTTTGTGATGCACAGATCGTGATATGTGCAGAACTCGAGCAGCCGCTGTCCGTTGTCGTTCATTCTGCCCATGCCAAAAGGTCCAAGACAGGATGGCCAGGAGTTGTGGTCAGCACCCACTCTGGCATTGAAGTCTCCAAGGAGAATGAGTTGTTCAGAGTTGGGGATGATCCTGACAGTTGTTGCGAGATTCTCGTAGAACTTGTCTTTTGCCTCTGGAGTGGCTGTCAGTGTTGGGGCATACACACTGACGAGGGTGACTGGGCCTTGAGTGGTGTTCAGGCGGAGGGTGAGGAGTCGTGCAGAGCCAGTGCTGCCCAGTTCCACCATCTTCAGCAAGGTGTTTTTCACTGCGAAGCCCACTCCGTGTTCCCTGTGTTCGTCACTGCCCTTTCCCTGCCAGTAGAACGTGTAGTCCTTCTCTCTCAGTGTGCCTGCATCAGCCAACCGTGTTTCCTGGAGAGTGGCGATATCCACTACCAGTCTCTTCAGCTCATTATTGATGATGGCAGTCTTCCTGGTGTCGTTGATGTCCTTGAGGTTAGCAGCGAGTCCTGTCATCATAGTGCAGACGTTCCAAGTTCCCAGTTTTAGAGTTGGTCTCTTTTGTTTTATTTTGTTTTATTGTCTTGCCTGGTGCGAAGGTTCTCAGCCTGTTGTTCGGATTTCTCCTCATCCTCATCATGGGCTGCACGGTGGCGCAGTGGTTAGCACTGCGGCAGCACAGTTTACCCTTGGCCGGGGGATTGTGGGATCGTGGGTTCGATCCCAGCCCCCGACCAACAGTGATCTGTGTGGAGTTTGCATGTTCTCCCCGTGTTGCGTGGGTTTACTCCGGGATTTCTCCGGTTTCCTCCCACATGCCAAAAACATGCATGTTAGGTTAATTGCCTGTTCTAAATTGTCCCTAGATATTTGTTTCCTATAGGCCCTTAGAATAGAGGGTTAGTATTAATGAAAGCGCTTTGAGTGGTCTTTGTGACTAGAAAAGCGCTATATAAGTGCAGGTTAGTTAGTTAGTTAGTTAGTCATCCCCATGCACCCAATGAGGAAAGCAAGCTGTGGCGGGACAACACCTTATTGGCTGGGGGCTGCCCAGCTTGAGGCGGGCGGTAGCTGTCCAGTGAGATCCGATGATCCCTCCCACCGTCGGGAACAACCCCTGGCGCCGCGCTCTACACCAATTGAGCGGTGGCTTATAACCGGTAACTGTCATTCCCCATGTTTTGTCTACGCCAAAGGCGAAGCTGGAGTGTCCTCTCCAGTGATCCGGTGTTCTACCTTCCAGCGTTGGGTGTTGGTAGGATTCAAGCCTGGGCAGGAAGATATGGAGGACAAGATGTTGCCCATGCAGCATGTCCCACCTCTCCACGTCACTGATGAATCCAAAGGAACAGCAGGGCTGCTACAGTTTGGCACCAGCGCCGTTGCAGGAGCTGCCAGAACGATGTTGAGCACAACATAGAACTGCCTTAGGGGCTCCGACTCCGGATTTTTCCTCAGGGTTGACTCCCGAAGCCTTTCCCGTGACCGGGTATGCCGCAAGGCAGCGGAGGTTTGAAATCAGGGTTTACCTTCCCCTAGATGGGCTACCTTCCCAGGTTGATGAGCCACCATCTACCCAAAGCATCTGGTTTTAAGGCGCCAGAGATCCGCCCTCGCCCCTTCTCCTATTAGTAAAAGCAGTTCCGCCGGGCTTAGAGACTAAACCACACGGGCAGGCTAGGAGTTGGACTTAGTTGTCAGAGGCTTTTCGAGACGCACGCCATAAGGAGCATTTTATGAGCACTGGGAGCTTAACCCCAGTGCTGCTCCTGGCTATGACAACCTTGGAATCTGATTTGGTGTTGAGCAGGAGGAGGGCCGTGGACAAGCGGAGGGGTCCCAGGTGACTGTGTCTCGGAGGGTTGAGTCGCTCAAGGCCGTTTTTTAGGACTCCCGGGCCGCTAAAAGACTCATAGTCTGTGACAGCAGCGGAAGATGTAGGGTGAAGTTGGAGAGGAGCGTATTTTTCTGCTGCAGTTCAACAGAGAGCCGTCGGATATCCTCCTCCAGGTCAGCAATTTTCCTTTGTGCTTTCTGCAGGAGAATTTTATCATCCCCAGGCACTGACATGTCCATTTTTGACTTTAAACACATAAGGAGTCCAGCCGTTGGGAGCTGTATGATCAATGTAGTTGATCAGTAAAGTTCTAGCTCCAGTTTAAAAAAGTTAATAGCACTAAGTAAAAAGTAAATATTAATAAAAGAGATAAAACATTTAAAATGGAGTAGGTAAAATAAATAAAAACAGATAAAATAACCAGTATGTGTAAGAGCAACCGAGTTTTCAAACAGATGCCGACACATGCGCAGTCGGTTTGGTGGCAGGTGTGTGCTGTGTCACGATCTGAGTGTGGTGTGGTGTGTGTGTGATACCGTACCTGCCCACTGGCGTGACGTCAAGTGGGCACGGCCCATTGTGTGTATAGTTTTGTGTGTGTCTAATACAGAGTAGGTCGCTGTTCAGTTCAACACATCTCCTGTCTCACGTTATTCATACATAACACTTTGGTGACGAGGATAATTATGACAGCGTATGGACTACCTCAACCCCTAGTGCTGTTTCTGGAGTACATGGGAGAGCCGGTGATCCTGTGGCTGAAATGGAGGGCCATGTTTGAGGGTTACATCGGGGCGCTGGGCCTAGGTGGACTCGACGGGAGAAGACGACAAGCGCTCCTGGCCCATCATCTCAGTGCAGAGGGCCGAAGAATTCTCGGTACATTGGGAGAGACAGAGCACTATGAGGATGCTGTTGAGCAGTTGGCCGAATTTTGCACCGGACAGACGAGGACCACATCGCTGTGGGTGGTGGGAGTGTTGCCGCCAAACGAGGCTAAGCTAGTTAGCTCGGAGAAGCTATCGGCACAGTCAGTGTCTATGGACGGGCTAGCCACGAAGCTAACTGCGCACCAAAAGAGGGCTCCAAGCTACCAGCTGGGCATCGAGGTGGGACCGGGGGAGTCCATGGTCACTGAAGACAGCGGGCCAGCCATGAAGTGCAGGAAGGTGGAGCGCTGATGAGTTGGATGGCACGGTGTGCAACGACAGTGGAGAGGGAGAGCAGCAGCAGTCATCGCCGCAGCTGGAGTCTAGGCAGCGGGAGAGCAGGACCATGGCGGCTGAGGGCCCCGGGGAAGAGCAGCAACAGTCGGGCGCAGAGACGACACAGCAGAGCACCTTGGACGAGGGTGCTGAGAGCAGCGACGAAGTATCTGGGTCAGACAGTGGCGTCAACAGGAATTACGCTGAGAGCCCCAAGGGAGAACAGTTATGACCGGACACAGAGACAGCACAGCGAAGCACCAGGGACGAGTGTGCTGGGAGCAGTGACGAGACACCTGGGTCGGAGAGTGATGCTGAGAGCCCGGGGGGAGAGCAGCTGCAGCCAGACATGGAGTCGACGCAGCAGAGCGCTTGGGACGAGGGTGCTGAGAGCAGCGAAATGCCTGGGTTGGAGAGTGACGCCGACAAGAGTGAAGCTGAGAGCCCCGGGAGGGAGCAGCAACAGCAGCTGTGCACGGAGGCAGCGCAGCAGAGCGCCTCAGAGGACAGGGAGGAGGCGCACCGTAGAGGTCGGGCAGTGTCTCAGTACCGGAGCTCAATGTGCTCTGCACATGGGCGCTGGGCGGTACGGCAAGGTACCTGACGCAGCGAGTGGTGCAGATGAGTGGGCTTCAGGTCTCCCCGGAGTTCGGCCACAGGGGGCTGGAGTGTTTAGAGCCACGACAGCAGTGTTGAAGGTGGTCAGGAGCGGACTGACGAGCATGGAGGGACGGTGTGCCGGAGAGCAGCATGGCGGGTCCCGAGGAATGACGCAGTCAGTGGTGAAGAGGGACATTATGGTAAGAGAGATTGTTTTTAATCTCGGAGGTGGACGGCGGCCACAGGCACACATGTCATGGGGCTGCCCAGGGCCTCCGAGCTGGTCGTATCTTCAGCGGCCAGGGGTGTGTCTGATTTGGGGCTGCCCTGGGCCCCCGGGCCGGTTTTACCGCTGGCTGCCAGTGGACAGAGGTGTGACTAGAACACTATTTATGTAAATATGTATATATGCTGCTGGTGTGCATGCAAGTGTGTGTGATATGGGATTATTTTATATATTTTAGAGACGTGGTCCAAATTTTGTTATTCTTTTGGATGAGTGTGTTAGGATGTTTTATTACAGTTAATTATTCCTCATTCCCTTAGTGCGTGATTTGGGTCCTAAATTGGGGAGGGTCTCAATTGTGTGTGTGGTCTTACACTTTTGTAAGGGGGAGGGGAATGTGATGTAGTGTGTGTGTGATGCCATACCTGCCCACTGGCGTGACGTCAGGCAGGCACGGCCTACTGTGTGTATAGTTTTGTGTGTGTCTAATAAAGAGTAGTTCGCTGTTCAGTTCAGCATGGTTCCTGTCTCACATTATTCATACATAACAATGAGCACAGGGGGATCCCGCCGTGCTCTGTCTCTTTGGCTATTTTTCTATATTTGTATGGTGTTGTATTTTTGAGTTCTAATTCCTGTTATTTTATCTTTGGTTGATTTTCTCATATTCTGTATTGTTTCTTAGTATGATTTATTTTCCTGTTTATGTTCATTGTAGTTTTGTTATTTATATATTTGGGTTTACTTGTCTTTATTTGCCATCACATCATATTCACATCCTGTTGTGTTTTCTCTCTCCCTCTCCCTCTGTCAGTGGCACTTCCGTTTTTTTTGCTCTGTTGTGGGCGGTGCTCCTGTCAGCTGTCAGTCCCGTCTTCTCCCTCTCATTACTCCCAGCTGATCTCTGTTGTAATCATTGTTTCCTCTTGCCCGCTCATGTGATCCACACCTGCCGTCACTTGTTATTATTTGTTTTTAGGCCTATTTAAGGTAGGCTGTTATTTTCTTCCCTCATTGCCGGAGTCTCACCTACTCGTCTCCACCAGAACCCTGCCTCTGTTCTGGTGAGTTCTTTGTCGTCCACTTATTCTTCTGTTTCTAAGTTTGTTTTGTGATCAGTTTGGATTTTCTGTTGGTGCACTGTTTGGGACTTTTGTGTTTTTGTCAATAAATATTACAAACTGCAGTTTAGGGCATGGGTCTCGCCTCTCTACCCC
Organism: Pholidichthys leucotaenia; assembly: GCA_020510985.1. Taxonomy (NCBI): domain Eukaryota; kingdom Metazoa; phylum Chordata; class Actinopteri; order Cichliformes; family Pholidichthyidae; genus Pholidichthys; species Pholidichthys leucotaenia. Next base: position 174,954,129 of record CM035839.1, on the reverse strand, counting down.
GAGGGGCAATTCATGACAGATGACTTCCATTAACATGAGTTTGAATGTGATTAGTTAATTCTGAACACAGCCACATCCCCAATTATAACAGGGTGTGCATATTTATGCAGTCAGGTTATTGGAGGTTTTTTATTTTTTCCCCTTAAAAGATTTCAGTTTGTTTTTCAAGTGGGTTGTACTGGTTATAGGTCACATTAATGGTGGAAAATTTTTTATAATGATTTATCTTGGTCTCCTTTTTTTACATCACAAAAACCTGGCATTTGAACAGGAATGTGTAGACTTTTTATATCCACTGAAAATTAGAATGAGGGCATGAGACCCAGCCCACGACCTGACAATTTCTTCATTTCCTGGACCAGAATTATTAACCTCTGGAGCCTCATCTTTAGCCTGGTCTGCTGGTCCTTGGTTCTTCTTTAATTTAACTCCTCTCTGCATGTCTGTTCACTACTGGCCTGGAAATCCCACTGCGATCACCATTTGTAGAGTAGTCAGGCACAAGCATCAAGGAAGGTGCTAGTCAAGCAGACTCAGACAGCATTTTTTAAGTCCAAGAGATGCAGTTTTATTTACAGTGCTCTCCATTTAAAAAAAATTCAAAAAAATCTTAAATAAGGACAAACATGACTCAAAAAACTAAATCAAACTAAACATATTAATGGCAGCACAGCCTCACTTCTCTCTCCAGAGGGACAATCCAAATGGATATACAGTATATAGGCTTCCCAAGTGACACCAACTGGACCTAATTATACCATTGACTACAGTGGATGGACCTTCATATTGCATTAGGATCCAAACTACAGTATAATCTAAATAATTTAGTGATAAACTCATTTACATAGCTAACGTATAGTGAATATAGTGAATTTAGATATAGTGGACTATATAATAAACTCAATATAATAATAAAACAGCTTTCAGACACTACTGGGCTTGTTTTCACTGCAGGGTTTAATGATGTCACCATGGTGAGACAGTAAAACGTAACAGACTAATGGTGGTAAAAAATGAATACCTGTATGGAATTTGTAGTAAATATGTATTAAATCAAATCAAATCATTTTTGCTGAATTAATAAATATAAATACCTTAAGGTAGTTTATGTTGTGATGTGAAGCTCTCCTCTCACTGCTCTGTTAGCTGTACACTGCATTATGGGATATATTGGCTACTGTAGTGACTATTATGTCAGTAAACGAGGGCCAATGATGAGACTGAAGGTGGAACTGAACACGACTTTATTATGGACTCAATGCACAGTACAGACACTCCCGTCAGGCAGAGGTGAGGTCAAAGGGAGCGTCCCTCTTCCGCACAGCCCTCTTATACTCTGGGTGGCAGTGGAACCGGAAAGGTAGAACCACCACCTGTGTCACACCATAATATGTCCTAAGAACAACACAACATTGTCCCCCCCCTTCAAAATGGTCCAAAAAATACACACAATTAAGATCCTCCCCGATTTGGAACCCAAAACATGCGCTAACTCAGACAGAAACAATTAAGGCCTAACCATGCACACAAAACAACTAAGGCTACGGTCACACTGCAGGTCTTGATGCTCAATTCCGATTTTTTGCCGAGATCCGATTTTTTTGTGTGGGTGTTCACATTATTATTTAAATGCGACCTCCATCAGACTCCAGTATGAACGATCTACAGCTATGAAGTGACCCGAATGTGCAGAAGAAAACGTAACATCAGAAAACGTAACATCAGGAAACGTAACATCCTGTTTGGGGGACAGAACTTCTTACCCTGATGCGGCGCAACAAAATAAAATGTTAAAATCACCAGCTCCCTTCCTCTACACACCAGATGACCGCTGTGATCAGCTCCGCTTTAACAGAAATGATCAATTAAACAACTCTCTTTAAAATGAGACCCCATGTCTCAATGGGATTACCTATATAAATATGGTTAATAATAAATAATCCTCACGATTACAATAGGGCTCTCGCCCACTGATGTCAGTGGCTCTTGCCCTAATAAACTGCACGGCTCGTACCAGCGGCGAAACACCGGTCCTGCACAGGAAGGAGGAGCCATCAGAGACTCCCCTCTCCTGTGTGCCCTCCTATCTGTGCCATTCTGCTCCACAGTCATGTCCATGTTAACTTTACATTTTAGATATTACAGCAGCCAGGACTCACGGTGTGCCGTTTACAGGGAAAAAGGAATTTGCAGCATCCAGTAAATGTGCCATTAGTGCACTTGCTTGTCTGGCGGTTTCAGCCCCGAACCTCCCCCCGAAATTTTGAAGTTATTGTGCAGCCGGAGCTGACAAAACTACAATCCGATGATAAAGGGAAGAAGACTGACTAAAAAGAGAGCACAAATCAGCTGTGTTTGCCGTGCTTGCTGCATCCTCCACTGCAGAATTGTAGTGTCTGTCTCACTTCAATGAGAAAAAAGTCGGATGAAATGCGATATGACAGTTCAGACTGAGGTCGCTTTGGAAAATATCAGATACGTATCCGAATTAGTACCTATGAAAGTGGCCTGGGTCTGGTGTGAAAAAATCAGATATGTGCTGTTCAGACAGTCATTAAAAAATCAGATATGGGTCACATTTCAGAATTGAGCATTAAAACCTGCAGTGTGACTGTAACCTAAGGCTAGGGGGGAACAGGTGGACTACCATTCCACCCCCACGCGGCCAGACGGATTATTCTGCCGTCTCTGCTATAATATAGTCCATTAAACAAAACTGCCGTGTTCCTAAAATAAAACACAAAACACCAAAATAATCCCATTAACAAACCCAACATACAGCTTAATTATTAACCATACCAACCCCATGCAATAAACACATCACCCCCAAACATCAGTCTGCCCCATCCGACAGCTCCCCTCCGGTGCACCTTCTTCTCTTCAAGCCCAGGGATGGCTCGCGCCGCAGCCCAGACACCTCCTTCTTCTGCGTGGCACGATGCAGCTCGTTGGGATGCCACCATGAACCGTCAGATGGCTGAAGGTAGCCATCCTCCCAAACAGCCACCACCTGCAGCCACCCCTGGTCATCTTGTAGCTTATGTTTGCCCAGAACTCCTCTCGACCAGGCCTCCTCTCTGGGTCGGGCCACATCAGCGACCCCTAGAGGAGCCCGTCTTGGCTTCCAGTGTCCCTGTGTGGCACGTCGTTTTATCGTGCCAGCCATTTTGACCCCTTGCTCCTTGGTACCTCCCAGCCGATCTCCAGAAGAAGAATGGGTCATCCACTCGGCTCCACCTGCCATCACGGGGGTCCCACCATGCCGACCAGTTCCCTCAGCTAGGGTTACTTGGGTCCTGGCACCAGAACCCTCCCGCGATGGCCCTGGGTGGGGTTGGTCCTGCTCATCTTCCAGAATATTAGGCCAAGGTTCGTCCCATACAGCATCATCCACCACTCACGGAACCAGCCGGTCCCACAAACCACGGCCCACCCACTCCTCTCCTACACCACTGGTGATGGTGAAGCCCAGTCCATAAAAAAGGTCACAGCCCATAATATTCTCCCCACTGGCCATCACCACAAATTGCAGGTTGGACACCACCACCGACTTGTACCGAGCCATCAGTTCCACGGATCCTATCGTGGCCAACCTCTTTCCATCATACCCACACAGCGGCGCTGAATGACCTCTTATTCGGTAATATGGGAAGAAACTCCTCACAGTGGGCCAATTCAACACGGACCTCACCGCGCCCATGTCAATCAGCAGCGGCACCTCCACCCCATCCAATTTCATCATACAGTACATACGACCATTGGTGCTCAGGGAGACAGTGTGGATGAACGTAGGAGTTGGAGCGGGGGAGTCCACTTTGTGTCGCTGTTCCCCTCATTCGAACCTCTTACAGGCTCTGGCAAAATGATGCAGAAGTCCGCACTTGCCGAAGTGTTTTCCTCTTGCTGGACACTCTCTAGCCTTGTATCGGTGCTTGGTGGACCCACAACCCAAACACCTGGGCGATCCCAGGGCGGACCTTATCTTCACAGCAGTAGCGTACTCCTCCATATCCTGCACGCTATCATCGCTGTCTGGGTCCACAGCCTGTGCCGTTGACTGTGATTCATACTGGTGGAGTGTAGCTCTCTCACCGAGGTCACACAGGGTATCTGCAGATTTAAGGAAGTTAAATTTAAGACTTTTTAAGACCATTTTTAAGGCCACTTTAATCAAATTTAAGACCTTTCATCTGCAAAATAGCAAAAAGTGTGACCACATTGCAAATAGTTTTGTCCACAGATTTAATGGAACTGAAAGTGCTGAAAAATAAACATCAAGATCACAACTCTGTAGGCAGAACACAGGCAACTTGTAACAGTCTGAATGATCTGACAATCTTTCAAACAAATATGAAAACGTGCTTGTAGCATTTGACAAAAACAAACATTAAAGAACATTACACAACAAGTTCTCTAAACTGAATATAGGGGCTCTCCCATGCTCTCCTCACTCCCATAATTATGGCATGGATCTGAGTTCTGTAGCCTTTGTCTCCAGCTCTGCTTCCACTTGTTTTAATTCGCACAGTTTTTCTTTGTATCTCTTCCTCAGCGTGTTTGATTTTGTGATGAGCTGGGTCATTAAGGTTCCAGTCTTTCCTTCAGCTTCTTCTGCAAGCTGATCAGCATCCCTGTGTAGGCTGGTGGATAACTGGATCAGTTTGCCTCTTTTTCTTAAGCTCCTCTAAGTTTTCCTCTGCAGCTTTCCACTTCTGTGCCTGGACATCAGTGATTCAATTATGTACAGTGTGGAGGCCACAACTCCCCACCACAATCAGCTGAGCCCCCCCACACTGCTCTTGTTGAAGCAGTTCCAGGAACTTTCAGTTGACATTGGGTCCATCCATGGAGACTGAGAGCAGCTTTTGCAAGTCCAGCTGCTAAGTACATTCCTGAAGACGAAATGAGTGTCATTTATCAAGCAGAGTTACAAGGTGCTTAACATGTAGAAATAAAATAGCAGTTAGGAAAAGAATGAAGTACATAACAGTTGCATAAAAATTAAGTATATAATAAAACAGAAATATATATATATATAACAACAAGTAAACAAACTGATGGGCATACCTGCTGCATGGCAATGCCATGTGTAATGTCGAACACAAATGTGACATTTTCAGAAATGTTCTTTTTAAATGTTTTAACACTTAATTTTTCAGTTGAAAAATAAAAGTTGTTCTTTATGAAGGATTAAAACAACAGAACTGCAATAATGGTAACATCATGTCATCAAGATATATTTAAACAGAACAACAAGCATCAACGATGTATAACACTTTTTCTTATAAGTGTTCTATTGAGAAAAAAAAAAGTTGTAGCTAGATTACTGGTAATTTCTTAGTGTGGGGTTCTTACTTACTTGAAAGTGGTGCAGTAAATACTGAGCTGTTCCGTGACCTATGAACTGGGAGCCCAGGTATCTGGATTGGACTCAATCATCTTTGAAGTAACGGACATGTAGGTCCAGCTGCTTCGTTTTAGTTGTTTGGTTGAGGGTTTCGTCAAACATCAAAGTAAAGCTGTCTTTGTTAACGTCGATGACGAGGAGTTTAATGATGTCTGGAGCCAAACCAAATTTTGAAATGTAGGCTGATTTGTCTTTACCACACGTAAAGTTTTTAGCGATTTCTGAGTCAGTAAACATAGCTCGGAAAATGTCTCCAACTCCTTCGTTGGCGTTATGTTTGGTTACTGTGTGCAGACACCACAGTACCTCTGCTTGAAGTGTAGCGGTGGACCCGAAGGTTGCTCTGAGGTCTGTTGCTGTGGCTGGAGCTGCTGTTGCTGCTGGCATCGGAGATGGAGCTGAAGTCTGTGGTACTGATGAGATGGAACAGTACTGAAAAATGCCAGGCGTTTGTTGGCCGGTTTTTGCAGCCATTTTGTGCTTCTCGCTCTGCATATGCGATTCCACAGCTTTAATTCCCATCAAACCGAGTTTAAAGAGCTTCTTGCACAGCGTACAACGGGTCTCATAGTTATTTCCTTGAACTGGTCTTAACCATGCCGCAAATGTCGGTTTATCCATCCAGCTAAGATTAAATTTACATTTCCCCATGACTGACGTTGCCAGCTGCTAACTTGTAAACCTGAAAGTAGCCCCCTCCCCCCACAAACGAATGACTGCTGTTGGTTCCACTCCGTAGTGCTAAAATGCAGAGCAGTAATTACAAATTTGCCAAATTCTTTACAAAAATTTCACTGTACAATGAAAGAAAACATTGAAATTTTGTTCATTGTGTTTCTGGCATTTTTAAGACCTTTGAAAGGCGGATTTAAGAATTAATTGTCATTTTTAAGGATAATTAACGCCTTAATTTTGGAAAAACACATTTAAGATTTTTTAAGACTTTTTAAGGACCCGCGGACACCCAGTCACATGACAGTTTGTCCGCTGCTTCACACTGCAGAGCTATCTTGACAGCTAATGTCACTTCACTGGAGTGCATGAGCAGCCTCGACCATGCCGTCAAGCAAAGCGTGTGCTCCACCAACTGGTCGCCGACCATCTCTTCCTCCAATGCTCCAAACTGGCAGTCCCCGACCAGCCGACGCAGGTCCGCAACATACCGTTGTACTGACTTGCTGGTCGGCTGGCCGTGCTGCCGAAACTGAACCCTCTGGATGATGATGTTCTCAGGGGCGCAAAAATGTTGCACCATTAGGTCAACAACGTCCTCAAAGCTATCACTAGCACCCAAGGTAGCAAGGATATGCTGTCCTTCCATACCCAAATTATGAACCGATATTGCCCAAGCCCACATCTCCTTCAGTTCACCAAGGTTTAGAGCCACCAAGTAGTTCTGGAAAGTGGTGAACCATCTCGTCCAAGGGACCGGTGGCTCACCGGGAAGCTCCAGAAATGGCCGAATGGTAGTGACTCCTGCGTCCATACTTTTATCCTCGTCGCCAAATGTTATGTCGGTAAAAGTCAATGACAACACTGAAGTGGGAACTGAACCCGACTCTATTATGGACTCACTGCACAGTACAGACAGTCCCGTCAGGCAGAGGTGAGGTCAAAGAGAGCGTCCCTCTTCCGCACAGCCCTCTTATACTCCGGGTAGCGGTGGAACCGGAAAAGTAGAGCCACCACCCGTGTCACACCATAATATGTCCTAAGAACAACACAACAGTGACCATCTGTTGTACACTACTTTTCAAAATGCATTGTGAGATATTTTGAGTGTACTATATAGTGAATGAAATTTTCAGTTAAGATCTTGAACAGCACTACAAAATGGGTGATTCACTATACAGTACACTATATGGGGAAGGAATGAACATTTCGAACATTCATTCATTCATTCATCTTCTTCCGCTTAATCCTTTTCGGGTCGCGGGGGGGCTGGAGCCTATCCCAGCATCTTTGGACGAGAGGCAGGGTACACCCTGGACAGATCGCCAGTCCATCGCAGGGACAACACAAAGAAAGAGACAACCATTCACTCTCACAGTCATATTGAACATAGCACAGGAAATTCAGGACGTGCCCCTCCCCAAACAATTCCTGCATGATGGATGAAAAGAAGGTAAAGATGAGTTTAACGATAAAACAAACATTTTCAATCTGCAACTTAATAAAGTGATTTAGAGTAGCTTAAGGCTATGTGTTTGCTTTAACTTATTCCAATACTTTGATGTAAACAGTAACATAAGACTAACACAAACAAACCTGGGATAGTAAGTGATAGAATGTTACATAAGCACTGGCAAATTAAAGTAAACAAGCACAAAATAAACACCTGGTCTAATGCATATGTTAATGACAGAAGTGGTGAGTAGAAAAAGGTTCTCACACACTTTGTTACAACGTGGCATTGTCTGCCAGTACAAGTCCCACGAATCCTGTCTTAAATGCAGTTTGCTTGCTTTTTCTTGGTGTCTTCAGAAGAAATAATGTCAACCATCACATACTATGGGTGCGGAGGTGGATATAACTCAGTGGACATGTCTTAAAGGGGTGGTGGACACGTCTTAAAGGGAAGCTCAATATGTCACGAGACTGAGCGCGGTTATCACCGAGCTCAGGCTCTTAATTTATTTCTGAATATTTTCTGTATTTTTCCAGATTTGTGTTGTTTTCCTGTGTTTTGAGTTATAGTGTTTCCTAGGTGGTTTATCGTTCTGCTAGTTATTTATGTCCTTAATATCACTTTTATTTTATCAGCCTCTGTAGTTAGGAATTATATTTTTGTTTCTGTATAACATGAGTGCCTTACCTTCCCTTCCAGACACCCCCATCCTGTTATTTTCTCACTGTCTGATCCTCAGTCGTCCCAGCTGTGAGTTATTGTCTATTTAGGTCACCTGCCCGCTCATACTGCCCGCACCTGCCGCCCATTGTGTCATCTTATTCCCCAAAATATTTAAAGACTGTCAGACTGCCTTCTCACTGCGGCAGTCTTAATTATCCTCTATCTTCACCTCCAGAAGCCCTATCCTGCTTTGGCGAGTTTTTCCTGAGATAATTCCTGTCTGTAAGTTTTTCCTCTATGGTTGTTTTTGGATTTTGTGTTGTGCACCTCAGAATTTTGTGTTTTTCTGTAATAAATCCTACAAATTGCAGTTGGTGTGTGGGTTTGTCTTTCTCTGCCCAGAGGGGCAATTCATGACAAAAAAATTTCTGGATCCAGATCGTGATCTGGATCACCACCAAAATCTAATCATCTGTTCCCTGTGCCATTACACACCTTTCCTGAAAATTTCATTAAAATCCGTTCAGAACTTTTGGAGTAATGTTGCTAACAGACAAACCAACCAACCAACGTTGGCAAAAACATTACCTCCTCATTTGTCAGAGGTAAAAATTACAACCTCCTTGGTGATACTCATGTACACACACACACACACACACACACACTTGCACTTAAATTATACAATCAGAGTTGGGTAGGGGAGATCAGAAATTGTACCCAAGTGTTACCTTATGAAATTAATTACTCAAGTATAAGAGTAGTGGCCCAAAAAATTGTTAAAAAGTTACTTGAGATGTGGTTTTAGTCTTGAGAGTTTGAGAGATTTTCTTCTAAATTTGACAGTTTTCTTGTAAATTGACTATGTTTTCATTGTAAATTTTAAATAATTTTTTAAACCTAAATTTGCAGCGTTTGCCCTCATTACTTGTGTTTTTCCCCTTGTAAATTTAGGACTGTTGTACATTTCAGACTTTATTCTCATACATTTGTGAGGTTTTTCTTAAACATTTCAGACATTTTTCTTGTAAATGTATTATTTTTTTCCCCATCAATTTGTGTTTTTTATTTTTAATCCTAAATTTATGTTATCATGGATTTATGTATTTCCATGAAAAGTCTGTGGTAAAATTGTGACTTTTTCACATACAGTATATGTGAATGTTAATTTGCAGAGCCAGAACAGAACAAGGAGTTCAATTCTGATTTTGAAGAAATAAAATTAAGAGAAAAACTATGTTTAATTCAGTAAAATTCATTAAAATGAACAAAAAATGCAATCACCTCTGTTATAATATAAGAATTTCATGGCTTCACCCCCCACCCCTTGGAGAAAACGTCTGCTGTTTTGAAACCTAAATGTTGGCAGGTATGCATCCTCTACTCTTACAAAATAAATTCAAGCAGACCCAATTTTTTTCATCATTTTGTACAACAATAATAAAAGCTAAGACTGGCATCATACTGTACATCCTAATGTGCTGCTGCAGGCGGCCTGGTCCCTCACACTCTCCTGCTGTACGGGGAAGGCATAAATATCAATGCTAGGAAGGGAGGAGTAATATAATCTGACACTGCAATCACTTACACTCAGAAATTTTATTATTTATAAATTAATTAATAAAACAAAGTTAATCAAAGTATGGATTCAATCGCACAGGTAGACCAACATCTGCATGTGGTGGGAAAGAATCAGGTGCCGTACTGTAGCAGAAGCATGTCTATTTTCTTACTTAATTTTCCCTTTTCTAAATGTCACTAAATGACACTCGTTTTTATCCCTATTTTCTACAGCAAACACGTCCCTTGTGGAAGTAAACCATAGTAACAGTCTCCCTCTGCTGGACGTCAAAAGTAAGACATCTACTGTAAAAGAAAGGGTGGTTGAGTTGCCAAAAAACAAACAATTGCAATAAAGGAAATGTCAGAGAACAGCATATTTTTCACAAATCCGCAATACTGTGTCAGGAAATACCAACTAAAATTACTGTTATGTATATTATTTGACATAATTAGTGGGTATCAAACATAACCAAATGTTAATTTTGGTTATAGTGTGGCGGATGAAAATAAGTGTACCCAGTGTGGAGGCACGGAATAAGTGCAGGCACGGCGAACTGAAGTTTAAAAGGGTATTTTATTCATCCACCATCACGAGACTCACTCCAGTGCTGTGGGAGCGCGCTCGAGCGAGCCCTGTGTCTCTAGTCAGCAAACAGGCAATGCGAGCAGTAAGAGAGTGAGCAAGCGATATTCAGTCACTTATATACCCAGCTAGACAATGCATGCATGGCACATTAGCATCACAGTACAGCAGGAATGCATGGGACATTTACATGAGAGTCACACATATCAATAGCAGGATTACTGGCAGGAAGGAGAGGCTGCCTATTGATACAGTCCATACATCTCACTGTTCTGCTAATTGCTCCAGCTGAGCGCTCTGCTTGACCCGAAGGCTGTGGGGGTCACCCACAATAGCAGATTTAACTTTGCTTTAAGTTTAAATGGTGCAGTTAATTTGTATTCTGCAGAAAAATCTGCTGGCTATGGAGCGGCCATAGTAGCTGCTATCTGCTTTCATTCTACTGTCTTAGTATAATGAGGTAATTAATGTGTTATCACAGGGTTGTTATCTTGTGATTACTGGATAAATTAATGCATTGTCATGGGATAACAAGGGCTGTTTTCCCATGGTAATGAGGTAACAAAATCCATTTTTAAAACAATTGTCTGCTTTAACAGAAAACAAAACTACACATTTGAAAATTTATTTACTGTCCAACTACGAATCCTCCCAAACTGTGTGGCATTGATCTTGAAGGGCTAAATGTGTGTGATCGTGACCCAGACACTCTTTCAATTTCTCCACAGTAGTGTTGCAGTCTAGACCATATCAAGATCAGAGTCTCCCAAGACCAAGACGAGACCAAGTCTTAATCTCCTTGACTTGGTCTTGGGAGACTCTGGTCTTGATGAGGTCTAGACTGCAACACTGCTGTGCATACTGTGCACTACTCAGCATGAAACAACCTACACTGTGTGCTAATATGTCACTGACTGGATTAACTGAAATATGTCTATACTCTTGTTTTTTCAACACTGTTGTTAAAAAACATAAATAAAATGTGTCATAATCTGGGCTTGATCATAGGATCAAGCCCATGCTTTATGTTCATTCTAGTCTTTGTTTTCCTTGTTATGATTGTTATCATTTGCATTATGTGTCTCCTGTGTTTCCCCTGGTCTGCTGTGCTCATCCCGTTTGTCCTCATTGTCATTATTATGGTCAAGTGCATGTACTTGTCTCCCTATTGTCTCCAGCTCCTCATGTTTCCATATCCATAGCCATTTCCTCACGTGTGCACTGTTTAGCCCTTGATTGTTCTCCCCAGCTGTCCTGCGTCTGTGATCATTAGCTACTCTGTTGTCTGTGTCTGTTTCAGTTCTCTGTGGCGTCATTAATGTTATCATCCTTATGGTCTTGCTTCCCGTGGTAATTTCCATGAGTTCTTGTGTCCCTGTCATAAACCGGACCGGCAGGGAAGGAAGGAAGACCCAAGCGCTGAACTGTAAGTTGCTGACATTTGATAACAAAGACACAAAAATATAACAAGACAAACACTTAAACTGGCAGAATAACAGGGAGATAACAGTGTGCGGAAATGCCGGAGAGTCTGGGCCAGCACCACCTGCTCGTCTTCCAACACGTGAGCGGGCTTAAGCCTATCTATGCAGATGGTTTTCCTGCGCCCCCTAAAATCCAAAACAAAATGTTTTGCACCCCTTTCCAATACCCTAAAAGGGCCGTTGTACAGCGGACGCAGTGGAGTCCTGTGGGCATCATGTCTGATGAAAGTGAACTTGGCATGCTCCAAATGCTTTGGAACAAAAGCACGGGGGAAACAATGTTGCACTGGCCTTGGAACGCTAACTGATTCGACCCTAGGAAAAAAGTGTGCAGATGAGTCAATGCCGGGCGTGAGACTTTCCAGCAAAAATTCTCCTGGAACCCACAACGGCTGACCAAAAACAAGCTCAGCCAGGGAAGCGGCAAGATCCTCCTTGGGCGCGGAGTGTAACCCAAGTAGGACCCAAGGGAGGCGGTCGACCCAATTTGCGTCGGTCAATGAGGCTCTAAATGCAGCTTTAAGTGACCTGTGGAACTTTTTGCACAAACCATTAGCCTGTGGATTGTATGCGGTGGTACGGTGAACTTTGACCCCCAGGCTCTCGGCCATGGTGGACCAGAGTTTCAAAAGGAACTGGGGCCCCCTATTGGAGATAATGTCTGACGAGGAACCAAAACACGCAACCCAGGATGACAAAAACGCATGGGCTACATCATCAGAAGTGGAAGCCAAAGGGACTGCCTCTGGCCAACGAGTGGTGCGGTCCACTATCATCAAAAGGTGTGTGACACCTTGCATCGGTAGAAAGGGGCCTACTAAGTCCACATGGACATGGTCGAATCTCCTGCTTGGAATCCGAAAGGTTCAAAGGGGGCCCTGGTGTACCTCTGAACCTTAGCCCGTTGGCACGCAACGCAAGCTGCAGCCCACTCCTTCATGTCCTTGCATAAGTGGGGCCAAACAAATTTGAACCCCACCAGCTTAATCAAAGCACGTACGCCAGGGTGTGAGAGAGAGTGAACGGACTCAGAAACACAGCAGCACCAAGAGATTGGAACAACCGGGTAGGGACAGCCAGTGGAGATGTCGCAAAGCGGGGGGGACAACCCTCTTGCACTACCTTGCTCTCTAGTCTAAAGCCTGTACCTGTGGAATGGAACACGAGAATGTCCGTGTCTCCTGGTTGGTTGCCGGCCATGGCGTAAAAATCAATGCCCAAGTAGACTGGAGAGACCAGCATGCCACAATGTTGAGCCTGCCAGCCACATGCTGAATGTCAGTAGTGAACTCCGATATTGTGGCTAGATGACGTTGCTGACGTGCTGACCATGGTTCTGAGATTTTAGACATCGCGTAAGTTAGAGGTTTGTGGTCAACAAATGCAGTAAATACGCACTCTTCAAGCCAAAACTGGAAGTGGCACAATGGCCAGGTGGAGAGCCAATTACTCTGTCGAAAGTGCTGTACTTACAATATTGTTGCGCAGTGTGCGGCTGAAAAAGGCAAGAGGTTGCCATGAACCAGAGATGTACTGTTCCACCACTGCCCCGACCACAATGCGCAGACACATCTGTAGTTAGCGCAATCCATGCCGATGGGGACGAATGGGCCAGCAAAGCCACATTGGCGAGCGCAGCTTTGGGGCCCGAAAACGCATGGACCCGATCAGGGGTCCAGTCGATGCCATCCATGGGTTTCTTCGTCTTGAGCGTTGTAAAGTGGTTGTTGCAGCTGGGCTGCCCGGGGAAGGAAACGGTTGTAAAAATTAACCATCCCCAAAAACTCCTGCAATGCCCTCACAGTCTGCGGACGTGGGAAATCAGACACTGCCCGCACCTTATCCGACAGTGGAACCGCGCCCTCAGATGAGATACGATGGCCCAAGAAATCAATTTCAGGCAACCCGAACTGACATTTTGCTGGATTAACTATCAATCCGTGTGCCTCCAGCCGCTGGAAAATTTGCTTCAAATGAGAGAGGTGTTCCTCCTCAGACACACTAGCCACCAGAACGTCATCTAGGTAGACAAACACTAATGGCAAATCACAGAGCACCGCGTCCATCATCCTCTGAAAAGTCTGAGTCACACCCTTAAGCCCGAATGGCATGCGAAGAAACTCAAAAAGGTGAAATGGTGTTATTATCGCCATTTTTGAGACATCTTCAGCACGCACCGGGACCTGGTGGTAGCTGCGGACCACATCCACCTTCACCTTAGAAAACATAGATAGTCTGGCCAAGTGCACCAAAAAATCCTGAATGTGAGGGATGGGATAACGGTCGTGCTCCATGATGTTGTTCAAGAGACAGAAATCACTGCAACGGCTGCCACGAACCATCAGATTTGGGCACCAATTCACTTCAATTCAATTCAATTCAGCTTTATTTATATAGCACCATATCACAACAGAAGTCATTTCATAGCACTATCAAAAGTAGGGAAAACCCCACAATTGCAGAAAGACCCAGCAATCAGACGATCCCCTGTGAGCAAGCACTTAGCGACAGTGGAGAGGAAAAACTCCCATTTAACAGGAAGAAACCTCTAGCAGAACCGGGCTCAGGGAGGGGCAGTCATCTGCTGTGACTGGCTGGGGGTGAGGGCATAGAGAAGAAGAAAAGAACAGACATAAAGAGAGCAAACGTTAATGGTGAGAAGCCAAGTACATTATTGGAGATCACCCGGCAGTCTGAATCTATTAACAGCAAAACAAAAGGGGGGTTAAGAGACACAAGATCCCTCCCTAATCGTAGGCTATATTGAAAAGGAAGGTTTTTACCCTATTCTTAAAAACAGAGATCGAGTCTGACTCCCGGACCCAGAGTGGTAACTGGTTCCACAGGAAAGGAGCTTGATAGCAGAAGGCTCTGCCTCCCATTGTACTTTTGGAGATTCTGGGTATTACAAGTAATCCAGCATTTTGGGAGCGTAGTGCTCAGTTAGGATGATAGGGTAATATCAGATCTTTTATATATAAGGGGGCCTGATTATTAAGAGCTTTGTAAGTGAGAAGAAGGATTTAAACTTAATTCTAAACTCTATGGGAAGCCAATGAAGGGAGGCCAGAACCGGAGAGATATGATCTCTCTTTCTGGAACCCGTAAAAAATCTTGCAGCAGCATTTTGGATCAACTGAAGATTTTTCAAAGATATTTTAGGACAACCTGATAATAACGAATTACAATAATCTAATCTAGAACTAACAAAAGCGTGGATCAGTTTCTCAGCATCATTCAGAGGCAAGATACTCCTAATCTTGGCAATATTGTGCAGATGATAGAAGGCAGTCTTAGAAACAAATTTAATATGTGAATTAAAGAACAGATCTTGATCAAAAATAACTCCAAGGTTCCTCACAGAACTATTCAGAGTATAGAGGCATCCAAATTAAGAGTTTGATTTGGAAAGGTATTTCTAAGGTTTTTTGGACCAACAAAAATGACTCCAGTCTTATCTGGGTTTAATCGCAGAAAATTACAAGTCATCCAAGCTTTGATTTCCTTAAGACAGGCATCTAACTCGGCTAATTGATTACAGTCATCGGGCTTCATTGACAGGTATAATTGTGTGTCATCTGCGTAACAATGAAAATGTATACAGTGCTTTCTAATGATATTGCCTAACGGAAGCATATATAAACTAAAAAGAGTAGGGCTTAACACAGAGCCCTGTGGAACTCCGTGACTGAGCTTAGAGTTGGAAGAAAACTCATCATTGATGTGAACAAACTGAAGTCTATCGGACAAATAAGATCTAAACCACTGCAGCAAAGTTCCATTTAGTCCAACATAGTGTTCTAATCTATCAAGTAGAATGTCATGATCGATAGTATCAAAGGCTGCACTAAGATCTAAAAGGACAAGTACAGAAACAAGTCCATTATCAAATGCAATAAGGAGGTCATTAGTGACCTTCACTAAGGATGTTTCAGTGCTGTGCTAAACTCTGAACCCAGATTGAAACTCTTCAAATAAACCATTTCCCTGCAAATGGTCAAACAATTGCGCAGCAACAACTCTTTCTAAGCTTTTTGAAATGAAAGGCAGATTAGAGATTGGTCGATAGTTAGCCAGAACTCCTAGATCGAGCGCTGGCTTTTTTGAGTAAGGGTTTAATTACAGCAATTTTAAAAGCCTGCGGTACATAACCCAAAGTTAAAGAAGAATTAATTATATGAAGAATACGGCTACCAATAATACAATAATTGGGAAGACTATTTTAAATAACTTGGTAGGGATAGGGTCTAAAAAACAGGATGAAGACTTGGATGAGGAGATAATTTTATCTAACTCTAAAATGTCAATTGGAGTAAACTTATCTAAACAGATATCAACTGAAAGAGTTGTGGTAGTTGCTGTACTTAAGTTTACGGTGGGGAGAATCTGACTGATTTTATCTCTAATAGATAAAATTTTATGATTGAAAAAGTTCAAAAAGTTCTGACTAGAAAGCTCTGGGGGGATGCGAGGATTGACCGAGTCCTGACTCTTTGTCAGCCTGGCTATAGTGTTGAAAAGAAACCTGGGATTATTCTTATTCTCTTCTATTAATGCAGAGTAATAACTTGTTCTAGCTTTTCTAAGAGATTTTTTGTAAATTAAGAGATGATTTCTCCACGCTAAATAAAATTCTTCTAAATTAGTAGAATGCCATTTTCTTTCTAACTGACGAGTCTTCTGTTTGAAGCTACGAATTTCTGTGTTAAACCAAGGGGTTAGAAATCTTTGGTTAGACTTTTTCTTTTTTAAAGGGGCCACCAAATCTAGAGTATGATGCAGAGAGGCTGTAACACTATCTACCATGCTATCAATTGCGGAAGGAGCAGGCTCTCCGTCTTTTATTTCCATTGTGTTGACCCATGGTATAGAGGAGACAATCTGCAAAAAATTGGTAACAACGTCATCTGAAAGACATCTGCTGTAGTAATATTTTTCTTTAGGAGTCAAATAATCAGAAATAGTGAAATCAAAGGTTAACAGACAATGGTCTGACAGTACAGGATTATGAGGAGACACTACCAGATTTTCTATTTCTATACCATAAGTCAGAACAAGGTCCAACGTGTGGTGGAAATAATGGGTAGAATTTTCTACTTTCTGGGGAAAACCCCATTGAGTCTAAAATTGAATTGAATGCCTTATTGAGACAGTCACTATCTACATCAACATGTATATTAAAATCCCCTACTATAATTATTCTATCTGATTTCAGCACTAAATCAGCTAAAAATTCAGCAAATTTGGATAAAAACTCAGAGTAGGCCGAGGGAGGATGGCAAACTATGGCAAAGAAAACTGGGTTCAAGCCAAGATAGCCAACATGCCCCATACTGAGGACCAGGCCCTCAAAGGAATTAAAACATGATTTTTGCTTTACATTAACTAGTAATTTAGAATGCGAAATTGCCTCTACTCCACCTCCACGACCAGAACTTCTGGGATTATGATAGTTTAGATAACCAGAGGGAGTTGATTCATTCAAACCAACATAATCATCTTGCCCTAGCCAAGCCTCTGTAGAGGGTTGGAAATAGTTAATAGTTATGTAAGAGGTGAAAAAGACATTTGGATAAGAAAATTTAAGAAAAACAGGCACCCCTACAATTTTATGTTATTCCTTAATTGTTTATTTTTCTACAATGCATTTGTAATCCACCTGGTTCCATTATAACTCATGTGAGTTGAGTGCAGTTCCATATGCCGACCAATAGATGGCGCATGTCGCACAGTGATAGAGAGTAGACTCACGCACTGGAGTACGAAGAATAAAACTCCTTGTGTGAAATAACGAAACGTGTTTTGCCGATTCTCTATCACAGGTTGGTAAATACTAATAATTCAAGAGTGCAATATAAACTGTAAGAGTCCTAGGATGTCCGAGATTATATTGTGATAAGTGTGAGGCGAAAAGCGGGTTTGTAAGGGTATTTCTGTTAAAGTTGATGTGTTGTTGTATAAGCTAACCTGCTAATGTTATTGATCGAGTGTATGGGACGTGCCACAACAGTGAAATCCGCCCACATGTTGGAAACCATTTGCTTACTTTATTTAAAGACAGTTATGAAACAGTTTTCATACAGTACGACATTTACTGGTTTGATTTGTCACCAAGTGTGCACATTTCGGGGGTATTACCGAATACCAGGAATACTATTATAAGTGTGTTAGGTACACAGTGGCCAGGTCAGTGAATTGTTAAGAATAACACCACATGCTGTACATTTATGACAGTGCTTAAAATGATTAATGTAAATGTAAGTTCATGGGTTATTGTTTAAAATATAAACATTTGAACAAGTTAAAAGCTATATACATGGGAAGGAGATAAAACCAATAATTCATTCCATGTTAGAGTAATTTGTTAAGAATGAAGTATACAATTAATGTCAAATCGGAAATTGTGATAAATGGACATGATTGTGTTTTGTTTAATGGTGATGTGATCAGACAATAAGAGAGAAACTATGGACTTTGATAGTAAATACTAGTCAGTTGATGTTGGTCATGTGAATGACTTGGAAGAATAAAACTCCTTGTGTGAAATAACGAAACGTGTTTTGCCGATTCTCTATCACAGGTTGGAGAGTTAACTTCCACATGCATGTTTCCTCCTCCTGGGCCGCTACCCAGGGGAGCAACAATTTTGGGGGCTCGTCCGGGATTAGCGCCACCTACTGGTCTGGCACTAATCATTGAAGAACCAAGGGATGCTGACCACCTGTTCCTGAGCCATTGACCTAAGCGACTGACTACAGGAGACCACAGCCATGTCTGCTCCACATGATCTGAGATGGGAAATCCAGCAAGAGCTTCGCCAGCTGACCATTGCCCGCCGCAGAAACGTTCTTTACAAGCTGGCTGAGTCGTTCAAGGATGAGGTGGGAGAAGATTTGCCAGGCGCAGAATCGACCGAAGTGGAACTCTTCGACTTCATTGTTGACTCGCTGAGAAGTCCACAACTGAAGAGCCTTGAGGACCAGGGGATGTCTCGCCTGCTTGCTTTCCGTGACCTCATCATTGAACTACAACGGCCCACAGCAGCTGGAGAAGTGGATGCAGAGGTGTCACCCTACGATGATCCGGTCATAGTAGTTCCTGTGACCACTGGAGCTGCAGCACCATCAGGGAAGAACCATCCGACATCACCATCTGTAGTTCCTGACCCAGGGTTAGTCAGACTGACTGAACTTACGTCACTGTTGCCACGTAGAGAGTACAAGATTTATGGTGGTCAAATCTCTGATTTTGATTCTGACTTGAGTTACAATAACTTGTGCAAACAGCTTGATGAAGGGCTAAATGAAGGGTTCACAGAGGCTGAGGTTATCAGAACGGTGTTTAAGATAATTAAGCCTGGTACCTTTAAAGATATGCTTGTAACCAAAGATAGCCTTACTGTAGTTGAGTTAAAACGTTTCTTAAGGACACATCTACGCGAGAAAAGCAGCACTGAATTATTTCAGGAGCTGAGTAATGCTAAGCAAAATGACAAAGAAACACCACAACAGTTTATGTATAGACTATTGGGGCTAAAACAGCGTGTGCTGATTGCAACTAAAAACAGTAGTGGGTTTCATTATGACAACGAGTTGGTACAAGGTGTGTTTATCCATTCATTGTATCAGGGTTTGAACGAAAAATACTCTTATGTCAGGAGAGACCTTAAACCTCACATCTCAAACACCAGTGTCACAGATGACTCCATCCTGGAGCTCATAGCAAATTCTGTTAGTGAAGAGACAGAGAGATTAAGTAGGTTGGGACAAAGTCATAAACAGAAAGTCACCAGTGTTAATGCGGCACAGGTAGAGACAGATCAAAGCTCTATTAAAATGCACACTGAAGTCCAAGCTAATCGTGTAGCTATCCAGGAGCTGACGGCACAGGTCTCCTCCCTAACCAAGAGTTTAGAAAAGGTCCTAACCCCAATGGTAAATACAGTAAACACCAGTCCCACAGCACCTGTCCCTAAACAGCCAGCACTGAAACCTGCAGTGAAAGGAAAGTGCCAAAAGTGTACCGCCCAAGAGACTGAGCGCTGCGCACACTGTTTTCGATGTGGAGAGGAGGGGCACAGAGCAATAGGTTGCCTTCAGAAAAGCAATGTGTCGGGAAACTGGAGGAGGTCGCTGGGGAGGGACCACCAGTGACTGAACCACCAGCAGAGTCCCACAACACTAAAAGACGGAACTCCAAACAGACTACTGCCAAGTCCCAAAAGTCACCCAACACAAAGCGTGTGGCACAGCTCATTGGCGGTAGGTGTATGATCAGTTGCCAGTTAAATGGAGTAAACCTACAGATGTTATTGGACAGTGGGGCACAAGTAAGCATTGTTGAAAAGTCATGGGTACAAGCAGCCTTACCAAATGTGAAAATACAGCCACTCGAGAGCCTACTCCCAGGCCATCCACTCGAAATCACCGCAGCCAATGGAACAGATGTTCCGTTCGAGGGGTGGATAGATGTCCTGCTCGAGATCACAAGTTCACAGTATGGTTCTGTATCCTTGTATGTTCCAATGCTTGTCAGTCAGCAGCGTTTAAGCACTCCGCTGCTGGGCTTTAATGTGATCCAAGAGATAATAATGGCAAACGGTGAACAAAGTGACGATATTAGCTTAGTGGGCTTACTGTCAGAGACCTTAAAGGTCCAGAAAGGTAATGTTGAATCACTCATCTCTGTTGTCCACGCCAAGTCAATAGAAAATGAACCAGAAAGTCCAGTGGTGAGAGTTGGGAAAAAAGGACTCACTGTTCACAGTAGCCAAATCTGTATGGTAAAATGTCACATCAGAGCATTCCCTGGAGGAGGAGAAATGTTGTTCGAGCCAGCTGTGAAATGTAACTTACCGGATGGGTTGGAGTTATTCCCAGCTCTTATTGATGTACCCGCTGGTGCTTCAAAAACTATCAAAATCCCAATCCAAAACTCAACAAAGCACAACATTTTTCTAAATCCAAAGACTGTTTTAGGACTTATTTCAGAGATCACTGAATACAAACCTGTAAATGTTTGTTCCAGTGCTGAAAATGCAACCAAAACTACAGACAAGCCATTTTGTCACTCTGCTCAAGTGACATGTGGACATGTGACAGTCAAGGTGAGGGTGAAGAAACATTAAGCACTGCCCCCTCACACCTGAGATGGCACCCTAATGTCAATTTAGACCATCTCTCAGAGGGTGATCGGGAGGTGGTTCGGCAGATGCTCTATGAACAGTCTGATGTGTTTGCTCATGATGAAGGAGACATTGGATGTATTCCTGGACTACAGCTAAAAATCAACACCACTGACAACACACCCGTGCAGAAAAGTTACAACTCCATTCCAAGACCACTGTATAAAGAGGTGAAGGAGTATGTTCAAAACCTTTTAAGCAGGGGCTGGATCAGGAAATCACTGTCAAACAACTCGTCGCCAGTAGTGTGTGTGCGTAAAAAGGACAATACTTTGCGCTTGTGTGTTGATTTTCGTGAGCTGAACCGAAAAACCATACCTGACAGGCATCCGTTACCACGGATACAAGATCTACTGGACAGTCTTGGGGGTAACTCCTGGTTTTCCATATTGGATCAGGGAAGTGCCTACCATCAGGGTTTTGTAAGTGAGGAGTCAAGACATTTAACTGCTTTTAGCACACCCTGGGGACTATACAAGTGGGTGCGGGTTCCATTCGGGTTGTCAAACGCACCGGCCGCATTCCAAAGGTGTATGGAGGGGGTGTTAGAAGGGATCAGAGACGAGTGTTGCGTGCCTTACTTGGACGATGTACTGTGTTACTCCAAAACCTTTGATGAGCACGTAGAACACCTTAAACAGGTTTTGTGCAAAATGCGACAACACGGCATAAAACTTCGGCCAGCCAAATGTGAACTGTTCAAAAACCAAGTACGCTACCTGGGTAGGCTAGTGTCGGGAGAAGGAGTCCAGATTGACCCAAAAGACTTGGATGCTGTGTTCGCTCTGAAAGACAAGAACCCTCGCACAGTCGGAGAACTCAGAACGTTACTGGGTTTTCTCAGTTATTACCGATCATTTATTCAAGATTTTTCACGTCTGGCGAGACCCTTGTTCGAACTCCTCCAGAGCACTAATGAAACAAGCAATGACAATAAACCAGCACCAAAAAGGAGTAAAGGACAAACAAAGAAAGGAGACAGAAACCAGCTTCCTTCTCGCACACCAATAATATGGACCAGTGAACATCAGGGAGTTGTGTCAAGATTTGTGGACATTCTGACTAATCCTCCCATTCTAGCCTATCCCAGTTTGGACCTTCCATTTGTATTGCATACAGATGCGTCAAACAAAGGCCTGGGAGCCGTCTTGTATCAAAAACAAGAAAACAAACTTAAGGTGATTGGCTATGGATCCAGAACTCTCACACCGGCCGAGAAGAATTATCACTTACATTCCGGTAAACTAGAGTTTCTAGCTCTCAAGTGGGCCATCTGCGACAAATTCCGTGACTATCTGTATTATGCACCGACTTTTACTGTCTATACAGATAACAATCCTTTAACCTATGTCCTCAGTTCAGCCAGGTTGAATGCAGTGGGTCATAGGTGGGTCGGGGAGTTGGCTGACTTCCATTTTGATATCAAGTATAGGCCAGGGAAAAGGAATGCAGATGCAGATATGTTGTCCAGACACCCAGTAGATCTGCAAGAGCAAATGAATGAGTTCACAGAGACAGTTTTACCGGAAGTAGTGTCCGCAGTGTGGCAAGGGAGCAAGGCAGCACAAAACAGTGATGTGCCATGGATAGCTGCGTTACAACTGAGTTCTAATTGTGGTGTAATCTAAGTATTACATATGTGGAGCCACTAGGGGGCGACACAGACCGGATGTTGTCAGGTGTACAACAGGACGGATATTAATATGGCGGAGTTCGTGTGATAATGTGTTCTAGCCAGTTAATAAAGGAGGCTCCGTGTTCACCCAAAGCAGCAGTCTTTATTTATAAAAGAACCCAACACAACATGGTGTCAGAAGTTGGTGCGCTTTGAGGTGAGAAAAGTCAGCTTTGCAACCGGCTAGCGGCTATGCCAGACGAAGCTCAAAGGGCTGCAGCTGCGCCAATTGATCCTGTAATGGCGGCGGCTACTCCAGCGGCAACCTTCACCATTAAACCACCGGAGCCCTTCGACTTTGCGAGACCCCAAGAGTGGGAAAGGTGGATAAGACGTTTTGAGCGTTTTAGACTGGCAAGTAACCTGAATAACTCATCTGAGGCGAACCAAGTAAATACGCTGGTTTATTGCATGGGAGATGAGGCTGACGACGTGCTAAGAGGGCTCGAGCTAACGAGTGTGCAGCGCCAGCAGTACGATGCCGTTAAAACAGCCTTTGATAGACATTTCGTTCCCAGAAAGAACATGATTTATGAAAGAGCAAAATTCAACAAGCGAGTGCAACAGCCAGCAGAACCAGTAGACTCGTTCATAACAGCACTCTATGCACTGGCAGAAAACTGTGAGTACGGTGCACTTCATGATGACCTTTTGAGAGACAGGCTTGTAGTGGGTCTGAAAGATTCGTCGCTGTCAGAAAGAATGCAGCTTGACAAAGATCTTACCCTAGCTAAAGCTATAACAATGGCAAGACAATCTGAAGAAATAAAACGACAACAAACTAACCTAAGAGGTGAAACTAGCATTAACAGAACAGCCGTGGATGCGGTATACATCAGAAAAGCCAAGCCAAACAAGTTCATAATCAAGGAACAAAAACAGATTAAGTCCTCAAGGCCTCAGCAGACAAAACAAGACAGTAAAGTTTGTTCCAAGTGTGGCAAAGCACCAGCACATGCAGCAGTACGGTGCCCAGCTAAAAACGCGGAATGCCATAACTGTAAAAAACGTGGACACTATATTAGAGTCTGTAGGTCCAACCCAACTGTGAATGAGGTCGCTGACAATGCAGACAGACTTTTTCTGGGTGAAGTGGATCTAGGAGAGGATCCATGGCTGGCAGACATAAATGTGAGAGGAAATAAAGTGACTTTCAAGTTAGATTCCGGAGCGGACGTCACAGCGGTTTCTGACCAAACATTTGAAATCTTCAAGAAGAAAAATGAACAGTTGGAAAAGGCACAAAAACCACTCTACGGACCGGGTGGAACTGCACTAACCGTGTTGGGGTCTACGACAGAGACTATTACATACGGTGACAAGAGCGCTACTGAGAAAATCTATATTGTCAAAAATCTGCGCATGGCACTACTGAGTAGAACAGCTTCCGTGAGACTGAAACTAATTGCCAGAATTGACACTATAGACCAAGAGACAGTGAGAAAAGCGTACCCCAAGTTATGCAGTGGACTTGGGCTTGTCCAAAAGCCATACACAATTAAACTGAAACCTGATGCTAAGTCCTTTTCGCTCAAGGTGCCAAGGCGTGTGCCACTGCCGCTCATGGGTAAAGTGAAAGAAGAGCTCGAGAGGATGGAAAAGTTGGGAGTCATCAGTCGCGTGGAGCAGCCAACAGATTGGTGCTGTGGCATGGTTGTAGCTCCCAAAAAGGACAAAGAAAAGGTGCGTATCTGTGTGGACATGACACCTTTAAACGAGTCAGTGTGTCGCAAAAGATACATCCTCCCGTCTGTGGACCAAACGCTAGGCATGCTCACAGGTGCTCAGTATTTTTCAAAGCTTGATGCAAATATGGGATTTTGGCAAATACCACTGTCTAAAGAGTCGGCCTTTCTCACCACATTCATTACGCCATTTGGCAGATACCACTTCAACCGTTTGCCATTTGGTATTTCCAGTGCTCCTGAACATTTCCAAAACATGATGGTAACAGAGGTTACAGCGGGTCTCGACGGAGTCGTCTGTCACATGGACGATATCCTGGTCTGGGGATCCACCAAGGAGCAGCACGACGCAAGACTGCACGCTGTCTTGAAGCGCGCGGAGAAAGCCGGCGTTACATTGAATATGTCAAAATGTGAGTTTGGCAAAAGAGAGGTTAAATTTCTTGGGTTTATTGTTTCAGCAGAAGGAATGAGGCCTGATCCAGACAAAACCAAAGCTGTTCAGGACATGAAAGAGCCAAGCAACGTGAGTGAGCTCAGGAGCTTTCTCGGAATGGTGAACCAGCTGGGGAAGTTCATTCCGAACCTTTCTGAAAAGGACAAACCATTGAGAGACTTGCTTTCAACAAAGAACATGTGGTACTGGGGGCATGAACAACAAAATGCGTTTTGTAATCTCAAACAAGAACTGTCCTCTGCTCCTGTATTGCAGCTCTATGACCCAAACAAACCACAGAAAATATCTGCAGATGCCTCTTCATACGGATTGGGGGCAGTCATGCTACAGAAGGAGAGAGACGTGTGGTCACCAGTTGCTTACGCTTCTCGATCATTGACACCTACAGAGCAGCGCTACGCACAGCTGGAAAAAGAAGCGCTGGCTCTCACGTGGGCCTGTGAAAGATTCAATGACTTTATCCTGGGTCTGCACTTTGAACTAGAAACTGATCATAAGCCACTAGTGAGTCTGCTGGGAGGACAAGCTTTGGATGCGCTTCCACCGCGTATACAGAGATTTCGTATGCGCCTAATGAGGTACTCATACACTATAAAGCACATCCCTGGCAAAAGTTTAACCACTGCCGACACGCTCTCACGCTTACCGCTCACAAACAGTGTTACTCACACAGACACAGATCTTATGGAGGACACTAACATTTATGTTGACTCTGTGCTAGAGGGACTCCCTACAAGCAGCAAATATCTTGCAGATCTCCAAGAGCAACTGCAGTCCGACAGCGTCTGTTCACAAGTCATGAAATACTGCACAGAAGGCTGGCCGGATCGTAACCAGCTACAGGGAGCGGTGAAGCACTACTGGTCTGAGAGAGCCGTTTTGAGTGTGCATAACGGACTACTACTGAGAGGCACGAGGTTAGTTATCCCTGCTAACATGAGAAATGCAGTTTTGGATAAGATACATGAGGGCCACCAGGGGGTGGTTAAATGCAGAGAGCGCGCCCGTCAGGCTGTATGGTGGCCAGGTTTAAGCAACCAGATCAGTGAAGTTGTACTCAAATGTAGACAGTGCATACAGGAAAGAGTTAATGTGAGAGAGCCTTTAATGCCCACAGATTTACCAGAAAGGCCTTGGCAGAAGTTGGGAGCTGATTTGTTCACGCTACAAGACAAAAACTACCTGTTATTAGTGGACTACTTCTCTAGGTATATAGAGATTGCCCAGCTCAGCCCAACTCGCTCTGCCAATGTCATTGTGCATTTAAAATCAATGTTTGCACGGCACGGAATACCGGAGATACTGATCACGGATAACGGCCCGCAGTTCACAAGTCAGGAAATGGAAGACTTTGCAAAGGAGTACTGTTTTGAGCATGTGACCAGTAGTCCCAGGTACCCCCAAAGTAACGGTGAGGCAGAAAGAGCTGTCCAAACAGTCAAAAACCTTATCAAGAAAGCCAGTGATCCATACCGAGCACTGTTAGCCTACAGAACCACAGCGTTGGCAAATGGCTACAGCCCAGCACAGCTTCTCATGGGGCGTAGACTTCGTACCACCCTGCCAATGCTTCCAGAGGCCTTGCAGCCATGCGTGCCGAATCTGCAACAAATTCGTCACATGGAAAAGGAGAGACGGATGAGACAAACAGAATGTTTCAACAAAAGACACAGAACGAGAGATTTGGATAAACTGTTACCCGGAAACTCTGTTTGGATTACAGATGCAAAAGCACAGGGCACAGTGACATCTGTCCACAAAACTCCACGGTCCTATGTCATTAGCTACAAGACATGCTAGCGTATATGTCATCAGCGACTTCCGGTGCTGCACTTCCGGTGCTGCACTTGTAATGCTTGATATGAGCCGAGAATTTTAAGCAAAACCATCAAAATAAGGACTTCTGTTGGCTACCAACAAACGTGGGGAATACCCTTACGACCCAGTGCTGACCTGGTGAAGGTTCTGGCAGATCTGGCTCCGTTTCGCCCCGTTTCCGACCTCTAAAGGCTCGCCTCTGATGCTAACCCAGATGCTAACCCAGAGTAACTGCAGCAGTGAGAAGGTATTCTTTACATCTGGCCATCTGGAGCCGAGGAGAGAAGGATTTAAAAGGAGGACGAACCAACCGAGGCGGCGATTGGGAGCTCGGGCGCGGCGTTGGTGAGAGACGGGGGCCACCTGGATCCAGCAGGACAGTGGCCTGAACCGGTGCCCAATTGCGAGGCCCAGCCGAGGAACTATCAGACTGACGGCGGTCGGTGACGGGGCCTAGAGGGGGCCTAGAGGAGAAGCCACCCAGCCGGACGACAGCGAGCGACGGTGATCGGCCACCGATCGGCGGAGGTGATCGGTGGATTAGAGCTGCGCCGGCGGAGTGCGACATAACTGACGGGGACGGGGCCCAGCGGAGGAGCCGCCTAGCCAGACGGCGACGAGTGGCTGTGATCGGTGGATTCCGGCTGCGCCGGCGATGCACGACATAACTGGCCAGGTAGACGGAGGCAGGCGCCGGCGATAGACGGCGGTGATCTGCGGAGCTGAGCAGCGTCACTCGGCGGAGAAGCTGCGCAGGAGCGGCGGGTCCAGTAGCGACCGAGCTAGTTGAGGCCTAGCCGGATTCTCTGCTTATTTCTATCCACAGGTCAGTAAAATGCCACCCAAAAAAGAGGAAATGGAAGAAATTAAAAAAACTCTGAACTTTGTGTTAGAAGAACTGGCCAAAGTGACTAGCCAGCAGGACAAAATATTAGACCTAATACAGGAGGTACAAGCCCTACATTCAATAATAAAAGAAAAAGACAAAAAAATTATGGACCTGGAGCAACACGGGCGTCTTTTGGAGCAACGCATCGAGGATCTTGAACAAGGTTCTCGCATTGATGACATAGTTATAAGTGGACTAGACATCAGATATCAGTCGTACGCCCATGCCGCTACAGGACTGAGTGGTGAACATGCTTCCATAAGTGAATCAATGTCCTTAGAAAACCAAGTGCTTCAGTTCCTTAATGATAAAGACATTAAGGTAGAAGCCAATGCGATCTCAGCCTGTTATGCTTTACCGAAGAAAGATAACAAAACAAAGAAATCAATTGTGATGCGCTTTGTGAACAGGAGGGTGAAAAATGACATACTGAGGCAGGCCAAAAAACTAAAGGAAACTCAAGTTTACCTAAATGAACACCTGACAAAAAAAAACGCTGAATTAGCACGGCAGGCACGGATGCTAAAGAAACAAAATAAGATACAGACAACCTGGACAAGAAATTGTAGAATTTGGATTAAACTAAATGGAACACCTGAGCAAGCAAAAAGTATAATGATCAGAGATGCTACTGACTTAGATAAATACAGATGAACACTGACTATGAAACACAGAGTGAGGAAACTCAAACTCTAAAAATATGCCACTATGCTGAACATAAACCACAAGAGATGGAGAATGATATTGATCCTGATAACCACTTTTTCAATAATATTCATAACCACTGTGAATATTACACTGAAAAGCAATTCAAAAGTCAAGTGCAATTAGATGGTAAACTGTCAATAATACACTTCAATAGCAGAAGTCTTAACAAAAACTTCTCACAGATTCAGGACTATTTAAAACAGCTAAACAGAAAATTCACAGCTATAGCAGTCTCTGAAACCTGGCTTAATGCAGACCAGGCTCCCCTGATGGCAATAGAGGGATATCAGATGTTTAACATTAACAGATCTCAAAAAAAGGGTGGTGGTGTTGCACTGTATATTGATGACCTATATAGATGTAAGCTTGTAAATGAAATGTCCTCAGCACTACCAGGGATTCTGGAATGTGTTCCTGTTGAGATTGACCTAGACAAAACAAAAAATCTAATCATAAGCTGCATATACAGAACGCCGGGAACTTGCATTGAGACATTCAGAGATAAATTAGTCGAGCTGTACAATAATATTACTAGTAAGAAAATGGTAGCAATTTGTGGAGATTTCAATATTGATCTACTTAATCCACATCAACAAAATGTAGTTACAGAGTTCATGAACTCTATGTACAGCATGAGTCTATATCCCACAATAACACATCCCAGTAGAATCACAGCTCACTCTGCTACACTTATTGACAACCTGTTTGTCAATGTTCTCGACAAGAAAATAGAAAGTGGATTATTGATAAATGATATAAGCGACCACTTGCCAATCTTTGCACTTATCCATGGCCACACGGGGCCCAACCCAGAAAAAATCTCAAAATCGTTCAGACACAAATCACCAAACGCAATCAGTTCTTTTAAAGAGGACTTGCTGAAGCAAGACTGGACAGAAGTCTATGTATCAGATGTAAATGAAGCCTATGACACATTTACAAACATTGTAACCACTCTTTATGAAAAAAACTGCCCATTAGTTAAAAAAAAGCTTAAACACAAATTTACTGACAAACCATGGCTAACCAAAGGACTACAAAAGGCGTGTAAAAAGAAAAATTTATTATATAAAGCTTTCATAAAGAAAAGGACAAAAGAAGCAGAGCAGCGGTATAAAACATACAAAAATAAGTTAACATATATAATAAGATGTAGTAAAAGAGACTATTACAGTAAAGAACTGGAAAAAAACAAAGACAATATTAAAAATACATGGACAATAATCAACAGTATCCTTGGAAATAAAAGCAGAAATACCAGCTACCCAACTAACATTCCAAAAAATAATAAATCGACTCCGAATGTGAATATAGCTTCACCTGCAGATGAATTTAATAATTTTTTTGTTAACATTGGACCTAAACTGGCCCGAGAAATACCCACTACGGTGCCAACAGGTGATTCAATATGCAATAACACTGCTGTAAAAGACACCATCTTCATAAAGAACACAGACGAAAGAGAGGTCATTGAAATTGTTAAATCGTTCAAAAGTAAAGCATCTACTGACTGCGATGGTATTGATATGCTACTAGTCAAAACTGTTATCGAATGCATAGTGAAACCACTGACGTATATCTGTAACCTGTCTCTCCAATCAGGTATATTTCCCAATGCAATGAAAATAGCTAAAGTAATTCCGATTTACAAGACAGGCGACAGAGGGGAACTCTCCAACTACAGACCAATTTCACTATTACCACAATTTTCCAAGATACTTGAAAAAATATTCTATGAGAGAATTGACAACTTCATACTGAAGAATGATTTATTGTGTGAGCAGCAATATGGGTTCAGACACAAAAGGACAACAGCATATGCCTTAATGGAATTTACAGAAAAAATATCAACAGCCATTGAAAATAAAGAGTATTCAGTTGGAGTATTCCTGGATCTTAAAAAAGCATTTGATACAGTAGATCACAATCTATTATTAAAGAAACTACAAAATTGTGGTATCAGAGGGGTAGCACTGTCCTGGTTAAGAAGTTACTTAAAGAATAGATATCAGTTTGTATGTGTTAACAACAAAAACTCAGAGCTACTGAAGGTCACCTGTGGAGTCCCACAGGGTTCAGTTTTGGGACCATTATTATTCAATATGTATATAAATGATATATGTAAAGTTTCAGAAAAAATGGACTTAATATTGTTTGCTGATGACACTAACCTGCTATGCAGTGGAAACAACTTGGAACAACTTCTGGATACACTCGGAAAGGAATTAGGAAAGCTGAAACTGTGGTTTGATTCAAACAAATTAACGCTCAATTTAAGCAAGACAAAATTTATAGTCTTTAACAACCATCACAACTACCCAGTACCCAAACTCAGTGTAAATGGTGTAGAGATTGAAAGGGTATCCGAAACTAAATTCCTTGGAGTAATAATTGATAACAAACTGTGTTGGAAGCCACATATTAATTATATTAAAGGTAAAGTCTCCAAATCAATTGCAATATTACACAGAGTGAAATATTTGCTGAATCAACCCACACTATACACCTTGTATCATTCATTAATACTCCCATACATGACATATTGCAATGAAGTATGGGGAAATACATATAAAACAAACATATATCCACTCTTTATGCTTCAAAAGAGAGCTATTAGAATAATCAACAAAGCAGCTTACAGGGAACCAACAAACCCACTTTTTCTTAAACAAAAAACTCTCAAGTTGAAAGATCTGATCGACTTTAAAACCGCAATAATAATGTTCAAAGTGAAGAATCTATCACTGCCCGCAAATATCCAAAAGTTGTTCCAAACAAGGGAGAAACGATATCACTTCAGAGGAACATGTATATTTCAAAAGCCTACAGTGAGAACAACTACCAAGCAACACTGTATTTCAGTGCAAGGTGTCAGATTATGGAACGATTTTGGACCTGAATTAAAATCATGTACAAAGCTTGGACAATTTAAACAAAAACTAAAGGAAGAAATACTCCAAACATATTTACAAGACGACATGTAAACTCACATAAGGATTGACATTTCCAGCCTGTGTTGTGGTATAGCTTAGTTTTTCTTTTTTCTCTGTGACACTATGTCTTAGATTTGTTTTTGAATAGTAACCGCTTAACTTAGACTAGCTCAGTTTTCTTTTTCTCTCAGTCATATTTTGTCTTAGCCTTGTTTTAAATTGTAATCGCTCTTGTCTTGTTTTCTCTTTTTTCTCCTTTGAATTCTTGGATGGAATATGGGTGGGCAATATAAGCTGCGGCTTCAGCCATCACCCATTTCGGATAACTCACGTGGAATTGTATAGTAGAAGGAGTCTTTGTCTAATTTGACCTTGTTGTTATATTA
Organism: Pholidichthys leucotaenia; assembly: GCA_020510985.1. Classification (NCBI taxonomy): domain Eukaryota; kingdom Metazoa; phylum Chordata; class Actinopteri; order Cichliformes; family Pholidichthyidae; genus Pholidichthys; species Pholidichthys leucotaenia. Next base: position 174,922,569 of record CM035839.1, on the reverse strand, counting down.
TACAGTTTCTTTTATCCTGTAATGTACTATCCGAAATAAATAAATTCATTCATTCATTCATTCATTAGTGGACCACAAGGGACAATCAGGAGGAATCGCACTCATCTTGTGCCTATGTCGATACCAGAGACTGAGATGGAACCACAACGGACCCAGTCAAATGGAAAAGACACTCCTACAGAAACTGCTTCTGAGCCCAATGCACAGGAAACACCAGGTGTTGTTAGAACCAGGTCTGGTAGAGAAGTGATTAAACCAAAGAGACTGGATCTGTAGAAGTTGCATGCTAATATTTGTGAAAACAGAGTTGAGTTCTGAAAATGCCTTCTTTAAATAGAAAATAAGAGGCCTTTGCATAATATGTTCTTACATGGCAACAGTGTTGAGAAAAAAAAAAAAGAAATGTTATAGATTTGTAAAAGGGGGTGATGTGTTAAATTTATGCTGTCATAGTTAGTTGACAAAAGGGAACGGAAATAAGAATGTATTTTGTGTTTTCAGCTAAAAGGGGTCAACTTGGCTTCAGTAAGGGGGATGTGGTGTAATCTAAGTATTACATATGTGGAGCCACTAGGGGGCGACACAGACCGGATGTTGTCAGGTGTACAACAGGACGGATATTAATATGGCGGAGTTCGTGTGATAATGTGTTCTAGCCAGTTAATAAAGGAGGCTCCGTGTTCACCCAAAGTAGCAGTCTTTATTTATAAAAGAACCCAACACAACACTAATGACAACAATGTGCCAACTGACAGTGTTTTGAGCATGACGCCTAAAGACATCAATGCTGCTCAACAAGACGATGAGTCAATTAGAGAAGTAATCTCACTCAAACTCAAAGGATGGACACCAAACGATAAAGATAGACGGACAATGAGTAAACAGACACGGAGACTACTGTATGAGTGGAACAAGTTGGAAGTTGACGATGGATTATTGTACAGAAAGACAGAGCACAGCAAACAACTTGTCCTACCTGAACAGCTAAAGCCGATGGTGTTAAAGAGTTTACACAATGACATGGGTCATATAGGGTGTGATAAGGTGATACATCTGGCCCGTGAGCGTTTCTATTGGCCATGTATGCAACAAGATGTTGAAGATTATGTAACAAAAAAATGTCCGTGCATCAAACAAAAACGCCCAAATGTTCCCCAGAGAGCTCCAATGGGCTCTATCACAACCAGTGCTCCCTTTGAGTTAATCTCCATCGACTACTTACACCTTGAGCCAAGTAAAGGAGGGTATGAGTACATCCTCGTACTAGTGGACCATTTCACTCGTTTCGCACAGGCATACCCTACAAGGAATAAATCAGGCAAAACAGCTGCAGAAAAGATATTTCAGGATTTTATTCCTCGTTTCGGGTACCCTGAGAAGTTGCATCACGATCAGGGACGTGAGTTTGAAAACAGTCTCTTCCACAGATTACAACAACTGTCTGGAATTTCTCACTCACGAACCACTCCATACCATCCGCAGGGCAACCCCGTGGAGCGCCTGAATCGTACACTACTCCAAATGCTTCGTACCCTACAGGAGGAGAAAAAAAGTGAATGGAAGGATCACCTACCCCAAATTGTACATGCTTACAATTGTACAAGACACGAGTCAACAGGCTATTCTCCATTTTTCCTCTTATATGGCAGAGTCCCAAGGTTGCCTGTAGATCTACTATTGAACCAAACAAAAGACACTGACACACACAGCCATCAAACCTACGCTAAAAAATGGGCTGATAGGATGCGTGTTGCTTACAAAATCACTGCAGAAAACAGTCAAAAGTCTTCAGATAAAGGCAAAAAGCAGTACGACAAACGCTTAAAAGGTGTCACACTCCAACCAGGCGACAGGGTGTTGGTCAGAAACCTCTCTGAAAGAGGAGGCCCAGGGAAACTGTGCGCTTACTGGGAGTCAGCAGTACATCGCGTAGTTGAGAGAGTGGGAGATGGACCAGTCTATAAAGTACAAGCAGAGAGAGGTGGCCAAGTGATGCGAGTGTTACACAGAAACCTGCTGTTGCCTGTAAATGACTTGCCTTTAGAAGAAGAGCTGCCTGCAAAAGAAAAGACAAAACAGAAACGGAAGAAGAGGACAGAGACAAATCCTAACAGTGACAACACAGACAATGACAGCTCGGAGGAAGAAGAGGAAAATACTTACCGCTACAACCTCCGTAGCCAAATCCCATGTTACAGACCCGTAAATCGTCAGCAAAATGCCTCAAATCTCCCAGACCAAAACACTCAGCAACCAGTACCTGTCATGCCAGAGCAAAATCCTTAAAATCAGCAAAGGCTTCGAGCGACAGCTAGAGAGTTCTGCCCACCAGTAAGGCAGGAACCGGTCCCCGTTCAGCGGGATGCTGAGGAGCAAATGGATGGACCAGCTTTGCTGCAGGAAGAACGTCAAGGACAAGTGGAGGTGATGGATAGAGAACAGGAGGAACTGAGAAGGTCACAGCGGAGAGCAAGGCCAGTAGAGAGACTGACCTACGACGTCCTGGGACAGCCATCGTACCAGCCTTGGACTGCAGACGTAAGACCTGTCCTACTCCCTACCCCTGTGCCGCTAACTCAAAACTATATGCCATTCCACTACCTCACCCAACCTCAGTCCCATGGTTATAATTGGTACACTCTCATGCATTAAGTCACCCTAGAACATGAAATGTCGGGAGACATTTATTTGAAGTGGGGGAGAGTGTAGAGGGTTGGAAATAGTTAATAGTTATGTAAGAGGTGAAAAAGACATTTGGATAAGAAAATTTAAGAAAAACAGGCACCCCTACAATTTTATGTTATTCCTTAATTGTTTATTTTTCTACAATGCATTTGTAATCCACCTGGTTCCATTATAACTCATGTGAGTTGAGTGCAGTTCCATACGCCGACCAATAGATGGCGCATGTCGCACAGTGATAGAGAGTAGACTCACGCACTGGAGTACGAAGAATAAAACTCCTTGTGTGAAATAACGAAACGTGTTTTGCCGATTCTCTATCACAGGTTGGTAAATACTAATAATTCAAGAGTGCAATATAAACTGTAAGAGTCCTAGGATGTCCGAGATTATATTGTGATAAGTGTGAGGCGAAAAGCGGGTTTGTAAGAGTATTTCTGTTAAAGTTGATGTGTTGTTGTATAAGCTAACCTGCTAATGTTATTGATCGAGTGTATGGGACGTGCCACAACAGTGAAATCCGCCTACATGTTGGAAACCATTTGCTTACTTTATTTAAAGACAGTTATGAAACAGTTTTCATACAGTACGACATTTACTGGTTTGATTTGTCACCAAGTGTGCACATTTCGGGGGTATTACCGAATACCAGGAATACTATTGTAAGTGTGTTAGGTACACAGTGGCCAGGTCAGTGAATTGTTAAGAATAACACCACATGCTGTACATTTATGACAGTGCTTAAAATGATTAATGTAAATGTAAGTTCATGGGTTATTGTTTAAAATATAAACATTTGAACAAGTTAAAAGCTATATACATGGGAAGGAGATAAAACCAATAATTCATTCCATGTTAGAGTAATTTGTTAAGAATGTTAAGTATACAGTTAATGTCAAATCGGAAATTGTGATAAATGGACATGATTGTGTTTTGTTTAATGGTGATGTGATCAGACAATAAGAGAGAAACTATGGACTTTGATAGTAAATACTAGTCAGTTGATGTTGGTCATGTGAATGACTTGGAAGAATAAAACTCCTTGTGTGAAATAACGAAACGTGTTTTGCCGATTCTCTATCACAGGTTGGAGAGTTAACTTCCACATGCACGTTTCCTCCTCCTGGGCCGCTACCCAGGGATATTAAATCGATCTGATGATCAATTAATAGATCATGAACTAGTAGAGACTTGGGAGTTAGAGACCTAATATTTAACAAACCACATTTTTTTCCCACAATATTTTTATTGAACCTTTTTTACAAACATAACACAAACAATCAAACACTAACACTAAAGTAATAAAAAAAAATGTACTAAAACACACCAACAACCACTAACAGGAACAAGTCTTCAACAATGCTCCTCTGTTTAGTCTAGGCAATCCATTACATAAGTATACATATTATACATTCACCAGTTTGGAATTTATAAGGTCCACACACATCATTCACCTTCCTCTTCAAAAGTTATGTTTAAATTCTTTACATAATCAATAAAAGGTCTCCATATATTCTCAAACACAGTTTCCTTTGATTTCAGTATGTATGTTATTCTTTCTAGTGGAAGGTTTGTTAACATCTGTCTTAACCACTGAGTCACATCTGGTCTATGAGTCTTTTTCCACAATAGTGCAATACATTTTTTGGCGTTAAGCAAACTGAGGTCTATGAATGCTCTTTCACTTTTATTAAAGTTGTGCTTTTCTGGATGCAGACCCAACAAAAACAATTTCGGATTCAATATGATTTGTTTTGAAATTATTTTTTCAATTGTTCCCCTCACCTCTTCCCAAAACATTCTAATTTTTCTACATTCCCATAAACAATGAAATAAGGTTCCTTTACTTTCCATACATTTTGTGCATGTATCTGGTATGTTTTTGTTATATCTATTTAATTCCACCGGTGTAACATACATCCGCATTAACCATTTAAAATGTATCAATTTTAGACGTACATTTATTGATTTGGTTTGAGCTTCTGTACAAGCCAATTCCCATTGTTCCTCTGAAATTTCAGTTTGCAGGTCTTCTTTCCAATAATTCAGTCTTTTCTGTGAGTTTTCACTTGAAGATAGTGTCAATGAGTTATAAAACTCTGAAATAATACCCTTTCTCTTACTATCTTTCGTCAAGATTTTTTCCAAGGATGAATAAATAGGTCGAGTGAGAGCATTGTTTTGATTTGATCGAATAAAGTTCCTAATCTGAAGATATTTAAAAAAATGTGTTCTATTAAGATTAAATTTGATCCTCAGCTCTTCAAAAGACATTATGTTATCTGAACATGACAGAAATAAATCTTGAATTTTTTGAATCCCTTTTAAATTCCATACTTTAAATACAGCATCCGCTATCCCTGGTTTAAAATATTGATTACCCCATATTGGACTAAATTGTGACAGTAAGTGTGGTTCTTTTAAATATTTTTTAGTTTCACACCATATTTTGATCATATGCTTTACAAATGGATTTTTAACTTGTTTCTGTAATTTTTTTGCCGAGTCTGAGTATATGAATATGGGAAGAGGTAAAGGTAAATTGTATGATTCCATTTCAGTCCAGTGAGGGAGATCATTTGATGAAAAATAATATGTCATAGACCTCAGTTGTGCTGACCAATAATACAACATAAAGTTTGGACATTTCAGACCTCCACGATCAAATGGTAAATATAATAAGGACAGACGTAATCTAGCCTTCCTATTGTTCCATATAAACTCCACTAACTTTTTTTTAATTCTTGAGAATAGATCTGAAGGTGGTGGTAAAGGAATGTATTGAAATAAATAAAGTATTTTGGGTAAGATATTACTTTTAAGTATATTAATTCTCCCAATCATCGACATTGGTAGTGACATCCATCTCTGAATTAACTCATTAATGTCTGTCATTAAGGCTTCGTAGTTGGCACTGGCGACTGATTCCAGCTTGGGCACAATTTGGATTCCTAAATATTTAAACTGATTTACAACATTGAATTGATTTGCCTCAGGGGCTGGGTAATTTCTCTGGGACTCATTTAGCATTAATATTGAAGATTTAGTTTTATTTATTTTATATCCTGATATTTCCCCAAAATTCTTTATTAAATTCAACAAGGTTGGAATTGATTTTTTAAGATTCGACATAAACAAAATTATGTCATCGGCATACAGGGAGATTTTATGTTCTGTTGGTCCAACCTTAATTCCATATATTTGCGGATGTAAACGTACTGCCATCGCTAAAGGTTCAATTGCCATAGTAAACAGTAAAGGTGAAAGTGGACAGCCTTGTCGACATCCTCTATTGATTCTTATTGATTTTGAGATATTACTGTTTGTTAGGATTTCTGCTGTAGCATTATTATATATTATCTGAACCCATTTTATGAAATTATTTCCAAGTCCAAACCTTTGTAAGACTTCAAAAAGAATTGACCCTATCAAAGGCCTTTTCGGCATCCAATGATAGGAGAGCTGTATCCGGTGCTTCTTTATTAGAGTAAATAATATTGAATAATCTTCTTACATTATGGAAGCCTTGTCTTCCCTTTATAAATCCATTCTGATCTCGGTTAATAATATTTGGTAATATTTCTTGTATTCGTCTGGCTAAAATTTTACAGATTATCTTAAGGTCAGCATTTAATAGGCTTATTGGTTTCATATTTTCACATTTATTAGAGGGTTTACCTGGTTTTGGCAACAGTATAATTAAGGCATTAGTCATGTATGATGGTAAATTACTATTTTGAAATGCTTCTAAAACCATTTCCAAAAAAGGTTTTATTAATTTATTCTTAAATTTTTTATAAAGGTCAACTGGAAGACCATCTGGTCCTGCACTTTTTCCTGATTTCATATTATCAATGGCTAGCCCAACTTCTTCTTGACTAATTTTAGACTCCAGTATCTCCCTGTTTTCATTTGGAATACACGGTATAGATAGTCCGTCCAAAAACCCATTTAGTTTTGTTAAGTCAGTTTCATTTTTTGTATCATATAATTTTTCATAGTAATCTCTAAAGGCTCTATTAATTTCTAAAGGATCTACAACTACCTGTCCGTTACTTATAATACTGGTAATTGGTGTTTTAGATTCTAATTGTTTAATCTGCCATGCCAATAATTTTCCTGATTTTTCACCTTGTTCATTAAAAGATTGCTTCAATCTTAGAAGACTCGAGGCAGCTCTATTCACTGATTTTTTGTCATATTCAGCTCTCAGAATTATTAATTCGTTCTCTAACTTTGGGTCACTTTCTGCATACACTTTTTCTTGAAGAATTTTTAATTTGTGTTCCAATTGGACTCTCTCCTCTCGAGTCTTCTTAGATTTTGAACCTGTATAACTAATAATATGTCCCCTAATAAAAGCTTTGAACGCCTCCCACTTTATACATGCTGATGTTTGTGTAGTATTAATATCGAAGAACTCATCTATCTGTTTTTCTATGTACTTAACAAATTCCTCATCCTGAAGCCATTTATGCTGAAATTGCCACCTACCTGGCTCCTTTGTCAATTTCTTATCTACATATATGAGACAACAGGGTGCATGATCAGAGATCACAATATTATCATAAAAGCAGTTTTGAATCTTGGACCTTAATTCTGTGGAGATCAAAAAATAGTCAATACGTGAGAATGACTTGTAGGTATTAGAATAACAAGAGTAGACTTTAACTTGTGGTTTCATTTCTCTCCATATATCCAGCAATCTCAATTCTTTCATAGAATGCTTAAAGGCGACGGACACTGACATTTTTTTATTGAACCAATCAACTGATTGTATGAAAATATTCCATTCTTCCCATTCCCCTGATTTAATATGTGTCACCATCCTACATAAATGAAATTATTTAGTCATAGTCCATCTTTCACTCAGTGATGCTGCAGTACCGCCATCTGCCGATAGGTGCGTGCAGCCTTCACGTCAATTCGGTATGAAAAAAAATTGCAGAACGAGAGCAAAGTGATTCGGACAGCGATTATTTTCTAGAGTTTGACGACCTCAATATAAATGATTACAAATGATTACATTGACAATGAAGACGTTTTGGGTGGTGTGTGGGCTGTCAGCCTTATTTGTTCGAGGGAGAGGAGGAAGACGCAACACGGACGGGAAAAGAACACGTTTACGATCGGCTGTAAGATATTTCTAGGTAAAAGATGCTTACAAATATTTTTCTTTGGCGACATGCATGGTCACACACTTAATTTAAAAATAAAACTACCCATTGGTCACTCGCTGCATCTTCTCAGCCGCTGATTAGCACCTGCTGGTCTGTGCGCAGCTGGAGCTGATGAGACAGATGAAGCGGCCGTCATCGTCCACACGAGTGAGTTTATAAACAATATTTATTCATTTGATTTAATTTCCCAGATGAATTATGAAGAAACCATTCAATACATTCAATAATCAATGCAAACGGAATAATCAATGCCAACCCCATATTTTTCAGGCGATACAGATTCATAGTGTTGGGGATTTTTTTGGAGAAGAAGTGAGGGTTATGTTGCCTGCCTGTGCAGTGAGCCTCATCAGAGAAACATTCCCATCTCATCACTACAAGGGATTTTGCCTACCAAGATTAGATTTGTGAACAATGTTATTTAAATAAAGTTTTGTAAAATCATATATTGAGTTATTATTAGTATATTGAGTTTATGAAATATAAATTGATCAAACAGGCACAACCACCTCCCTATACAGCACTGAATATTTCATATTTGATGAGTATGAACACCCTAATATGCTAATATTTGATAAGTTGGTAAGGCAATGCAAACCATGGCTTGGAATTCATTTAAGATGTTTAGTAAACTTTTGCAGTGAATATTAAAAATAAAAAAACGTACCCTGTTTACTTCTCGTGTTCTGACAGTTGATCGTCACTGACCCCGTTCTCAGAGTCACACTTGGAAATCGAGGCATATATAGTTGGAATAGCCGTTTTCTTTATCAGAAATCTTTTGGCAAATTTCATTTCAAATTGACATAATGTCTGGCCCAGGAAACACGCACGCAGGCTCAGGATAGATTTAACAGCTTTATTCAACAAGCAGGTGTGTGTGAATGGATTTATGGGGATGTGCTGACGAGGGGCAGGTGTGCGCCCAGCTGAATCCGCTGAGGAGCGGCGAGTCGTGACACAAATTGCATCTTATTCTCGAAATCGCTGTCAACGAAATCTCTACTGCACATTTTTGGTGTTTTACCGACATAAGTCCATTTTTTTTTTTGCGTTTTCTGAACGAATTTCACCCATGCCGTTCTGATTTTCACAGGGACGGGACATTCAAAAACACTCACAGCATGCTCCTCTGGTATAACGTCGCACCCGTACACAACACAACGACAAACCATAATTAATTCGATTCCTGAAATCCTAATGTTAATAAATAATCTATTTGTAATCCAAAAGTATTCCGAGAAATATCCGTAATCGCTGATTTTAAAACGTAAACATCAAATAAAAAAAAGCAATGTCCGCCGACTGTGTGCCACACCGAAATGACGTCACACAGTCAGTGGCCATTTTAGCCGCTGATCTTGGCTGGGTCAGACAGCTCTCCACAACAGCGTACTTCAAGAGCGCATTGTCACCTTATGCGACATACGTTGACACCAAAACATGTGGGGTTCCAATTAGCTCGTCTCAGACAACAATTTGAGATATGATTTAGCAATTTTGAGTTTTCGTCTGTCCGTCACCTTTAATGATCATCCTGCATCCATTGTGTGTACAGTCCAGTCCTGTTGATCTGTCTATACCGGGATTCAATGTACAATTAAAATCCCCTGCTATTATATGTTGCCCTGTAAGTGATGATAAGATAAGAAATAAATTAGCAAAGAACTTTTGATCATCTATGTTGGGACCGTATAAGTTCACCAGATTTATGTTTTCTAATAGCAAAGATCCTTGAATAATTAGATATCTTCCAAATTTGTCTCCAATTACATTTTTCACTTGAAATGGGACTGATTTATGTATGAGAGTCATAACTCCCCTGGCTCGGGATGAAAATGATGAGGTGAAGACACTTCCTTGCCATCTTCTCCTAATTCTTTTTACATCCTCCTCTATTAGATGGGTTTCTTGTAAAAACACAATTTTTGAACCTATGTCTTTTATTTTATTCATAACTTGTTTAAGTTTTTTTAAATTTTGTAGGCCTCTGCAATTCCATGAAGTTAAATTAAGATTAACGCTTTGGTCTATGATCAATAGGGGGTTTAGGATTACCTCGCAATATAAACATGCTCATACAGAGAAGCAAAAACATGAGTGGTTGAACATTCATCCTACAAACTACACACAAACAAATTCCCCCTTCCCACCTTTGTGGTAAACCCCCCAAAATCAAAAAAAAAATTCCGTCTCCCGCTATAGCCATCGACCGCTCCACACCCACGAGGATCAGCCAAAGCCACTCCTTCTTCATCCTCCCAATCACCCTAACTCTACTGCTTTTAATAACGTAACATTAACTCTCTTCTGTAATTTTCCAATTTAACTCCAAAATTTTATAGCAATTTTGTACATCATAGTTTTTTGTTTTTTGTTTTTTTTAATATGTAATACAATCTATATTTTGTAAACTTGCTATATGCTTCAAATCAGTTAGATGCCTATGTAAATGCTTAAATATTCTACCCTATATTCTGTTCATGCTTAGCTCCCACCAGTCTCTTCCTGGATCTTCTTGATGAGCTCCTGCACCTCCTCAGGGGTCTTGAAGATGTGTGTTCTGCCCTTATATGTGACCAAAAGTCTTACAGGGTGAATCACTCCATGACAAATCCCAAGGTTGCGCAGTTCTTTACGGATGGGGTCAAACTGCTTCCTTAATTGTTGGATTCCTGTGGCCAAATCTGGGTAGAACCGCACCTGTTGATCCTGGTATTTAATTTCTCCTTTGGCTCGCGCCGCGTTGGAGATCGTCATCCTGTCTCTGTAGCTGAGGAACTTCATAATTAGCATCCTTGGTGCTGCCTTGTTATCTCTCGGTGGGCCAATTCGGTGGGCGCTTTCCAAGACGACTGATGAATGTAGCTCCGCGTTGTTCAGCGCCTCTGGGATCCACCCCTCCAAAAAGGAGCATGGGTCATGACCTTCGGCTCCCTCCAGTAGACCCACCAGCCTCAGGTTGTTCCGTCTCGACCGGGACTCCAAGTCCAGGACATTATCTTCCAGACATTTTTTTTTTTTTCCAAAGTGCGCACCTTTAATTGAAGTCCGCCGACGTCATCCTCCGCACTGGAAACACGAAGCTCCACCTGCGTCACTCGCTGCACGCAGTCACCCAATTCCTTTCTCATTGCATCCAACGCTGCCATAATCCCATCAAGTTTAGTGGAAAAGTCTGCTCTCATTGAGCTAATGGCAGCCAGCACTGCACCTGTGCCACCGTCATCAGCAGTCACCGCACCACCGCTAGTTTCATCTGCCATATCTGCAGCTTTTCCTGCTGCGCCACAGACGTGAAAGTCCGTTAGTTTGGACTGTTTCTGCGTTTCTGTTTTTCCTCCACTTGATTTCCCAGCCTTAGGCTTCCCCGGCATATCCTCGCCCAAACGCTGGGATAAGTTCAGTTCCAAATAAGAGAGTTATTTGCCGATTTTTATCTCTAGAAGCAGAGCAGAGTGAAACATGTCCTCTCACGTAGCCGCCATAACCGGAAGTCCTAACAAACCACATTTAATTTTTAAATTATGAGGAGGAACAGAGGCCAACTTATTAAATTTAGAGACCTGAGGTTTGATTTGGGTTTTACCAACATTTTGTTTAATCGCTCTGGGATGTTTATGCATTGTATTTTTATTAACTTTAGGGGAAGTAAACAAAGGTTCTCTAAGGAAGAAGACAGGGGCAAAGCTGAGGGGTGGTGGATGAGGAGGAGCGGCAGAAAGACGTGTATTTATCAAGTTGTGTTTGACATAATTATCAGACCCAGGGAACAAACGCTCAGACTCGAGTGAATACAATTATCCTTTTATTGTTCACAGTGAGTGTATGAGTGCGTGTATGCACTGTGTGTGTAGTGTGTGTGGAGATGAAGGGTTGTGCAGGAATCGTGCCCAGGGGAGAGCAGAACGCCATTCAGCCTGGCAACCCTAGAATGACAGAGCACTGATGTTAACACAGTCCACCAACAACGGAGCTTGATAATGACTGGGGCTTACTTTGCAGATGGACGTGGGATGCTCAGGTTGGCCTAAGGGCTGCGGCCAGGGAGACAGCGTTCTTTGTCTCTGCTGGGAATAGGGCAAGTGGCCCTGTAGCAGAGATGGAGGCTTGGACCACCGCCAGGAGGAGTTGATTCCGCCGCCGGAGGAATCCACCTGTGCACAGGGAAAGACAACTAACAAGGTGAGTGATAATGAGCTTACTTGAAGCGAGGAAGAGATTCAGATCTCGGACAAAGAGGCCAGGGATTTGGCTGTTGACAAGAGGCGTACTCTGCAGGCAGAATGACAGACGGCTCCGTGCCGAGTCTCAGGCAGGACCGGTTATAAAGCCCGCTGGAGATTGGCAGCAGGTGTGCGTGCAGCTGTGGCAGATGATGGCCCAGAGGGAGTCATGACAATACCCCCCCCCCCACCGAGAGGTGCCTCCTGGCACCTGACCCAGCCTACCCGGGTGCGTCCGGTGGAAGTCCCTGTTGAGATGCTTGTCTAGCACGAATGACGGACACACCCAGGACCTCCACTCGGGGCCATACCCCTCCCAGTCCACCAGGTACTGTAGACCGCGACCCCAACGGCGGATGTCCAGGATGGCGTTGACTCTCCAAGCCAGGTCGCCGTCAATCAACACTGGTGGAGGTGGGGTCTTGGAAGGGGGACAGAGGGGGCTGGAACACATGGGCTTCACCTGGGAGACATGGAATGTGGGACAGATACGGAGAGGGGGGGAGAGAGCCAGGCGCACAGCCACAGGGTTAATAATACGTACAATAGGGAAGGGGACAATGAAGCGCTTTTCCGTTTTTGTTACGCTCAGCCGTGCGAAGGAGAGCCCTGCGGGTGGCAGCCCAGAGCCGGCGACAGCGCCTCAAGTGGGTGTGGACGGATGGCACTGCCACTTCCCTCTCCTCCTCGGGAAAAAGCGGGGGATTGTAACCCAAAGAGGCCCTGAAGGGAGACATGCCAATCGCTGAGGAAACAGTTGAGTTATGGGCATACTCGATCCAGGGGAGGTGGCTGCTCCAGGACGATGGACTGGAGGCAATGACACAATGCAGAGCAGCCTCCAGCTCCTGATTGGCCCGCTCGCACTGCTCGTTGCTCTGTGGGTGGTAACCTGCAAGGAGACCATAGTCTCTACAAGGAGACCATAAGCCCACAGAAAGTCAGCACCTATGATAAGAACCGAGCAGGCAGCTACCACAAAGTCCCACTTGTAGTTGCGTCCGTGAAAACATACAGTCACTGACCTTTCTCCAAATGTCTTGATAGGGGAGCCATTAGCGGCAGTAAACAATGGGCCACAGCCTTCCGCCAGTCCATCAGAACCAGTTAGCAAAATAAGACTCTTCTGGGAACCAGAGTCGACCAAAAACCGTCTTCCAGAACGTGTGTCCTCGAGGAAAAGCAGCTTCTCCTTGTTGCCAGCGGTCGTAGCTACTACTGACTGCTGGCTGGTCCATTTCCCAGCGTCTTGAAATGGCATGGTGGGAGGCCACGCTGCATGTCGGCACCAAAACACTTGATGGTAGAAACACAACAGTCCTGTTCCGGCATCTCCAAGCGGCTATCCCGGCCACAACCGTCATCTCCACAGCCTCCGTGGACTCCGCCAAAGGTCCCGGTGTTACCGCCTGGTCACCAAAACTCCTATTTGCCAGGATAATGCGGTCCGCTTCTTCCACCAGCACGCGGTAGTCTCTGGCAGCCAGCAACAGTGAGTTGGCTAAAATTGTCCACGCCGAAACCAGCAGTTTCCTGAGGAAGAGATGGGAGAAGAGAAAAGATCCATCATCTGTGCCCAGCAAAGCCAGCATACTTTCCATTAACTCCACAGCCGAGCCATTACCTAACTCAGAGTGGGAGAGGAGCTTCTCTGCTCTCTCCCCATTGGAGAGGGTGTAGCGCCATAACAGCAGCTGTTTGAGAGTGGCGTATTTCCCCCAGGGTGGGGGGTCTTGGAGCAGGCTCATGGCGTGCTGAGTGGAGCGCGGGTCGAGCAAAGCCACCACTTAATGGTATCTCGTGTCGTCCACAGAAAATTCCACGGAGGGCAAACTGAGCCTCAGCGTGGATGAACCAGGCAGCAGGGTCATGAAGCCAGAAGTCTGGGAGCTTGACTGCCACAGCGAATGAGGCCAGGGTCTTGGAGGGAAACCCTAGCGTGGGTGTTCCCGAAGAGGAGTTTGTTTCGTCTTCTATTTTGAGCATTATCAACATCGTAGGTCACCAGTGTGGAGGAATGAAGGGACGAGACACAAGAGCTGCCAGTTCAGAACTTTACTCAATTCCAGCAATAATAGGAATGACATTTGGCACCAATGCGCATACAGAAATGTTTCCCCATCTCTCCATCCTTCTCCCCAAGTCAATGGGTGTGAGTGGAGCCTCCTAGTGGTCCACCACAATACCTTATTTGTTAAAAGGGGGGATTCATGAGATTGACATATAGCTGCATATTTTGGTTTACTGTTTGTATGAGTCAGTGTACTGTATTGCTTTGATGTGAACACTATACATTTATCAAATAAAAAGAGCCAACTTTAATAATAGCATTATTGCTTTAAAAACTAGCTTCATGAGATGTAATTAATTAATGTGAAGTTAAAACCTTATTGATGACCGTCTGGTTTATTTAAACCCGATAGATAGATAGACAGACAGACAGACAGATATTTTCATTCAAGTAAGTGTAACTCAATGATATAGGACCATTAATGATGCCTCTTCAAGCAAGCAGAGTGATGTACAGTATAATGTCTACAGTCTTGAAACCAGGAATTATTTTAAAGCTATTTCAGTAAGACTGCTGATCACTCTTGTATTGAACTTTGTTTCAGTTTTAGTTCCACCTCATTAATATATGGGAAAAAAATTATAACAACAACAAGTGGCTTGAATAATAAATGAATATTCATTATTGTCCCCCTGTAACTGCTGTTTTCAAAAGAAACATTAAAAATTTTAAACTGAAAAACATTAAGTTGATTTTTTCATGATGCCAAGAAAAAATGTTTTCTGCAACAACTGCAGACCAACCTTTACTTAGTATGTATATAGTGCTTTTTCTAGTCACAAAAACCACTCAAGATGTTATAAGTAGCGGGAAAAGAAGGGGAGGAGGATTGGCACTTTTTGTGAATGAGAGGTGGTGTAATCCTGGACACATTTATGTGAAGGAACGGCACTGCAGCCCAGACAATGAACTGCTTGCTGTGAGTATGCACCTTATTATATGCCGTGAGAGTTCACGTGTGCTATTGTGATTACTGTTTACGTCCCTTCATCAGCTGATGCAGCGGTGGCCTGTGACGTCATCAGCTCCACTACTGCCACTTTACTGGCGCAGCACCCTGACGCACATATGGCCATCATGGGTGATTTTAACCACGTCTCACTGGACAAAACATTACCAAACTTCCACCAGTTTGTAGACTGTCCCACCAGAGAAAATAAAACACTGGATCTACTGCAGGGGTTCCCAAACTTTTCAGCCCACGATGCCCAAAATAACGGTGACAGAGACTGGCGACCCCCACTATCCCCGGAGGTGACTGAAACATAAAAACACGTACACACAGGACTCGCACTAATAAGCGTAAATAAACATAGGCATAACAACACAAAAGGACAGAACAGCCTGACAACCATGATATGATCTTATATATAACAATTTACTAAACGATTAAAGCCGAATACATAAAAGTAATTTCCATGTAATTTAGGAGTGAACATTGTTGCTGTCGTGAAAACTTAATTTTGACACAATGCTTTCATTTCCATGTTAGCAGAACAATCAGTCAAAGTAGTAACCATAAACTGTAGCATTGCGTAAACATGTTAAAATTGTTATGGCGCAAATGTATATTTTGGCAAACTACGTATGTTTCAGCGTTAATCTCACCTAATGAGATGGGTGGGCAATATGCGTGGAGCACAAGAAGTCAATTCTGGGTTTAATTTTAGAGATGACCACTCAGAGATCATCCTCCATGTTTAGATGTGATCCGTATTTATTTTTAATATATGTCAGTGCCGAGAAAGTCTTTTCGTACAGGTATGTCGAGCCAAACAGCATCAGTACATCCACTGCGGCCCTGGATAGCTGTGGATATTCTCTCTCGACTGAAATCCAGAACTCAGCAAGCATCTTCGAATGAAAAGCTGTCTTTAAGGTGCGGTCACTTGACAATTCAGTCAGTGCGTCCTCCATGTCGGATAGCAGATGACTTGCAGCTGTTACAATGAATGATCTTATCCAGTCATATTTTTCCGGAGTTGTTTCCTCGGGGAAAAACTTGTTAAAGTGTTCCAGGAGGGCTTGAAGGTGGGTAGTGATGGACTTCTTCACAGTGTTAACACTCAGATTATTTTCCTCCATGAACTCCTCCAGCTCAGGAAACACATCAATCCTGCCCATCTCAACTCTCGCAGTCTAGCGATCCACTTTCCTTTTGAATGTGTGGATTTTATCATTCAGCAACGCAGCCATTCCTCACATGAGGATGGATCATTTTTTCACACATAAGGAGTTGTTCAGAACTCCTTATAAGAACTCCTTAGAGTGATGATAATCAAGTCAGTGGCGGTAATGCACCTGTGAGCTGGTTGCCAACCGCCAATCAAATTGAAAAGAAGAAGAATGATGCTTGTGTTTTCACCTTGCAATGACATGTTAAGTCCGTTCAGTCTGTCAAATATGCAGGACAAATACGCTAGCCTTGTTAATCAGTCAGGGTCAGTCAGGTGGTCAGTGAGCTGGGACCCGTTCTCCATCAGAAGTAAGCGCACCTCATCTCGCAGTTCATACAGGCGGCTGAGGACATTTCCTCGCGAAAACCACCTGACCTCTGTGTGGAACAGCAGGCCCTGACGCTCCGATCCCAGTTCATTGTAGAAAGTAGCGAACAGCCTGGTGTTGAGTGGTGTGATTTTATGTAGTTGGCAGTCTCAAGAACACTCTTAAGATCTGTGTCAAGTGTTTTACTCACAAGAGCTTCTCTGTGAATAATACAGTGCGTAAAGTTTACGTGGACTGCCACTTGTAAGACTCTTGCTTTTAATCCTTTCTTTTTCCTCAGCATTGCTGCAGCACCGTCTGTACACACACACCGATGCACTCATCCCAAGACAGTCCCTCTTCTTTTAGTTTGTCGTCAAGTTTTGTGAAAATGTCCTCACCTGTGCACTTTACATCCAGCGGGGTGCAAAACAGCATGTCCTCGTTAAGTTTTCCATCAAAACTGTATTTGATGAAAACAAGCAGCTGCGCTGAGTTTGCTGTAACTGTGGATTCATCTATCTGCAAAGCATATTTCCCTTTCTTCACTCTGTCAATCAGCTGGCACCTTATGTCCTGGGCCATGTCCGTGATGCGCTGGAATATGGTCCCATCAGACAGTGGCACTGCTTCCAGCTCCCGCGCCCGTTTATCCCCATGCATTGTCCGACTCATAGCGATAGCAGCAGGTTTTATTAGGGTTTCTCTGATGGTGTGTGACTTTTTTGCCCGTGCAATTAAATATGCCAACTCATATGATACTTTTTGAGCTTTGGTTGTGGATGCTGTTTGGTTAGCTATGACTTTCTTTTGGCCTTGCAATCCTCTCTCCTTTCAGCGGAAAAAATCTGCTGGTTTAGTGGCAAGAGATTGGTGCTTAGCAGCACGGTGGTGCTGTGGTTAGCACTGTTGCCTTACAGCTAGAAGGTTCCTGGTTTGAATCCCCAGGCTGGCAGGGGTTGGAACCTTTCTGTGTGGAGTTTGCACGTTCTCCCTGTGCTGCGTGGGTTTACTCCGGGGGCTCTGGTTTCCTCCCACAATCCAAAGACATGCATGTTAGGTTAATTGGCTGTTCTAAATTGTCCCTAGATATCTGTTTCCTATAGGCCCTTAGAATAGAGGGTTAGTACTAGTGAAAGCGCTTTGAGTGGTCTTTGTGACTAGAAAAGCACTATATAAGTGTAGGTTAGTTTTCAAGTGTCTGAGCATTTTTACAGGCTCTAAACACTCATATGCAAGCACCTTGGTGCACACTACACAGTGAGGATGTTGTACTTCATTGATAACAATGCATGTGAATCCATACTGAATATATTCCTCTCGATATTTGCAACACTTGGAGGAAGACTGGTCTGACTGCTGGAGCCCTTTACGCTTACGGTGCTCCTCCCCCCACCCCCCGCACCAGACGTCGGCTTTTCTGGCAGCATGTCTCCGCTCTCCTCTTCTGTCGTCTCTACTGGCCTCGCTGCGTTGTCTTTGGTCGGTATTAACCATCCATCCATCCATCCATCTTCTTCCGCTCTCATTTTTAAAAATAATATCCTGGGCTTAAAGTGTAGTATTGTGGAGGATGAAAGCAGACAAGACACGAGCTGACGACATAGAGATTTATTTCTCCTCCAACACAGAACAGACTAACTCTGAGTGCCAAAGCGATCTGCTTTATACATTTTCTCCCCACCTCTGGCACTCAGGTTAAACACACTTACATACTACATACCCCCTGGTGCTCTGGCACCCCTGGCTAGCACCCCCAACACCCTGAAGTACTGGGTGGAGTGTCATCTCCTTAGTGCCACCACAGTGTGTTGATCTGAGCTGTTCAGATGAAATCTACTGGTGCACACTGACCTGTGTGTGACCTGTGACGTTTACTGTGGTGCAGATAAAGTGACATGTCACCTGAAGACGCTGTCATCTACCTGCTGCAACAAGCCCATTTGCACCTGGATGGTGGAGGAGACACTGTGAGAATCACGTTCTTTGATTTCTCCAGTGCTTTTGATACCATCCAGCCACTACTGTTGGGTGAGAAGCTGTGGGGAATGAGAGTCAACAGCTCTGTGATCTCCTGGATTACCTGACAGGCAGGCCACAGTTTTTTTGGCTGGGCAACGTCTTTTCTGATGTGGGGGTTAGTGATACAGGAGCTCCACAGGGGACTGTGCTTTCTCCTTTTCTCTTCACCTTATACAACACCAATTTACAGTACAACACCGAGTCATGCCACCTGCAGAAATTCTCTGATGACTAGTTGGGTGTATAAGAGGGTGAGAGGAGGGGGAGCACAGGGCACTGGTAGGCTCACACCTGAGGACGCAGGGGCGCGAATGTGTTAATCTGTGTATGTTGATGTGAGTTCACACTTGGTAATAGGTATGTAAGGCTACGGTCACACTGCAGGTTTTAATGCTCAATTCTGATTTTTTTACACAAATGTGACCCATACCTGATTTTTTAATGACTGTCTGAACAGCACATATCTGATTTTTTCACACCAGACCCAGGCCACTTTCATATGTGGTACTAATTTGGATACGTATCTGATATTTTCCAAAGCGACCTCAGTCTGAACTGTCATGTCGCATTTCATCCGACTTTTTTCTCATTGAAGTGAGACAGACGCTACAATTCTGCGGTGGAGGATGCAGCAAGCACGGCAAACACAGCTGATTTGTGCTTTTTTTTTAATCAATCTTCTTCCCTTTATCATAGGATTGTAATTTTGTCAGCACCGACTGCACAATAACTTCAAAATTTCGGGGGGAGGTTCAGGGCTGAAACCGCCAGACAAGCAAGTGCACTAATGGCACATTTACTGGATGCTGCAAATTCCTTTTTCCCTGTAAACGGCACACCGTGAGTCCTGGCTGCTGTAATATCTAAAATGTAAAGTTAACATGGACATGACTGTGGACCAGAATGGCACAGATAGGAGGGCACACAGGAGAGGGGAGTCTCTGATGGCTCCTCCTTCCTGTGCAGGACCGGTGTTTCGCCACTGATATGAGCCATGCAGTTTATTAGGGCAAGAGCCACTGACATCAGTGGGCGAGAGCCCTATTGTAATTGCGAGGATTATTTATTATTAACCATATTTATATAGGTAATCCCATTGAGACATGGGGTCTCATTTTAAAGAGAGTTGTTTAATTGATCATTTCTGTTAAAGCAGAGTTGATCACAGCGGTTATCTGGTGTGTAGAGGAAGGGAGCTGGTGATTTTAACATTTTATTTTGTTGCGCTGCATCAGGGTAAGAAGTTCTGTCCCCCAAACACAACGCTGTGTCTGATGTTATGTTTTCTTCTGCGCATGCAGGTCACTTCATAGCTGTAGATCATTCATACTGGAGCCTGATGGAGGTCGCATTTAAATAATAATGTGAACACCCACACAAAAAAATTGGATCTTGGCAAAAAATCGGAATTGAGCATCAAGACCTGCAGTGTGACTGTAGCCATAATGTGTTTAACCTGAGTGTCAGAGGCGGGGAGAAAATGTATAAAGTAGATCGCTTTGGCACTCAGAGTTAGTCTGTTTTGTGTTGGAGGAGAAATAAATCTCTTTGTCGTCAGCTTGTGTCTCATCTGCTTTCATCCTCCACAACACTACACTTTAAGCCCAGGATATTATTTTTAAAAATGAAACGTTGGTTAATACCGACCAAAGACAATGCAGCGAGGCCAGCAGAGATGGCAGAAGAGGAGAGCGGAGACATGGTGCCAGAAAGGCCAACGTCTGGTGCGGGGGGGGGGGGGGGGGAGGAGGAGGACAGCACCGTAAGCGTAAAGGGCTCCAGCAGTCAGACCAGTCTTCCTCCAAGGAGAGAGAATTGCAAGGCCAAAAGAAAGTCATAGCTAACCAAACAGCATCCACATCTTTTTTTCTTTCCTCTCAGGCAAAGTGTAGAAGGAGACTGCGGCAGATAAGAAGGGACCCAGATTGTCATCGTGGGGACACTGTGAAGATGCTGACGGCTTCATTTCAACGAGCAATAATTTGAGTGTGACTATACAACAGAAAGAGGATCATCTGCCTGAAATCACGCCACAAAGGTCCTGTCGATGATCTTCACAGCTGTCAAAGTTGCAGAAAGATCCACCTGGATCTACAGCGGGGAATCAATCATTACAAAAAGGTCCCGAATCCAGAGCTCATCAGCAGTGTCCACCAACCACTAGTGAACTCTTTTGCTGGTCACCTGGCGAGGTTATTGAAGCAGTGGAACAAAAAATGGTTAAAAGCGTGGTTTTAGATGCCATAACTTATCACTTTTCTTTTATGATGCCTTTTAGGGCATCAAAGGGGGAGAAAATGATAGGAAAGTTTTATTTTTGTTTCTGCTGATGCTTCAGAGTCTGTGTGAAATGTACAAAGTCGTGGCAGCTGGACATTTATCTCTTTGTTTTTGTACGCATGTACTGTATTGTTATGAGTATGTCTGAGAAGGAGACAGCTTGGAAGAACCAGCCTGAACTAGATATTCTGTCATGGACAGTGTAAAGATAGCAGGATGCTTAAATGACTGAAAGTTGTGTGTATGAATCATAATGATGCGCGGATAGATGCTGAGGCTGTTGTGTATTGTTCTCCACTGGCCAGTGCAAATTAAATTTGCTGAAACATTAATCCTGCCTGATTTTTGACTGATGGTTGAAGGGGTATTTTTTTTCCAATAGATAGATAGATAGATAGATAGATGTACTTTATTGATCCCAAACAGGGAAATTAGTGTAACAGCAGCATGACAGTAGACAAACAGAAAAACAGAAACACACACAGTATAAAAGAAAAGAAATTACGCATGGAAAGTAAAATGGCCTAAAGAACTTGCAGTGGTGTGAATAAGTGTTTGCCCCCTTCCTGATTTCTCATTTTTTTATGTTTGTCACACTTAAATGTTTCAGATCATCAAACAAATTTAAATATTAGACAAAGATAACACAAGTAAACACAAAATGCAGCTTTTTTTGTAACTTAAGATTTTTATTCATTTTTCATTATATATATTGCATTCAGATCACAGTCTACATTTAAAAAAAACAAAGGGGCTAGAGTAAAAAAGAAAAAGGAGAAAAAAAAAAAAAGGGGGGGGGGGGACAAATGTTGGAGCATCAAGTTTTTAGTTTCCATCTCTTAATTCTTCTGGTTTTTCCAGCGTCTTTGGTTATTCTTTCAATATCTGTCTCGTTGTTGCACTTTGTAGTGTGTCCATTTCCGCCATTTTTTTCCCCATAGTCCTTCTTGCATTCTTTGTCGATATGTTAGTTTTTCCATCATACGTATGTCCTCAATAATGTCAGTCCATTGCTCTTGGTCAGGAAGAACTTCTGATCGCCATTTTTTTGTGATTGTTTTTTTACATGCAATCAACAAGATTTTAACTAGATATCTGTCCTCAGCCTGTATAACATTGTCTCTTTTAAGATCACATAGGTACATCAAGTTACAGTTCATTGGTATATTATATCCTAATATCCTCTGTATTGTCACATGTATAGATTTCCAGAATGATGAGATTTTGTAGCATTTCCAAAACATATGCGAGTGGTCTGCATTTTGAGCCCCACATCCCCTCCAGCATATAGATTGGGTATTTGTATACTTTCCTTGAATCTGTGGTGTAATGAAAAAGCGAATCAGGTTTTTCCATCCAAATTCCCTCCATGTTCTTGAATTTGTTGACGTGTGTTGTGTTTTCCATATTTCCTGCCAGCTTTCTTCTGTTATGTTTAAATTGAGCTCTTTCTCCCATTTCTCCTTTATATAGTTACTTGAATGATTGTTTGCCATAAGTTTCTGATATAGCTTTGAAATAATTCTTGTTTTATTTCCTGTATATGAGCTTAAAATGAATTGTATAATCTCGCTCACATCTGTTTGGAGGTTATGCCTAATCTTCTTCATATAATAGTCTCTCATCTGCAGATATCTGAAGAATTCCGATCTTTCTAGTTTAAATTTTCTCCTGATGTTTACAAAGCTCCCGAGATCTTTTTTTCCGATATTGCCCCATGCTGTGATTCCCTTGTTCACCAGATTTTTGTATCCCCTATCTTGTTTTGCCGGTTCAAACTGACTGTCAAATGCTACCCATTTCAATAGTTTTATGTCTTCCTTTATATTATACTTTTGTACTATTTTATACCACAGTTCTAAAGTAAATTTAGTGATTGGGTCTATTTGTTTGATTTGCTTATATGCATCTTTATCTCCTATTATGCTTTGTACTGGGAGTCCCTCAATTTCCTTTTCCATTTCTTTCCATTTTGCCTCATATCCCTCGTCGCACCAACATATGATATATCTTATTTGTGCTGAGTAGTAATATTCCTTTAGACTCGGTAGGCCCATGCCTCCTTTCTCTTTTGGTAACTGGAGAGTTTTATATTTCACTCTTGGTTTTTTACCTCCCCAAACAAATCTCGATATCATCCTGTCCCACTTTGAGAATTGGGCATCTGGAATCTCTGTTGGTATAGCCTGGAAGAGGTAAAGTAATCTAGGTTGTATGCTGATTTTGACTGTCTCAATTTTTGAATTCAGATCCATATTTAAGATTGACCATCTATCAATATCTTTTTTTATTTCTTGTTCCAACCTATCATAGTTTGCTTTATAGATTTTGCTTAGATCTTTAGGTATGTTCACTCCAAGGTATTTTATTTCTTTTTGTTTCCAGTTTAGTTTGATCTTATCAGTTATCTGGTTTAGAGGGTTATAGTGGAATGTCAGTATTTGTGTTTTTGTTATGTTTATCTTGTATCCTGATAATTTTCCAAAATTTTCTATCAAGTTCATCATTTCCATTATTGATTCATCTGGTTGTTCAAGGTAAACTATAATATCGTCTGCAAATAGCCCAATCTTGTGTTCCGCCCCCTTTATTGTTACACCTTTTAATTTCTTATTTTGTCGTATCGCTTGAGCCAGTGGCTCTATGAACAGAGCAAACAAGGTGGGCGATAAGCAGCATCCCTGCCTAGTTGATCTTTGTATATTTACTTTGTCTGTTAAGCTACCGTTTATCTTGATTCTTGCCACAGGTTCTTGATACAGTGTCCTTATGCATTGTACTGATTTTTCGTTAAATCCAAAGCGTTCCAGCACACTATATAGGAATTTCCAGTTAACCCTGTCAAATGCTTTTTCTGCGTCTAAACTCATTATTACTGCGCTTTTCTTTTCTTTATGTATTTGATTAATTATATGTATTGTTCTCCTGATATTGTCATGTGTTTGGCGTCCCTCTATGAAACCAGTTTGATCATCTTCTATCAATTCCGTCAAGAATGTCTTTATTCGTTTACATATAATTGTTGTATATATTTTATAATCCACATTTAATAAAGAGATTGGCCTATAGTTTCCGCATTGTTCTCTATCTTTCCCTGGCTTTAAAATGACTGAAATAATGGCTTCGTTCCATGATGGAGGTATTTTGTTGTTGTTCAACGTCCAATTAAATGACTTTAGAAGCTGTGGCGTGAGTTCTTCTATAAACAGTTTATAAAACTCGGATGGGTATCCATCACTACCTGGTGATTTACCGTTTTTAAGTGACTTAATCACATCTCTAATCTCTTGTGTTGTTATTTCTGCTGTTAGCTTTTCATTTTGTTGATTTCCTATTGATGGCAAGTCCAATGTGCATAGAAATTTTTTAATATCTTTAGTATTTGTTTCTCACCCTACCCAGAGATAGGGTGAGGAGCTCAGTCATCCGGGAGAGGCTCAGAGTAGAACCGCTGCTCCTCCACATTGAAAGGAGTCAGTTGAGGTGGTATGGGCATCTGATTAGGATGCCTCCTGGACGCCTCCCACTTGAGGTGTTTCAGGCACGTCCCACTGGGAGGAGACCCCGGGGCAGACCCAGGACTCGGTGGAGAGACTATGTCTCCCAGCTAGTCTGGGAACGCCTTGGTATCCCCTCTGAAGAGCTGGAGCAGGTGGCTGGGGAGAGGGAAGTCTGGGCTTCTCTGCTTGAACTGCTGCCTCCGCGACCCGGACCTCCGGAAAAGCGGTAGAAGATGGATGGATGGATGGATGGATAGTATTTGTTTCTTCAGGTTGCGAGTATAGTTCTTGGTAGAAATTATGGAATATTTCTTCGATGTTTTCTGGGTTAACTGTGGTTTTATTTGTGGTGGGGTCTTTAATCTTATATACATTATTCATTGTTTGTTGTTTTCTTAACCGTTTTGCCAGCAGTTTTGTGGCTTTTGGTCCCGTTTCATAATATTTTTGCTTTAGATATCTATTTTTCCTTTCAATTTCATCCATTTGTGTTTCTTTTATCTTTATTTTTTCTTCTTTAATTTCTTGATATATTTTTGGGTCATTTGTGCTTTGATGTTTATGTTCTAATTCCCTCAGTCTCTCACATCTTTGTTCATACGCTTCCAGTTTAGTCTTATTTGCTTTTCCTGTTTCAACAATTAATTTACCTCTTAACACGGCTTTTAGTGCATCCCATAGTATTGTTGGGTCCACTTCTTCATTGTCATTCTCTTGGATATATTCATTTATGTTTACTTTTATTCTTTCTTTCATTTTATCATCATTTAACAGTCCTACATTAAGTTTCCATGTTGTTTGTCGTTTTCTATTGTTTAAATTTATTTCCATGTATATAGGATTATGATCTGATATTTCTGCCCCTCCAATCCAACAATTTCTCACCCTGTGTCTGTCATCTTCATTCATAAGGAAGTAATCTATTCTTGAGTGTACTTTATGGACTGCTGAATAATGTGTATAGTCTTTTTCGAGTGGGTGCAGGTCCCTCCAAATGTCTACCATACCCATTTCTGCCAGTGAGGTTCTTATGAATTTTGTTACATGTTTTTTTGTCTTCTTAACACTTGTTGTATCAATTTCATGATCCATGACAGCATTTAAGTCTCCTCCACAAATTAGGACTCCTTCACTGTGTGTTGCTATGAGATCAAACAGATGTTGAAAAAAACCCTTGTCACTTTCTGGTGGGGCATAGATGTTCACTAATGTAATCTGCATTCCATCTATGCTACCCTTTATTATTACATACCTGCCTTCTTTATCCTGGATTTCCTGTTCACATTCAAATTGTATTTTATTTGAGATTAGTATCATAACCCCCCTTTTAGTTCCTCCCTTAAATGAACTGTAGTAGGAGTTCTTATAGCCAAATCTCTTTAGTTTCACATGTTCTGTCTTGCTCAAATGTGTCTCTTGCATAAATATAATTTCGGCTTTTTCTTTCTTGAATTTTCTTATTATTCTTTCCCTTTTAACAGGTGAGTTCAGACCATTCACGTTTAGTGTTATTATCTTAAGATTTTTACCCATAATCATGTTTTTCCATTTTTTTAACTTGTGCTCCTAGCCCCTTTAACAATAAAAATAACACATATTTATATAAAAACACATTAAAAAATCTCGACCTCCGTACTTTGGGCCTTTCTTCTGCCCACTGGTCCCTGTTGGTGGGTGGAGGGAATGTCCTCACCGAGTGTAGGGCCCTCCCTAGACCTGTATTTACTATCCAAGAAATAGTCATTAGTCTAGAAATGTCCAACAAATATCACTTAAACCTCTCCTAGCCGTCTGTTTCTCTTTTACCTTGTCTTCTTGGCCTTCATTTCTTCTGTGTCTTTCTTAATCTTTGTTATAATCTAGGCTTTCAGTTGAAAGCCTTGTAGTCTTTCCTGGGCCCGCTGCGCCACGTCTCCCCCCGTCTTTTGCCGTTCACTCGCCTCCACTCCGGCTGTCGTGATGCGTTCAGGGCCTCCGCTGCTCCTACCGTTTCCTCCGGCACGTACACCTCAAGGCCCCGCTCCATCATGTCCTGCGCTGCCTCTCTGGCTGTGTTGTAGGTTCTTACGCCGTTCTCCCAATGAATCCTCATCTTCGTTAGCGGCGTTTGGAATCTAATTTTTTTTTCTTTCAGCGTTTTTTTAATGTTGGCATATTTCTTCCGCTGCTGCACAATTTCCGCCGGGTAGTCATGATCAAAGAATATCTGCTTGTCGCCGATTCGTATCTTTTTTTTCCACGCTCGTGTCAGGATTCTTTCCTTTACATCATATTTCAGAAAGTTTACCACAACTGACCTGGGTGTAGAGCGTGGGTTCGGGTTCTGTGCCGAGGCTCTGTGCGCTCGTTGAATCTGCAGATCCGCTTCGCTGGGCAGTTCCAGCTCTTTTTTTAAGAACTGATCCATGAATTTCGTCATCGAGTTGCCTTCAATGCCCTCCGGGATCCCGAAGATGCGTATATTGCCCCGTCTGGACCTGCTCTCCAAGTCGGTTACTTTCTCCTGCATCCTCTGCATTTGTGCCGTCAGGGTCTGCAGCTGTTCGCTTGCCTCGCTATTCCAATCTTCCAGCTCTGATATTCGGGCCTGCGCTTCTGTCATACACGCCCGCTGGGAGCGCAGCTCCTCCATGTTTTCTGCTAGCTTGCGCTCCATTTCTCTTCGGAGGCCCATAATTTCTTCCTTAATCTCTTTTTTCAGCTCCTCCTTAAGAGCCGCTAAATCCTGTTGTAGCTGCCGTTTGAAGTCTCTCAACTCTTTACCCAAACTGGCGATGCCAGTGTTCATGGTATCGAGTGTGTCTTCCATTTTCTCTGCTGCGGTCACCTCGTTTTTTTGGGCCCCGTGTTCAGCGGTTTCTCCTGCGTTGTTGAAGAGGAATTCTTTAATTTTACTCTGCTTTTGTCCTTGTGCCCGGCTCCTTCGTGTTTTCATCCCTTAGTTTATTGATCCGCTTATGTCGAGTTGGCCATTTACCGATGATTTTTAATCCGGCTAGGGAGAGCTCTCTGTTTAAGCGTTATGTCTCTCCGCCATCTTCCAGGAAGTTCCAAAATGCAGCTTTTAAATGAAGGTGTTTATTATTAAGGAAAAAAAAATCCTAACCTACATGGTCCTGTGTGAAAAAGTGATTGCCCCCTAAACCTAATAACTGGTTGGGCCACCCTTAGCAGCAACAACTGCAATCAAGTGTTTGCTATAACTGGCAATGAGTCTTTTACAGCACTGTGGAGGAATTTTGGCCCACTCATCTTTGCAGGATTCAGGTTCAGGTTCAGGTTCCTTTATTTGTACCCAAAGGTAGATTTGTTTTGCAGTCTGGTGACATCCATATTTACAAACCACAATTACATTTAACATAGACACAAACACAGGCACACATAAAGCTGACTATAAACATGATAAAAATACTCAAGGCTCCATCAATCAGGATATAAAGACAACGAGATGAGAGAAAAACCAGAGATAAGAGAGAAGGGTCATATTAAAAAGTTAAAGACTAGTCAAAGAGGTTAAAAACTCAAAGGTCTAAAACCCAATAAAAGATTTAGAACCCAGATAAAAATCCTACAAAAATAAGTAAATATAAAATTGAGTTAATAAATAGGTACCTAAATTATGTGCAATATATGAATGAATGAATTTATTTATTTCGGATAGTACATTACAGGTTAAAAGAAACTGTATAATATAACAACAAGGTCAAATTAGACAAAGACTCCTTCTACTATACAATTCCACGTGAGTTATCCGAAATGGGTGATGGCTGAAGCCGCAGCTTATATTGCCCACCCATATTCCATCCAAGAATTCAAAGGAGAAAAAAGAGAAAACAAGACAAGAGCGATTACAATTTAAAACAAGGCTAAGACAAAATATGACTGAGAGAAAAAGAAAACTGAGCTAGTCTAAGTTAAGCGGTTACTATTCAAAAACAAATCTAAGACATAGTGTCACAGAGAAAAAAGAAAAACTAAGCTATAACACAACACAGGCTGGAAATGTCAATCCTTATGTGAGTTTACATGTCGTCTTGTAAATATGTTTGGAGTATTTCTTCCTTTAGTTTTTGTTTAAATTGTCCAAGCTTTGTACATGATTTTAATTCAGGTCCAAAATCGTTCCATAATCTGACACCTTGCACTGAAATACAGTGTTGCTTGGTAGTTGTTCTCACTGTAGGCTTTTGAAATATACATGTTCCTCTGAAGTGATATCGTTTCTCCCTTGTTTGGAACAACTTTTGGATATTTGCGGGCAGTGATAGATTCTTCACTTTGAACATTATTATTGTGGTTTTAAAGTCGATCAGATCTTTCAACTTGAGAGTTTTTTGTTTAAGAAAAAGTGGGTTTGTTGGTTCCCTGTAAGCTGCTTTGTTGATTATTCTAATAGCTCTCTTTTGAAGCATAAAGAGTGGATATATGTTTGTTTTATATGTATTTCCCCATACTTCATTACAATATGTCATGTATGGGAGTATTAATGAATGATACAAGGTGTATAGTGTGGGTTGATTCAGCAAATTTTTCACTCTGTGTAATATTGCAATTGATTTGGATACTTTACCTTTTATATAATTAATATGTGGCTTCCAACACAGTTTGTTATCAATTATTACTCCAAGGAATTTAGTTTCGGATACCCTTTCAATCTCTACACCATTTACACTGAGTTTGGGTACTGGGTAGTTGTGATGGTTGTTAAAGACTATAAATTTTGTCTTGCTTAAATTGAGCGTTAATTTGTTTGAATCAAACCACAGTTTCAGCTTTCCTAATTCCTTTCCGAGTGTATCCAGAAGTTGTTCCAAGTTGTTTCCACTGCATAGCAGGTTAGTGTCATCAGCAAACAATATTAAGTCCATTTTTTCTGAAACTTTACATATATCATTTATATACATATTGAATAATAATGGTCCCAAAACTGAACCCTGTGGGACTCCACAGGTGACCTTCAGTAGCTCTGAGTTTTTGTTGTTAACACATACAAACTGATATCTATTCTTTAAGTAACTTCTTAACCAGGACAGTGCTACCCCTCTGATACCACAATTTTGTAGTTTCTTTAATAATAGATTGTGATCTACTGTATCAAATGCTTTTTTAAGATCCAGGAATACTCCAACTGAATACTCTTTATTTTCAAATGGCTGTTGATATTTTTTCTGTAAATTCCATTAAGGCATATGCTGTTGTCCTTTTGTGTCTGAACCCATATTGCTGCTCACACAATAAATCATTCTTTAGTATGAAGTTGTCAATTCTCTCATAGAATATTTTTTCAAGTATCTTGGAAAATTGCGGTAATAGTGAAATTGGTCTGTAGTTGGAGAGTTCCCCTCTGTCGCCTGTCTTGTAAATCGGAATTACTTTAGCTATTTTCATTGCATTGGGAAATATACCTGATTGGAGAGACAGGTTACAGATATACGTCAGTGGTTTCACTATGCATTCGATAACAGTTTTGACTAGTAGCATATCAATACCATCGCAGTCAGTAGATGTTTTACTTTTGAACGATTTAACAATTTCAATGACCTCTCTTTCGTCTGTGTTCTTTATGAAGATGGTGTCTTTTACAGCAGTGTTATTGCATATTGAATCACCTGTTGGCACCGTAGTGGGTATTTCTTGGGCCAGTTTAGGTCCAATGTTAACAAAAAAATTATTAAATTCATCTGCAGGTGAAGCTATATTCACATTCGGAGTCGATTTATTATTTTTTGGAGTGTTAGTTGGGTAGCTGGTATTTCTGCTTTTATTTCCAAGGATACTGTTGATTATTGTCCATGTATTTTTAATATTGTCTTTGTTTTTTTCCAGTTCTTTACTGTAATAGTCTCTTTTACTACATCTTATTATATATGTTAACTTATTTTTGTATGTTTTATACCGCTGCTCTGCTTCTTTTGTCCTTTTCTTTATGAAAGCTTTATATAATAAATTTTTCTTTTTATACGCCTTTTGTAGTCCTTTGGTTAGCCATGGTTTGTCAGTAAATTTGTGTTTAAGCTTTTTTTTAACTAATGGGCAGTTTTTTTCATAAAGAGTGGTTACAATGTTTGTAAATGTGTCATAGGCTTCATTTACATCTGATACATAGACTTCTGTCCAGTCTTGCTTCAGCAAGTCCTCTTTAAAAGAACTGATTGCGTTTGGTGATTTGTGTCTGAACGATTTTGAGATTTTTTCTGGGTTGGGCCCCGTGTGGCCATGGATAAGTGCAAAGATTGGCAAGTGGTCGCTTATATCATTTATCAATAATCCACTTTCTATTTTCTTGTCGAGAACATTGACAAACAGGTTGTCAATAAGTGTAGCAGAGTGAACTGTGATTCTACTGGGATGTGTTATTGTGGGATATAGACTCATGCTGTACATAGAGTTCATGAACTCTGTAACTACATTTTGTTGATGTGGATTAAGTAGATCAATATTGAAATCTCCACAAATTGCTACCATTTTCTTACTAGTAATATTACTAGTAATATAGTATTACTAGTAATATAGTAATATAGTAAATAATACTAGTAAATAATACTAGTAATATAGTATTACTAGTAATATATATTGTTACAACTTGTTCAGCTCTTTGACAGCAGCAGGAACAAAGCTGTTTTTGTAGCGCTGGGTTTTACTTTTTGG
This sequence comes from Pholidichthys leucotaenia, assembly GCA_020510985.1. NCBI lineage: Eukaryota > Metazoa > Chordata > Actinopteri > Cichliformes > Pholidichthyidae > Pholidichthys > Pholidichthys leucotaenia. The sequence continues at coordinate 174,891,476 of CM035839.1, read as the reverse complement.
GACAGCAAACCTCCGTCTTGAGGGAAGAAGCTGAAAGTTGCAGTGCAAAGGGTGGGAGTCATCATTTAAAATGGAGGTAGCCATCCTCTGTACTTGTCTAGTGTACAGGGATGTCAGGCTCAGCTGTGACTCACCAAGCAAACGACTGGACCATCTAACTACCTGATCCAAGGATTTCCTCTGTTTCAGTTTTATCTGACCAAACCATGACACTAAAGAAAAGGATAGAACAGATTCAATAAAAGCCCGATAAAACATTGTCATTATGGTTCGGTCAATTTGGAAGCGTGCAAGTTTCCTTAAACAATGCAAATGTTGCTGACCCTTTTTGCACACCCTTTCACAGTTCTCTTCAAAGTTTAAATTACTATCAATAATCGTCCCAAGGTATTTGTAGGATTGTACACATTCAGTGGTCTGGCCTTTTAGTACAGTGACTTTGTGCCTGGGAGTTTTCCTCCTAAAGTCAATAATCATATCTTTAGTTTTTGTCGTATTCAGCTGCAGGTAGGAGTCCTCACACCAGTGAACAAAATCATCAACTACTGGGCCGTGGCCACTCTCCCCATCATGGAGGAGACCGACAATAACTGAATCATCAGCATACTTTATAATGTGTCTGTTGTCATGTCTGCTCCGACACATATTTGTGTACAGGATGAAGAGTAGTGGTGACAACACACACCCCTGAGGAGAGCCAGTAGAAGAGCACTTTTGGTCAGACAATGTACCATTGACCCTTACTCTCTGTGTCCTGTTGGTTAAGAAATCCAGAATCCAACCCACCAGATTATTGCTCAAATCAAATTGTTGCAGGAGCCTTTCAACTAAAATATGAGGTTGGATTGTATTAAAGGCGGAGGAAAAGTCCACAAATAACAGCCTGGCGTGTGTCCCATTAAAATCCAGATGTTTAAAAATCATGTTAAACAGAGTGACAGTGGTGTCCTCCACTCCTTTGTGAGGCCTATATGCAAACTGCAAAGGATCTAATACATGTTCAGTCTGCTTTAGGACCTCAGATCTGACCAGTTTTTCAAAAATTTTCATTAAAATTGAAGTCAAAGCAACTGGTCTAAAGTCGTTTACCGTTTTAGGACAGCTGGATTTTGGAACGGCAACAACCACGGCATCTTTCCAGATCTTAGGCACATGTTGTGTCTGTAAGGACTTATTACCTCCGCCAGGCCGAAAAGGCCAGGAGGAGGTTTTGTTTTTGCCGGGGTTTGTCTGTGTGTGTGTGTGTGTGTCTGTCTGTCTGTTTGTCTGTTGGTTAGCAAGATAACTCAAAAAGTCTTGGACGGATTTCCATGAAACTTTCAGGCGTTGTTGGAAATGGTACAAGGAAGAACTGATTAAATTTTGGGGGTGATCCGGTTCACCGTCTGGATACAGGAATTTTTTAAAGCATTTTTCAACACTGTGACATAGGGCCATTTTCAACATGTGCGCAGGCGCAATGGAGGGCGCTGGTCGTCGTGTCTGCAACACAAACTCCGCGTTCTTCAACGTTTTAGGCACAAAAGCACGTGGAAAACACTGCTGGCCTGGGCCCGCCAGCGTGCCTGTGTTTGCGCGCAACTGCAAAACCTCACACGGGCAGCTGTCCGCCGACGGATTCTTTGGCAGAAATTCCCCGGCCAGCCATAGGAGCTGCGCATTTGGCAGAAATTCACCGGCCAGCCATAGGCGCTGCGCAAAAACGAGCTCTCTGCCGGCGAGGCTTCTAAATTCTCGTTTGCCACGGAGCGCAACCCCAAAATAATATAATATAAAACCCACGGCAACCTGTCTACCCAATTTGCATCCGTCAGTGGAGGAGATGGACACAACAGCAACACTTCAGTTTATTACCTCAGCCAAGGAGGCAATGCTTTTACTACTGAACCACTAATCCTATCACTATCACATTGATTGTCATTGATTAATTGTGTGTTTATTGCACTGTCCTTGTCAAATAAACAAATAATCATTGTGAATCCAATTGCTACTCATATGTTTACATGCTCAAGGAATCTGAAAACGTACACACAAACACTGTATGGGGGGAATTGTGGCGCTTGGCGGAGGTCTGCGCTCTCCGAGTGCTTTTCTAGTTGAAAATGTAATGAAATACAGGACTCAGTTCATGTGCACAGGACTTTACCAAGCGCCCACATATATTATCAGGGCCCTGACTTTTGTTCACTTTTACAGCACAGAACTCCCTTTTAATATCCTGCACCTCAATATTAAAGTGCTGATTGTCTTTGAGTTTCTGTTTCAAATCTTGGGTTTCTGTGCTAAAATCAGAGGAATCAAAACGACCATAAAAACAATTATTGCTAATGCTAAGAGCATTAGCAATAATTGGCTAATGCTAAAAGCATTAGCCAGCTCTGTGTCTGAATTAAAACCATCTAAAAACACACGATTACTGCGCTCTGTGCTCTGAAGGCCTGCAATAGTTTTCATACTGGCCCAAGCTGAACCAAGTTTCTTTGTTGCCATCTTGCTTTCCAATTCTGATTTATAATTCTGTTTTGCTCTTAAAATTTCGGACTTCAGCTCTTTTGTGGCAACCTGTAGTTCAGAAACAGACCCCTGTTTAAAGGCAAGTGCTTTCCTCTGTAAGCAGGATTTAACTGATTTTGTAACCCATAGCTTGTTGTTGGGATATATTTTGACACGTTTACGTGGAACGATCATATTTTTACAGAAAGCCATGTATGAGCATGTGACGTCTACCAAAGAGTCCAGATCATCCCCGCAGGACAGTGTGAAAACCTCCCAGTCCGTACAGCTAAAGCATTCCTGGAGGCAGTGCACTGAATCCTCTGTCCACACATCTATGTCTCTGGTCTTCACCTTGCCTCTTTTGAGAGCAGTTTTATATGTCGGCAGCAAATGTACACAGTTGTGATCTGAGGATCCTAAAGGAGGAAGGGGAAGTGATTTATAGGCCCTCTCAATGGATCCATAGCGCAGGTCCAATGTCTTTTTTCGCCTGGTTGGGCAGGAGACATACTGATAAAAGTTTTTAAGTGTCTTCTTTAAAGAAACATGGTTAAAATCCCCAAGAATGAAGTTTGGAGCCTCTGGAGAAATTGACTGCAGCCGGTGGACCACATCAAAGACGGTGCTGGAGACGGAGTCAGAGTCTGCCCTCGGGTGAATGTACACAGTTGTGATGAAAAGTTGGGGGAACTCGCGGGGCAGATAAAAGGGGCGTAGCGATACGGACAGAAGCTCCACATCGGGTGTACAGATGCGCTCTCTGACCGTGACAGATGTACAGTACTGTTTATTAATATATAAACATACGCCGCCCCCCTGACGTTTCCCCGTTACCTCTTCCTGCCGATCCGAGTGAAGTGGGGCTCCAAAGCCGTCAATCCACAGGTCCGCATCCTGGTCATGCGCCGTAAGCCACGTCTCCGTGTAAGCCATGACACAGCAGTTCTTGAAGTCCTTCTGGTAGCGTACATTCCCTTGAATTTCATCTACTTTTTTTCGCATGGATTGTACGTTCCCCAAAATCATGGAAGGAAGAGGAATGCTGTTAAACTGACGCCTTCTCAGATTTAATTTTACACCTCCACGCTTTCCGTGTTTCCTCCTCTTGTCTCTCTTTTCATCGCTGTGTCCATGAAAGTCTCTTAAAATAAAGTCCGGCAGTCGCGGCACAGCCTCAAACACAGACGCTGCATTATCCGTGTTTAAATGCAGTAACATGTCTCTGGAATACTGTATTCTCCCCAGCATGATCGTGATTGCGCTTACCTCCAAGACAAAGAGCCGGTGTGAAAGAAGCAGCAGTGCAAAAATAAGGAGGAAATCCATATTGATGGAACCAGGGAGCTCTTCGTTATACAGTCCACAAACATTCAAGGACAAAAACTACACAGAGAATTTCGTTTAAACACATTAAAGTGCGTAAAAACAGAGACACAGACGACGGACTTTCTTCACCAGCTGCCGGTCGCTGCGTGCGCATGCGCCCATGAATTGCTGTAATTCAGCCACATTGGGGGGTTTTCGAGCATGAACCGCCTTTTTAAGGTTATGCCACAGTATCTCAATCAGATTCTGGTCAGGACTTTGACTAGGCCACTCTAAAGTCTTCATTTTGTTTTTATTAAGCCATTCAGAGGAGGACTTGCTGGTGTTTTGGATCATTGTCCTGCTGCAGAATCCAAGTGCGCTTCAGCTTGAGGCCACAAACAGATGGCCGGAAATTCTCCTTCAGGATTTTTTGGTAGACAGCGGAATTCATGGTTCCATTTACCACAGCAAGTCTTCCAGGTTCTGAAGCAGGAAAACAGCCCCACACCATCACACTACCACCACTGCGGCGGCATGAAATAAAGCGGCGTTGTTGGAGGTTTTAAGTAGAGTTTTATTATCATACCGCCGTCACGGGATCCCCTCTCCAGCCCAAGTGTGTGCAGGCTGGATGGGGATCCTCTGGCTCTCAGAGAAGGAGAGGAGAGGCGGACACGTGTGTGTCCTACAGCAGAGGTTGAGAGAAAGAGAGAGAGCATGGATTTCAGTCAGCTTAAATACCAGTTACAAACAATGCATGAAAGGCATTCACAGCAGGGAGTATGGCATTTGCATTTGAGAGGCATACATCACAATAGGCAGATTTGCTAGACTGTGCTCTAGGTGCAGAACAAAGGGGTTAACAGGCACATCTACATATTGATCTGAGTCTCTAGGTCACAGTAAGGACAGGACCCATGAACACAATACATGAAAGGTGACATTATCACAGTAGTGTAGCGGAAAAAACCAGGAGTAGCGAGTTGTCTGTCCTTAGTCTGTTTGTGGGGGTTTTCCCAAACCGCCACAGCTCCCCCCCAGAGGGCTCGGCAGGTGGTCGAGACCTCGATAGTGCAGCTTGGGCAGCGAGCAGGGAAAAGCTCTGTGCAGGAGGGGGTGGAGGGGGGTGGGGGGTAGTAAAAGCCGGCCGGAGACGATGAAAACGTCCAGGCCGCGCAAAAATTGCTTGTGGGTCCGCGATGTCGAAGGGCTGGTCCCGTTGAACGTGCAGAGGTCCACAAGAAGAAAAATTAGTCACTGGCTCCTCTCGCGATTAAGTCCTGCAAGGATTAATAGCGGCCATGAAGAAAAGACGAGGCTGAGTGGCGGCTGTGATGAGGGCAGAGGGACTGGCGTGTTGACTTAAGGTTCAGGCGTAACCCTAAAGCCTCGGGAACCGCAGACAGCTGAATTCCCCTTGTGTGCCGTGGCTAAGACCATAAAATCCAGTGAGCAAGCTGCGTGCCTCAGGTGAACGAGCAAGCCTGAAGGGCCAGAGTGCAGCAGAAGGAAGGCGGTCAGAAAAGCCGTATTTGTCCCGTGCGTGGTGTGCGCCGTCCTCGTAACTCCCCGGTGCGTGCGCCGGGGTTCCGTGATGGGTGGGCCAGCTGGAGAGGAGAACCAGGGTCAGGGAGCTTGCTGGAGATCATCCCTGTTGTCTGTTGGAGCGGTGAAGGAAAGTAGACGCTCTGTCACTCGCTCGGTCATAGTGCGTTCAGGTCCACGTGTGCTCCGTCGGCCATGGGGATCGCCGTTGTGGAGAGGGGACGAGGTGCATGCGCTCACGGTGTGGAGGAGCTGTGAGCGCGGCCGGTCCAGCGTGGATGTGCCGATCTAGGCGTGCAGATCTCACCATGAAACGCTGCTCAGCTTTCCCGGTCGTGGGTGTTCTCCATGGGGTTTCGTCTGGAAACTCTGCGTCGAAATCTCCCTGAAGCAGAAGGGAGCTGTTGCGTTCGCTTGTCGTCGGAGAATCATCGCCGGGTGTTGCGTTCGCTGGCAGCGTGTTCGTTTCAGCGTCGGGTCACCAGTGCGGCGGCATGAAATAAAGCGGCGTTGTTGGAGGTTTTAAGTAGAGTTTTATTATCATATTGTTTAGTAGAAAGAGTCTTTGTCTAATTTGACCTTGTTGTTATATTATACAGTTTCTTTTAACCTGTACTGTATTATCCGAAAATAAAGTCATTCATTCATTAAAAAAATTCATTCATTCATTCATTCATAGTGGTAAGCTACTACTGTAGCCACAGCTGCCCTGGGGCAGACTGATGGAAACGTGGCTGTCAATCCGCGCCAACGGCCTCTCTGACCACTACTGAACATTCATACTACTGAACATTCAACATTCATGGACACTGGAGACAAGGTGGGTAAGGTGTCTTGCCCAGGGACGCAATGGCAAGATGGCTGGGGAGAGCGGGATTCGAACTGCCACCCCTCCTGTTATTGGAGAACTTGCTCTGAGCCGCTGCCGGCTCTTTCCACGGTAGAGGTCAAACGTGATCTTGCAGAAGCAGTTCTGGTGTAAAACCAGCAGATGGAATCAGTGATACAGCCCAGATCACAGGACCGTCAGGAAAGCCAGGATAAACAGCTGACCTTTTCAATTTGGGTTATAGCCTCCTTTATGCACACTCTATTGTTATATCCATGACTTATTAATCAGCTCTGCATTTCTCTCCGAGTAGCAAATATTTAATGCAAATTATCCCAAAAATATCATGCGGACTTTAATCAAGGAGCTTTTAGTTTCTTGATTAAATCAAAACATGTTTTCCTGCACAAACTTATCCCCAAAAGTATGGCCTAAATAAAGTAGATTCCATAAAACCATCCCAACATGACGACTTTGTAACATCTGACCGCCGTCGTTCCTCGATGACCCACCGTCTGTCTGCTCATTTCCGACAGCTCACGGAGATCCACCGAGCACCGACCCAGCCCCTCCCGCTCCCTCCCCCGTCACCGCTCCAGCGACTCTCCCCTCGGCTCCACTCCGAGGAGGAACCCGGTAACCTCCTCGGCCGATCGTTTCCAGTTACCCCCCCCCCCCCCCCGCCAAGATGGAGGTCTGCAGATGGCACCGCTAGCGTCCACGGGTCCCGCGGCTTTCATGAAGCTTTCGCCGGGGACAGAGTGACCGTGTGCCACGTTTTTGTCGATTTTTCTACTGGAACCTACTTGGGAGACGCCAAGCTCCGGGTTCGGGTTGTGGCAACCATGAGCTCCGGGGAAGGAGCGGAGGAGACGACGAAAGACGCCGGCGACATAGAGGCGTTCTTCAAGACCGGTAAGCCGGACCGAAAAGGAGGCGACCGAGGTCGGAAAGCTTTTCTCCCGTGATCCGGCTACCTGAGGGACATTGTTCCCGTCTGTGTTATGGTTTGGAGCTGACACAGGGGGCAATATGGCAGGCTTAGCAGCCCAGTTTCATTGTTGCTGACATAACTAAAATGCACATAAAATAAAACCGACGAACACAGTTGAGGAGACATGCTAGGCTCGTGTTTTCTTGCCTGCTTTTTTTTTTTTTCCATCCGGCTACATCTCATCAGCGCATCCACACTCTTGCAAGTCAGTCAGGCAGCATTAGCCGAAGCGCTAACGGTGCCAGTTCAATTTCCGTACACCTCACTTCAGATGTCACGGTTTCGGTTGCACTTGGCGACCCAGAGTAGCAGTAGAAGACTTTTCCTTCACATCCCCACTAGCCGCGGTACAATAAGCTTTTTAAACGCAAGCTGTGAAATGCAGGTCAGGGCTATGAGAAATTATTCCACAGCATCTGCTAGTGTTTGTGAGCTCTGCCCCACCTTTTCACCATTAATACCAACTTTTTATATCTGCAGTTAAATGAAACTTATTTATGCCTTCTTGTTTTTTTTTTTGTTGTTGTTTTTTAACCGTGTGGGGCAACATTATGTTTTATACTTCCCGGTTGTATGAGAAAATAGGACGACACACGGCTGTCCGAAAATGGGTTTCAAGCTTGTCTCAGTGTTTCCAACGGCAGCTGCCCGATGCTAGCGTGCTAGTTTAGCATTGGTAGCTTGGCAGTGAGCTGTATCCTAACGGTTTCTTCAATGTGTTAAAAGCAGACTTTTAAAACGCCACGTGTTTATTTGCATTCGGTATCCAAGTGAATTGTTTTACGTACTTCTTTTGTGCCCTATTAAATATTAACACAACCGCGCAAGCTATGTAAACAATACCCAGCGTGGCACGTAGAGCCTTGGGTGTGCACTGGGCATGGTGAGCTAGCTTTGACACATAGCTTCCAAGGGCTAAAGAGATGCCCGTCCACAGCACCAGATATAGGTGACACTTCTAAGTTTGTGTGTTGCAAATTTGCCTCTTTTACGCTGGGTGAGACATGAGTTAACCTCCCTAACATTAGCAGGGTGGGCTAATTTATCAGCAGTGTTGAAATCCAAACCTGCAGGCCTACAGTGATTTCATGGGCTGCAACAATGGCTCATAAAATGTGAATTCCAGGGGTCCTCAAGGAGATGATGAGATATCCATGACATTTGCACAGTGGGGACAAAAAAAAAAAAAGAAAGGCATCTCCTCGCTGCAGTTTCCCATTTCATGTACAGTATCATAAATAAGTGAAAGCTCATTTTCATAATGCACACATTTCACAGAGCGACAAGAAGAAATGGTGGCAGTCTGCTCTGTATGTCAGTGTGTCTCTGAGCCTGCAGGCTTCCCTCTGGTTCTCTTCACATGCGCCGAGCGTTGGGCCACATCCGACGCTTGACGTCGTGTCCGGCATCGTCAGACTCAACTTGCACTGGTGACCTGCTTGTTTGAATGCATGCTTGAGTTCTTCTTTCGCCAGCTGCTGATTGCGTGGCGCGCACACCCTGACATGTAGCGCTAATGATGCGCAAACTGTGCAATGCCCCCCCAAAAATATAAAGCAGTGAGAAGTGAGACACGGGACAGATCTCGTAACCCGAATCCGTGGCTCCTCTAATCAGCTGTCATGCATGGTAGGGCCATGGTGGTCATTTCTGAAGGACGATCACGGGGGGGGGGGGGGGGGGGGGGGGGGGGGGGGGGGGGGTAAACGAGGATGAGAAAGCAAAGGGCCAGCGCGTTACCATTCAGCCTCTGGCTCCTGTGGTTTTGTGTCTCTCTAAATGATAAACCGCAGAGGAGAAGTTTGGCGTCCTCATTGAGCTGATCTGATGGGTTCCTCTTAAGAAGAGAGGCGAGGAGCATCCTGCAGCTCGCTCGCAACCACACTTTGTGTGTTTTGTTGATGGTGCACAGCTGCAGCCATTCTGTCTCATTGTTAATCAGATCCGTTGTTAATTTGTTGAGTAATTAAAAGTTTTTGCAATGCCTCCTTTTCTTATTACCACAAACCCATCTGCTACAGTTTAAGTTCATAGTTTAGAGCAGCTCTCATTTACCAGTAGAGCACTTAAACCATATATTGGCTTTGTTTGTCTGTGTGGAGCAATGACACAGATAATTAGCTTTTCCTGAGCTGACATTTTCTAGTATCAAATTAACTTCCTCTGATGGGGCAGTAAAAGAACAACCACAGATTCATTGAGAACGAGTCACACACAAGCTCATACATGAACATTATGGCAGTATTGTATGAATACTGTAACTCAAGTGTTATTATAAACTAATGCACTTGATCATCATTGATAGTCATCACACTAATAGGCATATAGTAGGGCTGGGAATCATCACTAATTTCCATAATCGATTCAATTCTGATTCTTGAGGTTCTGAATCGATTCAGTTCTGATTCGATCCACTCTTAAATCTTAGAGACCTAATTCTGCAAATTGTAGCAGGACTACAACTTTAATACATAAATTATCACATAAAGAACTGACCCAAAATCAGTTATAATAATGCACTTATAATTATTTATCTTATGATTTCACAAAGTGCTCACAAGTGCTTTCTTTAGTGCAAAGGCTGTGTAGTATCAAGTTAGCAACCCAGAGTAAATAAACAAATTCATGCATGAAGCATGTAGACATAATCTCATTGTATTTCAGTCCCTCCAGGATTTTATTGGCTGTTTATGTGATTGTTGTGGCCCAAAAAGCCTGAATTTGTGGGAGCTTTTCCAAAAAGTTGTGATCAAACTTGCAACATTTTTTTAGATTTTTTTTTTTTTTTTTTTTTTGCGCTGAAGGTTGTGTGAGGAAGTACAGATTTTAAAGTAGCAGCTTTTTCTATAGTTTACACTCAGTGATGCTATTCCATGTAACACCACAAGAAAAGTACAGAATTGCCCAAAATTTCCTGTTAAACAGTGATTTATTTGGAATTAAATGCTCGGGAAAACTGTCATAAAATGACCAACATTATATTCTTGCTGAGAACTTAAAAAAGATAAATAAAAGAATAAGTCGTTACAACTAAATTGCATTGAATGCATGTTAGAGTATGGAGAAAATTATGCCAGCACCTTCTTGAATCTTGAATTTAAAAACTAAGACCCCTGAAAAATTTGAGGTCTTCTTCTGTGCTGAAATCCACAGTGAAGCAGGGATGCTCCTCCACTGACAACCTCTTCCCTTCAGAGCGTCTCAGTGCAGGATGGATCTTGGAGTGGAAACCCAGTCTTCACAGATCTGAAGGGGATATAAAAAGGAGAATATACTGTATTTCAAAGGAAAATTAATAATCATATTTTTAGATCCACACACAGTAGGGCTGAATAATTTAGGTTCTTTTATTTTTTGTTGTTTATATTTTAACTACAGATTAACTTTCAATTTTTGAAAAGGGTTTCAGTTAATTTCCTGGAAGATTTGGTTATATTGGTTTAGTTCTGTTGAGCAAAAATGGCTCGTTGTACTGCAGCCATTATTAATTCTGACATTTTCATGGATGAATTATTAATTTACGACACAAATGTACAGGGAAGAAGTGAGAGATCTGGAGGGCTGGTGCAGGGAGAACAATCTGGTGCTCAATGTGGACAAAACAAAGGAGATGATTATCGACTTCCCGCGGTCACAGCCTGAGCACGTCCCCCTCAGCATCGGCGGCCGTTTAGTGGAGAGAGTAGAGAACATCAAGTTCCTCGGAGTGCAGATCTCGCAGGACCTGACCTGGAGCAAGAATTCCTTGGAGATCAGGAAGCGGGCTCAGCAGAGACTACACTTCTTGAGGAAACTCAAACAGGCCTCTCTCCCCATCTGCATCCTCAGGACCTTCTACAGAGGTGTGGTGGAGAGTGTTCTGACGTACTGCATTGCTACATGGTACTCCAGCTGCAGTATGTCAGACAAAAAAGCCCTGCAGAGGATAGTCAAGGGGGCTGAGAGGGTAATTGGAGTCTCCCTCCCCTCTGTCCAAGAATTTTTTCAGAACCGTTGTAGGAGCAGGGCACTGAACATTGTCAAGGACCGTTCTCACCCTCTGCATAAACACTTTGAACTTCTTCCATCTGGTAAACGATTCTGGAGCATCAGAGGCAGAACCACCAGACTGATCAACAGCTTCCTTCCACAAGCTGTCAGGATGCTGAACAGCTGACCCGGAATCTCTCATACACACTACTGCACCTACGGACATTTTGTATATTATAGTTAGTTAGTTTTTCTTTTTCCCCAAGTATGTCTCAGGGATGTGTGAATGGATGGGGGTGGGGGTGGGGGGTGGAGCTATGTGGGAGTGTGCCTTAAATTATGCTGCTTCTTATATGGATGCCGAGAGAAACGCAATTTCATCTTGCCTGCACTACAGTTGTATGTACAGTAATATGACAATAAAGTTTGATTTGATTTGAAATGTAAAAAAACCTAATATTTTACTTACCCACATCAGCTGCAACAGTCTGTCTCGCTGGTCTGTTGTCGTTCTCCGTGTGTTTTCTGTTTGAAAATTATTTATCAATCGTTGACTTTTATGTTCTAACACAGCGCTGCACGTAGTACAAAACCGTTTATCCCGCTTTATGAAAATATTTGGGAACTGTTGAGTGCAGTCTTTAGCCATACCTGTTGTTGATAAATTAATGCTGGCAAGTCCACTCTGTGGCTGTGTCTCAGTTCAGGTTCTGCGTCCTCCCAAGTGCGCATTTCTAGGCCAGATATATGCTGCATCCAAGGCTGTCCCATTCCGTGGGCTCCTTCACATGCGGCCGACAAATGAAGCCTTCAAAGCCCTGAAAATGAAGGATCGAAGGATCCATGAAGAGTATCCTTGTGGCCTTAACATATCCCAGCATTCAGCACGTGGCTCAGCCTGGCTTCTTTTTCTCTGCTCAGGTAGAAGTGGGACGAAGTCAGAAACCGTTCAAGGTAAGTTTTTTACTTGAATTCTGCAGCGGTTTGAACGTGAGAACACCAATAATCCAGAAAACAGCAACATCTGATTATTTAAGTTCATGTTACATGACATTTTTTTCTTATGTGCTGTATGCTTCGCTATTTTTTCTGAAGTCAGACCTTTTTATCCCATTAATGTCAGTTTATTAACGAATGTAGTAAAATAAAAACACAGGATGATGTGGTTGAAATAACTTGCTTTAAGATAACTTTTAAAGTCCCCTAGAGACATCAGGAAGTTGATGTTATTTATTTGCTTATATGGTGCTGTTAAAAAAACAAACACCTAAGGTTATTTTTAGAGAAAACGGAGCAGTTAATGAAGCTGAGGAGGGACAGGACGTCTCTAATAATTGATATTAAAAATGCCCATCACATCTGAAGTGATAATCAGATTTTTCTGATATTTTTCCTTTTTTCTGGTTTATTTCTGAGGTCCGGTGGAGAACCTGCAGGAACCGAGGGTCAGCTGTGGAGAGAACGGGCTGGACTCAAGATTTATAAAACTGATATTTGACTGAAGTAACCACAATAAGACATTTGATGAATGGTTTTATTGATTGTAATTTTTTAGCAGTTTACTGTGCAAACTGAAACAAGCTAAATAAAAATATTGCATGTTACTGTTAATAGTTAGAAAAACTGCATTTCAATTAAGTAGTTTTTTGAAAAAGGAATTTTTTGCAAGATAATTTTAAAAGAGACTTTCAACTATTTATTACACACAGAGTGAAACATTTTAAACCTGATTTACCATTGATGATGATGATTGTAGTTTGATAATGATTATAGTTTTAAAATTAAATGACAAATCAGGATTTTCTAATTTATTGAGATGGTCCAACTGAGATGAAGCTGAAGATAGAATCTGTACTACTGCTGATGAACATTATTGAGGGTCGTCATCCTACAGTCCAGGACTGTGGTCTGCTTTAGAACATTCAAACTAAATGTCAGAGCTGATACAAGGCAGAGCATCTAATTATTTAGCAACATAATGGTCATAAATGTTAACAGTAAACCCTTCCTATTTTCTACTGGTCATGTAATTAAGAATATATTTTAGAGTTCAATCTAACTGATATACATATTAAAAGTAATAAAAATTAATTGATTTTGTGGTTTTAATTTACCTTAATTTTACCTGCTGACTTTAACATGGGTTAGTCGTATTTTATCTGTCATGGTCCTCTTTCTGTCTGGTGAAGATTCTCAAGTAAAAGGTAAAGAAAATACAATAAAGAAGATCAAAATAAAGTTCTCTCTCTGTCAAAAATGTCAGCAAAAAAAACCTCAACTGACGCTGTCATGGTTGCTAGGCAACAGGGTAGTGCGTGGTCACGCAAATATATGTCCTCCAAAGACTAGACCGTCTCATTTAACGGCCATAAATCAGCCTTAAGATGCAGCCTACCCGACCTTTGAGTGTTCTGGCCTCCTGGGCCGCGGTCTATGAGGTTGCAACACCTGAATTGAGACACAGCCTGTGGCTGCCTGCCAAATGTAAACACGGATGTAATGTGAGCATGCGGCGCATGGAACTCTCGCGTGATTGTTCGTCACATGAGACTTCAGCCAGCTACTTGTGTTTTGTGTTTCACAGACTAAAATGATATTAAAAGATTGATCCGTGGACTTTGTAGATTGATGTTGACTCAGTCAAACATGGACCAATTCAAATCGTGGGATTGATCTTTTGAACCCACCCCTAGCATATTGTGAAATCCTTTGAACCACTAACCTTTATCTCATACCTCATACTTATCTGTTGCTGCTATTTACCTTGATCTTTAAACTTGACAGTTGCGTAACTATTTAACTTACCTTGTTGGGTTCCCTTTTTTGCTCAAAGCTCAGCAGAGCTCTTGTTGTCTTTGAAGATTTTTCAGGGACATATGTTTCTGTTTTCTTTCCACCCCTTTAAGCACACCTGTAAAGCTACACTAAGCACTGATTATGAGTTAAGTGGGACAGATTGTGCTGGAGTCCCAGACAGTTGGTCTTTGTTTTACCACTCTTCAGTTTTTTCCTGCAGTGATACTCTTTATATATGCTTATTATTAGATACCACTTCAGTGGCTTTTGACCCCCCCATAGGAGTCTCTGATGCTAACGGGGATACCTTGATGTCAGCAGGACCGTTACTGACAAGACCACCGACTGTAGGAGATAATTATAACTACAGACTGATATTTCCTGGAAATACTAGACTGACTTTGACAGTAATAGGATTTTGGTACAATCTAAACTACTGTACCAGACTTACAATGCCTCTGTTAAAGGCCGTTTTGTTACTAATATTTTTTTTCTCCTTATATTGATAGAAGGGTCATGGTGGCCAGATAACCACTCTTTACCAGATAAGTGCAGAGGAGCTATCTGTGCGCATTCAGCATACAAAATCACCTGATTGAGACTATTTTACCATTAAACTGAATTAAAGCTGTAAGCCAAATTATCAATCCGACTCTAGATAAATAACCACATGTGATGACATGCTAATAAAGCTTTTGTTGGAGAATCCAACTAATGGCCCTAGTGGGAATTGCCAGAAGCAACATGATACAATATTATTCCAATACTTGTACCACAGTACAATTTTTTTATCATGATATTGTAATATATTGAGTATTGCAAAATCATTGTGATTTCCCATCCCAGATCTTTGTCTTGTCCAACTCCTTGATAGATCTCACAAGTTGTTCATTTGCTGTCCTGACCTCAGATGACAGTGAGCACTTTGTGCTATCTAGTGGACTAAAAAGTCATTTTTTTTAATTACTCCAATACCCCAAAATGCAGTTTGCTTTTGCAACATTTATTAGTAATTTTTACCCCTCAGCCTCTAAAGGTTGAAGGGGTATTGTCATCACCCCGGCGGGCAGAAGGATGTTGTGAGCTGTGAACGTGACAACTACAGAAATGGCGTGGGCTTTTCAAATTAATACCATGGGTGTATATATGAAAAACCTTGGACAAATTCAAATTTGGGTGACCTCTGACCTTTAGGTCAAGGTCAGAGCACAATTTTCCCCAAATCTTGTGAACGCGATAACCACAGAAAGAAATGAAGAAGAAGCCATCTCTATTGTCATTCAGTCCATATAGCCAATCATGTACAGTAGGAACGAAATTACATTTCTCCTATCTACAATGTTAAATCACATGTAGAATCAGAGGGGTCGCTGCCATGCAAGGCATCACCACAAACATCTTCTCCTTCCCCCATTCCATTACGCTGAGCACCAAGCTAGAAGGCGGGAAGTACCATTTTTATATGTCTTTGGTATGACCCAGCCGGGACTTGAACTCCCATCCTCCCAGTTGTGGGGCGGATGCTCTATCAAGTAGACCACCACTCTGACTTGGGCATTTCAAATTGATACCATAGTTGTATCTAAAAAAATGCCAGACGAGTTTGAATTTGGGTGACCGCTGACCTTTAGGTTGAGGTCAGAGGTCAGTTTTCTCCAGATCTTGTCAACTTGATGACTACAGAAATAATGTGGGCTTTTCACATTGATATCATTATGTCTAAGACGAGTCTTGGATGGCTTAGGCCCTGCCCTCTGACTATGGGTCTGGGTTCAAAAGGTCAAAAGTCACAGTTACCTTTCCTTATGCCCTATTGCTCTAGAACAGGGATCATCAACTAAAAGTGTAAGAGGCCCGATAAGTCAGTCCACCTCCCAAGCTGCACGGTGGCGCAGTGGTTTAGCACTGTGACAGCACAGTTTTACCCTCGGCCGGGGGATCGCGGGGATCATGAGATCGTGGGTTCGATCCCAGCCCCCGACCAACAGTGAGCTGTGTGGAGTTTGCATGTTCTCCCCGTGTTGCGCGGGTTTACTCCGGGATTTCTCCGGTTTCCTCCCGCACACCAAAAAAAAACAAAACATGTAGGTTTAGGGCGCTCGCGCACGCAGCGACCAGCAGCCAGTGGCTTGTCACCAGACTGCAAACCAAGTCTACCTACGGGTACAAATAAGTAACAAAAAAAAAAAAAAAAAAAAAAAAGCTGAGGTCCGAATTAGGGCTCGGGATCTTTAGGCACCTCACGATACAATTATGATTCAGGAGCTCCGATTTGATTCAGAAATGATTCTCGATGCATTTTTTGTTTGTTTTTTTCTGGATTTTTTTCCTCTCAGTGTGACAGCTTGATACTTTCAAAGCCAAGTGTTTGCAATGACCCATTAATTTATTTCAAACATCTTTTAATAAAAGAAATGAAGAGAAATGTGACAAGTCACATGGACAAATTTATTGGAAAATGAGCTTTTCATGGACATTCTTTCAGAAGACCACAGCTGTCTCCAGCAGGCCAATATCATTTGCTTTTACACATTATTTTGTTAAGCGGATGTTTTAGCTGCTTTTAGTTCTGTATTTTTTTTAAACAAAAAAGTCAACTAAATTCTTTGATCAATTTCAAATAAAACATAATAATTTAATCATAATAATACAGGGGAAAACAATGTGTTTTTGACTCCAAATAAATGGCTCTAAAATTCTAAAATCTACAGACGTGGACAAAATTGTTGGTACCCCTCTGTTAATGAAAGAAAAACCCACAGTGGTCACAGAAATAACTTGAATCTGACAAAAGTGGTAATAAATAAAAATTCTATGAAAATTAACCAATGAAAATCAGACAATGCTTTTGAATTGTGGTTCAACAGAATTATTTTAAAAAACAAACTCATGAAACAGGCCTGGACAAAAATGATGGTACCCCTAGAAAAGATTGAAAATAATGTGACCATAGGGACATGTTCAACCAAGATGTGTCCTCTAATTAACATCACAGGTGTCTACAAACTTGTAATCAGTCAGTCGGCCTATTTAAAGGGTGACAAGTAGTCACTGTGCTGTTTGGTGACATGGTGTGTACCACACTAAACATGGACCAGAGGAAGCAAAGGAGAGAGTTGTCTCAGGAGATTAGAAAGAAAATTATAGACAAGCATGTTAAAGATAAAGGCTATAAGACCATCTCCAAGCAGCTTGATGTTCCTGTGACTACAGTTGCACATATTATTCAGAAATTTAAGATCCACGGGACTGTAGCCAACCTCCCTGGACGTGGCTGCAGGAGGAGATGGATAATACGAATGGTAACAAAAGAGCCCAGAGCAACCTCTGAACAAAGTCCACTTTGGCTCAAACAACGATCCAAAGTGGACTTCATGGGAGACGACCAAGGAGGACACCACTGTTGAAAACAAATCATAAAAAAGCCAGACTGGAATTTGCCAAACTGCATGTTGACAAGCCACAAAGCTTCTGGGAGAATGTCCTATGGACAGACGAGACAAAACTGGAACTTTTTGGCAAGGCACATCAGCTCTATGTTCACAGACGCAAAAATGAAGCATATCAAGAAAAGAACACTGTCCCTACTGTGAAACATGGAGGGAGGTTCTGTTATGTTCTGGGGCTGCTTTGCTGCATCTGGCACAGGGTGTCTTGAATGTGTGCAGGGTACAATGAAATCTCAAGACTATCAAGGTATTCTAGAGAGAAATGTGCTGCCCAGTGTCAGACAGCTTGGTCTTAGTTGCAGGTCATGGGTCTTGCAACAGGATAATGACCCAAAACGCACAGCTAAAAACACCCAAGAATGGCTAAGAGCGAAACATTGGACTATTCTAAAGTGGCCTTCTATGAGCCCTGATCTAAATCCTATTGAACATCTGTGGAAGGAGCTGAAACATGCCGTCTGGAGAAGGCACCCTTCAAACCTGAGACAACTGGAGCAGTTTGCTCATGATGAGTGGGCCAAAATACCTGCTGAGAGGTGCAGAAGTCTCATTGACAGTTACAGAAATCGTTTGATTGCAGTGATTGCTTCAAAAGGTTGTGCAACAAAATATTAAGTTAAGGGTACCATCATTTTTGTCCAGGCCTGTTTCATGAATTTGTTTTTTAAAATAATTCTGTTGAACCACAATTCAAAAGCATTGTCTGATTTTCATTGGTTAATTTTCATAGAACTTTTATTTATTATGACTTTTGTCAGATTCAAGTTATTTCTGTGACCATTGTGGGTTTTTCTTTCATTTACAGAGGGGTACCAACAATTTTGTCCACGTCTGTACAACTTAAATGCTAAAACTGTAACGTTTTACAGGAGAACACAAACTAAATTACATACATTTAAAAAGATTAATATCTAAAAAACAAAATCTCACAAAAGTCCGCCTTTATAGTATAGTTTTAGTGTTAAAAAAACGTTTCAAACTGCAAGCCTAAAAAAGGGGCAAAAAATATAATTAATTCCACAGTACAGAATTTCTTTGGAGGTTTTTTTTTCTGTCAACAATGTTTTTATATTTTTAACCTCTTCTGGATCTGTTTGGGTAACACTCTGTCACAGGGAGAGAGGAGGTGGATGTGTGGAACTTTTCATGTTCAGTAACACACAGAGCAAATTATTGTTTTTACGTGATATCAAAGGGTCACAGAAATTACCTCCATAAACATCATGCAGCCCAATGGGGATGCTGTCCCAGAAAGGTGTGGAGGAGCCGCGGGGACCTTCCGTCAACAACCCCCCTGGTGGAAACGTACCATCGCAGGCAGCCAGAATGGCGATGGACACAATTTCACAGCAGCATTTCATTCTACGGGTTACACCAGGAAGGAAGCATGGCTATCCATCCGCAGCAAACGATGATTTTACCTCCTGCTGTATCCCAAGGAGAATGTCCAAGGTCCCATGTTATAAAATGTCCGGGCGGCAGCCGCTGACACAGCACTTCATTTCCGCTTTTTCGTTCGGTTAAAACAAAACAGTATAATTTTTCCCCAAATGATATGAAAAAGCTTCGGAGTCCGGATGGAGGATTCTTGAGGTCCGGATTCGGACCAGAGTCCACCAGTTGGTGACCCCTGCTCTAGAACGACTAAAGCTAGGGTCACCAAACTTTGTACACAGGTTCACCCTGTCACTCTGACCTTTGCCTATGGTTTTGTGGTTGCAAAAGCATAAGCAGAGGTCAAAATGCCATATAAACTACATCTCAACAATAAACAAAGAGGCTGAGGGGTACCACTGGCAGCTGCCAGTATTTTTAATAAAAAATTGCAATACTGGTGGCTATGAAATGAGACAACATTGTTGCAGCAAAGTATATTATGTATAGATCTACCCCCCACCCCCCACCCCAACACCACTCCTAGTAAATAATGGGCTGTAGTTAGAGGTTGTGCTAGACTTTATTATTTGTCAATTTGACAGACAGGGTTGTAAAAATTCTGTCATTATCTATTATTACCTGCCATTTTAATTGAGTTTAGTTAAATCAGCCTCAGTGTAATCTGTCATAATGATAGACATGTTTCAGATTTTTCTCACTGCTGAAAAAAAAAGAAAACTGTCAATGAAGGACAATTTTCAGTTAATGCAACCTCTGGTCATACTTCATTTACTGTCCACAGGTATTGTACTAAAAATTTCAGTTGCAGATGAAAATCAGTAAATATTGATAACTGTCAATGTTAAGTTGTATTGGAGCAGAGATGGCAGCTTCATGAGCATGGCTCCAAGGTAGTTTTTGAGCTCTGAAATTTAGCCACTGAAATAAAGACTTCTTCATAGCTTTGGTTGTTTTATGGAGAACCCAACATCAGCAATGCAATTTAAAGTCTACAGTGGTGTGAAAAAGTGTTTGCCCCCTTCCTGATTTCTCATTTTTTTGTTTGTCACACTTAAATGTTTCAGATCATCAAACAAATTTAAATATTAGACTTCCGGTTATGGCTGCCACGTAGGACGGACGTGTCTCGCTCTGCTCTGCTCCTGGAAAAAAAAAAATCGGCAAATAACTCTCTCATTTGGGACAGAATGTATCCCAGCATTTGGGCGAGGATATGTCGGCGAAGCCTAAGGCTGGAAAACCAGGAAAAGGAAAAAGCGAGCCGCCGAAACAGTCCAAATTAACGGACTTTCAGGTCTGTGACGCAGTAAACAAAACTCCATATATGGCGGAGGAGGCTGGCGGCGGTGCGATGTCTGCGGGGGGAGGCGCAGATGCGCTGATGGCTGCCATGAGTTCAATGAGAGCGGACTTTTCCTCTAGATTTGATGGGATTATGACAGCGTTGGAAAGAATAAGAAAGGAATTGGGTGACTGTGTAGAACGAACGGCGCAGATGGAGCTCCGTCTCGCTAGTGCTGAAGATGACGTCACCCGTCTTCAATTAAAGGTGCGCATTTTGGAAAAAAAAAAAAAATCTCTGGAAGATAATATTTTGGATTTGGAATCTCGGTCGAGACAGAATAATTTGAGGCTGGTGGGTCTTCCAGAGGAATCAGAAGGTCGGGACGTATGTTCCTTTCTGGAAAAGTGGATTCCGGAGGTGCTGGGCAGCGAGGAGTTGCAATCAGCAGTGGTTCTGGAAAAAGCACATCGTATTGGCCCACGGAGAGATAAGGGACCGCCGAGGACCTTAATTATGAAGTTTCTTAGCAATAGAGACAGGATGAAGATCTTCAACGCTGCACGTGCTAAAGGAGAGATTAAACACCAGGACCAGCAGGTGCGGTTCTACCCAGATTTGGCCACAGGAATCCAGCAATTGAGGAAGCAGTTTGATCCCGTACGTAAGGAGCTGCGCAACCTTGGGATTCGTCATGGTGTAATCTATCCTGCGAGACTGCTGACCACGTATGAGGGCAGAACCCACATCTTCAAGACCCCAGAGGAGGCGCAGGAGTTCATCAAGAAGATCAAAGAAGAAGAAGAGACTGGTGGGAGCTAAGCATGAACAAAATATAAGGTAGAATAATTAAGCATTTGCACAGGCATCTGACTGACTTGAAGTAAATAGTAAGTTTACAAAATATAGATTGTATTATATATTAAAAAAACAAAACAAAAACAAAACAAACAAACAAAAAAAAACTATGATGTACAAAGTTGTTAAAAATTTTGGAGTTAAGTTGGAAAACTACAGAGGAGAGTTAATGTTACGTCATTAAAAGCAGTAGAGTTAGGGTGATTGGGAGGATGAAGAAGGAGTGGCTTAGGCTGTTCCCCGTGGGTGTGGAACGGTCGATGGCTATATCGGGAGACAGAATTTTTCTTTTGATTTTGGGGGGTTTGCCACAAGTGTGGGAAGGGGAAATTTGTTTGTGTGTAGTTTGTAGGATGAATGTTCAACCACTCATGTTTTTGCTTCTCTGTATGAGCATGTTTACACTGCAAGGTAATCCCAAACTCTCTATTGATCATGGACCAAAGTGTTAATCTTAATTTAACTTCATGGAATTGCAGAGGTCTACAAAATTTAAAAAAAACTTAAACAAGTTATGAATAAAATAAAGGACATGGGTTCAAGAATTGTGTTTTTACAAGAAACTCATCTGATAGAGGAGGATGTTAAAAGAATTAGGAGTAGATGGCAGGGAAGTGTATTCACCTCTTCATTTTCATCCCGAGCCAGGGGAGTTATGACTCTCATACATAAATCAGTTCCTTTTCAAGTGAAAAATGTAATTGGAGACAAATTTGGAAGATATGTAATCATTCAAGGTTCTTTGCTATTAGAAAATATAAATCTTGTGAACTTATATGGTCCCAATATAGATGATCAGAAGTTCTTTGCTAATTTATTTCTCATCTTATCATCACTTACAGGGCAACATATAATAGCAGGGGATTTTAATTGTACATTGAATCCAGGTGTGGATAGATCAACAGGACTGGATTGTACGCACATTGGATGTAGGATGACTATTAATCATTTTATGAAAGAATTGAGATTGTTAGATATATGGAGAGAAATGAAACCACAAGTTAAAGCCTATTCTTGTTATTCCAGTACCTACAAGACATTCTCACGTATTGATTATTTTTTGATTTCCACAGAATTAAGGTCCAAGATTCAAAACTGCTTTTATGATAACATCGTGATCTCTGATCATGCACCCTGTTGTCTAATATATGTAGATAAAAAATTGACAAAGGAATCAGGTAGATGGCAATTTCAGCATAAATGGCTTCAGGATGAGGAATTTGTCAAGTATATAGAAAAACAGATAGACGAGTTCTTTGACATCAATACTACACAAACATCAGCATGTGTAAAGTGGGAGGCTTTCAAAGCTTTTATTAGGGGACATATTATTAGTTATACAGGATCAAAATCTAAGAAGACTCGAGAGGAGAGAGCTAAATTGGAACATAAAATAAAAAGTCTTCAGGAAAAAGTGTATGCAGGAAGTGACCCAAGGTTGGAGAATGAATTACTGATTTTGAGAGCTGAATACGACAAAAAATCAGCGAATAGAGCTGCCTCGAGTCTTCTAAGATTGAAACAATCTTTTTATGAACAAGGTGAAAAATCAGGAAAATTATTAGCATGGCAGATTAAACAATTGGAAATTAAAACACCAATTACCAGTATTATAAGTGAAGGACAGGTAGTTATAGATCCTTTAGAAATTAATAGAGCCTTTAGAGATTACTATGAAAAATTATATGATACCAAAAATGAACCTGATTTAACAAAACTAAATGGGTTTTTGAACGAACTATCTATACCGTGTATTCCAAATGAAAACAGGGAGATATTGGAGTCTAAAATTAGTCAAGAAGAAGTTGGGCTAGCCATTGATAATATGAAATCAGGAAAAAGTGCAGGACCAGATGGTCTTCCAGTTGACCTTTATAAAAAATTTAAGAATAAATTAATAAAACCTTTTTTGGAAATGGTTTTAGAAGCATTTCAAAATAATAATTTACCATCATACATAAATAATGCCTTAATTATACTGCTGCCAAAACCAGGTAAGCCCTCTAATAAATGTGAAAATATGAGACCAATAAGCCTATTAAACGCCGACCTTAAGATAATCTGTAAAATTTTAGCAAGACGAATACAAGAAATTTTACCAAATATTATTAATAGAGATCAGAATGGCTTTATAAAGGGTAGACAAGGCTTCCATAATGTAAGAAGACTATTTAATATTATTTATTTTAATAAAGAAGCACCGGACTTCCGGTTATGGCTGCCACGTAGGACGGACGTGTCTCGCTCTGCTCTGCTCCTGGAAAAAAAAAAATCGGCAAATAACTCTCTCATTTGGGACAGAACGTATCCCAGCATTTGGGCGAGGATATGTCGGCGAAGCCTAAGGCTGGAAAACCAGGAAAAGGAAAAAGCGAGCCGCCGAAACAGTCCAAATTAACGGACTTTCAGGTCTGTGACGCAGCAAACAAAACTCCATATATGGCGGAGGAGGCTGGCAACGCTGCGATTTCTGCGGGGAATGGCGCAGATGCGCTGATGGCAGCCATGAGTTCAATGAGAGCGGACTTTTCCTCTAGATTTGATGGGATTATGACAGCGTTGGAAGGAATAAGAAAGGAATTGGGTGACTGTGTAGAACGAACGGCGCAGATGGAGCTCCGTCTCGCTAGTGCTGAAGATGACGTCACCCGTCTTCAATTAAAGGTGCGCACTTTGGAAAAAAAAAATAAATCTCTGGAAGATAATATTTTGGATTTGGAATCTCGGTCGAGACAGAATAATTTGAGGCTGGTGGGTCTTCCAGAGGAATCAGAAGGTCGGGACGTATGTTCCTTTCTGGAAAAGTGGATTCCGGAGGTGCTGGGCAGCGAGGAGTTGCAATCAGCAGTGGTTCTGGAAAAAGCACATCGTATTGGCCCACGGAGAGATAAGGGACCGCCGAGGACCTTAATTATGAAGTTTCTTAGCAACAGAGACAGGATGAAGATCTTCAACGCTGCACGTGCTAAAGGAGAGATTAAACACCAGGATCAGCAGGTGCGGTTCTACCCAGATTTGGCCACAGGAATCCAGCAATTGAGGAAGCAGTTTGATCCCGTACGTAAGGAGCTGCGCAACCTTGGGATTCGTCATGGTGTAATCTATCCTGCGAGACTGCTGACCACGTATGAGGGCAGAACCCACATCTTCAAGACCCCAGAGGAGGCGCAGGAGTTCATCAAGAAGATCAAAGAAGAAGAAGAGACTGGTGGGAGCTAAGCATGAACAAAATATAAGGTAGAATAATTAAGCATTTGCACAGGCATCTGACTGACTTGAAGTAAATAGTAAGTTTACAAAATATAGATTGTATTATATATTAAAAAAACAAAACAAAAACAAAACAAACAAACAAAAAAAAACTATGATGTACAAAGTTGTTAAAAATTTTGGAGTTAAGTTGGAAAACTACAGAGGAGAGTTAATGTTACGTCATTAAAAGCAGTAGAGTTAGGGTGATTGGGAGGATGAAGAAGGAGTGGCTTAGGCTGTTCCCCGTGGGTGTGGAACGGTCGATGGCTATATCGGGAGACAGAATTTTTCTTTTGATTTTGGGGGGTTTGCCACAAGTGTGGGAAGGGGAAATTTGTTTGTGTGTAGTTTGTAGGATGAATGTTCAACCACTCATGTTTTTGCTTCTCTGTATGAGCATGTTTACACTGCAAGGTAATCCCAAACTCTCTATTGATCATGGACCAAAGTGTTAATCTTAATTTAACTTCATGGAATTGCAGAGGTCTACAAAATTTTAAAAAACTTAAACAAGTTATGAATAAAATAAAGGACATGGGTTCAAGAATTGTGTTTTTACAAGAAACTCATCTGATAGAGGAGGATGTTAAAAGAATTAGGAGTAGATGGCAGGGAAGTGTATTCACCTCTTCATTTTCATCCCGAGCCAGGGGAGTTATGACTCTCATACATAAATCAGTTCCTTTTCAAGTGAAAAATGTAATTGGAGACAAATTTGGAAGATATGTAATCATTCAAGGTTCTTTGCTATTAGAAAATATAAATCTTGTGAACTTATATGGTCCCAATATAGATGATCAGAAGTTCTTTGCTAATTTATTTCTCATCTTATCATCACTTACAGGGCAACATATAATAGCAGGGGATTTTAATTGTACATTGAATCCAGGTGTGGATAGATCAACAGGACTGGATTGTACGCACATTGGATGTAGGATGACTATTAATCATTTTATGAAAGAATTGAGATTGTTAGATATATGGAGAGAAATGAAACCACAAGTTAAAGCCTATTCTTGTTATTCCAGCACCTACAAGACATTCTCACGTATTGATTATTTTTTGATTTCCACAGAATTAAGGTCCAAGATTCAAAACTGCTTTTATGATAACATCGTGATCTCTGATCATGCACCCTGTTGTCTAATATATGTAGATAAAAAATTGACAAAGGAATCAGGTAGATGGCAATTTCAGCATAAATGGCTTCAGGATGAGGAATTTGTCAAGTATATAGAAAAACAGATAGACGAGTTCTTTGACATCAATACTACACAAACATCAGCATGTGTAAAGTGGGAGGCTTTCAAAGCTTTTATTAGGGGACATATTATTAGTTATACAGGATCAAAATCTAAGAAGACTCGAGAGGAGAGAGCTAAATTGGAACATAAAATAAAAAATCTTCAGGAAAAAGTGTATGCAGGAAGTGACCCAAGGTTGGAGAATGAACTACTGATTTTGAGAGCTGAATACGACAAAAAATCAGCGAATAGAGCTGCCTCAAGTCTTCTAAGATTGAAACAATCTTTTTATGAACAAGGTGAAAAATCAGGAAAATTATTAGCATGGCAGATTAAACAATTGGAAATTAAAACACCAATTACCAGTATTATAAGTGAAGGACAGGTAGTTATAGATCCTTTAGAAATTAATAGAGCCTTTAGAGATTACTATGAAAAATTATATGATACCAAAAATGAACTTGATTTAACAAAACTAAATGGGTTTTTGAACGAACTATCTATACCGTGTATTCCAAATGAAAACAGGGAGATATTGGAGTCTAAAATTAGTCAAGAAGAAGTTGGGCTAGCCATTGATAATATGAAATCAGGAAAAAGTGCAGGACCAGATGGTCTTCCAGTTGACCTTTATAAAAAATTTAAGAATAAATTAATAAAACCTTTTTTGGAAATGGTTTTAGAAGCATTTCAAAATAATAATTTACCATCATACATAAAAAATGCCTTAATTATACTGCTGCCAAAACCAGGTAAGCCCTCTAATAAATGTGAAAATATGAGACCAATAAGCCTATTAAACGCCGACCTTAAGATAATCTGTAAAATTTTAGCAAGACGAATACAAGAAATTTTACCAAATATTATTAATCGAGATCAGAATGGCTTTATAAAGGGTAGACAAGGCTTCCATAATGTAAGAAGACTATTTAATATTATTTATTTTAATAAAGAAGCACCGGATACAGCTCTCCTATCATTGGACGCCGAAAAGGCCTTTGATAGAGTTGAATGGCCCTTTCTTTTTGAAGTCCTACAAAGGTTTGGACTTGGAAATAATTTCATAAAATGGGTTCAAATAATATACAATAATGCTACAGCAGAAATCCTAACAAATAACAATATTTCAAAACCAATAAAAATCAATAGAGGATGTCGACAAGGCTGTCCACTTTCACCTTTACTGTTTACTATGGCAATTGAACCTTTAGCGATAGCGATACGTTTACATTCACAAATATATGGAATTAAAGTTGGACCAACAGAACATAAAATCTCCCTGTACGCCGATGATATAATTTTGTTTATGTCGAATCTAAAAAAATCAATTCCAACCTTGTTGAATTTAATAAAGAATTTTGGGGAAATATCAGGATATAAAATAAATAAAACTAAATCTTCAATATTAATGCTAAATGAGACCCAGAGAAATTACCCAGACCCTGAGGTAAATCAATTCAATGTTGTAAATCAGTTTAAATATTTAGGAATCCAAATTATGCCTAAGCTAGAATCAGTCGCCAGTGTCAACTATGAAGCCTTAATGTCAGATATCAGTGAGTTAACTCAGAGATGGATGTCACTACCAATGTCGATGATCGGGAGAATCAATATACTTAAAAGTAATATTTTACCTAAAATACTTTATTTATTTCAATACATTCCTTTATCACCACCTTTAGATCTATTCTCAAGAATAAAAAAAAAGTTAGTGGAATTTATATGGAACAACAGGAGGGCTAGATTACGTTTGTCTTTATTATATTTACCATTTGATCGTGGAGGTCTGAAATGTCCAAATTTTATGTTGTATTATTGGTCGGCACAACTGAGGTCTATGACATATTATTTTTCATCAAATGATCTCCCTCACTGGACTGAAATGGAATCATACAATTTACCTTTACCTCTTCCCATATTCATATACTCAGATTCGGCAAAAAAATTACAAAAACAAGTTAAAAATCCATTTGTAAAGCATATGATCAAAATATGGTGTGAAGCTAAAAACTATTTAAAAGAACCACAGTTATTGTCACAATTTAATCCAATATGGGGTAATCAATATTTTAAACCAGGGAGAGCGGACGCTGTATTTAAAGTATGGAATTTAAAAGGGATACAAAAGATTCAGGATTTATATTTGCCATGTGCAGACAACATAATGTCTTTTGAAGAGCTGAGGATCAAATTTAATCTCAATAGAATACATTTTTTTAAATATCTTCAACTTAGAAACTTTATTCGATCAAATCAAAATAAAGCTCTCACTCGACCTATTTATTCATCCTTGGAAAAAATGATGATGAAAGATAGTAAAAGAAAGGGTATTATTTCAGAGTTTTATAACTCATTGACACTATCTTCAAGTGAAAATTCACTGAAAAGATTAAACTACTGGAAAGAAGATCTGCAAATTGAAATTTCAGAGGAACAATGGGAATTGGCTTGTACAGAAGCTCAAACCAAATCAATAAATGCACGCCTTAAATTGATACATTTCAAATGGTTAATGCGGATGTATGTTACACCGGAGGAGTTAAATAGATATAACAAAAATATACCAGATACATGCACAAAATGCATGGAAAGTAAAGGAACCCTATTTCATTGTTTATGGGAATGTAGATTAATAAGAATGTTTTGGGAAGAGGTGAGGGTAACAATTGAAAAAATAATCTCAAAACAAATCATATTGAATCCTAAACTGTTTTTGTTGGGTCTGTACCCAGAAAAGCATAATTTTAATAAAAGTGAAAGAACATTCATAGACCTCAGTTTGCTTAATGCCAAAAAATGTATTGCACTATTATGGAAAAAGACTCATAGACCAGATGTGACTCAGTGGTTAAGACAGATGTTAACAAACCTTACATTAGAAAGAATAACATATATACTAAAATCAAAGGAAATTGTGTTTGAGAATATATGGAGACCTTTTATTGATTATGTAAAAAATTTAAACATAACTCTTGAAGAAGAAGGTGAATGATGTGTGTGGACCTTGTAAATTCCAAACTGGTGAACATAATATGTATACTTAATGTATTGGATTGTCTAGACTAAACAGAGGAGCATTGTTGAAGATTTGATTTTGTTGGTGGTTGTTGGTGTTTTTAGTGCATTTTTTTTTTTTTTGTAGTACTTTAGTGTTAGTGTTTGATTGTTTGTATCATGTTTGTTAAAAAAAAAAAAAAGGTTCAATAAAGATATTGTGGAAAAAAAAAAAATAAAGAAGCACCGGATACAGCTCTCCTATCATTGGACGCCGAAAAGGCCTTTGATAGAGTTGAATGGCCCTTTCTTTTTGAAGTCCTACAAAGGTTTGGACTTGGAAATAATTTCATAAAATGGGTTCAAATAATATACAATAATGCTACAGCAGAAATCCTAACAAATAACAATATTTCAAAACCAATAAAAATCAATAGAGGATGTCGACAAGGCTGTCCACTTTCACCTTTACTGTTTACTATGGCAATTGAACCTTTAGCGATAGCGATACGTTTACATTCACAAATATATGGAATTAAAGTTGGACCAACAGAACATAAAATCTCCCTGTACGCCGATGATATAATTTTGTTTATGTCGAATCTAAAAAAATCAATTCCAACCTTGTTGAATTTAATAAAGAATTTTGGGGAAATATCAGGATATAAAATAAATAAAACTAAATCTTCAATATTAATGCTAAATGAGACCCAGAGAAATTACCCAGCCCCTGAGGCAAATCAATTCAATGTTGTAAATCAGTTTAAATATTTAGGAATCCAAATTATGCCTAAGCTAGAATCAGTCGCCAGCGTCAACTATGAAGCCTTAATGTCAGATATCAATGAGTTAACTCAGAGATGGATGTCACTACCAATGTCGATGATCGGGAGAATCAATATACTTAAAAGTAATATTTTACCTAAAATACTTTATTTATTTCAATACATTCCCTTATCACCACCTTTAGATCTATTCTCAAGAATAAAAAAAAAGTTAGTGGAATTTATATGGAACAATAGGAGGGCTAGATTACGTTTGTCTTTATTATATTTACCATTTGATCGTGGAGGTCTGAAATGTCCAAATTTTATGTTGTATTATTGGTCGGCACAACTGAGGTCTATGACATATTATTTTTCATCAAATGATCTCCCTCACTGGACTGAAATGGAATCATACAATTTACCTTTACCTCTTCCCATATTCATATACTCAGATTCGGCAAAAAAATTACAAAAACAAGTTAAAAATCCATTTGTAAAGCATATGATCAAAATATGGTGTGAAGCTAAAAACTATTTAAAAGAACCACAGTTATTGTCACAATTTAGTCCAATATGGGGTAATCAATATTTTAAACCAGGGAGAGCGGACGCCGTATTTAAAGTATGGAATTTAAAAGGGATACAAAAGATTCAGGATTTATATTTGCCATGTGCAGACAACATAATGTCTTTTGAAGAGCTGAGGATCAAATTTAATCTCAATAGAACACATTTTTTTAAATATCTTCAACTTAGAAACTTTATTCGATCAAATCAAAATAAAGCTCTCACTCGACCTATTTATTCATCCTTGGAAAAAATGATGATGAAAGATAGTAAAAGAAAGGGTATTATTTCAGAGTTTTATAACTCATTGACACTATCTTCAAGTGAAAATTCACTGAAAAGATTAAACTACTGGAAAGAAGATCTGCAAATTAAAATTTCAGAGGAACAATGGGAATTGGCTTGTACAGAAGCTCAAACCAAATCAATAAATGTACGCCTTAAATTGATACATTTCAAATGGTTAATGCGGATGTATGTTACACCGGAGGAGTTAAATAGATATAACAAAAATATACCAGATACATGCACAAAATGCATGGAAAGTAAAGGAACCCTATTTCATTGTTTATGGGAATGTAGATTAATAAGAATGTTTTGGGAAGAGGTGAGGGTAACAATTGAAAAAATAATCTCAAAACAAATCATATTGAATCCTAAACTGTTTTTGTTGGGTCTGTACCCAGAAAAGCATAATTTTAATAAAAGTGAAAGAACATTCATAGACCTCAGTTTGCTTAATGCCAAAAAATGTATTGCACTATTATGGAAAAAGACTCATAGACCAGATGTGACTCAGTGGTTAAGACAGATGTTAACAAACCTTCCATTAGAAAGAATAACATATATACTGAAATCAAAGGAAATTGTGTTTGAGAATATATGGAGACCTTTTATTGATTATGTAAAAAATTTAAACATAACTCTTGAAGAAGAAGGTGAATGATGTGTGTGGACCTTGTAAATTCCAAACTGGTGAACATAATATGTATACTTATGTATTGGATTGTCTAGACTAAACAGAGGAGCATTGTTGAAGACTTGATTTTGTTGGTGGTTGTTGGTGTTTTTAGTGCATTTTTTTTTTTGTAGTACTTTAGTGTTAGTGTTTGATTGTATCATGTTTGTTAAAAAAAAAAAAAGGTTCAATAAAGATATTGTGGAAAAAAAATTTAAATATTAGACAAAGATAACACAAGTAAACACAAAATGGGGTTTTTAAATGAAGGTTTTTATTAAGGTAAAAAACAATCCAAACCTACATGGCCCTGTGTGAAAAAGTGATTGCCCCCTCAACCTAATAGCTGGTTGGGCCACCCTTAGCAGCAACAACTGCAATCAAGCGTTTGCTTTAACTGGCAGTGAGTCTTTTACAGCGCTGTGGAGGAATTTTGGCCAACTCATCTTTGCAGAATTGTTGTAATTCAGCCACATTGGAGGGTTTTTGAGCATGAACCGCCTTTTTAAGGTTATGCCACAGCATTTTAATTGGATTCAATCGGATTTGACTAGGCCACTCCAAAGTCTTCATTTTGTTTTTCTTAAGCCATTCAGACGTGGACTTGCTGGTGTGTTTTGGATCATTGTCCTGCTGCAGAACCCAAGTGCGCTTCAGCTGGAGGTCACGAACAGATGGCCAGACATTCTCCTTCAGGACTTTTTGGTAGACAGCAGAATTCATGGTTCCATTTACCACAACAAGTCTTCCAGGTCCTGAAGCAGCAAAACAGCCCCAGACCATCACACTACCACCACCATTTTTTACTATTGGCATGATGTTCCTTTTCTGAAATGCTGTTACTTTTACGCCGGATGTAATGGAACACACACGTACCTAAAAGTTCAACTTTTGTCTCGTTAGTCCACAGAGTATTTTTCCAAAAGTCTTGGGGATCATCAGGATGTTTTCTGGTAAAACTGAGACAAGCCTTTATGTTCTTTTTGCTCAGCAGTGGTTTTCATCTTGGAACTCTGTCATGCAGGCCATTTTTGCCAGTCTCTTTCTTATGGTGGAGTCATGCACACTGACCTTAACTGAGGCAAGTGAGGCCTGCAGTTCTTTGAATGTTGTTGTGGGGTCTTTTGTGACCTGTTGGATGAGTCGTCACTGTACTCTTGGGGTAATTTTGGTCGGCCGACCACTTCTGGGAAGGTTCACCACTGTTCCATGTTTTCACCATTTGTGGATAATGGCTCTCACTGTGGTTCGTTGGAGTCCCAAAGCTTTAGAAATGGCTTTATTATCTTTTCCAGACTGATAGATCTCAGTTACTTTGTTTGTCATTTGTTCCTGAATTTCTTTGGATCGCAGCATGATGTTTAGCTTTTGAGGATCTTTTCACTTTTTCAAGCAGGTCCTATTTAGGTGATTTCTTGATTGAGAACAGGTGTGGCAGTAGTCAGGCCTGGGTGTGGCTAGAGAAACTGAACTCAGTTTTCAAAAGATGTGATAAACCACAGTTAATTTATGTTTTAGGGGGATGGGGGGCAATCACTTTTTCACACAGGGCCACGTAGGCTTGGATTTTTTTTTCCCTTAATATTAAACACCTTCATTTAAAAACTGCATTTTGTGTTTGTTATCTTTGTCTAATATGTAAATTTGTTTGATGTGAAACATTTAAGTGTGACAAACATACAAAAATAAGAGAAATCAGTAAGGGGCAAACACTTTTTCACACCACTGTATATGGCACACCATTTGATGGTCTTGCAATTTGGAAAATCATTGTCAGAGTCTGCAAACAACTTAACTCTTACTCAATACAACAGAAAGCTGGAAGGCACTACTTTGTGAATGCGATTTACAGTTAGCGTATTCCATAGACACGTTTATTCAGACATTTAAGTGATCAAAATATCGGTAAAAACAATGCTTGTGTCATGGGTCGTGTGCTGACTCCGTCGGCACTCGGGCTGTGCGGTAGTCTCCCTTCTCTCCTCTGGCGCAGTTTTAGACGTTTATTTTGACAGCGTCTCAACAGGGCTTCCGGCTGTCAGTGGAGCCCCGCTGAACACCTGTTTCTGATCAGCTGATGACCCTTCATCAGCTGATCAATCTATTTTTCCCTATTTAAGGGAGCAGCTCTGTTTGCTCAGGGCTGCGATCTACACAGATGTTCCAATGTTTCCTTCCCAGTCTGGCTTCCCTAACCCTGAGGTCAGTTCCTACAGCGTTCAGGTTCCGCCCTTGCTGTTCATATGTGTTTGTATTTATTTGTGTTTGCCCCACGAGGCTTGTTATTTCGTCATTCTGTGTCTTTATTCAATAAATGTACAAACCCATGGCTGCTTATAGCGTCTCACTGATGACTCGTGAGAGCCATCCATGTCAGTAGGTCGCAGCCCAAAGAGACGCCAGTGGCCGTAGTTTGTTTAATTGGACTTGTCAGTTCCCTTGTCAGCGTACCAGCGTGCTGGGAGATGGCGTCGCCGCTGAAGGGCTACACCACAAATCTGGGCTACGAGCTAATTAAGGGCCTTTTCCACTAGCACGCTTTAGCGCGACACGGGACGGCTCAGCACGCTTTGTACGCTTTTCCACAAGCCCCAACACGGTTTAACAGCCGCGATTCTCAGCCCCGCTCCAGGGCAGGGTACAGCAGTGCTGAGCTGTGCCGTGTTGTGACGTTAACAGACTGGTCGCCGCTGATTGGTCAGGTCGTAACCGGCGCTGATTGGTCAGGTTGTAACCGCCCCTCTCCTCCTCCTCATCTACCAAATCTTCACGACCTTCTCAATAAAGTTTTTGAAAAAAAAAAAAAAAAAAAAAGAATCTTCACGACCGCCTTTACTCAGCACGCAACCACTGTTGGCGGTTTCTTTTCAGTGCATTGCTGTGCTATTTTCATTTATTCTCTATCAAAAATGGCTTCGCGTAATAAGGGTGTTCCATGGACCAATAAGGAGGTGCAGTGTCTGCTCACTGCATTGTCAGACGAACGTATGCAGCGCGAGTTAGACGGAGCCGCCCGGAATGAAAAAATATACCGGGAGGTCTGGACATCGGAGTCCTTTAACGGTGAGTTTTAATTTTTTTTTATTGGGCGTTTTTTCGCAAATATGTTCGGTAAGACGCTCAGTTTATTTATGCAATAAAAAAGCTGTTCATTTGTGGATGGATCGCTGCTTTATTGCAGCACACTGCGGACTAAAGCTTTATTTTAATTATTCATGTGAACAATACGCTGAAATAAGCTTACGTATTCTTGTTAAAAACTATTGTCTTTTCTGTATATATTGCACTTTCGTGCTGTATTTTATTGTGTGCATTTTCATTGTAGAATCATCCCACGCGTCCGCCGCGACAGCCCGCACGGATTATTCAATCGAGCCATCCTGACCCACAGCTGGCAGAGACGCCTTCATTCATCCGAGTCGTGACCCAGTTTGGGAAGCTGGTGTAGACACTCAGTGGTCGGCGTGTATAAAATGTCGATTAACCTTCATGTTGTGTTGCAAAGTTTTTTTTTTTTTTAATATTTTGTATATAATAAAATGGAATTGTTTTGGAAAGTGTGGTTTGTCTGTTATAACACTGAATTATAAAACAGTATAATTACATAGAAATTCCATTGCCTAGTCTGATCAAAATGATACTGATCTTCCTGTCGGGGTCAACCATTGTAAAGGTAATGTAATTTTTAACTAGACCAAAAAACGAATGTTTTTGTAAGCTTTCTGTTCTTTTTATTGAAATATCATAAAAAATTAGCCCCACATGATCCAGTTCTAAACTTTGGGTACATTTTTTATGTTAGAAGTTGCACAGTTGGACTTTAAAATGCAGCAGGAGAGACTGATCAAGCTTACAAGTCAAAGTAGGTAAAAAAGTAAGTATATGTAAATTGAATGTTCTATCGGCTTTCCAAATTCAGAGAATTACAATACTTTAGAAGGAGTGTAGCATCATCTAAACGGAAAATAATAATACTGTTGTTCCAAACGTTGACCTGAAGGTGAAAAACATGATTTTTTTTAATTCAGTACATCCAAAATGCCCTAGGATGTAAAAAATAATAATTTGGTGTTGGGCAGTGTGCCACCGTCTCATTATTTAATACGAATAAAAACAAGTTTCAGCTCATTATTTCTAGGTCATTTGGCAGTTAATTCAAAACAAAAGTGACTTGTGTTGTTGCAGCTTAATTATGAGATAAAATTAATTGTGAGATAAATCCACAGAGCGAGCAAGGCAATAATCCTTGGATCCTTTTTTGTCTCGTGTAAATAAGGACTCAGTCGGGTGCGTAACGTCACGGGAGTGTGGCCCCGCCTCGCTGAGAATCTGCTGCCGCCCCACTTCTAAAACCTCCTAACACAAACCATCACAGCACAAGCACAACACCGTGCTAATGGAGACAGAAGCATTCCGAGCCGTACTGAAGTGAATCGAGCCGTACCGAGGTGTGCTGGGCTAGTGGAAAACAGGCTTTATGGTTCTCATCGAGGTCGGCGGAATCCTTTCCAACGCTTGTAGCCATCGCTTCCCCAGCGGCTCGTGCTGGTACCTGGACCTTGCTGAGGACACTATTAATCACCTTCCCTGCTATTCCAACCACCCGGAAGTCACGGCGAGGAAGGCTGAAATCGCTGTGCAGTGGGAGAGACTCCATGGGCTGGAGGGAAACCCTGGCAGGAAGCCGAAGAGGAGGTATCCTCGCTCCTCGCTTCAGGATCCCATTCCTGTCCCCGCTCCAGGCCAGGAGCTCGCACCACTCAGGGGTGATCCCCGAGAGAGTGTGTTGTCAGTCAGAATTCCCCCGGAGACGCTACGTCTGACAGCTGTTTCCATCAGGGACCGAGTGGCAGCTGCTCGCTCCGCCGTTCACCCTACGCAGGTGATAAAGCATGTGACGGCGGCAGTCAGGCTGGTGGAGAGGAATCCAGCGTTAAAGGACCATCCAGAGTTTGCCGACCTGCTCGCTTCTGTTTCCGCACAGGAGCGGCATTTCTCGAATCTCTCCTTCGCCTCACCCTCTGCCGGTAACCGTCGTCACAAAGCTAACAAAAGGCCTCAGCAAGAACCCCGTCCGGATCCTGTTCCGGGTCATCACAAAGACTACCTTTCTGACAGCTGCCACTCCTACGTCTCGTCAGGAGGGAATTCCCGCAGCCTCTCTCCCAGGGTCACCTCCTCCCGCTGTTCCTTCAGCTTCCGGTGCCCGGATCATTTCAGCTGTCATCCCCTCCTCCACGACGTCTTCCTCGGCTCCTGTGGAGGTTATGAGTCCTGCTTCGGTGACACCCGTCGTGGATCCACCGCGAGTGGCTCCTCCTCGTCCTCCCAGGGGGCCCTCCCTCACCATCCAGTGGGGCAAGAGAGAAATGAAGACCACTGCAGCAGGCTCCATCGGGCCTCCACGGATCAGGCAAGTAACTTTTCATTCTGTTCCCATATTAGATGAATTGTCTTGCTTGATTCCTGGGGGCGGAGTTCGGGGTTCACAGTCACCTGAACTCCCTCCACCTGCTGCAGTAAATGGTAATGGACCTGCTACCTCTGTGTCTTCTTCCTCTGAGCGTTCCGCGGCGCCAGGCCCATGCCGCCGGACAAGATGGGAGCCTGCGGCCCTGGATAGCCTGGTTCCAGCCCTACAGCCACGTCATGAGCAGAGGAGGAGAGCGGACTGCAGTTTGGAGCCTGCGCCAACGATGAAGCGTCCCCGGGTCTCCACGGAAGAGCGGTCCAATCCAGCAGGTCGAGGAACCCCTGCCACCACGCCGTGCGGGTCATCAGCGTGGACGTCAGCATTGGAGGTTCCTCAGGCTGTGAAGAACATCATGCCGGCTGCGGAGCCCGCCACAGCTGAGTGGGAGCCAGACGACGACCTTCTTTGTCCTGAGCCTGGATCGACGAAGTCCTGGACGGCAACAGAACTCGAGTGCAGGCAAATGCTCTATTTTGTCTTCCTTCTATCAATTCTGGAGCATTTTTGCCTGCCTCTCGGGGAGACGAGCCAGGTGCAGCCGTCCGCTGCATCCGAGCCCGTCTCACTGGGCTCTGTCGCTACCGGTGATCCTGATCCCAGTTCTTTTCCTTCTCCTGATCCTTCTCCCAGGGTCACTGGTGCGGAGTCATTCCCGGTCGCTGTGCGGGAGGTTCCGGGTCCAGGGTTGGAGGTCATTTCTGGTGCTGCGCCGACCCAGTCGGGGTCCATCGCGGGTGCAGCACTGACCCAATCGGGGCCCAAAAAGGGTGCTGACGAGACCCAATCGGGGTCCATCGTGGGTGCTGCTCCGATCCAATCGGGATCCGACGTGGGTTCAGACGAGACCCAATCGAGGTCCATCGCGGTTGCTGCTCCGGCCCAATCGGGGTCCGTCATGGGTGCTGCGCTGACCCGATCGGCGTCCAACAGGGGTGCAGTGCCAGTTCGGTCCAAGGTCGGTGAGGGAGCTGCAGATCCTCTGACGCTGGACTGGCTCATCATCTTCATCACTATAATCATCACCATACTGCTCTCCTGCGGTCCTGGGGGCTGGGTGATGCGGGTTGGCCGCCTGGAGGACTGCCCCGCCTGTTTGGCGTTCTGGGTCGGCCACCCGACAAACTTTTCTGTTCGTTCGGCGATCTGGCCTGGCTGCCAAAAGAATTGTGTTTCCTGGCGTGGGACTGGGGTAGGCCGCCCGAACTGTTCCTTTTCCCCCTGCCAGCGATATGGACGCTAGACGCAGGGCGCCCCCCCTGAACTATCGGCTTTCATGCCGTGGGGTTTAGACTGCCTTCATCCCTGAGTTGCTATTTCTGTTCTTCTGTAACCATTTGGGATGTGCGGGGGCCTTATGTACGAAGTTGTATATGTATGAAATTGTATATGTACGAAATCGTCTATGGATGAAATTGTGTATGTCACCGCTTCCTAGCGAGTGTTTTTTGTTTGTCCTCTGTTTAAGTTTCCATTCGTTGCCTGTATAGTTTTTGTGTGTGAATTTACAACTGCAGGGTTTCAACGTTTGTAGTGTTTTTTTTCCTCTCCTCCCTTTCCTTTGTGGGGGATGATATGTGTTTTTTTTCCGTGGAACTATGTATCCTGGTCTTTAGACACGAGTTTCTATTTATGGCCAGTAGGCTTAGTTGTTCCTTATTTGGGCGTAGTAGTCCACCTTTTGGTACATTATGGAGTGTTGCTGTGCTTTTCGTTTTTTTTTCATACTCTGTAGTGTCTCCTGTTGGGGTTTTTTTTTTTCTCCACTCTGGTCGCCAGGATCTAGCCCTCTGCGGCCTTTTCTTTCTCCCTCCCCCCTCCCTGGGGTGGTGTTGTTGGCCTTCCAGTTGGGGGAGGAGCCCGGTGTTACACCGTGTCTAGAATCCGCATTGGAAACGGGGGCAACTGTCGTGGGTCGTGTGCTGACTCCGTCTGCACTCGGGCTGTGCGGTAGTCTCCCTTCTCTCCTCTGGCGCGGTTCTAGACGTTTATTTTGACAGCGTCTCAGCAGGGCTTCCGGCTGTTAGTGGAGCCCCGCTGAACACCTGTTTTGATCAGCTGATGACCCTTCATCAGCTGATCAATCTATTCTTCTCTATTTAAGGGAGCAGCTCTGTTTGCTCAGGGCTGCGACCTACACAGATGTTCCAATGTTTCCTTCCCAGTCTGGCTTCCCTAACCCTGAGGTCAGTTCCTACAGCGTTCAGGTTCCGCCCTTGCTGTTCATATGTAAGTGTCTGTATTTATTTGTGTTTTCCCCACGAGGCTTGTTATTTCGTCATTCTGTGTCTTTATTCAATAAATGTACAAACCCACGGCTGCCTATAGCGTCTCACTGATGGCTCGTGAGAGCCATCCATGTCAGCTTGATTTTGCCACTGCCCCATAGCAAAGCACTAGGTTAACCATAATCTCAATTTACTCGGGTGTTCTCATCTCTGTGAGAAATAATTGAGTTGTAACTAGGAGTGCAAGTTATCGATTAATTCATTAATCATTAGTTGATTCACCTTATTGATTGATTAACAATTAATTGATAAGCAACAATTTTCCTTAGAATATGAATTTCCCTTGGTACAATACGGTCTTTATCTTTAAAAGTTAATTAATGTTTTTGATATACTGAATTAAACATGAACATCCTATTCCTCAATTATTTATTGTACCATTTGCATTTTTTTACTACAGACAATAGCATTTTTTGTAGTTTAATAAATTTTGTACCGTATAGCTTGTGCTGTTTGCTGGTACATCTTAGTAAATTATAAATGTCATGATTTTTAATTTATTTTAAAAACTATTACCAATATCATAAAATTTATCTTATTTAGTTATATACAAAAAAAAAAAACCTTTCACATTCTAATTTACTGAGATTCACTAGTAGACCGTTGTAACAGGAAAATAAATTTTGAGCTGCTTCATCTGTTGCATGCCAAACATTATCACAGTACCTCGGCAATCCAGGCAGTACGATCTGGGCTCCCTCTGTTGTCTGTTACCTCAGTGGGAACTTGAGTCCTGTCTGCTTTCCCACTTGCAGTGGGGATGGGTTTTTGCACTTGTGTAGTCTTTTCCCTTGCTCCGGTCAGTTTCTCTGCCCTGTTAATTTGAAGCAGGCCGGTGGATCTTCAAGCTCGCGTGCTGTTGGAACTTCTTGTGGCTCCGATGTAACTTGGAAGGACGAGTTTTTTTGCTCTGCATAGTGCTTTCACTCTGGGGGGGGGATTGGTGTCTTCTTCTGTATTTTCGATTGAAATGCGGCAGTGGGTGACCGCGTGCACCCCTGCCTGGATGGCGACACCACTAAATTTCACAGAATAAGCTCCCATTGAAAAGGACTGCTGAGTTATCAGTGAACTGACAACTAATTTAATTTAGTCGACTAAATTCTTACAATTACTCAAAAGTCAATTAATCATTAACATCCCTAGTTGTAATAACCTAAAAGATTTCTAAGCGGATCATTCCTGTCTTGTTCTCAGTCACTCATATCAGTATTGAATCCAGTATAGGCCTTGGTACAAGTTGCTTACCAGTCTTTGTACAGTAAGCCGTATGTAAGGGTTGAATGTCACACTTGGTCTTCACTTCCTTTCTTGTTTTTTTTTTTTTTTACTTATTTTGTACCCGTAGGTAGATTTGTTTTGCAGTCTGGTGACAAGCCACCAGCTGCCGGTTGCTGCATGCGCAAGCGCCCCTTATCCCTAACCTGCATGTTTTTGGCATGTGGGAGGAAACCGGAGAAATCCCGGAGTAAACCCACGCAACACGGGGAGAACATGCAAACTCCACACAGATCATTGTTGGCCGGGGGCAGGGATCGAACCCACGATCTCACGATCCCCACGATCCCCCGGCCGAGGGTAAACTGTGCTGCCACAGTGCTAACCACTGCGCCACCGTGCAGCCCCATGTTTTGCTCATAAACCTGTGTGAATCTTCTTGTTCTGACATCCACAGGTTTGAGTGTCTCGCTGCAGGGCAGGCCACACTTTTCTTCCCTCCCCTCCATCACCAGTTCCATTCTCGTTTACCCCCCCCCCCCCCCAATCCTTTGACATTTGGTCTCTTTGTCTTTGACGTTTCCCTTCTTTGGTTTCTTCACCACTCAGAGCTTTGATTTGCCAATGTCTGTTTCATTCCTGCCTCTCCACAGCTCATTCATGCTGCATTGTGTTAGGTCTCTGTGTCCTGATGCAAAATGACAACTAATGTAAGAAAAAAGCTTCCCAATGTCTTTCTCTTCTAGACTGGAATTAATACAAAGGCCCTCAGAGCTCTGATACAGGGAGGTTTTGTTGTGGCATGTTGTCAATCATCAAGTTATTCCACTCCAAACATCTTTGGCTACACCGATGACTAAGAGACTTGATTTAGTGTTTATTTCACACAGTTGCTACTTGTTGGTAGTGCAGGGCATTATCCACAGTGGAAAATTCATGACCCTCGCCACCCACCTTTCGTGAATGAACATTTAGAGGCCGCTCATAAGGTTGCTCTGTCAGTTTGAATGGGCATCGGTGTGTACATGTGTTTGTGAGTCTGTGCAAGAAATTGAGTGAAATAGACAAGCAGGGGGAGGGGAAAGGAGAAATGTGATCCAGAGCTTTCATTTATGACTCAGGCCCATTCACCCAGGATGAGGTCTGTGCATACACACACACACACACACACACACAGACTAATGGATATTGATCGAGGAGATGGAGACTGATTGAGGTCCCCTCAGTAAAGGTTTCCTCCAGGCTTAAAGCTGCCATGTCGGATGCATAGCAGGGCTAAAGCCTAATGCTACACAAAGCAGATTTTCTTTTTATCATCCTGGGTTTGTTGGATACAAGTAAACATAGGGTTGGTGCAACACAGATCAGTACAAATGAACGACTGAGGGCAAAGGTTGTTGTCACATTGTTTTCCTTTTACTGATTTTATTGTCTCCATTTTTTTTTTGTTTTTACTTGACAAGTTTGTTTAGTCGGTAGTGCATATAGATAATACTTTAAAAAGCTAAATACATGACTATCAGCTATGGTATTTGAACCACAGCAACCAGTTGCCAGCAATCCCCCACTTCAGAAGGGTAAGAAGGGAACACACTTTCACCAAGATTGGGGGCTTGTTTGATGTGTAAAAAAAAGTTCCAATATAGAAAGATTTATTTAATGAAATAATGCATACCATCAATTACTAAAGTAGATGTTTGCTCATGGATAATGCAGAATTACCACATTTGTCTACCAGCAATGCTTATGGAACAGATACTTATTTTATGGTCTAGTGGGCACTGATCATGAGGGCACACATCTACATAGCAGAGGCAGTGGAATTACACCTGTAATAATAATAAATTTTGTTTGGACAATAAATTGTACTAGAAATAATCAAGATGAACAACACTGTTGTTGATGTTATGAAGACAATTTTATGCCACTGATATAATATTCCATGTATATCAATTCAAAGAACATTAAACTTTCAGTTATCAACATCATTCAACACTGATATTAAAATGTGGAGAAAATAGCTGTTCATATGCCTATGCATGCAGTAGATGGCAATGATGTGCCAGTAAACTGGCTTGAACACTCAGACTAAAACAAGATGAGGATGAAGAACACAAAGGCAGCTTACTTTAGTGTAAACAATGGCATATGATAAGTATAATAAAAATGAACTTGTTTTTATGTGATAAATACATAGTAATTGTTGTGACAGGCCTAAGTGAAATCTTTTCCAGGATTACCACATGACTGTGGCACAGTGGTTAGCATTGTGGCAACACAGCAACTCACCCTTGGCCATGGGATCTCGGGTTCAATCCCACCCCCTGACCAACGGTGATCTTTCTCTGTGGAGTTTGCATGTTCTCCCCTTGTCTGCCTGGGTTTTCTCCGGGACTTTTCCGGTTTCCTCCCACAGGGGCCAAAAACATGCAGGTTAGGTTAATTGGCATCAAATGGGGAAGTATGAATGTGAGTTTTCCCTTGCCCCTTGCTCCTTCACCCAGGCCACAGTTGTAAATAAGAATGTGTTTTCAGTCTGTTCTGCCTGGTTGAATAAAGGTTAAATTTGAAAAAACCCCAAAACAAAACATATAGTCAGGCTGCCAGTAGTGTAATAAAAAAGGGAGACAGCTAGCAGCTATTTTTTTAGTAGTAATAATTATTACTGCTAAAAAAAATTATTGTCTAAGTTTTTTTAGCTGATTTAGGACAATTTTGATGTGCTGAATCCAAAAATCACATTGGTTTTGCTCAATCAGGTCAACTTCTTGATCTGTGGCCACATGTTTTTTTACGTTTTTGTTTACATGTGCAAGTATTTTCGCTTTATATGATGCAAAATTCTTTTTTATTTCTTGAAATTCTCTTGAGTTTTGAACAATGATGACGTAACATTCAATTTACATGTACTTAACTTTATCAGTGTCTACTATTCAATTTACAGTACAACTGCTTATAACTTAACATAAAAACCTGACCTGATCGAGAGAAACGGATGTCATTTTCGGATTCAGCGGTGCAAAATTGTCTTAAAATCAGTTGAAAAAACACAGAAAACTTACAAAAAATTATTTTTGTTATGTTATTTAAAAATAAAAGCCCTCTATAGCAATTCAAGTAGAATGGTTGCTTCTGTTATGTGCTTTTATTGTGAAATGCTGTCAACTAGATATACAGGTCTGAAACCTGCCTACCAACAGTTTTCTCACAAGTTATATTTAAAAAAAATGTAAAAGACATTCAAATGAAGGAAAAGGGAAGAGAAAGTGAGCCTTTGAAGGACAATTTAGTTTCAAATTTTGTACAGTTACCTTGTACAGGGCTGGCACTTGATTCTAAATTTGTGGATTCATCTTTGATCAAAGCGTTATTTAAAATGATTTGTTTGGTTTGCACTTGATTCCAAATATTTGTTTGAAATAAAAAAGAATGGATTCATCATAAGTCCTTGTCTTTTGTAGGTATATAAGTGAATTGAATCGTGAATCGAATGTGGCATGAAAATATCGGGGAATTTTTTGGGGGGGATGCCATATGGGCCAGCCCTATCTAAATGACGACATTTTGACTTGGAGTTTAGGTGAGTTGTTTTCAGCAGGTTAGAGAATAAAACAGAATTGTTCATTTTA
This sequence comes from Pholidichthys leucotaenia, assembly GCA_020510985.1. Classification (NCBI taxonomy): domain Eukaryota; kingdom Metazoa; phylum Chordata; class Actinopteri; order Cichliformes; family Pholidichthyidae; genus Pholidichthys; species Pholidichthys leucotaenia. Next base: position 174,848,165 of record CM035839.1, on the reverse strand, counting down.
TTCAAACACATAAAAAAAATAGTAATACTAGATGAATTGATAATTTTGCAGTGGTCTTTTTGGCCTCTCAATTTTTTCCAGAGCTATAGAGTGACGTGCAGGGGGCCAACATGGGGAAACGCGAATGCACGCAAATTTGTATCTGCACAAGTTGGATTTTGTTTAAGGCAAAAACTTTGCTTGGTCAGTCAGCGTCAGAATTCTGCCCTCACTGTGAGTGAATGTCAATACTGGAGAATAAACTCTTTGAAACTTAGACTGCTAATCAGAGGAGACAGTTAGACTGGAGCTCTGCATGGAGCTCCAGTCTAACTGCAATGTGTCTAGTTTTTCAACCGTGATATCCTTCTGTCAGCCTAACAAGGGCTAGCAGCCCATCAAACTGGTCACTGGTCAGCCTCAGTTTAGTTTACAACCGTCATCAAGATGTAGTTTCTGGAGGAGACGGCAACATTTTCCCTACTGTGTGTCCTGCCAGTTAATGTTGCAAACCCAAACATGACAGCATTTTTGGGATTTCCACAGCAGGTACAAAGCCGCAGCAGAAGCTACGAAGCCAACCCCGCCCATTCACACGGTGAATTTTCAGTTGTTGATCTCAGCTCTGGTGCCTGTATTTGCGTGAGTAAAGTGATGCAAATTTTCACTTCAAGTTTGGTCTGAACACGCCAGTACTTTGGACGCTACTGTCCCAGTGGTGGGTCTTCGTTGTTCTCTGGCTTTGTTGGACCAGGAAAAGCTATCAGTAGTGTTTTTTTTAACTATTCAGAGTTAATCAAATACAAAATAAAGTCACTTACAAATATTAGAGCCAGAACCAGACTTAAGGTCAGTAACAATTTATTCAATATACAATATACTGTGGTTCAAAATATGTGGGGACACAAATACTGTATATAAATGTAAAAACATATGTAACAACTTACAAAATTGATATTCTGTTTAGTTTTATGCTGTGAGGCATACAGATTTTATAGAATGCACAGAAGGAAACACTGTGCTACATTGGTACTTGTGCCAGTAGATTAATATGGAATGGTAGCCTATTGGTAGAGCATCTGTCGCACAGCTGGGAGGTTGTGGGTTTAAGCCCCAGCCAGATCATACCAAAGACCATTGAGAAAAAAAAAATAGTACTTTATGCCTTCTAGCTTGGTGCTAAATAGAATAGGGAAAGAAAAGTTGGTTGCCGAACCAGAAGATGAAGCACAAAACAAGTGTACTCCTTGTGCCGATCCCAAGCATGGGTAAATGGTGAGGGTTGTGTCAGGAAGGGCGTCCGGCATAAAATCCTTGCCAAATATGTGGGTCCATGATCGTCTGTGGTGACCCAGAATAGGGAACAGCCGAAATATGTGTGTGCGCCAGTAGGTTAATATGGAACAAAATATGTGTCACAATAGATTTAAAAGACCAGTCATAAGATGGTAAGCTCAGGTTATCGAGAAGAAATCAGTAACTTGGCATCATGTGGTTGCAATAGAAGGGGCTTTGTGAAACCAGAAGACGCTGTTTCTGTCAGTTTCCTTTTCACGCTTACTCACTCTCACAGGAGCCCTTTCTTCCAATTTGCTGTTCTCACTGACCTCGTCATGTGTATTGTTATTGTCACAGCGTGCTACTTTTCGTCTTGCTTCACTGCAGCATGTAGCTATTTTACTCATGCATAAATACCAAGTATTCCGCACACCTCAAAAGTAACTAGAGAGCAAAAAGGACAAAATAAATGGAAGTCAGCTGGAGAAAAATATGGTAGTTTTGAGACTTATTAAGCAAAGCAGCTTCAATCAGCTGGGTGACTGGGAAATGTATTGAGATTATGCTAAAAAAAAACACAGGAATGAAAAGAGAAAACATCCAACATGCACATTCTTCCATTTATTGTGGTATTTAAATATTGTTTCAGTTAGAAAGACATTCATCCCTTGAAGTGAATTACAAATATGGCATTGAGCACATGTTGAAGACCAGCAGCATCAACACTTTGAAATCTGCTACATGCAAAACATTTTATATTTCAGCATGGGTTTAAGTTAATGGAGACTTTAATGACATATGACCTATGCAGTTCCTTATGTCCATCTTATATTCATGTTTTTGCTGGGCAAATCCTGAGTTGATTAGTAAAATATGAAGAGCATGAATAACTAAAGTTAAATTTTAAGGGCAAATTACAGATTGCAGCACAATATGTTGAAGTCAGTTTGAGTGGGAGGATAGTCTTTGTTTTTTCTCTTGTTTGAATTGTCATCAGCTGAAGAATTTGGCAGCATGATCAAAAGACTTAGTAAATGATTAACAAGTTCCAGAAGTGACCCTAACCTCCAACAGCGCTCAGACAGGATACATGCTACTAAGCATTCTAGAAGCTGTATTAACAACACTGAGACAAACATTTTCAGACCATATTGGCACGTACTTTCATCTTTAAAGTTTAATAATTGCTCTGCTTTTAATTTGTTTTTTAGTTTCTACTAGCTTGTGGATTTTAGCTTCATGTGCAATACATAATTCAACTTGTTCATAACTGGTATTTTTATATATTTTTTTTAATTTTTTTTATCATTGGGCAAAACATTTTTTTTGTATAGATTGATCTCACGTGGTCTTAGAGGGAGCAGTGTTCCTTTGCTTCCTGTAGGCTGTTCCATGGAAAGCAGTTTATGGTGCTGCAGTGTGTCAAGCTGTGGTCTTTCACTGTGGAGGAGTGACGCTTGATATTCAGTAAGCAATGATTTTTAACATGAACAGTGCATGTGTGAGTGTGGTGAGATCTGCAGTACCAGGTCTAACTTTTTAACCCTCTAGGGTTGGGGTCACTTTTTCATGAGCCGGTAGCTGTAAAGAACTGTACACTTTTCACTGCTGTATAATACAAACATATATTATTATCTTCACAGTATTCTGATAATGCCACAGGATATTATAAACACTTGAAATAAGGGCGGCTTGATTTGGCCAAGACAAAAATCACAGTTTATTTTTTCACAAAAAGTTTTAAATTTAACCCATAGTCTGCCCCCCCCTTTCTTAAAAGCAAAATACAAAGACAAAGAAATTGTCTTTTTTTATGACACATCATGACATGTTTTTTTTTACCTTATAACTCAAAAAGTTAGGGACGGATTTTCATGAAATTTTCAGAGATTGTCAGAAATGGGGTATCCTACAGATGATTACATTTTGGTGGTGATCCGGATCACCGTCTGGATCCAGGAATTTTTTTTTTATTTAACATTGCGACATAGGGCCATTTTCAATATTTTTTAAATATTTTTTTTTTGTTTTTTCTGCATGTAACGCTGCCAAAAAATCGTCAGAACACTTGGAAAAACAAACAAACAAAAATACATAAATGTAGCATTAATATTTATGATGTTAAACACTGTATGGGGGGAACTGTGGCGCTTGGCAGAGGTCTGCGCTCTCCGAGCGCTTTTCTAGTTACTGTTATTGAGATGATAAGCATCGTTACTTGATTATGCCTCGGTACAAAGCATCGTAGGCAGACGGTAGTGTGTTAAGTGTGTCTCTGTCTGTTACCTGGTTTTAAGCTCGCCCAGTCAAAATCAAGGGGAACTAAAGGCTAGTATCATTGTATTGCCATATTTTTGTGACTTTGAATTTGCCAGAATTTTGAGATAAGGCTTTGTTGTCATAAAAAACAAACAAAAACAAGCAGTCACACTCACCAAAGCTGTGAAAAAGTTGTTGTAATGAAAGCACCAAGGTGCTGATGTATCGGGGTCTGTGGTATGGGGGACTATAAAAAAGTCACACTGCCACTTCAGGTGGGTGGTATAGTTATTACAATACCTTTTTTTTTTTGCAGCTGCATTGATGGTAAAGGTGAATTAAATTTGTGTTTATTTTGAAAACAAAGCCTTACCTGGAAATTGTGGCAAATTAAAAGTCAAGAAAATATGGTGATACAATGACACAAGCCTTTAGTTCTAGTTGATTTTGAGTGGCTGGGCTGAAAAGCTGTTAACAGACAGACAGACACATACTGTATACACAGACACATGGAGTGATTACTGTATGCCTACGTTGCCTTTGTGCTGAGGCATAAAAACACAGAAGCACAAGAATAAAATTAGGAGCACAAAGAAAAATGCTGGAGTAACAGATTTTATTAATTGAATGCATGTATAGTTACACGATAGTGTGCAATAGCAGGTAAACATATCAAAATTTCCAAAATTAAAAGCATAATTATGAATATTAAATCAGACCAGTTTTAAATGTTCCACACTTATATGTAATGAATATTGAGAGTTTCTTAAATAATCTTGCAAAAATCTAAGTTTGTCCAAACATTAATTTATTAAGAGTAAACATGTAATATTCTTAATTAGCTTCCAGCCTGTTATCTTCACAACTGCTCTGACTACTGACCCCTCAGGTTCACCACCATGGACCTCAGAGAGACAGAGGGGAAAAAAAACAGCAAAAAAATGTATGTGATTATTGTTACAGATGTGATATATATATTATTAGTATTTTTTACTTCCAAGGGTAATCCCTTTGTCTGTCGTGTGTGTTTCTGTTGTTTGGCTGTCAACTGTCATGCTGCTGTTACACTGTAATTTCCCAGTTTGGGAGGGAGGGAGGGAGGGAGGGAGCTATGTATGTATGTATGTATGTATGTATGTAATATACAGATGTCATGTTTCTCCTCAGCTTAATAAATTGCTTGGTTTAGTAAGTGAATCATTTTAAAGTGAGTGAATGAAGCATGTCACACCGTGGTGTTTTTATATTACTGACATTAGTATTAAGACTTAGAAAAAGTAGCTGAACTTTAGAGAAAACAGTTGAACAGGTTAAATTAATGTAAGCAAGCAGTCCCCATATGGGGAAAAAAATCAGACATTGGAAAAAATGACTTAACATAAGCTTTAAGAATCAAATATTGCAATTGTAGGAGTTATTCGTGTTTTAATACAAACAGGAGCAAAGGATAAAAACGGTTTAAAAGAAAGTTTTGTACTTAAATTATGCAGCACTTTAAATGTTAAAACACATACGGCTCCTACAGCAGCAACATTTGATTCTTAAAGCTCATGTTACATGACATTATTTACATTATTTAATAGAGATGAGTTCAAAAGATCTATCCAATGATTTGAATTGATCCACGTTTCACTGAGCCGATATCGATCCACAAAATCTGCGGATCAATCTTAATTTTACAGTCTGTGAAATAAAAAATGCGAGTAGCCAGCTGAAGTCTCGCGTGATGGACAGTCGCACGAGAGTTCCATGTGTCGCATGCTCACATTACTTCCGTGTTTACATTTGGCAGGCAGGCACAGAGCGGAGGTGCCAACATTAATTTATCAACAAAAATCATGGCTAAAGACTGCGCTCAACAGTTCCCAAATATTTTTCATGAAGCAAGGATAACCAGTTTTGTACTATGTGCAGTGCTGTGTTGGAACATAAAAATCAACGATTGATAAACAATTTTCAAACCGAAAACACACGGAGAACGACAACAGACCAGAGAGAGAGACTGTTGCAGCTGATGTGGGTAAGTAAAATATTGTTGTTTTTTAACATTTGTGTCATAAATGAATAATTCATCCATGAAAATGGCAGAATTAATAAAGGCTGCGGTACAACAAGCCATTTTTACTCAATAAAACTAAACCAGTATAACCAAATCTTCCAGGAAATGAACTGAAACCCTTTTCAAAAATTGAAAGTTAATTTGTAGTTAAAATATAAACAACAAAAAATAAAAGAACCTAAATTATTCAACCCTACTGTGGTGTGGGGATCTAAAAATATGATTATTAATTTTCCTTTGAAATATATTCTCCTTTTCATACCCCCTTCAGATCTGTGAAGACTGGGTTTCCACCCCAAGGTCCATCCTGCACTGAGATGTTCTGAAGGGAAGAGGTTGTCAGTGGAGGAGCATCCCTGCTTTATTGTGGATTTCAGCACAGAAGAAGACCTCAAATTTTTCAGGGGTCTTAGTTTTAAACTTCAAGATTCAAGAAGGTGCTGGCATAATTTTCTCCATACACGTATTCAGTGCAATTTACAGTGGTGTGAAAAAGCATTTGCCCCTTTCCTGATTTCTCATTTTTTTTGTATGTTTGTCATACTTAAATGTTTCAGCTCATCAAACAAATTTAAACATTAGACAAAGATCATGCAAGTAAACACAAAATGCAGTTTTTAAATGAAGATGTTTAGTATTAAAGGTAAAAAAAAACCCAAACCTACATGGCCCTGTGTGAAAAAGTGATTGCCCCCCCATTAAAACATAAATTAACTGTGGTTTATCACATCTTTGGAAAGCTGAGTTCAATTTCTCTAGCCACACCCAGGCCTGATTACTTCCACACCTGTTCTCAATCAAGAAATCACTTAAATAGGACCTGCCTGACAAAGTGAAGTCGACCAAAAGATCCTCAAAAGGTAGACGTCATGCTGCTGGTCCAAAGAAATTCAGGAACAAATGAGAAAGTAATTGAGAGCTGTCAGTCTGGAAAAGGTTATAAAGCCATTTCTAAAGCTTTCGGACTCCAGCAAACCACAGTGAGAGCCATTATCCACAAATGGCGAAAACATGGAACAGTGGTGAACCTTCCCAGAAGTGGCCAGCCGACCAAAATTACCCCAAGAGCGCAGCAACGACTCATCCAAGAAGTCACAAAAGACCCCACAACAACATCCAAAGAACTGCAGGCCTCACTTGCCTCAGTTAAGGTCAGCGTCCATGACTCAACCATAAGAAAGAGACTAGGCAAAAATTGCCTGCATGGTAGAGTTCCAGGATGAAAACCACTGCTGAGCAAAAAGAACATAAAGGCTTGTCTCAATTTTACCAGAAAACATCCTGATGATCCCCAAGACTTTTGGAAAAATACTCTGTGGACTAACGAGACAAAAGTTGAACTTTTAGGTACGTGTGTGTTCCATTACATCTGGCGTAAAAGTAACACAGCATTTCAGAAAAGAAACATCATACCACCAGTAAAATATGGTGGTGGTAGTGTGATGGTCTGGAGCTGTTTTGCTGCTTCAGGACCTGGAAGACTTGCTGTGGTAAATGGAACCATGAATTCTGCTGTCTACCAAAAAATCCTGAAGGAGAATGTCTGGCCATCTGTTTATGACCTCAAACTGAAGTGCACTTGGGTTCTGCAGCAGGACAATGATCCAAAACACACCAGCAAGTCCACCTGTGAACGGCTTAAGAAAAACAAAATGAAGACTTTGGAGTGGCCTAGTCAAAGTCCTGACCTGAAACCGATTGAGATACTGTGGCATAACCTTAAAAAGGTGGTTCATGCTCAACAACCCTCCAATGTGGCTAAATTACAACAATTCTGCAAAGATGAGTTGGCCAAAATTCCTCCACAGTGCTGTAAAAGACTCATTGCCAGTTATCGCAAATGCTTGATTGCAGTTGTTGCTGCTAAGGGTGGCCCAACCAGTTATTAGGCTTAGGGGGCAATCACTTTTTCACACAGGGCCATGTAGGTTTGGATTTTTGATTCCCTTAATTATAAACACCTTCATTTAAAAACTGCATTTTGTGTTTACTTGTGTTATCTTTGTCTGATATTTAAGTTTGTTTGACGATCTGAACATTTAAGAGTGACAAAATACAAAAAAATGAGAAATCAGGAAGGGGGCAAACACTTTTTCACACCACTGTAGTTGTTGCAATGACTAATTTTTTTATTTAAGTTCTCAGCAAGAATACAATGTTAGTCATTTTTTTGACAATTTTCCTGAGCATTTAATTCTAAATAAATCACTGTTTAACAGGAAATTTTTGGCAATTCTGTGCTTTTCTTGTTACATGGAATAGCATCACTGAGTGTAAACTATGGAAAAAGCAGCTACTTTAAAATCTGTACTTCCTCACACAACTTAAAATGCAAAAAAAAAACAACTAAAAAATGTTGCAACTTTTATCACAACTTTTTGGAAAAGCTCCCACAAATTCAGGCTTTTTGGGCCACAACAATCTCATAAACAGCCGACAAAATCCTGGAGGGACTGAAATACAGTGAGATTATGTCTACATGCTTCATGCATGAATTTGTTTATTTACTCTGGGTTGTTAACTTGATACTACACAGCCTTTGCACTAAAGAAAGCACTTGTGAGCACTTCGTGAAATCATAAGATAAATAATTAGAAGTGCATTATTGTAACTGATTTTGGGTCAGTTCTTTGTGATAATTTACTGTATGTATTAAAGTTATAGTATTCCTGCTACAATTTGCAGCATTAGGCCTCTAAGATTTTATTTTTACGAGCTATTCGGTCTCTGTACGACCATTGTGAGAAATTGGTTCGTATTGCCAACACTCAGTCGGACTCATTCCCAGTGAGAGTTGGACTCCGCCAGGGCTGCCCTTTGTCACCGATCCTGTTCATAATTTTTATGGACAGGATTTCTAGGTGCAGCCACGGAATGGAGGGTGTCGTGCTTGGTGACCGCAGGATCTCATCTCTGTTGTTTGCAGATGATGTTGTCCTGTTGGCTTCATCCAGCAATGACCTACAGCTCTTGCTGGGACGGTTTGCCGCTGAGTGTGAAGTGGCTGGGATGAGAATCAGCACCTCCAAGTCCGAGTCCATGGTCCTCAGCCGGAAAAAGGTGGATTGTCCTCTCTGGTTTGGGGGCAGGCTCCTGCCCCAAGTGGAGGAGTTTTAAGTATCTTGGGGTCTTATTCACGAGTGAGGCGAAAATGGAGCGAGAGATTGACAGACAGATCGGAGCAGCATCTGCAGTGATGCGGACATTGTACCGATCTGTTGTGGTGAAGAGGGAGCTGAGTTCTAAGGCAAAGCTGTCGATTTACCAGTCAATCTACGTTCCTACTCTCACCTGTGGTCACGAGCTTTGGGTAATGACTGAAAGAACAAGATAGCGGATACAAGTGGCTGAAATAAGCTTTCTCCATAGGATTGCTGGACTCACCCTCAGAGAGAGGGTGAGGAGCTCAGTCATCCGGGAGAGGCTCAGAGTAGAACTGCTGCTCCTCCACATTGAAAGGAGTCAGTTGAGGTGGTATGGGCATCTGATTAGGATGCCTCCTGGACGCCTCCCACTTGAGGTGTTTCAGGCACGTCCCACTGGGAGGAGACCCCGGGGCAGACCCAGGACTCGGTGGAGAGACTATGTCTCCCAGCTGGTCTGGGAACGCCTTGGTATCCTCTGAAGAGCTGGAGCAGGTGGCTGGGGAGAGGGAAGTCTGGGCTTCTCTGCTTGAACTTCTGCCTCCATGACCCGGACCTCCGGTAAAGCGGTAGAAGATGGATGGATGGATAGTTTTAGTTTTTGAAATTTTCATATTTTTCCCTGCTATTGCATGCCGTGGTGTAAATATACATAATAATGGATTACATTTATATAGCGCTTTTCATGACACCTAAAGCACTTTACAGTGAGTCCATTATTCACTCACTCCACAAACAGACAATGGTAGTGGTAAGCTACTGCTGTAGCCACAGCTGCCCTGGGGCAGACTGACAGAAACGTGGCTGCCAATCTGTGCCAGCGGCCGGATTTTTAGCTCATTCCGGCAACACTGAAAGGAGCTAATACAATGATGTGCTGTCTGCCGTTTATCTGTCCATCCATCCATCCGTCCACATTTCACAGGAATCAGTACTCCTCCTAGGCATTTGCCCCGATGCTTGCCAAACTCACTCACAATGATCCTCAGGTGGGTCTTTATCCAAGTTGTGTTCAAGGTCAAAGGTCAGGAGATTTGGGCACTTATGGAATTTCAGGAAATTGCTACCCCGCTGAGGAAATTGGTTGGATATTCGCCAAACTCACAATGATCGTCAGGTGGGTCTGCATCCAAGTTGTGGTCAGAGAGGGAGAGCAAGAGAGGGAGAGGGTGATCGAGAGAGAGATCTGATGCAGGGATCATTTACCTGCAGAAGTGTCTTGTTTGATGGAAACACCAGGCAGGTAGGCCAGCATATATTCAGTACCCCACCCACTCCCTGTTTTCATTTAGACCCTCTTCCTAACTCAGTGAAATAACATACCAGACTAAATTAATTTAATATGTCAAAAGGCCCAAACTCCCTCATGACCCAGAGCATAGAAATGAGATAAAGACAGAAGTAATGTGGTGAATGAGTATTTGTGGTTATATTGTGCTGTTGTAGCTGCTTATAGTTTAGGGTTTCCAGATTCTAATGTAATAAATGGGTTGCATTATTGTAAGTTATATTACCTCCATGCTCCATCTTAATTCATAAGGCAATGTTTTCAGGACTATTCAGATGTTTTAAGAAAAATTTGCATAATTTTTAAAACTATAGGCTATATGTAGTCTGCAGTACCAACTATACTCTCATCTGCTTGTTACTGTTCTCTCCTAAATTAGTTTTCTTTTCTCATTTTGAACTTTTTGGTGACAAATTTGACCTTTTTCATGCAAAATTGTAAGTGTTTGCCTGAAGCCTCTTACCTTGTGTTTTTATTCTGAAAAGGTGAAGAAATCAGAAGCAGCACCAGATTTAAATTAATATTAGTCAGTTGTTTTAATAATGAATAGATCAGTTGACTATTAAAATACAAATTTATAATTTTCCTCCTAGCTGAAGGTTGTAATTACATTTGTAACTAGAAAAGCACTCGGAGAGCGCAGACCTCCGCCAAGCGGCACAGTTCCCCCCATACAGTGTTTGTGTGTACGTTTTCAGATTCCCTGAGCATGAAAAGATATGAGTAGCAATTGGATTCACAATGATTATTTGTTTATTTGACATGGACAGTGCAATAAACAGACAATTAATGAATGACAATCAATGTGATAGTGATAGGATTAGTGGTTCAGTAGTGTAAAACGGGGCTATAAGGGACGGTGGGTTAATAAGGGACACTTTTCTGGGAAATGTTTTAAATGTAATTCTGCTTTTTTTATTTTGAGCAGGACGCTGAGTTGTGTTGTTATTGTCAAATATCCATGAATCCTTCCTCAAATCTAGGCGGAAGCAAAATTAAAAAAGCAGAATTACATTTAGAAAAGTGTCCCATATTACCCCGCCGTCCCTTATAGCCCCGTTTTACGGTTGTAAAAGCATTGCCTCCTTGGCAGAGGTAATAAACTGAAGTGTTGGTGTGTCCATCTCCTCCACTGACGGATGCAGATTGGTTAGACAGGTTGCCGTGGGTTTTATATTATATTGGGGTTGCGCTCCGCGGCAAAACAGAATTTAGAGTCTTCCCCGGCAGAGAGGTCGTTTTTACGCAGCGCCTATAGCTGGGCGGGGAATTTGTGGCAAATAATGGGGCGGCGGACAGGTGGCCGTGTCAGGTTTTGCAGCGTGGCGCAAAAACAGGCACGCTGGCGGGCCCAGGCCAGCAGTGTTTTCCGTGTGCTTTTGTGCCTAAAACGTTGAAGAACGCGGAGTTTGTGTTGGTCAGACACGACGACCAGCGCCCTCCATTGCGCCTGCGCACATGTTGAAAATGGCCGTATGTCACAGTGTGGAAAAATGCTTTAAAAAATTCCTGTATGCACACGGTGATGCAGATCATCCCCAAAATTTAATCAGTTCTTCCTTGTACCATTTCCAACAACGCCTGAAAGTTTCATTGAAATCCGTCCAAAAGTTTTTGAGTTATCTTGCTAACCAACAGACAGACAGACAAACAAACACACAGACAAACCCCGGCAAAAACATTACCTCCTCCTGGCCTTTTCGGCCTGGCGGAGGTAACTAGTTTGATACCTGTTATTTTAAAATGTTGGCCTGCTAAAACTGTTGTGGTTTCTGGTTTGCAACAACGGGGTGGCCTAGGATGAAGTCAAATTCCCAGCCTAAATTTTTGTCCCAGTCCACCCCTCAGTGCGCTTAAGATGTGGCAGTTTATATTATTTTCAGGTAATATTTGATACAGAATAAAAATATTTGAAACTCATTCTGAGCTGCTGTTTATAAACTGGAGAAATAAGACTTTTTGTTTTTGCCGAGTATGTTGAAGGTAAAGAACACTGGCCTGTGAAACCGTCCTTTATAAATTTAAAAGAAAAAACTATATTTCGTGATATCACGAAGAATACCGTTATCATGAAAATTCACAGAGCTAGGAACGCACTCAGACAGCGCATACCTCTGCCAAGGCTCCCTCCGTCCCTCCACAATGTAATGGGTTCATGTGTACGGTATGACCAGCAGGCTCGACAACACCACTTCAGGGTTTCCTCTGGTAACATTTCTCCGTGGCGGTCTGCCTCGCCAGAAATCGTACTGCCACACCAAGCCGATATGATTTTATTAATAAAAATATATGAAACAATGACTTTCCGCAAGCGCGCACATGAACAACGCGCGTGACCGTCATCCGCACAGAGTTTAGAAGCGCCCTGTTCACACGAGTTTTCCAGTCAGTCAGCAAACTGTGTCTCGCTAAGCGTGACTGTTCAACAGAAACATGAGTTTATTAAAGTACTTTAAACGCGGAAAAAAATCATAAGAGGTATGTAAGCACTGGCGTTTATCATGGTTTTAACCTGCTGGAAACGGGAGCCATAATGGAAGAGTCGCTTAGCTAAGAGATGTTAGAATTCAAATGAATCCGCTTCATATGAAGGGAAAGGCAGGGGGACTGATGAATTGCTGAGGATATATTTCACCAGCCACTACAGTATGAAGTTATGAGACTGGCAATTTCTCTCTTTTCTCACACAAGCAGGCGTGCCGTTTTTATTCTCCAGCGGTAGTGACAAAGCAACAGCTAAAAACGCTAGCTCTCAACTGAGGTCCTTCAGCGGCTGCCTAGAGAGGTGCCTGATGAGAAAGCCTGAACGCACAACTACAACGGCCGTTGCTAAACGACCGGGAGCCATTTATGTCTGCTCTAAGAGCCACTTAGTGAATGAAAAACCCACATGCAGGAGTGGTTTTGTGCGTTGTATTGAACAAAACCCTAAAACGTGTTAATGGGAATGAATGAAGTGTGGATGTAGATGTGTGTGAAACACCCGAGCTGCCGAGTGCCCAAGCTGTCAGGGAGCGAAGGACCCAAAGGGCTCCCTAATGCGCCTGATGGAAAATAAATAAATATGTGCATTTTTTTTAACGAAATAACCACATTAGGAGGTATTTACTTGTATTATTAGCATATTTGTAATTTGTGTGTGTTTTCTAATATTGAATAAAAAAAAGAATTGAATTGTAGGCGCTTCCCGGCCAGATATTGTGATAATAGGAGACCGGCTCCTGGCCATGTAGTCACTTTGCAACTATAACTGCCTAAACACATCATTCTGTACATGAACACATATTGTGAATTATGTCTTTAGAGTCCGCTACAGTTCCCTGTTATGTACCTGGCAGGTTAAGGTGACCGAAATTCATGAAGTCAATGACTTTAATCTGTCAGCAGCCTTCAGACAATCTAAATGTGTCAACATTTGATTTCAAAATAAGGGAGGTTTTTCCTGCTGTCTGGGTGGTGAGATTTATAAAAAAACAAAAACAAAAAACAAAACTATAAATATAAAGAAATATTATAACAGAAATAACGGCATCCTTGGTCATTTAAGTTAATTTATTTCATTAAATGCAATCTTATTAATATGTTTTCTTTGTAATCAGTTAAATTATTGTTCTGTTCTGACTGCAAAATTATGATCAAAAATAAATTGTTACAAGGAAAAAATTTAAAAAAAATTACCACAGTCTGTTACAAATTTATCTAAAAAAAAACCAGTAATTTTATTTAAAAAAAAACAGACAAAAATTAGTCGTAAAATAATCCACAAATTTATAATAAAGTTTCAAATGTACAAGAAAAGTCAATTTTACAAGAGGAAATTACAAATTTGAGGAACATGGTTTCAACTTTAGATTTACAGAGAAAAGTAGAAAACTATAAGAAAATTGTTATAAATTTTTGAGAAAAACCTCAAACCTTGAAGACTGAAGTCATTACTCAAGTTTTTAAGTGGGTGCTCTTTGTACCCTTAACCCAATTAGAAATTTTTGGTTGTCTACTTTTAATTATTAATTTGAAAGCACTGCTTTTACATGAGTAGAATTTCTGGTTACTATACCCACCTGATCATATAATTTAAGTATGCTTAAGTACATTGCTATTATGAATGTTTCTTTCCCTTCCCTACTCTCTCAATGGAAAAAAAGAAACACTAGAATAAAAAAACAAAAAAAAATCCTGCAGGACAAAACATGACACTTGATATTTTCTAACCTGTTTGTATACCACCATAGACAGAGAGAGAAGCTGAATTAGACAGAGCTCAGAAAGGGCAAGATGAGACAGAAGAGAGGAGCCAAGGAGAGGGAAGTGTTCAGGCAGAGGAAGGAGAGAAGGATAACACCACCAAAAAGTCGAAACACAGGATGTCTGGGTGGGATCCCAACTGGCCCAATATTCAAGCCTCAGTTGTACAGTACTTCAAATGGTAAATTCCATATGCAGCGTTATGGTGTAAAATTTTAAAAAGAAATAAATAGTATAAAATTAACATATTCCGGTAGGGGGGGGAAATACGTTGCCACCGCGCCAAGGTCTTTAAACCAGAGGAAACGCTGGACTTCCAACCTGGCCAGAAAGTGCTTCTACTCCTTCCTTCCTCCAGCAGCAAATTACTAAATATCAGCACAGTCACACAGCACAGTACTGTACAGTTCTGGTAACGTTCAGCAGAAACCAGTCAGCTGCTTTATTTGTGTAGCTTTGCATACATTAAGTATCTACAGCACAATATATTCTTACTGACATGTCTCCAACCACAATGAGGGAAGTTAATCATATCTGCATGTTGTGCACTTTACACATACAATAATAAGAACAACATTCTGATCAGATGGCTTTCTGCAGCTGGGCACAACAAAAGAATAAAATCAACTTTAATTAGGGACATATTCTCATTAACATTTGTGTTTAACTTGTATACAGTGCATCCAGAAAGTATTCACTGTTTCACTTTTTCCACATTTTATGTTACAGCCTTATTCCAAAATGGATTAAATTCATTTTTTTCCTCAAAATTTCTACACACAATACCCCATAATGACAACATGAAAAAATTTTTTTTTTGAGATTTTTGCAAATATGTTAAAAATAAAAAAAACTAAGAAATCACATGTGCATAAGTATTCACAACCTTTGCTCAATACTTTAAAGTGCTGATGACACATTCTTGACTTCCTCTAATTTTTCAACACGTAATACAATATTACGAAATAGGTTGGTCTGTGCAGTTCTAAGTCAAACAGACTTTTTTTTACGCGAACATACGACGTTTTCATGAGCGCAACGTCACCCATTGCGTCAGTGGCTGGAAAACCCCCCGGCCATGTTGTAACGTCAGCGACGAACACAGCGCTTGGCTGCCCTTTGTACACACAGGATGGAAGCGGTTGAAAACATCGACCATGTAGTCTGGAATTGGTTTATGTTGTCCAATCTTTAGACGATTATAGTTCCGAAGAATAGGATGACAATGAAGAATCTGGGGGCATCAATCCGTATAGGTTTGAGCCGTGCCAAGCGGGCATTGTGCCTAGCGAGTCAGACTCAGTGACAGTCAGCTGTTCGTGTTTTGTGTGCATCATCTGCCGTGTTGTCAGCCAGCTAATATTGCCAACACTATCACGACGTGTTAGCCACTTCATACAGCCATGGTTCTGTTGCGCCCCTTGTAGCAATGTCGACTCTGGGGCGCAACCGTGGTTGATACATGTCCTCTCCATGTTCGCTGGGCGATGTCAGCCCCAAACGCCTACTGTTTGTGTTTCTGTGTATTTTTGTAAGTCTTCATCTTTTGGGATCAGTTTTTATGTTCAGTACATGTGCTGTGGTGAATTCTGCGCTTAAATCCTTGTTATTTACACGTAAATTCTCCCTCTCCATGCGCTCTTATGTAAGGCAGGGAGAGGGAGCATGAAATAACGAGGATTTACGTGCAGGGTTCACCACAGCACATTTAATATAGAATGAGAGACAATTCCCAAAAAGGTGAAGACGTACAAAAAACACACTTACTGATGGCGTTCGGGGGCAGGCATCGCCCAGAGAACGAATGAGAGGAGACGTGTTAGCCACAGGTGCGCCCCAGAGCTGACATCGCTTCAAGGACGCACGAGAACCACGGCGAACATGGAGTGACTAACACGTCGTGAGAGTGCCGAAAATACTGGCAGACTAACAGCACAGATAACAATACTATTGACCAGCAGTGCGTTAATGACAAACAGCCGCCAAAATGTACACGCACTGCTGGTGATGGTGTGATGAGAAGCACCTGGGCGAGGACCGGGAAACATGATCAGCGGGAGGGGAATCAGCTGTTGATAATGAGAGAGGGGACGTGCCTGGACCGGGGTGCGATCAGAGAAAGTAGGTCAAAGCTGTGCGTAAATCCATTAATTCTTCCCCTCCTCGTGTGCTTATCCTGCAAAAAAGCGCACGAGGAGCACAAGCTCATGACAGTTGGAGCTGAAGCGTGTGATGTGGTCTTTCATTGCCTGCTGTTTATCTAAGCCTGCGACACAACGTGAAGGCATAGCCGTAAAATTAAAACAAGAAACCAGAGAAACTGTGAGCTACAACGCTGCTGTCATTCTCTTTAACAACACCGGAGTCCGTTCTGTTGATTACGTCATTGGGGTGCCGCCCTTAATTCAGTGGGTGGCACCACAGTCCAGTCAGCGGCTGCGGTTTTTTGATGATAACTAGTTTATGTAGGCACTGTTGTAAATATTATATTGATCATAGGCAATGACTTTTGGGTTTGCACAACATACTAAAAAATGCCAAAAACGTGTCATCAGCACTTTAATGCACCTTTGGCAGCAATTACAGCCTCAGATATTTTTGAATATGATGCCACAAGCTTGGCACACCTATCTTTGGGCAGTTTCACCCATTCCTCTTTGCAGCATCTCTCAAGCTCCATCAGGTTGGATGAGAAGTGTCGGTGCACAGCCATTTCCAGATCTTTCCAGAGATGTTCAATTGGATTCAAGTCTGGGCTCTGGCTGGACCACTCAAGGACATTCACAGAGTTGTCCTAAAGCCACTCCTTTGATGTCTTGGCTGTGTGCTTAGTGTCGTTGTCCTGCTGAAAGATGAACGGTCGCCCCAGTCTGAGGTCAGGAGTGCTCTGGAGCAGGTTTTCAGCCAGGATGTCTCCGTACATTGCTGCATTTATCTTTCCCTCTATCCTGACTAGTCTCCTAGGTCCTGCCGCTGAAAAACATCCCCACAGCATGATGCTGCCACCACCATGCTTCACTGTAGGGATGGTATTGGTCTGGTAATGAACAGTGTCTGGTTTCATCCAAACATGACGCCTGGCATTCATGCCAGAGACTTCAATCTTTGTCTTATCAGACCAGAGAATTTTGTTTCTCATGGTCTGAGAGTCCTTCAGGTGCCTTTTGGCAAACTCCAGGCAGGCTGCCATGTGCCTTTTACTAAGGAGTGGCTTCTGTCTGGCCACTGTACCATACAGGCCTGATTGGTGGATTGCTGCAGAGATGGTTGTCCTTCTGGAAGGTTCTTCTCTCTCCACAGAGGAACACTGGAGCTCTGACAGAGTGACCATCGGGTTCTCTGTCACCTTCCTGACTAAGGCCCTTCTCTCCCGATCACTCAGTTTAGCTGGCCGGCCAGCTTTAGTAAGAGTCCTGGTGATTCTGAACTTCTTCCATTTACAGATGATGGAGGCCACTGTGCTCATTGGGACCTTCAAAGCAGCAGAAATTTTTCTGTACCCTTCCCCAGATTTGTGCCTCGAGACAATCCTGTCTTGAAGGTCTACAGACAATTTCTTTGACTTCATGCTTGGTTTGTCCTCTGACATGCACTGCCAACTGTGGGACCTTATATAGACAGGCGTGTGCCTTTCCAGATCATGTCCAATCAGTTGAATTTACAGGAGGACTCCAATTAAGCTGCAAGAAACATCTCAAGGAGGATCAGTGGAAACAGGATCCACCTGAGCTCAAATGTGAACTTCATGGCAAAGGCTGTGAATACTTACAGTGGGGCAAAAAGGTATTTAGTCAGCCACCAATTGTGCATGTTCTCCCACTTAAAAGATGAGAGAGGTCTCCAATTTTCATCATAGGTATACCTCAACTATGAGAGACGAAATGAGAAAAAAAAATCCAGAAAATCACATTGAAGGATTTTTAATGAATTAATTGGTAAATTCCTCGGTAAAATAAGTATTTGGTCACCTACAAACAAGCAAGATTTCTGGCTCTCACAGACCTGTAACTTCGTCTTTAAGAGGCTCCTCTGTCCTCCACTCATTACCTGTATTAATGGCACCTGTTTGAACTCGTTATCAGTATAAAAGACACCTGTCCACAACCTCAAACAGTCAGACTCCAAACTCCACTATGGCCAAGACCAAGGAGCTGTCAAAGGACACCAGAAACAAAATTGTAGACCTGCACCAGGCTGGGAAGACTGAATCTGCAATAGGTAAGCAGCTTGGTGTGAAGAAATCAACTGTGGGAGCAATTATTAGAAAATGGAAGACACACAAGACCACTGATAATCTCCCTCGATCTGGGGCTCCACGCAAGATCTCACCCCGTGAGGTCAAAATGATCATGAGAACGGTGAGCAAAAATCCCAGAACCACATGGGGGGACCTAGTGAATGACCTGCAGAGAGCTGGGACCAAAGTAACAAAGGCTACATCAGAAACACACTACTCCGCCAGGGACTCAAATCCTGCAGTGCCAGACGTGTTCCCCTGCTTAAGCCAGTACATGTCCAGGCCTGAAGTTTGCTAGAGAGCATTTGGATGATCCAGAAGAGGATTGGGAGAATGTCATATGGTCAGATGAAACCAAAATAGAACTTTTTGGTAAAAACTCAACTTGTCGTGTTTGGAGGAGAAAAAACACCATACCTACTGTGAAGCATGGGGGTGGAAACATCATACTTTGGGGCTGTTTTCTGCAAAGGGACCAGGACGACTGATCCGTGCAAAGGAAAGAATGAATGGGGCCATGTATCGTGAGATTTTGAGTGAAAACCTCTTTCCACCAGCAAGGGCATTGAAGATGAAACGTGGCTGGGTCTTTCAGCATGACAATGATCCCAAACACACCACCCGGGCAACGAAGGAGTGGCTTCGTAAGAAGCATTTCAAGGTCCTGGAGTGGCCTAGCCAGTCTCCAGATCTCAACCCCATAGAAAATCTTTGGAGGGAGATGAAAGTCTGTGTTGCCCAGCGACAGCCCCGAAACATCACTGCTCTAGAGGAGGTCTGCATGGAGGAATGGGCCAAAATACCAGCAACAGTGTGTGAAAACCTTGTGAAAACTTACAGAAAACATTTGACCTCTGTCATTGCCAACAAAGGGTATATAACAAAGTATTGAGATGAACTTTTGTTATTGACCAAATACTTATTTTACCAAGGTATTTACCAATTAATTCATTAAAAATCCTTCAATGTGATTTTCTGGATTTTTTTTTTCTCATTTTGTCTCTCATAGTTGAGGTATACCTATGATGAAAATTGGAGACCTTTCTCATCTTTTAAGTGGGAGAACTTGCACAACTGGTGGTTGACTAAATACTTTTTTACCCCACTGTATGTACATGTGATTTCTTAGTTTTTTCTTTTTAATAAAATTGCAAAAATCTAAAAAAAAAATTTCCACGTTATTGTGGGGTAATGTGTGCAGAATTTTGAGGAAAAAAAATGAATTTTAGTCCATTTTGGAATAAGGCTGTAACATAACAAAATGTGGAAAAAGTGAAGCGCTGTGAGTACTTTCCGGATGCACTGTACTGATAATATAACAATAAATTCTACAAACCCTTATTTGCATATTCCTTTAGCACAATGCTGCAAGAGCTGTCAACAGGACTATCCTGTTGACAAGGCACTTAAATTTGCTGTCAAAATGTTAGCCGTGAGCACTCTAGCCACCTCTGTGGTAAGCACATCCTAGATCTGGCTGTATCTAGATTGAGCTTAAGAGCAAGGTCAACGGTCAGGCGATCCAAGTATTCCCGGGGTGATTTCGTCAGGCCAGAATTAACTACTCCACCATTGATAGTCTGGTTGTCCTCTTGTAGACTTGCATATCTACCTCCTTGGTCAGATGGGAAACATGCTTGTTACTGACTTTAATTTTTTACAATAAAAGGGAAAACTGAATACATGAAAACAGTTTTTAAGGTAAATACCTATTGTGTTAGATGAGCATCTTCAAGTCATCAGGGTGAGATTAGACCCCAAAGTATCTGGAGTAAATTTAAGCTTTTGGTATTAAGATTTCTTGATGCTTCAGCTTTAAGGAATTTGCTGCTCAACTGTGTGTTGCATCTAAGGGTGCTGTCACACCTAAATTTGTTTAATTTGGTCCAAATCAGTTGACAAGTTTGTTACTTTGTATCATTTTCTTCTCAGCTCAGTCCCCTTTCACACAGGCAAAAATTGAGGCAGACCATAAGCAGACCAAACTGCGTCACGTTACATCCCACGAGACTTATGTCAGAACGTTCTCTGTTCTTATTGGCCAGATTTTTTTTGCCACGAGAACAGGAAAGGTAGATACAGGAAGTAGGGTACCTACCGTGTATTTATGCATTTCTGGGAGAAAATAATACAAATCATGGTGTAATCTGGGGGAGGGGGGGTTCAATGCCCTGGTTATTGTTTATTACGTACGTGCATATACTACTTTTGGCAAATCATCCAGTTTGAAAATGAAGCGCTGCTACGGATGGGAAATAACATGTTAACGTTCATTAATCCTCCAGAACCGTGACGTGCTCAGTCACAGATATTTTCAAAGATCTATCAAGTATGTACAGTGACATAAAATGTTTTACCATTTGCCGCTGGTTCCGTTTTAGTGCGGTCGCTTTCTCACCTGCAGGACCACACCAGAGTTTGCCAGTTACAGTGGGGTAAAAAAGTATTTAGTAAGCCGCCAATTGTGCAAGTTCTCCCACTTAAAAGATGAGAGAGGTCTCCAATTTTCACCATAGGTATACCTCAACTATGAGAGACAAAATGAGAAAAAAAAAATCCAGAAAATCACATTGTCTGATTTTTAAAGAATTTATTTGCAAATTATGGTGAAAAATAAGTATTTGGTCAATAAAAAAAGTTCATCTCAATACTTTGTTATATACCCTTTGTTGGCAATGACAGAGGTCAAACGTTTTCTGTAAGTCTTCACAAGATTTTCACACACTGTTGCTGGTATTTTGGCCCATTCCTCCATGCAGATCTCCTCTCGAGCAGTGATGTTTCGGGGCTGTCGCTGGGCAACACGGACTTTCAACTCCCTCCAAATATTTTCTGTGGGGTTGAGATCTGGAGACTGGCTAGGCCACTCCAGGACCTTGAAATGCTTCTTACGAAGCCACTCCTTCATTGCCTGGGTGGTGTGTTTGGGATCATTGTCATGCTGAAAGACCCAGCCACGTTTCATCTTCAATGCCCTTGCTGATGGAAGGAGGTTTTCAAATCAAATCAAATCAAACTTTATTGTCATATTGCTGTACATACAACTGTAGTGCAGGCAAGATGAAATTGCGTTTCTCTCGGCATCCATATAAGAAGCAGCATTTTCACTCAAAATCTCACGATACATGGCCCCAGGTCTACAATTTTGTTTCTGGTGTCTTTTGACAGCTCTTTGGTCTTGGCCAAAGTGGAGTTTGGAGTCTGACTGTTTGAGGTTATGGACAGGTGTCTTTTATACTGATAACGAGTTCAAACAGGTGCCATTAATACAGGTAACGAGTGGAGGACAGAGGAGTCTCTTAAAGACGAAGTTACAGGTCTGTGAGAGCCAGAAATCTTGCTTGTTTGTAGGTGACCAAATACTTATTTTCCACCATAATTTGCAAATAAATTCTTTAAAAATCAGACAATGTGATTTTCTGGATTTTTTGTTTTTCTCATTTTGTCTCTCATAGTTGAGGTATACGTATGATGAAAATTGGAGACCTCGCTCATCTTTTAAGTGGGAAAACTTGCACAATTGGTGGCTGACTAAATACTTTTTTGCCCCACTGTAATTCAAATCTTTCCTGTGCCAGAGGAGAATAGCAAAAAAAAACCATAAATGTGACCCGTGCTGGCAAAATGAGTCACTTTGAGGAAATTATCAAAACTGAGGTAACATTTTTTCCATATTCTTTATTGAAAGACCTTCAAAGTGATATTTAATTTCTAGAAAGTGCACAAAAACGGACCCGGAAAAAGATGATTTGTTTATATTTTGACGAGGTTTAAAACTCACGTTCGATTGGTCGAGAGTTACGTCTTCCGCAAAAACATATGTGTTTTTAGAAAATACATTTTCTGAGCTTTCCAATGATACCAGGCACTCCTGGGACTTTTCCCGGGACTTGCCGCTAGCAAACAAAGAGTCATGATTTATGACTTCTTGTGCCTGCAGCTCGTAATGACGCGGTGCGCATTCCAACTCATTTTGCCAGCACGGGTCACAAATGTCTGAAAATGAGAATATAACCAATTGCTGACATCTACAGATATAAATTCGCCGTTAGTTTAAATCAGTGAAAATTTAAGTGTAGACTTGCAGCCTAAAGACTGCTATTCTAGCCTGATTTAACCTGTTTGCTTCGTAGTAAAACTATTTCAGATTGGTCATGATTCGAAAATCAAAGACGTAAAAGGTAAAGCCAACTTTATTGTCATTCAGTCCATACAGCCAATCATGTACAGTAGAACGAAATTACGTTTCTCTTATCTACAATGTTAATCACATCTAGAATCAGAGGGGTCGCTGCCATGCAAGGCGCTGCTACAAATTTCCCTCCTCCGTTCCATTGTTGCTGAGCACCTAGCTGGATGGCAGGAAGTTCCACTTTTATATGGTCTTGGGCATGACCCGGCCAGGATTTGAACCCAGGCCTCCCGAGTGTGGGGCGGATGCTCTACCAACTAGAGTGGTGGCCAAAAGGTAATGTAACAAAATTTATCTGATGACTTTAACTTTATTCATTATTGCTACTTGACTAATTAAATTAGAAATAAATAAATTACATTAAGAGCCAACTTGCTCCTCTGATCCGTTTTTATTTATTTTGCGTGTATGTGCCACCATCATGCACTTGTGCAGCTTTTATAATTTTTTTTCAGACAAAACTAAGAAACTCAGCAGCAATTTAAACCAAAGAAACGATAGTCTACTATGGTGTCCAGTTAGCACAACTTAGCATCGTCATTTAGCATTTTATAATTAGACATGGTGTTGACGTTACTTACCTCCTATTAAAACGAGGTTGGCGAACTATCCTGATGCAGCATGATGGAAAACAGCCCCACGTCCCTGGCAAACGGGAGTAGCGGGTATCTGAACCGGTAGTTTGGCGTTAGCATTAGCAACCAATGGACTGAAGCCTAGCCACCCACCACACACCTGTTCCACTGCGTGCAGTCATGCACTGCAGGGGACAGACGGGGCACTGACAAGTGGTGAGGAGCTTTACTGAATAAATGGGAGCATGTGCATTTTAAATAACGATATAAACGATAGAGTATTCTATGAAATGGTAGACGTTTTTATATCATCATATTGCACATTCCTACTGGGAGCCATACCCATGGTAACAAAGTGGGACCTTTTTTAACTCTTGAGATTCAGGTCGGCAGCAAAAATGGTTAATCAAAATCCCAGATGCCTGGCGGTGACCTTAACCACTGTAATTTTTCATTCAGCTCAATGACCAAGGAAAGAGGAGGCCAACAAGTAAAAAGAATCACAATGCTGCATTTGTTTGTTGCCCAAAGCGCACATGATGTCAGTGCATGTTCAGGTGTTCATAGTAATACTATACCACAACCTGAACAAAAGCTCTGGATTCAATTTCGGATGGATCAAACTTCACTTATCTAGCAGTCAAACGATTGGAAACAAGTTTTGACTTTCTGTGGATGTCCCATACAAAGCTGTTTGAAAAGCTGCCTGTATCAGTGTTTTTATGTGGCAGGGCACATTTGGATACCTATTGGTTTACACACGGTTTGTAAAGCTTAAGAAATAAATGTATTGCATGGTTTGATGGCAAAAGTATAACGTGATTGAAAGCAGAGTTTTGTGGCCACTGCACAAGTCCCTGCCCCTGTTTGTTTGCGTGTGTGCACGGTGTTGAGAACTCTAACAGTGTTAGGCATTTTAGAGGTGAGAGATCATTGGATTACACACACACTGACCTAATCCAATCTGGCATTTATTCTCTTGGATTACTGAGTGTCTATGTGCGTGTGTGTTTGCACGTAGGTGTAGGGGTGGGGTAAGAGGTGGATTTGTTATGCATCACCAGGCACACAGACACAGCAGTGCATTGCCCATGGATTAAGTGAACAGGATATAACATGGTGATTTGTGGAAGGTAAAGGTGTTAGTTCACATTTATTACCTTCAGGTGCAGACTAGCTGTTTCATCCATGTTTTCTTTCAGTTGTAGTTTGTTAAATAGTGAAGAAATTGGTATCAGACATGGTCACCTTGTTAAGAAAGCTATAAAAGACATATTAAGACACATTAAGAGACTACTCTTTTTTTAACCTTTATTTAACCAGGCAAGGCAGATTAAGAACACAATGTTATTTACAACTGTGGCCTGGGGACACAGGCTCTTAACAAACTCTTAACAAAACCTGAATTCAAATGGGAATATTGAAAAATCTCTATTCAGTAACAAGACCCATTAACAATGGGTTCTAGTTACACAAGCTAATCAATCAAAACTGAGTAATATTTAATGTTGGTGTTGAAGTTGTTTTTAACTCCTTGTGACAAAGTCAAAAGGAGCCAATGTAATGGCACGGCATCTATCATCCATCCCTCCACATTTCACAGGAATCCCTATGCCTCCTAGGCAATTGCCCCGATGCTCACCAAAGTCGCACAGTGGTTCTCGGGTTGGTCTGCATCTAGGCTGTGGTCAAGGTCATTGGTCAGAAGGTCTGGTATCTTACAGTGGTGTGAAAAGTGTTTGCCCCCTTCCTGATTTCTCATTTTTTTGTATGTTTGTCACACTTAACACTAGAAGACCCAGAGAGGGGCCATTTGGCCTTTTTGGCTAGAAAACCCATAGGGGGACCATCAAGTGGCCACAAGAGGGCTAATGTCTGGGTCTTCTAGTGTTAAATGTTTTTAAATGAAGGTGTTATTAAGGGAAAAAAAAATCCAAACCTACATGGCCTTGTGTGAAAAGGTGATTGCCCCAAAATCTAATAACTGGTTGGGCCACCCTTAGCAGCAACGACTGCAGTCAAGCATTTGCAATAACTGGCAGTGAGTCTTTTACAGCGCTGTGGAGGAATTTTGGCCCACTCATCTTTGCAGAATTGTTATAATTCAGCCACATTGGAGTGTTTTCAAGCATGAACCACCTTTTTAAGGCCATGCCACAGCATCTCAGTCGGATTCAGGTCAGGACTTTGACAAGGCCACTCCAAAGTCTTCATTTTGTTTTTCTTAACCCCTTGCACTCCGGTCAATTTCCCTAAAAACGCCAAAAAATAACGTGCCCAAAGTAAATCGAAAGCTGTTCTTCAACCCTTTGCAGCATCTTCATGGCGTTGGTCTCATTTAAAAGAAAACACTTTGAATTTTTTGGCAAAACAGTCATAATCTCTAAGTGCTCCGGCCACTGAGTTACAGTCATCTAAACATAGTGAACTTGAAGAAAATAAATTTGGCCTGGGTGTTTTTTTGGATACAAATGCTTGCAAATAATACACAGCTTCAGATCCGGGCTGGAAAATGCAACAGAAATGTAGAACCAAATGTTATCCAGCTGAGGTCCAAATTTTGTTACAATACCACAAAAAATGAATATATTACACAGCTTTTTCCTCAGGCTGTTCCCAGGCATTTTGGAACTGTGCCAAATTGTGCCAAATGGCACAGTTTGGAAAAACGTCTGTAACTTTTGAATGATTCAATGTAGAAACTTCATTTTGGGCTCTAATGAAAGGTCACACTCAGGGCTGTGTGTGTGAGGGGGGGGGGGTTGTCCCCCCCTCGCTACAGAGGATGGACATCGGCCATCGCTACATGACGGATTAGCCTCATGTGGGATGTGGGACAGCAGCTCAGTCACCGCGGCCCCCCCCCCCCTCGCTACAGAAGAATAGCGGGGGGGGGGCGACATTCACGGTGTGGACGCGACGAACGAACCGTGTACTGTGGCGCACGAAGTCTGAACTTCGTGCGCCGCACAGTTGTAATTTACCGATCGGTCAAAAGTCATTTTGGATTACAATTTTCAGGAATAAAGAATAATTTAGCTTATAACACCTTACCTCTTCATAGCAGTGTCCTGGCGAACTTCTCTTCCCCATTGTCAGACGAACGCGACGCTGGTCCGCTCGTGGTTCTGGTCTCGCGACCCAATCAAAACATAATTCCATTATTGCGGTTTTGTGCTTCCATGATTGCGGTTTTTGGCGAACGATTTTCAAAACAAATAACAGTAGTAATTAAAAAAAGACTGGCGAAGGCGTGTGTGTCACTCAGCCTTCGTTGTCAGCCTCCGTCGCTCTATGACTATGGAAGAAATCATAACGTCTACTCTGCTGGAACCAAAACAAAATAAGCACCGCCTGTGGCCGAACATGCCGATGCGCGAATGGCACTCCCTGTCACACAGGTTGCATTTGTGGATGGTCTCCTTGCTGCTGGGTCTGTGGGGTTCTTCCTGCGGGTCCTTTTTTGATCCGCTGCAGCAGTCTTCACCCAGCCTTAAAAAAAACAGCTTGCGAACTTCCCTGCTTCAATTGGCTCACTGCATTCACAGCGTTGGTAGGTGGGTCCTTCTTGCTAGGTTTTCAGTCATTGGTTCTTCAAGGTTTCAGAAACCCAATTCAAGGCTCTTATTAGTCGAATGAGAGGTCAATCAGATGAACTAATCTGTTCGCGGCTGTGTCTGCAGCTTTTATTTTCAGTGCGCGCTTGGACGCCATACACCACCTACATCACCATCTCCATCATGCGTCCTAGAGCGCACGAGCACCCTCGTGCGCTCTAGGACGCAGAGACTTGCCCGTCCGCGGTACAACGGAGTGCAAGAGGTTAAGCCATTCAGACAGAGGTGGACTTGCTGGTGTGTTTTGGATCATTGTCCTGCTGCAGACCCCAAGTGCGCTTCAGCTTGAGGTCACGAACAGATGGCCAGACATTCTCCTTCAGGATTTTTTGGTAGACAGCAGAATTCATGGTTCCATTTACCGCAACAAGTCTTCCAGGTCCTGAAGCAGCAAAATAGCCCCAGACCATTACACTACCACCACCATATTTTACTGTTGGTATGATGTTCCTTTTCTGAAATGCTGTTACTTTTATGCCAGATGTAATGGGACACACACTTTCCAAAAAGTTCAACTTTTGTCTCATCAGTCCACAGAGTATTTTCCCAAAAGTCTTGGGGATCATCAAGATGTTTTCTGGCAAAACTGAGACGAGCCTTTATGTTCTTTTTGCTCAGCAGTGGTTTTGGTCTTGGAACTCTGCCATGCAGGCCGTTTTTGCCCAGTCTGGTTCTTATGGTGGAGTCATGAACACTGACCTTAACTGAGGCAAGTAAAGCCTGCAGTTCTTTGGATGTTGTTGTGGGGTCTTTTGTGACCTCTTGGATGAGTCGTTGCTGCGCTCTTGGGGTAATTTTGGTCGGCCGGCCACTCCTGGGAAGGGTCACCACTGTTTCATGTTTTCACCATTTGTGGATAATGGCTGTCACTGTGGTTCGCTGGAGTCCCAAAGCTTTAGAAATGGCTTTATAACCTTGTCCAGACTGATAAATCTCAATTACTTTCTCATTTGTTCCTGAATTTCTTTGGACCGGACGCATGATGTCTGGCTTTTGAGGATGTTTTGGTCTACTTCTACTTTGTCAGGCAGGTCCTATTTAAGTGATTTGTTGATTGAGAACAGATGTGGCAGTAATCAGGCCTGGGTGTGGCTAGAGAAACTGAACTCAGCTTTCCAAAGATGTGCTAAACCACAGTTAATTTATGTTTTAATGGGGGGGAATCACTTTTTCACACAAGGCCATGTAGGTTTGGATTTTTTTTTTTTACTCTTAATAAAAAGACACCATTTAAAAGCTGCATTTTGGTTTACTTGTGTTATCTTTGTCTTTTGTTATCTTTTTATTTAAATTTGTTTGGTAATCTGAAACATTTAAGTGTGACAAACATACAAAAAAATGAGAAATCAGGAAGGGGGCAAACACTTTTTCACACCACTGTATGTGATTTCAGGAAAAAACACTGCTTCCCCTAGGCAATTGCCCTGATGCTCACCAAGGAGCTGTGTCCAGGTTTGCTCAAGGTCAAGTTTGGGTTCAAAGGTCAGGAGATCTGAGCATTCTGTGGGTGATTTCATCAGGCCGTCATTGAGGATCTGTTTTTTCTTTTTCAGTCCCTCCAGGATTTTGCAGGATGTTTTTAAGATTGTTGCGGCCCAAAAAGCCTGAATTTGCCAGAGCTTTTCTAAGAAGTTGCTATAAAAGTTGCGATGTTTTGAGAGGTTTTTTTTGCCCTAAAAGTTGTGGGAAGAATTACAAATTTTAAAGCACATGTTTTTTCCCATAGTTTACCGCAATGATACTCTATAACACCACAAGAAAAGCACAGGTTTGTCAAAAAATTCTTATTAAACAGTGATTTGTAAATTAAGCAGAAACTTCTGCTATACAGAAAAACTCTTTTGTGCAACCGCAAATACAGACTTTAACACAATAACATTACAACAGCTAAACTGCATTGCATGCATGTCAACGAGTATAGATTTGGAAATTATTGGCAGCACTTTCATTTGAAAACTCCCTAACTGCAACAGTCCCCAACCACTCAGTACCAAGCGCAGAGAAAAAAGAAATAATTTATTCTGTTCCTCTGTATTGTCTATCCATCGAAGTCTGTATTTTTCTCGGAAAAAAATTACTGAATATTTTCTCTTTCCTTGCCTGACTCCTGCCAGTCTTATCTGTCTGCTGCATCTTGACACACAAGTCGTACTGGGAGGAGGGGCTGTATTTGGGGGCGCACATTGGCCCATGTCCAGACTGGAGATTCACAACTTTAAAGCTCATTGAAAAGATGTAATGATTTTACCTCTAAAGATGTATAAAATGTTCAAACACTGGCTGTAGTGTTAGATTTGCTCGTTTGTTTGTGGTTTACGGTGTCTCTCCTTAAGTGCGCTCCCGCGACAGAGTGGTTATCAGGCAAGTGGATGTTTTTCAACACAAATCCAGCACACGGTCAGTATGGAGACCGCGTGTGCAAAGTGCTCCCCAGTGAACATGGGGAGACATCACTGATGAGCCGGGGGAGACGGAGGAAAGGACGGTGTGCGAAAACTCATGGATGAGTATTTTTTTAACAAATCACACACTCTGTTTTTTGGTTATATGTTCATCACATCACTGTAAACACAGAAATGAACATGGTGCAGCGACGCACTTGATTGGTTAGACTGATCGTTTGAACACCAGTCAGGGACAAATTTAATTGGCAGAAGTTGATGAGGATTGGTCAAAATTGCGGGAAAGTTGTGGTGATTGGACACAGTTGCAAGGTCACGCAAAAGACACAATGACGGCTTGATCTCGCGTGAATTGGCGTGATTGCAACATTGCAAAATCTTGGACAGACTGCTTTTTGGTCAGTTGAATTAACTCTTCACAGTATCATCCCAGTAGCTGTATGATTATCCGTAATCCACCTAGTTAACCTACTCTCAACTCTATGCATACATAATCTGTCATGTCTATATAAAATTTTTAACTCCCAACTTTAAGCTTAGGTGTACAGTCGCATAAAACGTACCAGCATAGGGATGCCTACTTCAGTGGCGCAATTAGTGAGTTAAATTATGGAAATATTATCCACAGAACACTGGTGCTGCAAAAAGATATGAGGAGAATTTTTTTTTTCTTTTTCCTTGTTTTCTAGTTGTGGCCAAGAATTAAATTAATTAAAGAATTAATTATCTGGCCGGTGAATTGGGTGATCGTCACTTCCTTGTGGTAACGTATCGTCACTTCCTGTTTTGCTGTCTGCCTGTGTGGTTTGCTCTCCAGCTCTCGAGCGACTAGCTATGGCTACTAGCTCTCTTTCCTCTCCTCCTCTGGTGTGCTCTCTCTGTCAGATGTTTAGCTACACCTCTGCCTCTTTTAGTGATAACGGTAAATGTAATAAATGTTGTCTTTTTGAGGCGCTCGAGGCGAGGTTGTCTGATTTGGAATCCCGGCTCCGCTGCATTGAAACACCGTCTGCGCCAGTTAATCTCGACGGATGCCCATTAGCTGCAGCGGAGCTAGCTAGCTTAGGTCCCCCTGTCACCGGTTCCCCGGCTCTCCTCTGCAGCGAGGAGACTGGGTGGGTGACGGTGAGAAGGAAGCCTAGTCGCAAAGCCCCGGTTCACCACCAACCTGTTCACGTTTCTAATCGTTTTTCCCCGCTCAGCGACACACCCGCTGAGGAAAAAACTCTGATCATTGGCGACTCTGTAGTCAGAAACGTGAACCTAGAGACTCCAGCGGCCATAGTCAAATGCATTCCTGGGGCCAGAGCAGGCGACATCGAGTCAAATTTGAAAATGCTGGCTAAAAGTAACTGTAAATATTCCACAATTGTTATTCACGCCGGCATTAATGACATCCGTCTCCGGCAGTCGGAAGTCACGAAACTTAATATAGAATCGGTGTGTGACTTTGCAAAAACGATGTCTGCCACTGTAGTATTCTCTGGACCCCTCCCCAATCTGACCAGTGATGACATGTTTAGTCGCTCGTCATCCTTGAACCGCTGGCTGTCTGTGTGGTGTCCTAAAAATGACGTGGGCTACATTGACAATTGGAGCTCTTTTTGGGGAAAACCTGGTCTTATGAGACGAGACAGCATTCATCCCACTTTGGATGGTGCTTCTCATTTATCTAACAATCTGGCATCTTTTTTATCCAAATTTCCAAAACCATGACTACTCAGAGTTGGGACCAGGAAGCAGAGTCACAGTCTTACACGCCTCTCTGCAGCTCCTCTTCATCCGCCACCCCTCAGCTTAGCCCCTGTCTTCCCCATCAGAGAATCGTTGTCTGCTCCCTCCAAAGTAAATAAAAATATAATGCATAAGCATCCCAAAGTGATAAAGCAAAATATTGGTAAAACTCAAATTAAACATAAAGCCTCTAAATTGAATGATTTGGCCTCTGTTCCTCCTCATAATTTAAAAATTAAATGTGGTTTATTAAATATTAGGTCTCTAACTCCCAAGTCTCTGTTAGTCCATGATCTGTTAATTGATCATCAGATTGATTTAATTTCCCTTACAGAGACTTGGTTAGGACAAGAGGATTATGTTGGTTTAAATGAATCAACTCCCTCTGGTTATTTAAACTGTCAAAATCCCAGAAGTTCTGGTCGTGGAGGAGGAGTAGCATCAATTTACCATTCCAAATTACTAGTTAATGTAAAGCAAAAAACATGTTATAATTCCTTTGAGGGCCTGGTCCTCAGTGTTGGGCACTTTAGCAATTCCAGGTTAAACCCAATTTTATTTGCCATAGTTTATCGTCCCCCATCAACCTATTCAGAATTTTTATCCGAATTTCCTGATTTCTTAGCTGATTTAGTGCTGAAATCTGATAGAATAATTATAGTAGGGGACTTTAATATACATGTGGATGTAGATAGTGATTGCCTTAATGTGGCTTTTTTTTTTTTCCACAATATCTTTATTGAACCCTTTTTTTTTTTTTAACAAACATGATACAAACAATCAAACACTAACACTAAAGTACTACAAAAAAAAAAAAAAAAATGCACTAAAAACACCAACAACCACCAACAAAATCAAGTCTTCAACAATGCTCCTCTGTTTAGTCTAGACAATCCAATACATAAGTATACATATTATGTTCACCAGTTTGGAATTTACAAGGTCCACACACATCATTCACCTTCTTCTTCAAGAGTTATGTTTAAATTTTTTACATAATCAATAAAAGGTCTCCATATATTCTCAAACACAATTTCCTTTGATTTCAGTATATATGTTATTCTTTCTAATGGAAGGTTTGTTAACATCTGTCTTAACCACTGAGTCACATCTGGTCTATGAGTCTTTTTCCATAATAGTGCAATACATTTTTTGGCATTAAGCAAACTGAGGTCTATGAATGTTCTTTCACTTTTATTGAAATTATGCTTTTCTGGGTACAGACCCAACAAAACCAGTTTAGGATTCAATATGATTTGTTTTGAGATTATTTTTTCAATTGTTACCCTCACCTCTTCCCAAAACATTCTTATTAATCTACATTCCCATAAACAATGAAATAGGGTTCCTTTACTTTCCATGCATTTTGTGCATGTATCTGGTATATTTTTGTTATATCTATTTAACTCCTCCGGTGTAACATACATCCGCATTAACCATTTGAAATGTATCAATTTAAGGCGTGCATTTATTGATTTGGTTTGAGCTTCTGTACAAGCCAATTCCCATTGTTCCTCTGAAATTTCAATTTGCAGATCTTCTTTCCAGTAGTTTAATCTTTTCAGTGAATTTTCACTTGAAGATAGTGTCAATGAGTTATAAAACTCTGAAATAATACCCTTTCTTTTACTATCTTTCATCATCATTTTTTCCAAGGATGAATAAATAGGTCGAGTGAGAGCTTTATTTTGATTTGATCGAATAAAGTTTCTAAGTTGAAGATATTTAAAAAAATGTGTTCTATTGAGATTAAATTTGATCCTCAGCTCTTCAAAAGACATTATGTTGTCTGCACATGGCAAATATAAATCCTGAATCTTTTGTATCCCTTTTAAATTCCATACTTTAAATACAGCGTCCGCTCTCCCTGGTTTAAAATATTGATTACCCCATATTGGACTAAATTGTGACAATAACTGTGGTTCTTTTAAATAGTTTTTAGCTTCACACCATATTTTGATCATATGCTTTACAAATGGATTTTTAACTTGTTTTTGTAATTTTTTTGCCGAATCTGAGTATATGAATATGGGAGGAGGTAAAGGTAAATTGTATGATTCCATTTCAGTCCAGTGAGGGAGATCATTTGATGAAAAATAATATGTCATAGACCTCAGTTGTGCCGACCAATAATACAACATAAAATTTGGACATTTCAGACCTCCACGATCAAATGGTAAATATAATAAAGACAGACGTAATCTAGCCCTCCTGTTGTTCCATATAAATTCCACTAACTTTTTTTTTATTCTTGAGAATAGATCTAAAGGTGGTGATAAGGGAATGTATTGAAATAAATAAAGTATTTTAGGTAAAATATTACTTTTAAGTATATTGATTCTCCCGATCATCGACATTGGTAGTGACATCCATCTCTGAGTTAACTCACTGATATCTGACATTAAGGCTTCATAGTTGACACTGG
Source organism: Pholidichthys leucotaenia (assembly GCA_020510985.1). Lineage (NCBI taxonomy): Eukaryota > Metazoa > Chordata > Actinopteri > Cichliformes > Pholidichthyidae > Pholidichthys > Pholidichthys leucotaenia. The sequence continues at coordinate 174,814,732 of CM035839.1, read as the reverse complement.
CGACTGATTCTAGCTTAGGCATAATTTGGATTCCTAAATATTTAAACTGATTTACAACATTGAATTGATTTACCTCAGGGGCTGGGTAATTTCTCTGGGTCTCATTTAGCATTAATATTGAAGATTTAGTTTTATTTATTTTATATCCTGATATTTCCCCAAAATTCTTTATTAAATTCAACAAGGTTGGAATTGATTTTTTTAGATTCGACATAAACAAAATTATATCATCGGCGTACAGGGAGATTTTATGTTCTGTTGGTCCAACTTTAATTCCATATATTTGTGAATGTAAACGTATCGCTATCGCTAAAGGTTCAATTGCCATAGTAAACAGTAAAGGTGAGAGTGGACAGCCTTGTCGACATCCTCTACTGATTTTTATTGGTTTTGAAATATTGTTATTTGTTAGGATTTCTGCTGTAGCATTATTGTATATTATTTGAACCCATTTTATGAAATTATTTCCAAGTCCAAACCTTTGTAGGACTTCAAAAAGAAAGGGCCATTCAACTCTATCAAAGGCCTTTTCGGCGTCCAATGATAGGAGAGCTGTATCCGGTGCTTCTTTATTAAAATAGATAATATTAAATAGTCTTCTTACATTATGGAAGCCTTGTCTACCCTTTATAAAGCCATTCTGATCTCGATTAATAATATTTGGTAAAATTTCTTGTATTCGTCTTGCTAAAATTTTACAGATTATCTTAAGGTCGGCGTTTAATAGGCTTATTGGTCTCATATTTTCACATTTATTAGAGGGCTTACCTGGTTTTGGCAGCAGTATAATTAAGGCATTATTTATGTATGATGGTAAATTATTATTTTGAAATGCTTCTAAAACCATTTCCAAAAAAGGTTTTATTAATTTATTCTTAAATTTTTTATAAAGGTCAACTGGAAGACCATCTGGTCCTGCACTTTTTCCTGATTTCATATTATCAATGGCTAGCCCAACTTCTTCTTGACTAATTTTAGACTCCAATATCTCCCTGTTTTCATTTGGAATACACGGTATAGATAGTTCGTTCAAAAACCCATTTAGTTTTGTTAAATCAGGTTCATTTTTGGTATCATATAATTTTTCATAGTAATCTCTAAAGGCTCTATTAATTTCTAAAGGATCTATAACTACCTGTCCGTTACTTATAGTACTGGTAATTGGTGTTTTAATTTCCAATTGTTTAATCTGCCATGCTAATAATTTTCCTGATTTTTCACCTTGTTCATAAAAAGATTGTTTCAATCTTAGAAGACTCGAGGCAGCTCTATTCGCTGATTTTTTGTCGTATTCAGCTCTCAAAATCAGTAATTCATTCTCCAACCTTGGGTCACTTCCTGCATACACTTTTTCCTGAAGATTTTTTATTTTATGTTCCAATTTAGCTCTCTCCTCTCGAGTCTTCTTAGATTTTGATCCTGTATAACTAATAATATGCCCCCTAATAAAAGCTTTGAAAGCCTCCCACTTTACACATGCTGATGTTTGTGTAGTATTGATGTCAAAGAACTCGTCTATCTGTTTTTCTATATACTTGACAAATTCCTCATCCTGAAGCCATTTATGCTGAAATTGCCATCTACCTGATTCCTTTGTCAATTTTTTATCTACATATATTAGACAACAGGGTGCATGATCAGAGATCACGATGTTATCATAAAAGCAGTTTTGAATCTTGGACCTTAATTCTGTGGAAATCAAAAAATAATCAATACGTGAGAATGTCTTGTAGGTACTGGAATAACAAGAATAGGCTTTAACTTGTGGTTTCATTTCTCTCCATATATCTAACAATCTCAATTCTTTCATAAAATGATTAATAGTCATCCTACATCCAATGTGCGTACAATCCAGTCCTGTTGATCTATCCACACCTGGATTCAATGTACAATTAAAATCCCCTGCTATTATATGTTGCCCTGTAAGTGATGATAAGATGAGAAATAAATTAGCAAAGAACTTCTGATCATCTATATTGGGACCATATAAGTTCACAAGATTTATATTTTCTAATAGCAAAGAACCTTGAATGATTACATATCTTCCAAATTTGTCTCCAATTACATTTTTCACTTGAAAAGGAACTGATTTATGTATGAGAGTCATAACTCCCCTGGCTCGGGATGAAAATGAAGAGGTGAATACACTTCCCTGCCATCTACTCCTAATTCTTTTAACATCCTCCTCTATCAGATGAGTTTCTTGTAAAAACACAATTCTTGAACCCATGTCCTTTATTTTATTCATAACTTGTTTAAGTTTTTTTAAATTTTGTAGACCTCTGCAATTCCATGAAGTTAAATTAAGATTAACACTTTGGTCCATGATCAATAGAGAGTTTGGGATTACCTTGCAGTGTAAACATGCTCATACAGAGAAGCAAAAACATGAGTGGTTGAACATTCATCCTACAAACTACACACAAACAAATTTCCCCTTCCCACACTTGTGGCAAACCCCCCAAAATCAAAAGAAAAATTCTGTCTCCCGATATAGCCATCGACCGTTCCACACCCACGGGGAACAGCCTAAGCCACTCCTTCTTCATCCTCCCAATCACCCTAACTCTACTGCTTTTAATGACGTAACATTAACTCTCCTCTGTAGTTTTCCAACTTAACTCCAAAATTTTTAACAACTTTGTACATCATAGTTTTTTTTTTTTTTTGTTTGTTTTGTTTTTGTTTTGTTTTTTTTTAAATATATAATACAATCTATATTTTGTAAACTTACTATTTACTTCAAGTCAGTCAGATGCCTGTGCAAATGCTTAATTATTCTACCTTATATTTTGTTCATGCTTAGCTCCCACCAGTCTCTTCTTCTTCTTTGATCTTCTTGATGAACTCCTGCGCCTCCTCTGGGGTCTTGAAGATGTGGGTTCTGCCCTCATACGTGGTCAGCAGTCTCGCAGGATAGATTACACCATGACGAATCCCAAGGTTGCGCAGCTCCTTACGTATGGGATCAAACTGCTTCCTCAATTGCTGGATTCCTGTGGCCAAATCTGGGTAGAACCGCACCTGCTGGTCCTGGTGTTTAATCTCTCCTTTTTTAGCTCGTGCAGCATTGAAGATCTTCATCCTGTCTCTGTTGTTAAGAAACTTCATAATTAAGGTCCTCGGCGGTCCCTTATCTCTCCGTGGGCCAATGCGATGTGCTTTTTCCAGAACCACTGCTGATTGCAACTCCTCGCTGCCCAGCACCTCCAGAATCCACTTTTCCAGAAAGGAACATACGTCCCGACCTTCTGATTCCTCTGGAAGACCCACCAGCCTCAAATTATTCTGTCTCGACCGAGATTCCAAATCCAAAATATTATCTTCCAGAGATTTATTTTTTTTTTCCAAAGTGCGCACCTTTAATTGAAGACGGGTGACGTCATCTTCAGCACTAGCGAGACGGAGCTCCATCTGCGCCGTTCGTTCTACACAGTCACCCAATTCCTTTCTTATTCCTTCCAACGCTGTCATAATCCCATCAAATCTAGAGGAAAAGTCCGCTCTCATTGAACTCATGGCAGCCATCAGCGCATCTGCGCCATTCCCCGCAGAAATCGCAGCGTTGCCAGCCTCCTCCGCCATATATGGAGCCCTGTTTGCTGCGTCACAGACCTGAAAGTCCGTTAATTTGGACTGTTTCGGCGGCTCGCTTTTTCCTTTTCCTGGTTTTCCAGCCTTAGGCTTCGCCGACATATCCTCGCCCAAACGCTGGGATACGTTCTGTCCCAAATGAGAGAGTTATTTGCCGATTTTTTTTCTCCAGGAGCAGAGCAGAGCGAGACACGTCCGTCCTACGTGGCAGCCATAACCGGAAGTCCTTAATGTGGCTTTTAATTCAATATTAGACTCGATTGGATTTTCTCAGAAAGTAGGAAATTCTACTCATTACCTCCACCATACATTGGACCTTGTTCTGACATATGGCATAGAAATAGAAAATCTTGTAGTGTCTCCTCATAACCCTGTACTGTCAGACCATTGTCTGTTAACCTTTGATTTTACTATTTCTGACTATTTGGCTCCTAAAGAAAAATATTATCACAGTAGATGCCTCTCAGATGATGCTGTTTCCAAATTTATGCAGATTGTTTCCTCTATGCCATGTGTCAACACAACGGAAATAAGCTATAGACAGCTTGCTCCTTCTGTAATTGATAACATGGTGGATAGTGTTTCAGCTTCTCTGCATCAGGCTCTAGACTTGGTGGCCCCCTTAAAAAAGAAAAAGTCTAATCAGAGATTTTTAACTCCTTGGTTCAACACAGAAACTCGTAGCTTAAAACAGAAGACTCGTCAATTAGAAAGAAAATGGCGCTCTACTAATTTAGATGAAATCTATTTAGCTTGGAGAAATCATCTTTTAATTTATAAAAAATCTCTTAGAAAAGCTAGAACGAGTTATTACTCTGCATTAATAGAAGAGAACAAGAATAATCCCAGGTTTCTTTTCAGTACTGTAGCCAGGTTGACAAAGAGTCAGGACTCTGTCAATCCTAGCATCCCCTTAGAGCATAGGTGTCAAACTCATTCCATGGAGGGCCAAGACCCTGCAGGTTTTACCTCCACCCAGTGTCTTCAACAGGTGATTTCTCTGAATTTCGTCCTACTGATTGCTGATCAGTGAAAACACCTGCTGAAGAGACTGGGTGGAAGTAAAACCTGCAGGGTCTTGGCCCTCCATGGAATGAGTTTGACACCCCTGCCTTAGAGCTTACTAGTCAGGACTTTATGAACTTTTTCAATAATAAAATTTCATCCATCAGAGATAAAATCAATCAGATTCTTCCCACAGTTAACTTAAATACTGTAACTACTACAACTCCTTCTATTGATGTCTGTCTTGATGAGTTTACTCCAATCAACCTTTGTGAGTTAGACAAAATAGTTTCCTCATCCAAACCTTCAACTTGTCTTTTAGACCCTATTCCTACCAGGTTATTTAAAGAAGTCTTCCCACTTATTGGTAGCTTTATTCTTCATATAATCAATTCTTCATTAACTTTAGGCCATGTACCACAGGCTTTTAAAACGGCTGTAATTAAACCCTTACTCAAAAAGCCAACGCTAGATCCAGGAGATTTAGCTAACTATAGACCAATCTCTAATCTCCCTTTCATTTCAAAAATCTTAGAAAGAGTTGTTGCTACGCAATTATTTGACCACCTGCAGGGAAATGGTTTATTTGAGGAGTTTCAATCTGGGTTTAGAATCCATCATAGCACTGAAACAGCCTTAGCGAAGGTCACTAACGACCTCCTCATTGCATCTGATAATGGACTAGTTTCTGTACTTGTCCTTTTAGATCTTAGTGCAGCTTTTGATACTATTGATCATAATATTCTACTTGATAGATTAGAACACTATGTTGGACTTAATGGAACTTCGTTGCAGTGGTTTAGATCTTATTTATCTGATAGGTTCCAGTTTGTTCATGTAAATGATGAGTTTTCTCTCAGCTCAAAGCTTAGTCATGGAGTTCCACAGGGATCTGTGCTTGGCCCTACTCTTTTTAGTTTATATATGCTTCCGTTAGGCAACATTATTAGAAAGCACTGTATACATTTTCACTGTTATGCAGATGACACACAATTATACCTGTCAATGAAGCCAGATGATACTAATCAATTAGCCAAGTTAGAAGCCTGTCTTAAGGAAATCAAAGTTTGGATGACTTGTAATTTCCTGCTATTAAATTCAGATAAGACTGAAGTCATTCTTGTTGGTCCAAAAAACCTTAGAAATTCCTTTCCAAATCAAACTTTCAGTTTGGATGCAGTTACTCTTTCTCTTAATAGCTCTGTGAGGAACCTTGGAGTTATTTTTGATCAGGATTTGTCCTTCAATTCACATATTAAATTTGTTTCTAAGACTGCCTTCTATCATTTGCGTAATATTGCCAAGATTAGGAGCATCTTGTCTCAGAGTGATGCTGAGAAGCTGATCCACGCTTTTGTTAGCTCGAGATTAGATTATTGTAATTCTTTATTATCAGGCTGTCCTAAAACATCTTTAAAAAGTCTTCAGCTGATCCAAAATGCTGCAGCAAGAGTTTTAACAGGTACTAGAAAGAGAGATCATATCTCTCCGGTTCTGGCCTCTCTTCATTGGCTTCCCATAGAGTTTAGAATTAAGTTTAAAATCCTTCTTCTTACTTACAAAGCTCTAAACAATCAGGCTCCTTTTTATTTAAAAGATCTGATACTACCGTATCATCCTAACAGAGCACTACGCTCCCAAAATGCAGGTTTACTTGTAATACCTAGAATCTCCAAAAGTACAATGGGAGGCAGAGCCTTTAGTTATCAAGCTCCTCTCCTGTGGAATCAGCTGCCAATCTGGATTCGGGAGTCAGACTCGATCTCTGTTTTTAAGAATAGGGCTAAAACCTACCTTTTTGATATAGCCTACAATTAGGGAGGGATCATGTGTTTCTGAACCCTCCCTTAGTTATGCTGCTAATAGGTTTAGTCAGCCGGGGGACCTTCAGTAATGCACTGGGCCTCACTCCTTTCCTCACTCTCTATGAAATATTTTTTTTTTTTGCTGGTCATTAACATTTGTTTGTTCTCTCCCATAGATTGAGTCCCCATCGTGCTGTTTGCTCTCTACATGTCTGTTCTTTTCTTCTTCTCTGTCCCCTCACCCCCCAGCCAGTCGCAGCAGATGACTGCCCCTCCCTGAGCCTGGTTCTGCTGGAGGTTTCTTCCTGTTAAAAGGGAGTTTTTCCTCTCCACCGTCGCCAAGTGCTTGCTCACAGGGGATCGCCTGATTGCTGGGGTCTTTCTGCAACTGTGGGGGTCCTCCCTACAGTTGATAGTGCTATGAGATGACTGTTGTTGTGAAATGGCGCTATATAAATAAAGTTGAATTGAATTGAATTGAATTGAATTAAAAAGAAAACGCATTTATATTTACTGCATTACCACCCGAATACCTACAAAGTAATGTGCCAGTGAGATCTATAGAGTTCAGCTACTGTAAATGTAGAGAAGGTATTTTTTATAATTTGATATACCACATAATAGGTTCTTCACTCACCATGTAGAGCATTGTTCAGTGCCTGTCTCTGCTTCCCTACCCCTCATTTTAAGATCTGCACCCTCACTTGCTCATTTTAAGAAGCAGTTAAAAACCCATCTTTTTACTTTGGCATTTTATTAATCCTTTGCTGGTTGTACATTGCTCTTGTCTTTTATTATTTTTTTATTTTTATTGTCTTTTATTGTCTTTTATTTATTTACTATTTGATTTTATGGAAAGCACTTTGTGATCCTGTCTGTGAAAAGTGCTCTACAAATAAACTTATTATTATCATTCTCTAAAACTGGCCACACATCCTCGATATATGAGTGAGTGTACAGATATTTCTATTACTTTTCACATAAAAGGATATTTGCTTCAAGTGCAGTCAAAATAGTTTTCTAACAAAATGTACTTTCAAGTGATTCCATTATGTTTTAGTGACGTTTTATTGTGATAATATCATTGATCGCCATTATTGCAATTACAGTTATTGCTGCTAGGGACACTATGTGCTTGTTTCAAATGCAGTACTGTGGTCTTATAGTAGCTATGAACAACATGCAGTTTTGAGGCTAAAGTAAGATGCATTAGATCTTTAACAGACACAGAAAAGAATTACAGAAGATGGCTTTTATTGCTATAGGCCCATGCTTTAGTTTTCTTTTTATGTCCAGACAAGGTTTTTCAGTCTGTCACTATGGCAACAATGGCTGCCATGCAAGAGCCATCTTATTTTTTCTCTAACAGGCCTATGTAAACCAGGTCGGCACAAGCCTTGACTGTTCTCACAAGGGCGTACACTACCACCCAGAAACTGACCAGATAAGACCAAGAGGCCACTGATAAGGGCTAATAACCACAGTTTGTTTTCTGCCATCTCGATGGAGACCGCAGAGTTCAATGGTGGATCAGGTGCTGCATTTAAATGTATTGGAAACACACGCATAAAGTATATCTAAAAGAGGAAAAATAAGTAAAAGCAAAAATGTCGATCACAGCTTAATCAGCTCTTTAAGACACAGAAAAGCTAAGACAGCTGTTGATTGGTACCTTGTGTTCCTCTTTTGAATTAAATTGATTTTTAAAGACACACTCACACGGCTCTAAAACCACCTCGAAAACAAATGTGTATTTTCCAAAATAGTATATTGTGGCTTTTTATACATAAAAAACTTTCATTGCCTTAGAATTGTTTGGAAAGAGCTTTAACATCTTACACCTACTTAAATATGCACTGATCTATGAATATTCTAATTAGCTCCACCTATACTCCCGCTCACTAGTATCTGGAAGAAGGACAGGACATTGCACAGGACATTGCACAAGGCTCAGAGAAGGCGATCCAACTTGAGGAAGTAAAAGTCGTGACAAGGTTTCCATAGATGAACCTGTGGAAGGATCCTTTTTCGGTAGAGTGGAGAGTTGTTGCCCGGCCCTGGGGGGAGGCTAGAGGGCTCCCTGCCGGTCTCTGGTTGCCTACTCACTTTGGACGAACTGGCGGGTGGGCACACTGGACCGCTGGCCCCCAGTAACCAGATCGTTCGCTGGAGGCTGGCTCGCTCACTCGCTTGCTCGAGGGGCTGAGCTGCTCGGACTGCCAGCCCCCAGCTAGCTTGCTTTGTTGGCAGACGCCGGCCCGCTCGCCTCCTTCACTCCCATGCGAGAGAGCCGTGGAGATCCGCGGTGAGTGGGCAACCAGAGACCGGCGAGGAGCCCTCCAGCCTCCATGCGGGGCCAGGTAGCGACTGTCCGCTCCACCGAGAATTAAAATCACCCTTTATTGTCATTCAATCCATACAGCCAATCATATACAGTAGAATGAAATTGTGTATGATCCTTCCACAGGTTCACCTGCAAAGATACTCACCCCGGCTGTTGCGCCACGCACCCCAGGGCAGTCTCCCCCGGCATGCAGGATAATGCAGGCTGCAAACCCGTGTCCTCTGCAGTATTTTACCAGGGACACTGAGGTTTTTCCAAATAAAATTAATCATTGCTGTCACATTTTCATGTTTGTGAATAAGACATGTAATTTAAAAGAAGAGGATTTCTTGCTCACAAAGCCAAAAACTGAACACGTATAATCTGCCATCTTTCTCAACTTGTAAAAGCTCCTGCTGCTCCTCGGCTCCTCCCTCTTCCCCCGAGGTAGTGAACCCAGGTCTGTAGCCATGCCCAGTGCTTAGCCTGATTGGTTAATGTTGTAACCAGTCAGGCTAAGCAGGAATACTTGCGTAGCTAGAAACACTCTGTCCAAACTCGCATTTTTTTTGATGGGGTGGAGGGGGAGCTTAATTGAAACTTTACAGTAAATAAACAGAGATATGAGACATTTGAGTGATTTGGCTCTTGATATGTCTTGCAAGTCACAAAAAAACATGTTAGACATGTTAGCAGAAAAAAAATTGATTTTTGGTATCTTGTTAATGTCATGTTAAAGTACATTTGCCCATTAGCATACTGTTACATGTGTAAATGAAGACAAGCTTGACTTTTTGTAAGACTTCGCTAAGGAACCACTCAAACACATAGACGAACCAGACACACATGCACATTTGCAAACCACTTGCCTCTCTCCGTCTGTGTTTATAAAAAGTAGCTTGTCCCACTTTTCCTTCTCATCTAATGTGCTCTCATTCCGTAATTTCTCCAGCGTGGAGGCTAATGGGTACAAGCTCAGGGAAAATTTGCCATCCTGCCATCACCATCTACTTAAAGCAAACTGGAACGGGACAGGGAGAGGAGTTGCGGGGGCAAAGAGAAAAATGGGGAGAAGATGGCGAGGAGGGAGAAGACAGGAGGTATGTGTTGGGAGGAAGGGATTGCTGGTTGTATGTTGCCTTGAGATCTTCTTTGCTGAGAGATGTTGTCATTGTCAGAGGAGCTTAGGCAATAAGCCCCGGAGCAAGAAAATGATTAATTTGTTCTGTTTGAGGCAAATATGGAAGTCTATTCAGTACAGGTGTGACAGAACGATTAGGGACATTCAGAGATGGAGAAAGAGAGCAGGGCATGATGATGGAGAGAAGTGTGGCTTTGAGTGCCAACCTTCGCTGATGAAAGAGATGACTAAAGGAATTGAATTAACATGATTAGAATTAATTTTGTTCTGCATGAAATATATGTCAGAAAGGTCCATGCTCCTATTTTTGAGGATGGAAACACACTAAGGGTGCGAACTAAACTAGGACAGGTCCTGAAAGACCATTGTACTCCTTTTTCTTTGGGTCTCTGGTGCATTCAAATCTGCTATCTCACTGTTGCCCTCCCCATCTAACTCACTTTCTCAGTCTCTCTCTTGCTCTGACCACCCCCCACCCCCCAATTACTAAGGGCCAGTGACCAGGAGAAATCGATCGATTTTAAACATCACAGTCTGCGGCCTTTTGTATCTTAAAGCAAAAGCTGTGGAGTGCAGAGGTCCTTGAGATTGTGTCAGGGGTCCTTTAGCAAAATGAGGAACAGTTAGAAATGGTGTCTAGTCTTGATTGTATGGGTAGAGATGAGCTGTTTTTAATGTAAGATTCCAGTAGGTTATTTATCCAAAGGGTCTTCCAGATTAAGACGGACAACAACTGAGTTGTATATAATGTAATTAAATACTTTACTAAATTTTAACCTGTTCAATTACATCATAGTTTTAGTTTTGACCACTCGGGACCATTCAGAGGCCTTCAAAAAATGCCTCACACAACCCCATCCACTTTTATTTTGGTGTATATTTGTTAACTGGTAGTGAGATGCTTGCTTTACCTAGCAGAATTTGCCAGTAGTTTGGTGAAGGATTCTTTTCCATTTTTGTTTGGCTTCTGATTGCATTACCACCACTTTCTGAGATTAATGAGGTGTTATATTCTACCCTCTCCAGTAAACTATAGGAAAATCTATTTTTTAATACAACCAAGACAGAATAACTATTTTTAAAAAAGGGACAACCATGACAAGCTGTATGTGTATATATGTCCTTAAAGATCTGTTTGTAGCCTTTTTGACTTTATTTAGTCTGGAGCAGTGAAAAGAGACAGGAAATATAGTTGTTAGAGCAGGGGGCGAGACAAGCAGGAATGATCTGTCTGATCAGGAATTGAATCAGACATCAGTGCAAAGCAGCATGCTCATGTGGTAGATATCCTTAACCACTAGGCCATCAGATCCTTGACATTTGAATTAATGCTTCCTATCTGCAATACAGGGCTGAGTGTCATCGATAATTTCCAGAATAAATTCAGTTCTGATTTACGAGGTCTTGATTCGATTTTCAGTTGGATTCAATATCAGTTCAGTCAGGGTTATTGCCATTATAAAAATTATTTTCCTAGTGTTGTAAATTGTACCAGGAACCCGCTGACTTGGTGAAATAAATATATGAATATATTAATGTGAAAGTTCAGCTCTTGTAACATTTGCAACTTACACTTCTGAAAAAGCATTATGTTAAAGTTTCTTTGTAGGGAAACACAGGAGTAGAAGGACTTAGTTTTGCTGGTTAGGAAAAAAGTACAGTATACAGGTTCACCTTGGGATCCTGAACTCTATGGGTTTGGGGTCAAAAGGTCAGAGGTCAAGGTTAACATTTCTTATGTCTTATTACTGTACAACGCATAAAGCTAGGACCACCAAACCTGGTATTTGGAATGCTGATCTCTGACTATGGGTTTGGGGTTTAAAGGTCAAAGGTCAAGGTTAACCTTCCCTATGTCTTATTACTGTACAACGAGTAAAGTTAGGGTCACCAAACCTGGAACACAGGTTCACCCAGTAACCCTGAAGTGTGACTATGGTTTTGGGATCACAAGGTCAAAGGGCAACATCAAAATGGCTTATAAACTACTGTATATCTCTGAGGTCACCAATCTTACTACATAGGTTCACCTTGAGATCCTGACCTCTGACGATGGGTTTGGGGTCAGAAGCTCAAAGGTTAAAGTTAGCATTTCTTATGCCTTATTACTGTACAACAAGGAAAGCTAGGGCCACAAAATGTGGGACACAGGTTCACCTTGGGATCCTGACCTCTGGCTATGGGTTTGGGGTCAAAAGGTCAAAGGTCAAGGTTGGCACTCCCTATGATCTCTTACTATAGAATGTGTAAAGCTATCTAGGGTTACCATACTTGCTATACAGGTTCACCTTGGGATACTGACCTACAGCTATGGGTTGTATACTTTTTGTATATTCATGGATAATGGGCTTATCATAATTTGGTTCTGCAACAGTAATTATATTAAAAAGTTGAAAACTGCTTTCCATCAGTAAGTTTTGGGATCGTCAAAGAAAATGGAGGCGGGGGATATTGTACTCACCTCAGAGGGCTCTTGTTCTGTATAGCAGAAGTTTCTGCTTAATTTACAGATCAGTGTTTAATAGTAAAATTTTGACAATCCTGTGTTTTTCTTGTGGTGTTATATAGAATATCATTGCAGTAAACTATGAAAAAAAATCTGCTTTAAAATTCATAATTCTTCCCACAACTTTTGGTGCAAACAAACAAACAAAAAAAACCCCTCTCAAAACATTGCAATTTTTATCGCAACTTTTTAAAAACGCTCTCGTAAATTCAGGTTTTTTGGGCTGCAACTATCAAAAAAAAAAATCCCGCGAAATCCCGGAGGGACTGAAACACCATCATGTTTAGATTTACATTATCTGACGGGGTTCTTACCTGGAAAAAATGTCCCTGCTACCAAAACTTCACCTGGATGACCGTTGTTTACACTGCTCGGGTGCTAGTCCTCGTTAGCACATCCATGGTAGGACTCCGTGGGCTGATAATTCCAACATTCTGATTCAGTGGCACAACACCTGTTCATCTATCTGCAAGTGAGTGGCAGTCTCATTTTCAAACTAGCTTACTCTCCATTTTTGATACGACAGAATCTCAATGCTGATTACTAGCTAACACTACCAAATCCCTCGGATGTGCATTTGCCTGAATCATTCTGATGTTTCCTGCTGTGCAATATGACCAATATGATCTCTCTCTCTCTCTCTCTGGTGGAATGATATTGGTGCTCTTACATTTTCTTGAATTGTGCAATAAAGGCATGCCGAGCAGGTGGGCCCTGACGCGGTCTGCTTTGCTTCCTGAATGAATAGAGCTGTGGTTGTGTTTCTGGCAGCTGAAGACGATGTCCACACCCTGATTGTAAGCGGTGAGGTTATCGGGGAAACATATGTACAGGTGTCCCCCTTATCTGTCCCATCAATGACAATCACCGTCTCAGGTGTTCCGCCTTTCATCACTGACGAGCAGTTGGCGACGGAGCTCCGCACATTTGGGAAGTTTGCGGGCCCGTTTACAACTCTGCCTTTGGGATGCAAGGCCACCAAGTTAAAACATGTGAAATCACTCAGGCGACAGGTGTTCATGTTTCTCAACTCGCCCACTCAAACTCTGGAAGTGTCCTTCCGGGTCAAGCACGGGGACGGATCTTATATGGTGTATGCGAGCTCGGGACAGATGAAGTGTTTTGAATGTGGAGACGTGGGCCATAAACGATTCGCTTGTCCGCACAGGCAGCGGGCGGAGGGCCCTGATGGGGCCGCGGATGGTGCCGGCGGCGAGCCCTCCGCTCACGCCGCAGCTGCGGACGGCGGCGCGACCTCCGCTCCCGCTACCCCTGCTCCGGAGCCTGCCGCTGTGTCTGTGGACGGCCCGGCTGTGCCGCCCGCGGCCCAGCTTGCAGCCGGGAGCGTTGATGGCGATGGCGCCACGAGGGTCACTGATGGTGCGTCACAATCATCTCGCTGTGTGACGTCAACAGCTGGGCCTCCGGCAGCTGCTACCGCTTCGGAGGAGGGGACGGGGCACCGACCTGATGGTGCGTTACAATCGTCTCGCTGTGTGACGTCAGCGGCTGTGCCTCCTCCAGCTGCTGCCGCTTCGGAGGAGGGGACGGAGCACCGACCTGATGGTGCGTCAGAATCTCGCTGTGTGACATCAGCGGCTGTGCTTCCAGCGGCTGCTACCGTTACACAGCGGGGGATGGAACAGCGACAGTCAGCTGCTGAGGGTGGCGTCCAGGAAAATGTGGCCCATGATGAATCCACTGACCAGAAGAACCAAGCAGTCAGCTGAGTTGTGCTGCCGAGGAAATGGAATCTGATAACGACGCTGTGTCTAATACTGGGTCTATTGAGGCAAAATGCAGTACAAACACGCCTTTGTACTCACTGGACGAAATCAATGCTTTTCTGGATGAAACCTATAACAAAACCATTAGGGTCACCGACTACTCCAGTGACACTGATAAATTCATTAAGTCTGTGGATGTGCTAAGAAGGCAGGTGGGTCTTGACCTCCTGGATGAAAGGAAACGTTATCGCCTCAAGAAACACCTGACAGCCCTGCGTAAAGCAGCAGGGGGAACGCCGGTCAAGCGCGCCCAACATGAGGAATGAATGGCGGTCGTTCCTCTGCCTGTTTCACACATTTTTGGGATATTGTTTGAACAGACTGGTATATGACATTTAATTGACTGTGATTGACTGTCACAGAACTGGATCTTTGACTAGGTGGGCTGCAAGGAATGCTCTGTGTGTGGGGGGGGGGGACATTTCAGTTTGCACTTTATACAGTGTGACACACTTGGTGGAATGATGTTGGTGTGCTAACATTTTTTTGAAGTGTGCAATAAAGGCTTATTTTAAAGGTCTCTCTCTCTCTCTCTCTCTCTCTCGCTCTCTCTCTCTCTCTCTCTCTCTCTCTCTCTTTCTGGATGAAACCTATAACAAGGCCATTAAAAGTCACTGACTACTTCAGTGACACTGATAAATTCATTAAGTCTGTTAATGTGCTAAGAAGGCAGGTTGGTCTTGACCTCCTGGATGAAAGGAAACGTTTTCGCCTCAAGAAGCACCTGACAGCCCTGCGTAAAGCAGCAGGGGGAACAGGGGTCAAGCGCGCCCGACAGGAGGAATAAATGGCGGTCGTTCTTCTGCCTGTTTTACACATTTTTGGGATATTGTTTGATCAGACTTTTATATGACGTTTCTAATTGACTGTAATTGACTGTCATGGAACTGGATCTTTACCTGCAGGGCATGGATGCCCCAACGTTTTCTTTCTACAATCTAGGGATGAGAATCTTCCTCGGATCCGAGGAATTCCTCGGATTTGATCATGTCTAGGGTCATTCTCGTGAATCGTCTAAATTCGAGGAGAAAATTTTAGTGGGGGGGGGGGGGGGTCTGGCGGTGAGTCGTATTTTCGATCGGCTGTGAAAATCCACCGCGCAAAACGCGCTACCCAGCGAGATCAGTAATGTAATGTAACAAGGCCACTGATAGGCTGATACTTATTGAAGCAACCAATCGGCGATTTGGTTAGATTTCTGTTGTCATATCCGGATAACACGCGGAGCGAAATGCAAGTGGCGGACAGTTCAATCAACTGCGTTTTCCCAATTTCGTCAAAATGGTGAACCTAAAACTCACGAAAGAGAACAAAGCAAGAATTTTAGAAATCGACAAAGGGATAAAGAACAAGTTTCGTTGGGAATGGCTTGAAAAAACCGTGTCAATGACGGTAAAGATCGGTAAAAATACTGAAGTTGTGGTTGAAAAAATCTATCTATCTATAATAAAGGCATTTTTTACAACTCTCTCTCTCTCTCTCTCTGTTTCCGGCGGCCGAAGGAGGAGGGCGGAATTAGGGAACTCGGTGGTTTGTTTGGACTTTTTTTTGGTTTTCTACTACTGGCCGCTTTTCCAGTTTTTGATTTTTGGTGTGGAGGATGGCGACCTTGGAAAAGCCGCCTCCATCTATCCACCAGGGGGTGAGGATCGTTCCCCCGAACAGCACTGTTACTGTGGAGGAGGTCCTTGAGGCTGTGGCCGAGCAGGTGGGCCATGACGCGATCTGCTTTGCGTCCCGAATGAATAGAGCTGTAGTTGTGTTTCTGACAGCTGAAGACGATGTCCACACCCTGATTACACACAGGCGACAGGTGTTCATGTTTCTCGACTCACCCACTCAAACTCTGGAAGTGTCCTTCCGGGTCAAACACGGGGACGGATCCTATATGGCGTATGCGAGCTCAGGACAGATGAAGTGTTTTGAATGTGGAGACGTGGGCCACAACCGGTTCGCTTGTCCGCACAGGCAGCGAGCGGAGGGCCCTGATGGAGCTGCGGATGGTGCCGGCGGCGAGCCCTCCGCTCACGCCGCAGCTGCGGACGACGACGCGGCCTCCGCTCCCGCCGCTACTGCGAGCGATGTTGCGGGGCCTTCCTCCGCCCCTGCTCCAGAGCCTGCTGCTGTGTCTGTGGACGGCCCGGCTGTGGCGCCCGTGGCCCAGCTTACGGCCGGGAACGTTGATGGCGATGGCGCCAAAAAGGTCACTGATGGTGCGTCACAATCATCTCGCTGTGTGACGTCAGCAGCTGTGCCTCCGGCAGCTGCTACTGTTTCGGAGGAGGAGACGGAGCACCGACCTGATGGTGCGTCAGAATCTCGCTGTGTGACATCAGTGGCTGTGCTTCCGGAGGCTGCTACCGTTACACAGCAGGGGATGGACCAGCGACAGTCAGCTGCTGTGGGTGGCGTCCAGGAAAATGTGGCCCATGATGAATCCCCTGGCCCAGGAGAACCAAACAGTCAGCTGAGTCGTGCTGACGAGGAAATGGAAGCTGACAACGACACTGTGTCTAATACTAAGTCTATTGAGGCAAAATGCAGTACAAACGCGAGTTTGTATTTACTGGAAAAAATAAATGCTTTTCTGGATGAAACCTATAACAAAGCCATTAAGGTCACCGACTACTTCAGTGACACTGATAAATTCATTAAGTCTGTTGATGTGCTAAGAAGGCAGGTTGGTCTTGACCTCCTGGATGAAAGGAAACGTTTTCGCCTCAAGAAACACCTGACAGCCCTGCGTAAAGCAGCAGGGAGAGCGGGGGTCAAGCGCGCCCGACAGGAGGAATAAATGGCGGTTGTTCCTCTGCCTGTTTTACACATTTTTGGGATATTGTTTGATCAGACTTGTATATGACGTTTCTAATTGACTGTAATTGACTGTCACGGAACTGGATCTTTACCTGCAGGGCATGGACGCCCCACCGTTTTTCTTTTGACACTCTGGACGAGCCTGCTGCACAGTTGACTTGCTTGAAAAACCCACATGGGTCTAAGGACTCCAATCCATCTGAGATGGGGAAACTGATGTTCTGTGTTGTGGTGGGGGGGGGACACTTCAGTTTGCACTTTTTCCAATGTGACACACTTGGTGGAATGATGTTGGTGTGCTTACATTTTTTTGAAGTGTGCAATAAAGGCTTATTTTAAAAGTCAAAGTCTCTCCCTCTCTCTCTCTCTCTCTCTCTCTCTCTCTCTGTCTTTGAAAACGATGCTGTGTCTAATACTGGGTCTATTGAGGCAAAATGCAGTACAAACACGAGTTTGTACTCACTGGACGAAATCAATGCTTTTCTGGATGAAACCTATAACAAAGCCATTAGGGTCGCCAACTACTTCAGTGACACTGATAAGTTCATTAAGTCTGTGGATGTGCTAAGAAGGCAGGTTGGTCTGGACCTCCTGGATGAAAGGAAACGTTATCGCCTCAAGAAACACCTGACAGCCCTGCGTAAAGCAGCAGGGGGAACGCCGGTCAAGCGCGCCCGACAGGAGGAATGAATGGCGGTCGTTCCTCTGCCTGTTTCTCCACATTTTTGGGATATTGTTTGAACAGACTTGTATATGACATTTAATTGACTGTAATTGACTGTCACAGGACTGCATCTTTGACTAGGTGGGCTGCAAGGAATGTTCTGTGTGGTGTGGGGGGGGAACATTTCAGTTTGCACTTTTTCCAGTGTGACACACTTGGTGGAATGATGTTGGTGTGCTCACATTTTTTTGAAGTGTGCAATAAAGGCTTATTTTAAAAGGTCAAAGGTCTCTCTCTCTCTCTCTCTCTCTCTCTCTCTCTCTCTCTCTCTCTCTCGTGCGCATGCGTGGGCGTTTGTGGGAGCAGGGGTGTGGAGTGGTGTCGAGTGAGCACTTTAAACTTTGTATTTTCTAACTTTTTCTCTATCTTGTGTGTTTGAGGTGTGTGTGTTTAATATAGTGGGTTGAGTGTGGGTGTGCTGGGGTGTGAGTGTTGGAGTGAGTGTGTTGGGGAACGGTAGCTTCTGCTGCCGGTTTTTCCCGGCCGGCATCATGCCGGTGATTGAAGGTGGTGTGGAGTTTGAGCGCTTAACCCGGCGTCATGGTGTGAGAATCCTCCCGACAGTTCCCTGTTCTGTGGAGGAGGCCAGCCTCGCTGTAGGACAGGTGGTTGGGCATGGCAGCATAAAATCAGCATCGAGGATGAACAGCGCAATTGTGATCTTTCTGGATTCGACTGAAAAAGCTGATCAGGTGGTGGCACAGGGAGTGGTCCTAGGTGACACTTTTACTCCCGTTATACCGCTGGCGAATCCGTCTAGGAGGATCACCATCTCAAACGCTCCTCCTTTCGTTAAAAATGATCAGCTGATTAGAGAGTTGTCCCGTTTTGGCCAGGTTGTGTCCCCTATCAGAATGGTCTCTCTGGGTAGTAAATCACCCCTGCTGAAGCATGTTGTATGTCATAGGAGGCAGTGTTTCATGGTGTTGAAAGACAGCTCTGCTGAACTGAACGCGTCTTTTAATTTCAGGATTGACGGCTTTAGCTACTTGGTGTTTGCAACATCTGAAACCATGAAGTGTTTTGCGTGTGGCGCAGAAGGCCATCTTATTAGGTCATGTCCTGAAAAGGCGAACACAAAGAGCACTGGCGGTAAGAAAGGTGACGCCGCTGTTTCTGGTGGTCCGGAGGGTAGCGCTACATGTGGTGCGGCGGATGCCGCTGCGGCGCCCGCTTCTGCTGGGGCGGTCGCGGCTGCGACTGCGGCCGCGTCCGCGTCCGCGTCCGCTTCTACTAATGCGGGGGCGTCCGCGTCCGCATCCGCTTGTGCTGGGGCGGCCGCGGCCGCCTCTGCTGGGGTGGCCGCGGCGGGCGCGGTAGTTGCCCCCCCAAACAGTGATGGTGGGGAATTTCTGTCTGGCGGCAGCTCTGATCATTGTGACGAGCCTGTCGCCCGGGGTAAACAGGTGGAGGGTGTAAGTAAAAGTGCAGTTAAACGAAGGAACGTGAATGAACAGACTTTGCAGGCGGGGGAGGAGCGGTTTGAGGCTGTAGCGGACACACAGAGCAAACACTGCATGACAAACGTTGCGTTTCATGAAGAAATGCAGGAATGTAGTTTTGTTGAAGAGGATCCTTTTAAAGCTGCACAAAAAAGGAAAAGTGCGGAAAACTTGCAGAGCTCTGCTAAATCTAGTAGGGTTGGGAATTTAGATTTACTGAATGAGAGCGCTTCTGACGAAAGTGGAGATGAGTCTGAACTGATGCAGACGCAGACGCAGGAGGAGCAAAGCTCCTATTGTTTTACTAAAATTAGGCAATTTCTCCAGGTGACTAAGGGGAGCAGAGCTGTGAAAGTGGAAAATTACTTTCCAGATCTGGAGTTATTCGTGGCATCAGCTCGCAAATTTATGAAACTGAATGATGGGAATGAGACTTTCACTGATCAGGAAATTTATCGTTTAAAGAAACTGGTTGCTAAACTGAAATTGCAAATTACTAACAGTCATGTTGACTCTTAGTTTGTTTCTTCCCTTTTATGCTATGTGTGTGTTTTTTTACTGTACCCTATTTTTATCCTTTTTAATGCCCCACCTTAGAATTGGCACTCTCAATATTAATGGGGCCAGGGATGATGTAAAAAGGGCCTCTTTATACAAGCTTTTTAATTTAAAGAAACTTGACGTGCTGATGGTCCAGGAGACTCACAGCACTGTGGACATTGAGAGCCATTGGAGAAAAGAGTGGGATGGCTGCATTTTTTTTAGCCACAAATCCAGTAGCAGTGGGGGGGTGGCTGTACTTTTCTCTAGGGGTTGTGTGCCTGTCTCTTATGAGGTAGAAGAGGTGGTGAGAGGTCATTTCCTCTTATTAAAGGTACAGTTTGAAAACGTGAACTTCGTTTTTATAAACGTGTATGTGCCAACACAGAGAGCAGAGAGGATCAGGGTCTTTGACGTGCTTTCGGATACGGCTAAGTCCTGTGATCCAAATAGTTTTTTATTTCTGGAGGGTGATTTTAACTGTACATTAAACCACAGACTAGACAGGAACCATCAGGAGCCTCACCCTGCTTCTGCCAATAGGCTGAGAGAACTGGTGAAAACACATGAAATGGCCGATGTGTGGAGATCACATCATGGGGACCAGAGGCAGTACACCTGGAGCCATGTCAAAGATAACCTTTTATCTATGGCTAGGTTAGACCGTTTTTATGGTTTTAAACATCAAATGAGTGTTTTTAAAAATAGTTGTATCTGTCCTGTTGGTTTCACTGATCACTGCCTGCTGTTTTGTTCTGTGTTTATTGAAAATGTAAAGTGTAAGAGTGCTTTTTGGCATTTTAACAATACACTTTTAAATGATGTGTTTTTTAAAGAGGTTTTTCATGATGTTTGGAAGTCACACAGGGAACAAAAACCCTCTTTTAGTTCTCTCCAATTGTGGTGGGATTTTGGTAAGGCCCAGATAAAACAACTCTGCCAACAGTACACTCAAAATGTCACTCATAGCTTGACCCAATCCTTGAAAGTTCTGGAGACTGAGGTGGTAGAACTAGAGGAGTTGCTCAGTTCTACAGGAAAACAGGAGCACTTAGAGGCTCTCAAGTCAAAAAGGTCAGCCTTGGCTAGCCTGCTAGGGGTCACCGCACAGGGTGCTCTGGTCCGCTCACGCTACATGGATGTAGCTCTGATGGACTCGCCCTCCCAGTACTTTTTTGGACTGGAGGGGAAAAATGGACAGAGAAAGCTCATTCACTCCTTGTTGGGCGATGACGGGAGAACAATCTCCACAGCAGCAGAGATCAGGAAACACGCTGCTAGCTTTTACAGTGAATTGTTTAGAGCAGAGTGGAGGGAGGACACGTCACTGGGCCAGGTTTTCCTTGATGGTCTTCCAGTGCTCTCAGAGGACCTTGTTGCCGGCTTGGATGCTCCACTGTCTCTGTCTGAGCTGCATACGGTGCTAATGAGCCTCCAGAATGGAAAATCACCAGGCATAGATGGTCTCTCTGTGGACTTTTTTAAGGAATTCTGGCCCCTGCTTGGTCCAGACCTGCTGGAGGTTCTCCAAGATAGCTTGGAAAGGGGGACCCTACCTACGACCTGCAGGAGGGCCATCATCACACTGTTGCCGAAAAAGGGGGACCTCCAGAGCCTAAAGAACTGGAGGCCAGTCTCTCTGCTCTGCACAGACTACAAGATTCTCTCAAAAGCTCTGGCCCGAAGACTGAGAAAGGTGATGAGCGAGCTCATTCATGTAGACCAGACTTACTGTGTGCCTGGCAGGCTGATTAGTGACAACGTCACTTTAATTCGGGATATTTTGGAGGTCTCTGGTTCATTGGCGGTAGAAACTGGTTTGATTTCAATTGACCAGGAAAAGGCGTTTGATCGGGTTGAACACCAATATTTATGGACAGTTTTAACAGCTTTTGGGTTCAGCCCAGGCTTCATAGCCAGGATACGGGTCTTGTACAGTGACATTGAGAGTGTGCTGAAGATAAATGGGGGCCTGTCTGCCCCTTTAAAAGTCCAGAGGGGGGTTCGGCAGGGCTGCCCTCTCTCAGGGATGCTGTACTCCCTCGCCATAGAGCCTTTGCTTCACTGCCTGAGAAGGGATCTATCAGGAGTTACTTTTCCTGGCTGTGACACCACGTTCAAGCTGTCGGCCTATGCAGATGATGTAGTCATTCTGCTAAACAAGCAGAGTGACATTGACGTTCTGGTTAGGAGTGTCAATCTTTTTGGCCAACTTTCCTCTGCAAAGATAAACTGGGGAAAAAGCGAGGCTCTGATGGTGGGGGAGAAACTAGAAAATCAGCTTACGCTGCCGGGTGGGTTGATTTGGAAAAAAGGAGGTTTTAAGTATCTTTTTTTTCCACAATATCTTTATTGAACCTTTTTTTTTTTTTAACAAACATGATACAAACAATCAAACACTAACGCTAAAGTACTACAAAAAAAAAAAATGCACTAAAAACACCAACAACCACCAACAAAATCAAGTCTTCAACAATGCTCCTCTGTTTAGTCTAGACAATCCAATACATAAGTATACATATTATGTTCACCAGTTTGGAATTTACAAAGTCCACACACATCATTCACCTTCTTCTTCAAGAGTTATGTTTAAATTTTTTACATAATCAATAAAAGGTCTCCATATATTCTCAAACACAATTTCCTTTGATTTCAGTATATATGTTATTCTTTCTAATGTAAGGTTTGTTAACATCTGTCTTAACCACTGAGTCACATCTGGTCTATGAGTCTTTTTCCATAATAGTGCAATACATTTTTTGGCATTAAGCAAACTGAGGTCTATGAATGTTCTTTCACTTTTATTAAAATTATGCTTTTCTGGGTACAGACCCAACAAAAACAGTTTAGGATTCAGTATGATTTGTTTTGAGATTATTTTTTCAATTGTTACCCTCACCTCTTCCCAAAACATTCTTATTAATCTACATTCCCATAAACAATGAAATAGGGTTCCTTTACTTTCCATGCATTTTGTGCATGTATCTGGTATATTTTTGTTATATCTATTTAACTCCTCCGGTGTAACATACATCCGCATTAACCATTTGAAATGTATCAATTTAAGGCGTGCATTTATTGATTTGGTTTGAGCTTCTGTACAAGCCAATTCCCATTGTTCCTCTGAAATTTCAATTTGCAGATCTTCTTTCCAGTAGTTTAATCTTTTCAGTGAATTTTCACTTGAAGATAGTGTCAATGAGTTATAAAACTCTGAAATAATACCCTTTCTTTTACTATCTTTCATCATCATTTTTTCCAAGGATGAATAAATAGGTCGAGTGAGAGCTTTATTTTGATTTGATCGAATAAAGTTTCTAAGTTGAAGATATTTAAAAAAATGTGTTCTATTGAGATTAAATTTGATCCTCAGCTCTTCAAAAGACATTATGTTGTCTGCACATGGCAAATATAAATCCTGAATCTTTTGTATCCCTTTTAAATTCCATACTTTAAATACAGCGTCCGCTCTCCCTGGTTTAAAATATTGATTACCCCATATTGGACTAAATTGTGACAATAACTGTGGTTCTTTTAAATAGTTTTTAGCTTCACACCATATTTTGATCATATGCTTTACAAATGGATTTTTAACTTGTTTTTGTAATTTTTTTTGCCGAATCTGAGTATATGAATATGGGAAGAGGTAAAGGTAAATTGTGTGATTCCATTTCAGTCCAGTGAGGGAGATCATTTGATGAAAAATAATATGTCATAGACCTCAGTTGTGCCGACCAATAATACAACATAAAATTTGGACATTTCAGACCTCCACGATCAAATGGTAAATATAATAAAGACAGACGTAATCTAGCCCTCCTGTTGTTCCATATAAATTCCACTAACTTTTTTTTTATTCTTGAGAATAGATCTAAAGGTGGTGATAAGGGAATGTATTGAAATAAATAAAGTATTTTAGGTAAAATATTACTTTTAAGTATATTGATTCTCCCGATCATCGACATTGGTAGTGACATCCATCTCTGAGTTAACTCATTGATGTCTGACATTAAGGCTTCATAGTTGACGCTGGCGACTGATTCTAGCTTAGGCATAATTTGGATTCCTAAATATTTAAACTGATTTACAACATTGAATTGATTTGCCTCAGGGGCTGGGTAATTTCTCTGGGTCTCATTTAGCATTAATATTGAAGATTTAGTTTTATTTATTTTATATCCTGATATTTCCCCAAAATTCTTTATTAAATTCAACAAGGTTGGAATTGATTTTTTTAGATTCGACATAAACAAAATTATATCATCGGCGTACAGGGAGATTTTATGTTCTGTTGGTCCAACTTTAATTCCATATATTTGTGAATGTAAACGTATCGCTATCGCTAAAGGTTCAATTGCCATAGTAAACAGTAAAGGTGAAAGTGGACAGCCTTGTCGACATCCTCTATTGATTTTTATTGGTTTTGAAATATTGTTATTTGTTAGGATTTCTGCTGTAGCATTATTGTATATTATTTGAACCCATTTTATGAAATTATTTCCAAGTCCAAACCTTTGTAGGACTTCAAAAAGAAAGGGCCATTCAACTCTATCAAAGGCCTTTTCGGCGTCCAATGATAGGAGAGCTGTATCCGGTGCTTCTTTATTAAAATAAATAATATTAAATAGTCTTCTTACATTATGGAAGCCTTGTCTACCCTTTATAAAGCCATTCTGATCTCGATTAATAATATTTGGTAAAATTTCTTGTATTCGTCTTGCTAAAATTTTACAGATTATCTTAAGGTCGGCGTTTAATAGGCTTATTGGTCTCATATTTTCACATTTATTAGAGGGCTTACCTGGTTTTGGCAGCAGTATAATTAAGGCATTATTTATGTATGATGGTAAATTATTATTTTGAAATGCTTCTAAAACCATTTCCAAAAAAGGTTTTATTAATTTATTCTTAAATTTTTTATAAAGGTCAACTGGAAGACCATCTGGTCCTGCACTTTTTCCTGATTTCATATTATCAATGGCTAGCCCAACTTCTTCTTGACTAATTTTAGACTCCAATATCTCCCTGTTTTCATTTGGTATACACGGTATAGATAGTTCGTTCAAAAACCCATTTAGTTTTGTTAAATCAGGTTCATTTTTGGTATCATATAATTTTTCATAGTAATCTCTAAAGGCTCTATTAATTTCTAAAGGATCTATAACTACCTGTCCGTTACTTATAATACTGGTAATTGGTGTTTTAATTTCCAATTGTTTAATCTGCCATGCTAATAATTTTCCTGATTTTTCACCTTGTTCATAAAAAGATTGTTTCAATCTTAGAAGACTCGAGGCAGCTCTATTCGCTGATTTTTTGTCGTATTCAGCTCTCAAAATCAGTAATTCATTCTCCAACCTTGGGTCACTTCCTGCATACACTTTTTCCTGAAGACTTTTTATTTTATGTTCCAATTTAGCTCTCTCCTCTCGAGTCTTCTTAGATTTTGATCCTGTATAACTAATAATATGTCCCCTAATAAAAGCTTTGAAAGCCTCCCACTTTACACATGCTGATGTTTGTGTAGTATTGATGTCAAAGAACTCGTCTATCTGTTTTTCTATATACTTGACAAATTCCTCATCCTGAAGCCATTTATGCTGAAATTGCCATCTACCTGATTTCTTTGTCAATTTTTTATCTACATATATTAGACAACAGGGTGCATGATCAGAGATCACAATGTTATCATAAAAGCAGTTTTGAATCTTGGACCTTAATTCTGTGGAAATCAAAAAATAATCAATACGTGAGAATGTCTTGTAGGTACTGGAATAACAAGAATAGGCTTTAACTTGTGGTTTCATTTCTCTCCATATATCTAACAATCTCAATTCTTTCATAAAATGATTAATAGTCATCCTACATCCAATGTGCGTACAATCCAGTCCTGTTGATCTATCCACACCTGGATTCAATGTACAATTAAAATCCCCTGCTATTATATGTTGCCCTGTAAGTGATGATAAGATGAGAAATAAATTAGCAAAGAACTTCTGATCATCTATATTGGGACCATATAAGTTCACAAGATTTATATTTTCTAATAGCAAAGAACCTTGAATGATTACATATCTTCCAAATTTGTCTCCAATTACATTTTTCACTTGAAAAGGAACTGATTTATGTATGAGAGTCATAACTCCCCTGGCTCGGGATGAAAATGAAGAGGTGAATACACTTCCCTGCCATCTACTCCTAATTCTTTTAACATCCTCCTCTATCAGATGAGTTTCTTGTAAAAACACAATTCTTGAACCCATGTCCTTTATTTTATTCATAACTTGTTTAAGTTTTTTTAAATTTTGTAGACCTCTGCAATTCCATGAAGTTAAATTAAGATTAACACTTTGGTCCATGATCAATAGAGAGTTTGGGATTACCTTGCAGTGTAAACATGCTCATACAGAGAAGCAAAAACATGAGTGGTTGAACATTCATCCTACAAACTACACACAAACAAATTTCCCCTTCCCACACTTGTGGCAAACCCCCCAAAATCAAAAGAAAAATTCTGTCTCCCGATATAGCCATCGACCGTTCCACACCCATGGGGAACAGCCTAAGCCACTCCTTCTTCATCCTCCCAATCACCCTAACTCTACTGCTTTTAATGACGTAACATTAACTCTCCTCTGTAGTTTTCCAACTTAACTCCAAAATTTTTAACAACTTTGTACATCATAGTTTTTTTTTTTGTTTGTTTGTTTTGTTTTTGTTTTGTTTTTTTAATATATAATACAATCGGTTTTAAGTATCTTGGTGTCTTTATTGGAAATCAGCAGTTTGAGCAAAAAAATTGGGATGGGGTCATAGAGAAGATTAACGGGAGACTAAACAAGTGGAAGTGGCTAATGCCGAGAATATCTTTTAGAGGAAGAGTGCTCATTTTAAATAATCTTGTTTCCTCATCCCTGTGGCACCGCCTCATGTGCATGGACCCCCCTGCTGGTTTGTTGTCCAAAATTCAGTCTGTTTTGGTGGACTTTTTTTGGGGGGGTGGACTCCACTGGGTTCCTCAAGCCCTGTTATTTCTTCCCAAAGAGGAGGGGGGGCAAGGAGTGATTCATTTAGCTAGTAGAGGTGCTGCTTTTAGACTGACTTTCATACAGAGACTGCTGACGGGCCCCCAGGACCTGGTATGGAGGCCTTTGGCCTGTGTTATTGTACAGAGAGTCCTTGGGCTTGGGCTAGACCTCCCTGTGTTTTTAATGGATTTTAAGAACTCTAATGCACTGTCTTTACCCAGTTTTTACCGCAGTCTCTTTTCAGTGTGGACTCTTTTTAAAAAACAAAGAGGGCCATGCGATTCCCTCTACTGGTTGTTGAGGGAGCCGCTGGTTTTTGGTGGTCGCCTTGGTGTCCTGCCGGGAGTTGGAAGGACCTTCCTTGATAGGCTGTGTTCCAGGAACATTCTCACTCTGAAGCAAGTGGTGGAACTGGCTGGTCCTGGCCTCAACAACGCCTCAGCTTTAGCAGCTCATCTTGGTGTCAGGTCGAATCGTTTCATCGATGGTCTTCTTGCACACTGGAAACAGGAGCTTCATGGACTTGAGCACTCCCTACTCTTGGACTTTAGCAATGGCACGCTGCAGCCAGAAAGCACTGACCCCTTTCCCTCTCTCACGCTCTATATGGACTTTGACGTCGCTCCTTGCTCCTTACTGGCATTCTGTGCTCCCACTGGTGTGGACTTTGGAGGAGCCAGTGGTAAGGCACTCTACAGACTGGTGGTGATGGCACTCAACAAGGACCGATTGAACACCTGTGTGGACACTCCTTGGAGAGCCTATTTTAAACTAGGAAAAGGGCATCGGCCTGCCTGGAGGGCTCTTTACAAAGCCCCTCTCCCTAAGAGACATGGAGACTTACAGTGGAGGGTCCTGCATGGTATTATAGCTGTCAATGCTTTTGTTTCTGTGATTAACAGCAGTGTCAGTGATCAGTGTGTTTTTTGTTCCTCTAGGGAGACTGTTTTTCATTGTTTTATTGAATGTCAGCGCCTGAGTGGCCTCTTTGAACTTCTCACAAAACTTTTTCATATTTTTAAGGAAGTTTTCTCTAAGCAGGTTTTCATTTGTGGTTTTATGTACAATCGTCGTTTTAAGCAGAAGTGTCAACTACTGAACTTTGTTTTAGGACAGGCAAAGTTGGCTATCTATGTAAGCCGGAGAAGAAAACTTGAAAATGTTGAGAATGATGTTGATGTCAAAATTTTATTTGTGAGGCTACTTAAAGCCAGAATCAGGCTGGACTTTCAGTTTTTTATGGGGAATGGGGATGTGGAAGGTTTCAGGACCCTCTGGTCCCTGGAGAATGTCCTCTGTTCAGTTCATGATGGACAGCTTTTTTGGGGGCGTTTTTTGGGGGATTAATTTTCTGTGTAACATAGCATGATATAGAAATTGTATTGACTGATGGACAAGTGTGTTTATTAAAGATCTTTTAAAAATCAAAATCTCTCTCTCTCTCTCTCTCTCTCTCTCTCTCTCTCTCTCTCTCTCTCTCTCTCTCTCTCTCTCTCTCTCTCTGTTTCCGGCGGCCGAAGGAGGAGGGCGGAAATAGGGAACTCCGTGGTTTGTTTGGACTTGTTTTTCGATTTTCTACTACTGGCCACATTTTCAGTTTTTGTTTTTTTTGGGTGGAGGATGGCGACCTTGGAAAAGCCACCTCCGTCTATCCACCGGGGGTGCGGATCGCTCCCCCGGACAGCACTGTTACTGTGGAGGAGGTGCTTCTGGCTGTGGCCGAGCAGGTGGGCCATGATGCGATCTGCTTTGCGTCCCGAATGAATAGAGCTGTAGTTGCGTTTCTGGCTGCTGAAGAGGATGTCCACACACTGGTTGCAAGCGGTGTTGTTATCGGGGAAACGTATGTACAGGTGTCCCCCTTATCTGTCCCATCAACGCGTCTCACCGTCTCAGGTGTTCCACCTTTCATCACTGACGAGCAGTTGGCAACGGAGCTCCGCAGATTTGGGAAGTTTGCGGGCCCGTTTAGAGCTCTGACTTTGGGATGCAAGGAGACCAAGTTAAACCATGTGAAATCACTCAGGCGACAGGTGTTCATGTTTTTGGACTCGCCAACTGCGACTCTGGAAGTGTCCTTCCGGGTCAAACACGGGGACGGCTCCTATACGGTGTATGCGAGCTCAGGACAGATGAAGTATTTTGAATGTGGAGACGTGGGCCATAAACGGTTCACTTGTCCGCACAGGCAGTGGGCAGGGAGCTGTGATGGAGCCGCGGCTGGTGCCGGTGGTGCGCCCTCCGCTCACGCTGCTGCCGCGGACGGCGTGGCGGGGCCTTCGCTGCGGCGTGGCCTCCGCTCCTGCCGCTACTACGGACGACGTTGCAGGGCCTTCCGCTGGTCCTGCTCTGGAGCCTGCCGCTGTGTCTGTGGACAGCCCGGCTGTGGCGCCCGCAGCCCAGCTTACGGCCGGGAGCGTCGCTGGTGATGGCGCCCAAACTGTCACTGATGGTGCATCAGAATCATCTCGCTGTGTGACATCAGCGGCTGTGCTTCCGGAGGCTGCTACCGTTTCAGAGCAGGAGACGGAACAGCGACAGTCAGCTGCTGTGGGTGGCGTCCAGGAAAATGTGGCCCGTGATGAATCCACTGGGCCAGATGAACCAAACACTCAGCTGAGTTGTGCTGACGAGGAAATGGAATCTGATCCCGTCACTGTGTCTATTACTGAGTCTATTGAGGCAAAATGCAGTACAAACACGAGTTTGTATTCACTGGAAGAAATAAATGCTTTTCTGGAAGAAACCTATAACAAGGCCATTAAAGTCACTGACTACTTCAGTGATACTGATAAATTCATCAAGTCTGTTAATGTGCTAAGAAGGCAGGTTGGTCTCGACCTCCTGGATGAAAGGAAACGTTTTCGCCTCAAAAAACACCTGACAGCCCTGCGTAAAGCAGCAGGAGGAACAGGGGTCAAGCGCGCCCGACAGAAGGAATAAATGGCGGTCGTTCCTCTGCCTGTTTTACGCATTTTTGGGATATTGTTCGATCAGACTTTTATGACGTTTCTAATTGACTGTAATTGACTGTCACAGAACTGGATCTTTACCGGTCTCCTGCCGGCACGCAGCACTATCTTTGCTGCCCGAGGATGGGGACTTGGCCTGGCTTGACAACAAGAGGCCTGTGGCTCTTGTTTGCACGGACTGCAAGGTCACGGTTTACTTGCCTACAGGG
The DNA here is from genome assembly GCA_020510985.1 of Pholidichthys leucotaenia. Taxonomy (NCBI): domain Eukaryota; kingdom Metazoa; phylum Chordata; class Actinopteri; order Cichliformes; family Pholidichthyidae; genus Pholidichthys; species Pholidichthys leucotaenia. The sequence continues at coordinate 174,784,842 of CM035839.1, read as the reverse complement.
CATGGATGCCCCAACGTTTTCTTTCTACAATCTGGACGAGCCTGCTGCAAAGATGACTTGCTTAGAAATCCCGCATGGTCTAAGGACTACAATCCATCTGAGATGAGGAAACTGTCTCTGGGACGTACAATGGAACTGGCTGCGGGCGCGCAGCGCTATCTCTGCTGCCGCAGGAAGGGGACTTGGCCTTGCTTAAGAACTGGAGGCCTGTAGCTCGTTTTTGCACGGACTACAAGGAAGACTCGGACTACTGCCACTGGCAATGTAGAATAGGTGGACTGCAGGGAATACTTTGTTGTGGGGGGGAGATGACTTATGTTTGCACTTTTCCAATGTGAGACACTTGGTGGAATGATATTGGTGCTCTTACATTTTTTGAATTGTGCAATAAAGTCATTTTTTAAAGCTCAAACTGTCTCTCTCTCTCACGCCGCTGCTGTGGACGGCGTGGCGGGGCCTTCCGCCGCAGCTGAGGCCGGCGGCGCGGCCTCCGCTCCCGCCGCTACTTCGGACGACGTTGCGGGGCCTTCCGCCGGTCCTGCTCCAGAGCCTGCCGCTGTGTCTGTGGACAGCCCGGCTGTGGCACCTGCAGCCCAGCTTACGGCCGGGAGCGTCGCTGGTGATGGCGCCCAAACTGTCACTGATGGTGCGTCAGAATCATCTTGCTGTGTGACATCAGCGGCTGTGCTTCCGGAGGCTGCTACCGTTTCAGAGCAGGGGACGGAACAGCGACAGTCAGCTGCTGTGGGTGGTGTCCAGGAAAATGTGGCCCGTGATGAATCCACTGGGCCAGATAAACCAAACAGTCAGCTGAGTTGTGCTGACGAGGAAATGGAATCTGATCCCGACACTGTGTCTAATACTGAGTCTATTGAGGCAAAATGTAGTACAAACACGAGTTTGTATTCACTGGAAGAAATAAATGCTTTTCTGGATGAAACCTATAACAAGGCCATTAAAGTCACTGACTACTTCAGTGACAATGATAAATTCATTAAGTCTGTTAATGTGCTAAGAAGGCAGGTTGGTCTCGACCTCCTGGATGAAAGGAAACGTTTTCGCCTCAAAAAACACCTGACAGCCCTGCGTAAAGCAGCAGGGGGAACAGGGGTCAAGCGCGCCCGACAGAAGGAATAAATGGCGGTCGTTCCTCTGCCTGTTTTACACATTTTTGGGATATTTTTCGATCAGACTTTTATGACGTTTCTAATTGACTGTAATTGACTGTCACAGAACTGGATCTTTACCGGTCTCCTGCCGGCGCGCAGCACTATCTTTGCTGCCCAAGGACGGGGACTTGGCCTGGCTTGAAAACGGGAGGCCTGTGGCTCTTGTTTGCACGGACTACAAGGTCACAGTTTACTCGCCTGCAGGGCATGGATGTCCCAGCGTTTTCTTTCTACAGTCTGGACGAGCCTGCTACAAAGATGACTTGCTTAAAAATCCCGCATGGTCTAAGGACTACAATCCATCTGAGATGAGGAAACTGTCTCTGGGACGTACAATGGAACTGGCTGCGGGCGCGCAGCGCTATCTCTGCTGCCGGAGGCAGGGACTTGGCCTTGCTTAAGAACTGGAGGCCTGTGGCTCGTCTTTGCACGGACTACAAGGAAGACTCGGACTACTGCCACTGGCAATGTGGAATAGGTGGACTGCAGGGAATACTTTATGTTGTGTGGGGGAGGGGGATGACTTATGTTTGCACTTTTCCAATGTGAGACACTTGGTGGAATGATATTGGTGCTCTTACTTTTTTTGAATTGTGCAATAAAGGCATTTTTTAAAACTCAAACTCAATCTATCTATCTATCTGTACTGCTCAAAAAAAAAATTAAAGGAACACTTTTTAATCTGAGTAAGTTTTGGAGTGTTTTGAATTCAGCCCTCTGTAGGTTGTAGGTTGATAATTTTCATTTCCATCAAAAGATGTGGCATCTTTTCATTCTTAACACATTATCCAGTCCATGTCAGTGTAGATATCCAGCTTATTTTTCCCATTAAAATCTGATGTTTTCAAAGTGTTCCTTTTATTTTTTTGAGCAGTGTGTATATACAGTATATATATATACATTGCTTCAATTCATATTGCTTCAATTTACTGCTTCGAATGTAAAGTAGTGTGTCCTATTGTTAATCGGGTGATGAGTAAGATTTCCAGATTTACACCGAAACTGACTAGAGATTTCTTGAATTTATAGTGATATTTTGAAAGATTTCCAGATTTACTGCTTCGATTGGGTGTGCTTTAAAGTGCTGTGTCCTATTGTGTGTATGACGGCATTGCCCTTTTGTCTAAATGAATGAATGAATGAATGAATCTTTATTTCGGATAGATTAAAAGTACAGGTTAAAAGAAACTGAATAATATAACAAAAGGGGGAAGAAAATCCAACAAGGTCAAATTAGACAATAACTCCTCTGATTATACAGTTCAACATAAGTTATCCGAAATGGGTGATGGCTGAAGCCGCAGCTTATATTGCCCACCCATATTCCATCCAAGAATTCAAAAGAAAAACAAAACAAGAGCGATTACAATTCAGAACAAGCTAAGACAAAATGTGACAAAAAACTAAGCTACAACACAACGCAGGCTGGATATGACAATCCTTATATGATTTTACATGTCATCTTGTATATATGACAGCATCGTGAGTCCTGGTGGTCTGTATGACATCATAAAGACATCAAGGTATAGAGACATCATAGGGGCATCATTGGCACATCATAGGCCATCCTATGATGTCCTATGATTGTGACAGACAGACACACAGATTTCTTGAATTTATAGAGTAATGAAGTGATAATTCAAGAAATCTGTGTCACGACCATAGGACTTGCTAAAAGATCATAGGATCGCCTATGTTCCTATGATCTCTACAGGATGTCTATATGACGTCATATAGACACTGTCACGACCATAGGACTTGCTAAAAGATCATAGGATCGCCTATGATGTTCCTATGATGTCTACATGACGTCTATATAACATCATATAGACACCATAGTATAGAGTGATTCAAGAAAATCTGTGTGTCTGTGTGTGATCAAAGGCAGGCATCACTCACGATAATACGACATCAAAGATCAAAGGCAGGCATCACTTGCGATCATAGGACTTGCTATGACATCATCTACGATCAAAGGCAGGCATTGCGCACTCGTGATCATAGGACATCAAAGATCAAACGCAGGCATCACTCACGATCATAGGACTTGCTATGACATCATCAAAGATCATAGGCCTCTGACATCATCATAGAGCAAATGCAGGCACCATAGGACTTGCTATGCCATCAGCCTATGGTGTCTATGATGACATCGTCAAAGATCATAGGACTCGCTATGACATCATCAAAGGCAGGCATCACTGAACAAGTGGTGATGCCAAAGATCAAAGGCAGGCATCAGTCCTATGACATCATCAAAGATCAAAGCCAGGCATCACTGAACGAGTGGTGACATCACAGATCAAAAGCAGGTTTCACCATGGTTACTGTTGCCATGGTAACCATGTCAAAAGCTCAAAGGCAGACATCACCATGGTTACTGTTTCCATGGTAACCATGTCAAAGTTCAAAGGCGGGCATGCAGCAGAAATACTTGCTTTTACTTGGTTTCTGCGGGCATGCACGGGCACCATGTCAAAGATCAAAGGCAGGCATCACCATGGTTATTTCTATGGGTATGCAGAAATGCTTGTACTTTGTTTCTACAGGCATGCACGGGCATGCACAGGTATGCACTAGTACTAATAAATACACATTAAAAGCAATTAGGACAGATAAGTCAGTTGACTAGAGGAAACAAGAAGAATGAAAATTCACTGGGTAACTAACATCGCTGAGTAAAATAAAAATTCACTGAGTGAGTATGACTTGTCTCTGATAATACCCAATAGACTGTACAATGGTAATTTTAATTCATTTCAACTTTATTTATATAGCGCCATTTCACAACAACAGTCATCGCATAGCGCTTTCAACTGTAGGGGAAACGCCCCACAATTGCAGAAAGACCCCGGCAATCAGGCGATCCCCTGTGAGCAAGCACTTGGCGATGGTGGAGAGGAAAAACTCCCTTTTAACAGGAAGAAACCTCCAGCAGAACCAGGCTCAGGGAGGGGCAGTCTTCTCTTGTGACTGGCTGGAGGGTGAGGGGATAGAGAAGAAAAGAACAGACATGTAGAGAGCAAACAGCGTGACGGGGACTCAATGTATGGGAGAGAACAAACATGTTAATGACCAGTAAAAATATTTCTTTGAGAGTGAAGAAAGGAGTGAAGCCCAATGCATTGTTGGAGGTCCTCCGGCTGTCTAAACCTATTAGCAGCATAACTAAGGGAGGGTTCAGGGGCACATGATCCCACCCTAATTATAGGCTATATCAAAAAGGAAGGCTTTAACCCTATTCTTAAAAACAGAGATGGAGTCTGACTCCCGAATCCAGATTGGCAGCTGGTTCCACAGGAGAGGAGCTTGATAACTGAAGGCTCTGCCTCCCATTGTACTTTTGGAGATTCTAGGTATTACAAGTAATCCTGCATTTTGGGCTGCACGGTGGCGCAGTGGTTTAGCACTGTGGCAGCACAGTTTTACCCTCGGCCGGGGGACCGCGGGGATCATGAGATCGTGGGTTCGATCCCAGCCCCCGACCAACAGTGAGCTGTGTGGAGTTTGCATGTTCTCCCCGTGTTGCGTGGGTTTACTCCGGGATTTCTCCGGTTTCCTCCCGCATACCAAAGACATGTAGGTTTAGGGCGCTCGCGCACGCAGCGACCAGCAGCCGGTGGCTTGTCACCAGACTGCAAACCAAGTCTGTCTACGGGTACAAATAAGTAACAAAAAAAAAAAAAAAAATTTTGGGAGCGTAGTGCTCTGTTAGGATAATAGGGTAGTATCAGTTCTTTTAAATAAAAAGGGGCCTGATTATTTAGAGCTTTGTAAGTAAGAAGAAGAATTTTAAACTTAATTCTAAACTCTATGGGAAGCCAATGAAGGGAGTCCAGAACCGGAGAGATATGATCTCTCTTTCTAGTACCTGTTAAAACTCTTGTTGCAGCATTTTGGATCAGCTGAAGACTTTTTAAAGATGTTTTAGGATAACCTGATAATAAAGAGTTATGATAATCTAATCCAGAGCTAACAAAAGTGTGGATCAGTTTCTCAGCATCATAAGACAAGATGCTCCTAATCTTGGCAAATTACGCAAATGATAGAAGGCAGTCTTAGAAACAAGTTTAATATGTGAATTAAAAATGGATCTTGATCAAAAATAACTCCAAGGTTCCTCACAGAACTATTAAGAGAGAGTAATATCAGAGATGATATGAACGTGACTTCCTGAGCTAACTCCATAATGCCCCTAAGGACATTCATTAAAGATTTCCCCTCCTAAGCTTCCACATATCCGGGGAGGCTGAAATTTGGGGATGCACGCCCTTGTAACCTCAGCAAAGCACTTTTAAAACCTGAGGCCAGTCTGATGAATGGTTTGGGAGATATCCAAGGAAAACCTACACAGACAGAGATTCGTTGTAAATGCAATGGCTAGATCAAATAAATTACATTAAGCGCCAACTTACTCCTCCGGCCCGTTTTAATTTATTTTTTATTTTCCGTGTATAGCCCCTTTTCCACTAGTACCCACTCAGCCCTACTCACTTCGACTTGGCACGCTTTGTAGGCTTTTCCATTAGTACCTAGTACTAGGTACTTTTTTCGTACCTATTCGAGGGTAGGGTACAACCATGCTGAGTGGGGCCGAAAATGTGACGTCAACAGACTGCAGGCCACTGGTTGGTCAGGGTGTAACGTCATGAAAGTGTCCGTCTTCTGCAGAATCTCCAAACCACCATTTGCAAAAGTTCACGGAGTAAAAATGCGGTCACCGAGTAAACACGATATTAATACAGATGGCTTCACAGGTTTCACGGAAATCTACACCGTGGTCCAACGAAGAGGTGCGGAGTTTTCTGTGCTTGGTGGCAGATAGTATCCAGAGCGACATGGAGCGACCCCGCAACGAAACAAATGGCAGCCCAGGATAACTACGGAGAAGCTGAAGATAAAAGTGAGAGAACCATCGATGGTGAGTGATTTGTGATAAGCTCACTTTTTTTTGAGTAATACAACACCGTCCTGTGCTGGCTAACGAGAGCTAGTAGCTAGCTAGCTAGTAGCCAACTGCTGATTCGTGCTTGCTTTGTCCGAAGTATTTGCTTGTGAGAGCAAAACGATGAAATATGTTAATCCTGGTTAAAGTCCTGGTTTGTATACGTGTTGCACTTTGATGCTGTGCATTAATTTGTGTGTATTTTCTTTATGGAATCGGTTTCCACAATCCAGGGCTCCGCCTCCCTCAGCATGTTGTTTTTATACTTTGGATACAGGTCAAGAGGACCCCAGGCTCCAAAATCTCAACATATTCAAGTGCATTTTCAAACCAGTGATTTATAAACTCATTCATATACTTTCCTAAAGCCTCATAATAGACCCACATACTTATTCTGTGGATTTTCCAAAAACGGTGTTGGAGCAGTGTTGTCGTGCTGTTTCTGTTCCACCATAAATCCCTGGATTGAAAATGTACATGTACAGAGTGGATCCTGGGGTTCTCACTTGTCAGGGAAATGAAGCATTTTTGTCACATCCCACCACTGACTTTCACAAGTGTATTTCCCTAATACAGATGCATCTTAAAAAATTAGAATATCATGAAAAAGTTCAATATTTTTTGTCACTCATTTCAGAAAGTGAAACCCATATACGTATTATATAGATTCATTACACGGACAGTGATATATTGCAAGTGTTTATTTTAAAACTATTTTTTAAAATTAATTTTATGTAATATTCTAATTTTTTGAGAAACTGAATTTGGGGTTTTCATGGGCTGTTCTCCCCGTGTTTGTGTGGGTTTACTCCGGGATTTCTCCGGTTTCCTCCCACATGCCAAAAACATGCAAGTTAGGTTAATTGGCATCAAACTGGGGATTCTAAATTGTCCTTAGGTATGGCTGTGAGAGTGAATGGTTGTCTGTCTCTCCGTGTTGGCCCTGCGATGGATTGGCGATCTGTCCAGGGTGTACCCTGCCTCTCGCCCAAAGATGCTGGGATAGGCTCCAGCCCCCACCCCCCGCGACCCGAAAAGGATTAAGCGGAAGAAGATGGATGAATGAATGAATGAATGAATGAATGGGCTGTAAGCCATAATCATCAAAATTAAAATAAACACTTGCAATATATCACTGGCCGTGTAATGAATCTATATAATATATGGGTTTCACTTTCTGAAATGAGTGACAAAAAATATTGAACTTTTTCATGGTATTCTAATTTTTTGAGAAATACCTGTATATGTGTTGAACTTGCTTTAACTAACCACCATCCATTTCTGTCTTTGGTCTAGGCAAGAGGAAAGGAAAAGCAGCCACCTCACAACAGACCTTGCCACTGTGGAAAGTACCGAAATCCTTTGCTTTTTAAGTTAAAGTATAGATATAGTGCCAAAACTAAAGTAGCACAATTTCCACTTAATATGAAACGGACTGAACTGAGATTTATTTGATTGTGTGAATATTAATTACAGAATAATTGAAAATGAATGGCACATCAACTGTAAAATAAACCGCTTGTTTATGTATTTTTTTTTTTTTTTGTCAGATCACTTGTGTGATCCATTGTGAGTTATATTCATAACTGTATGTTACACTTTGGGGAATGGGAGTTGTTCAGTCACCAGTATAATTTAGTTTATATGTGTAGTTTATAGTCTATCATCAATAAATGCATGCAGTATTATAATAACAGGACACATCACAAATATGAGACCCATTGTAGCACATCCTTTTATATTTTAGCAATACAAGTACAAAACACCGCCCACACTTGAAGCCAGGGCAAGAAGAGACACAGCGGTGACAGAACGGTGGCTAAACTTTTATTGATAAAAATTACATATTTTGACTGAGCGTCTCCATACTCGGGGATGCACACCCTTAGTTAAAGTACTAGATTCCATTCAAGTGAATGTATTAATTCATTCTGATTGCTGAGGCCACAGTAAAAACAAAGATTTTAAACGTACCCCAGCCCTTGTAAAATCTACTTTACTGAAGCCCAACTACATGAAAATTGTGGTTAAATACAACAACGAAGCACTTTTTTGTTACATTCCACTGGCTTTTAGCAACAAGTATATTTCCCAAATATGTTTTAAACTTGCATTAATTAACCACCACCCAATTCTGTGTTTTGTCTAGGTAAGAGGAAAACGATCCACCCAAACCGGACTGTGCGTCACTATTTACAGAGATGCAGGCTGAAGATCTGCTGAATCGAGACCAGTGTGAGCGGCACATCCCAGTTGCTTCTCAGTGAGGCAGCGTGGCCGGCGTGTGTGACCCATTCTAATTTTTTTTTTTTTTTTTTTTTTAACAGTTTAAATTTTGCACATTCTGAATAATCTGGAATTTGCTGCTGATTGTAATAAACAATTTAGTGACTTACGTGTTTGCATCATGATTTTCTATTTTGTCTGTTAAGACACCGGTGGGAAGAGAGTCAACAGTACAAACCATTTATCAGGGACGTTGAAAATGGCTCATTTTTAAGAAAAAGTAACCAAAACAATTATTTTCTTTACTGAAGACTGTATTGTTGGATGTGCCACTGCAGAAGACACTGCACACTTTAGTGATAATACCTGTATATGGAGGAATTCTGGGCCATATTAGCATCTGTACTTTCTCATAATGGGTTAGGGCAGGGGTGTCCAGTCATGTGCCATGGAGGGCCAAGACCCTGCAGGCTTTACCTCCAACCAGTGTCTTCAACAGCAGATTCCATTGAATTTCTTCCACTGACTGCTGATCAGTGAAAACACCTGCTGAAGAGACTGGGTAGACGAGAGAACCTACAGGGTCTTGGCCCTCCATGGCACATGATTGGACCCCCCTGAGTTAGGGTTTAATGGGATTTAGCATTTTAACACAAACTGCTTTATGGTTCATAGTTCTGTTGACAGACTTACACCAAACCAAAAGTGATTTCTCAAACTGCTGGATTGTTCTTAGACAGCTTGAAAACAAAAGAGGCACATCTGCAAAAAGTCCAAAGGTTTATTGTCAAAATTCCCAGTGCAATACTACATGAATCCATGTATAGAACATTGTTGATGCAGAGAATATACTGTATATTTCTACAGTATCTACATGTATCTAGTAAATCAAGTATTTTCCATGTAACCTTGTGACTGCATTATTTTAGTTGCTTTTAATCCTAGATCAAGTTTGTTTTGGCCTAAAATGCATGGTAATTGTCAAATACTGTATATCTTATTATACCTAACTCAGTACTATTTACCTTTTGAATATATATTTTATGGCTAATATAACCCCATAACAACAAACTGGCGATCAAGTTGTGTCAGCTGAACAGTTTTTTTTTTCATGAGACTCAGTGCTGCTGGAGCAGGTTTATGACATGATGTCTCAACAGTCTGTCCATGATTTTTACACAGATCAGAGCAATTTGTTGCACAGGAAGCTAAATATTTCTACAGACATTCTTAACCCTCTGAGTGTGTATGTTGCCGAACTGCGACATTACGCCTAGTGGTCAAGAGTGGTAAATATTTTTTGTCAATAGTTCAGATTTCCAAGGCTATAACTTGAAAGTTGCAAGAGATAATGCTTACTGTCAATTAGAAAGATGTAAAATGTGATCCAAAGTTTCAGATAGGAATAAATTTACGCATCTAATTTCCATAATGTCGTGGCACCTCTTTAAATAATAACTCAAGTCAAAACTGGACTTTGGACATATTTACACAAAGAATGGTTCAGTTTTTTAACACTTTTTTTTTTTTTTTTTTTACAAAGGTACCTCATCATCTTATCTTCAAAGTATATGAACAGGAAATTAATACATTTAAAAAAACCCGAAATAAGTCCCTTACTGTTGTACAGTCTGTTGACAAAGGGGAGCTGGCGTGGTCGCTGCGTTTTCACCCATTAAGGTCCTTATTTTGCATTGTGTCGGTAATATAAAATCTCTACCACATCTACAAAGTCTTATGATTATCCCACATAAATTTTGCTTGTATCCCGCGGCTATTTTCAGCGTACAAAGCAGAAAAAGTGACGTGACGATCGCGGACATATTAACTTTCTGGGCTAAATGCTAAAACAGGAAAACGAAATAGGAGTTCTTCTTTTTTGGTGTATTACGTGTCATCCACTGAGTCCTCCAACGGATGTCTGCCACCTTTTGAAACTGGCAAATCAGTACAAGTCCCCAAGGCAGGCGATCATGTCGGACCGAGAAGACAGGCGCAGTGCCGCGCTCTGCCACTAAGGGCACGAAAATTCTCACACTCAGAGTTAAGTTCTATAACCACTGATCGTTTGTGAAGCTGGGGAGACATCACTGGGAGCCTGTGTTGAACGCCCAGTGACGGTTTGAAGCAGTAATTTTCCCACAACAGATCCATCTGCGCCACCGGGCTGCACGGTGGCGCAGTGGTTTAGCACTGTGGCAGCACAGTTTACCCTCGGCCAGGGGATCGCGGGGATCATGAGATTGTGGGTTCGATCCCAGCCCCCGACCAACAGTGAGCTGTGTGGAGTTTGCATGTTCTCCCCGTGTTGCGTGGGTTTACTCCGGGATTTCTCCGGTTTCCTCCCGCATACCAAAAAAACATGTAGGTTTAGGGCGCTCGCGCACACAGCGACCGGCAGCCAGTGGCTTGTCACCAGACTGCAAACCAAATCTACCTACGGGTACAAATAACAAAAAAAAAAAAAAATCTGAAACACACATACACAGCATACACTACCGTTCAAAAGTTTGGGGTCACCCAGACAATTATTTTGTGTTTTCCATGAAAAGTCACACTTTTTACCACTATGAGTTGTAAAATGAATAGAAAATATAGTCAAGACATTGTCAAGGTTAGAAATGATTTGTATTTGAAATAATAATTTTTTCCAGATACTCAACCTGCTCAAAGGAAGGTCAGTTTTATAGCTTCTCTAACCAGCTAAACTGTTTTCAGCTGTGCTAACATGATTGCACAAGGGTTTTCTAATCATCCATTAGCCTTCTGACGCAATGAGCAAACACATTGTACCATTAGAACACTGGAGTGATAGTTGCTGGAAATGGGCCTCTATACACCTATGTAGATATTGCACCAAAAACCAGACATTTTGCATCTAGAATAGTCATTTACCACATTAGCAATGTATATTAGATATTAGAGTGTATTTCTGATTAAAGTTATCTTCATTGAAAAAAACAGTGCTTTTCTTTCAAAAATAAGGAAATTTCTAAGTGACCCCAAACTTTTGAACGGTAGTGTACATACAGTGGGATAAAAAAGTGTTTAGTCAGCCACCAATTGTGCACGTTCTCCCACTTAAGAGATGAGAGAGGTGTCCAATTTTCATCATAGGTATACCTCAAATATGAGAGACAAAATGAGAAAAAAAAATCCAAAAATCACATTGATTTTTAAAGAATATATTTGCAAATTATGGTGGAAAATAAGTATTTGGTCATCTACAAACAAGCAAGATTTCTGGCTCTCACAGACCTGTAACTTCTTCTTTAAGAGGCTCCTCTGTCCTCCACTCGTTACCTGTATTAATGGCACCTGTTTGAACTCGTTATCAGTATAAAAGACACCTGTCCACAACCTTAAACAGTCAGACTCCAAACTCCACTATGGCCAAGACCAAAGAGCTGTCAAAGGACACCAGAAACAAAATTGTAGAGCTGCACCAGGCTGGGAAGACTGAATCTGCAATAGGTAAGCAGCTTGGTGTGAAGAAATCAACTGTGGGAGCAATTATTAGAAAATGGAAGACATACAAGACCACTGATAATCTCCCTCGATCTGGGGCTCCACGCAAGATCTCACCCCGTGGGGTCAAAATAATCATGAAAACGGTGAGCAAAAATCCCAGAACCACTTGGGGGTACCTAGTGAATGACCTGTAGAGAGCTGGGACCAAAGTAACAAAGGCTACCATCAGTAACACACTACACCACCAGGGACTCAAATCCTGCAGTGCCAGACGTGTCCCCCTGCTTAAGCCAGTACATGTCCAGGCCCATCTGAAGTTTGCTAGAGAGCATTTGGATGATCCAGAAGAGGATTGGGAGAATGTCATATGGTCAGATGAAACCAAAATAGAACTTTTTGGTAAAAACTCCACTTGTCGTGTTTGGAGGAGAAAGAATGCTGAGTTGCATCCAAAGAATACCATACCTACTGTGATGCATGGGGGTGGAAACATCATGCTTTGGGGCTGTTTTTCTGCAAAGGGACCAGGACGACTGATCCGTGTAAAGGAAAGAATGAATGGGGGGGCCATATATTGTGAGATTTTGAGTGAAAACCTCCTTCCATCAGCAAGGGCATTGAAGATGAAACGTGGCTGGGTCTTTCAGCATGACAATGATCCCAAACACACCACCCGGGCAACGAAGGAGTGGCTTCGTAAGAAGCATTTCAAGGTCCTGGAGTAGCCTAGCCAGTCTCCAGATCTCAACCCCATAGAAAATCTTTGGAGGGAGTTGAAAGTCAGTGTTGCCCAGCGACAGCCCCAAAACATCACTGCTGTAGAGGAGATCTGCATGGAGGAACGGGCCAAAATACCAGCAACAGTGTAAAAACCTTGTGAAGACTTACAGAAAACGTTTGACCTCTGTCATTGCCAACAAAGGGTATATAACAAAGTATTGAGATGAACTTTTGTTATTGACCAAATACTTATTTTCCACCATAATTTGCAAATAAATTCTTACAAATCAGACAGTGTGATTTTCTGGATTTTTTTTTCTCATTTTGTCTCTCATAGTTGAGGTATACCTATGATGAAAATTGGAGACCTCTCTCATCTTTTAAGTGGGAGAACTTGCACAATTGGTGGCTGACTAAATACTTTTTTACCCCACTGTATTTTAGTACCTAATAGCGATAACTTGCAGACATTACAATGTAGTACAACGTACTTAAAGCAAACTAGCATTAGCAATCATTAGCTTACTGTCATATGTGATGTAGATCGTATCCTCACGTCTTCCGCTCTATGGCTTCCTAAACGCTCCAGTACTTTTCCAGAGTGTTTGATCTCGCTGCCTGTCCCCTTCTCTCACGGTCGTTTTTGGCCTTTATGCTGACAAAAAGCCAGAGACTGAGGAGGTGCCTTGTACAGCCGTCATTTTATGTTTTGCTTGTGTTACATGTTTTACGTCACGGGAGTGTGGCGCCGCCTTGTAAAAAAATCCCACCCACCCCAGGCGGTACTCAGCTGAAGTGGAAACAGAAGCGAACTGAGTAGAGGAAAGCCGAGTCAAAGTGAGTAAGGCCAAACAGGTACTAGTGGAAAAGGGCCATAAGTGGCTTCATCATACACTTTTGCAGTTTTATTAAATTTTTTTCAGACAAAACTAAGAAACTCAACAGTAATTTAAACCGAAGAAACGGTGGACTGATACACTATAATGTTTCCAGTTAGCACAAGTTAGCATCGTCATTTAGCATTTGCCGTTTTATAATTAGACATAGTGTTAACGTCACTTACCTCCTGGTAAAACGAGGTTAGTGGACTATCCTCTCTGACACATGGAAAACCGTCTCACATCCCTGGCAAACAGGAGTACCAGCTATTTGACCAAACCGGTAGTTTGGAGTTACCAACCCTGGACTGAAACCTAGCCATCCACAGCACACCTGTTCTGCTGTCTGCACTGTGGGGGAGAATTGGGGCGCTGACAAGAAGTGCATAGGAGCTTTGCTAAAGAAATGGGAGTATGTGCATTTTAATTCATGATATAAACTATAGAGTATTCTATGAAACGCTAGACGTTTTTATATCGTCATCCAATATATACTGTCATCTCGCCCAGCCCTATTTTCCACATGTTTACATTAACTTTACATGTATTTGCGTCGTGCATTCGCGTTTGGTCTGAACGCACCTTAAAGCTGTGTTCACACCAAACGTGAATGGGCGGCGCGAATCCATAGAAAATCAATGGGAAGACGCGAGTACGCGCAAATTTTCATTGTTGCGCGTTCGCTAGCTAGCTCTACTAGCAGCTAGCTTGCTAACGGACGTAGTGTGGCGATAGTGTGGAAAGGATGAGGCAGAGTTATTTCTCAGGTTCCATTTTATTCACAACACACTCTCCAACATTCAAAAGCAGAAAGAAGAAAAACCCCCAACATCTGCCAGTCTTATACCCCTGACATCAAAGTACAAAATCCCATTGTCTTTAAATCCCAAACACAATGCATCCCCCCTGCAGTTCCTCTCTCTTCCACCCAAACCTGGGTGGTCGGGAAATCATTCATGTCCATCTCTTTGCATATCAAAAGGCCAACTCTCTCATCCTCCTCTTATCCCTAGGAGGTCCAGACCTTTTGTTCCTCTTCAGACGTGAAGCCAAAATAAGCACACAGGAATATACATGAGAGCCCGTGAAACTACATATGTGCACCACATATAAAGCCCCCCCCCCCCCAAACGTCTAAGATGGAACAAACTAACACAGATTGCATGTCATAATAAAATTGCCACACATCAGTCCACATGCTGTCTTGGTCTCAACCGTCTGCCGTATCTGCTGCAGGCGGGCTTAACCTCTTCCGCGGCGTCCTCCTGCTGTGGAGCTGCTGTCTGGGGATTAAAACTGTTAGTCAATCTCTGTGGGTGTACTGGGGAATGCTCCCTAGGGGGTCTACCCCGTCGCGGGGCTCTCGCCAACTGCACAGTTTCGTCAGCCATCACAAAAGCAGGTTTGAGTCTGTCTATGCCAATCATCTCCTTTCTGCCCCCCAAATCTAGCAAAAAATGCTTATCACCTGTTTCTAGCACTCTAAATGGTCCATCGTAAGGCGGTCGCAGAGCTGTGCGGTGGGCATCATGTCTGACAAAAACAAACTCCGCATTTTTTAAAGCTTTAGGCACAAAAACACGCGAAAAACTGTGGTGAACGGGGCCGTAGGACACTCAGGCCATTGCTATTCTGCAACCGCTGAGCCGAGGAGAACTCTGGCGCTGGGTTGTCAGGGAGAAATTCTCCAGGCAGCCGAAGTGGCTGTGCGAACACTAGCTCCGCTGGGGAGGCGTCTAAATCCTCTTTAGGTGCAGAACGCAACCCCAATAGAACCCATGGTAGTCTGTCAACCCAATTTGCATCCATAAGCAACGCTCTGAGAGCCACCTTCAGCGACCTGTGAAAACGTTGACATAACCCGTTAGCCTGCGGGTGATACGCGGTCGTGCGGTGGATCGTTGCCCCCAGGCTGCGGGCCATCGCTGACCAAAGTTCGGAAACAAATTGTGGGCCTCTGTCAGACGTAATATCCGACGGAACTCCCAAAACGCATTACCCATGCAGTTAAAAAAGCGCGCGTCAGCTCCTCGGCTGTGGTTGATGACAGGGGAACCACTTCTGGCCAGCGCGTGGTGCGGTCAACCATTGTCAGAAGATGTGTGCACCCTTGCGAGGGAGGTAGGGGGCCTACGAGGTCCACATGGACATGATCAAACCTTTTAGCTGGAATATGAAACAGCTCCAAAGGAGCTCTCGTGTGTCTGTGCACTTTGGCCCGCTGACAGGCCATGCAGGCTGCCACCCACTCGCTAACTTGCTTGCGCAGGCCCGGCCACACACATTTCTCCCCTACCATTTTGACCGAAGCGCGCACCCCCGGGTGCGCCAGCGAATGGATCGAGTCAAAAACACGGCGGCGCCACAAGGCCCGAACCACCGGACGGGGTCGCCCGGTGGAAACATCGCAGATTAGAGGGGGCATACCGTCTTGCAGCACCCTGTCCTCCAGCCTTAACCCTGTTGGTCCAGACTGGAGCGCACGCATGTCCGCGTCGCCGCCTTGCTCCGCGGCCATGGCTGCGTAATCTATCCCTACGCGGACTGGGGCCGCGCGCACTTCTGCGCCGCTACCCTGGTCCGCGGCAACAGCTGCGAAATCTACCTCTACGCGGGCTGGAGCAGCCACGGCACGCGACAGGCAGTCTGCCACTACGTTAAGTTTACCCGCTACATGCTGGATATCGGTAGTGAACTCCGAAATTGCGGCCAGCTGTCTGCTGCCGGCCCGACCAAGGTTCCGAAATCTTGGCCATCGCAAAAGTCAGCGCCTTGTGGTCAACGAACGCGGTGAAATGGTGTCCCTCCAGCCAAAACTGGAAGTGACGAATAGCCAAATGGAGAGCTAACAACTCCCTGTCGAATGCGCTGTATTTTCGCTCACTATCGCGCAAAGTCTTGCTGAAAAACGCGAGCGGCTGCCAGGTTCCAGCCACATACTGTTCAACAACCGCTCCTATGGCCACATCTGACGCGTCAGTAGTGAGCGCCATGCGGGCCGTTGGGGACTGGATGCGCTAACAACGCAGCGTTTGCCAAGGCTGTTTTGACTTCAGAGAATGCGCGCTCCCGCTCGGGAGACCATTTGATTTTATTTGCGGGTTTTTGTTTTTTAAGCGCAGCGTACAATGGTTGCATGAGCTGCGCCGCACGGGGGAGGAAACGGTTATAAAAATTCACCATTCCCAAAAACTCCTGTAACGCTTTGACCGTTTGTGGCTGGGGAAAATTTGCCACCGCGCGCACCTTGTCAGGCAGAGGAACTGCTCCTTCGGGAGAGACGCGATGCCCCAAAAAATCAATCTGCGCCACCCCGAACTGACACTTCGCTGGGTTGATTATTAGCCCGTGCTCCGCCAACCTCCGGAAAACTGCCGTGAGGTGGTTTTCATGTTCGTCTTCAGACGCACTGGCTACCAAAATGTCGTCCAGGTAGACGAACACGAAAGGGAGATCGCGCAACACCGCATCCATCATGCGTTGGAAAGTCTGCGCTGCGCCTTTAAGCCCAAACGGCATGCGCAAAAACTCAAAAAGCCCGAAAGGAGTTATTACCGCTGTTTTGGGTATGTCCTCAGCGCAGACTGGGACCTGATGATAACCGCGTACCATGTCTATCTTAGAAAAAATGCGCGTGCCCGCCAAATGAACTGAAAAATCTTGGATATGTGGGATTGGGTAGCGGTCGTGTGCTGTAGCATTGTTCAGCCTGCGAAAATCACCGCACGGCCGCCACGAGCCATCAGTTTTAGGGACCATGTGAAGCGGTGAAGCCCAAGGGCTCTTTGAACGTCGGATGATGCTCAATTTTTCTAGGTTGGCGAACTCCTCGCGTGCTATGGCCAGTTTAGCTGAATCCAAGCGCCGAGCTTTTGCAAAAACGGGCGGTCCGGTGGTAGTAATAAAATGCTCCACCCCGTGTTTAGCCACGGTCGCCGAAAACGTTGGCACCGTGAGTGCTGGAAACTGAGTGAGGAGTGTGTGGAACTCACCACCTGCAGCTGTGACGTTGGCTTGTGCTGTTGGCGGGGCCACTCGCGCTGTACAGGGAATAGAAGAAAAAGAGAGTGCATTAACCAGGCGTCTGTTAGCAAGATCGACCAATAAACCATGTGAGCACAAAAAATCAGCACCTAACATGTTGAAATTGACTGCCGCTATGACGAAAGTCCACTCGAATGTGCGGCCGTGTAACGACAGAGACAGGGTCTTCTCCACGAAAGTCTTAATCGCCGAGCCGTTCGCTGCTGACACCACAGGGCCACTGGAAGACGCCAGCCGGTCAGCGTAGGAAGGTGTGATGAAACTCAGCTGGGAGCCTGTGTCCACAAGGAAGTGCCTCCCCGATCGCACGTCCCTCAAGTAGAGCAGCTTGTTCTCCTCACCGAGAGCCACTGCTGCTACCGACTCCTGGTCTTGGCGTTTCCCGAGCGCTTGAATTGGCACGGTGGAATGCACTTGCGTGCCCTCTCGGCGAAACGGCGATGGTAAAAGCAAAGGACGTCGTCTGCTCCGTGCCTCCTGGCCCCCGTCGCTGCCGTTGTCGGTGAGTCTGGTGCTGCAGCCTCTGGCCCCCTGCCATCTCCGGATGTTGCGCCCAGCTCCGCTGCTGCGGTCGTGGACGTGTGTCGTCTATGGGCGTCGACGAGTCGTTGCGCCTCGTGGCCCAGCTCGTGGTAGTCTCAGTGGGCCAGCAGCTGTGAACTGGCCAGGGTAACTGTCACCGCTGGCGGTAGTGTCCTGAGGAAAAGGTGGGCGAAAATAAAGCCATCATCTTCGGCGTCTCTCAAACTCAGCATCTTCGCCATCAGGTCTGCAGGTCTGTCGACCTCACACTCAGTCAATGCCAGGAGCTTCTCTGCTCGCTCTCCCAGCGAGGGGGTAAAAAAACGGATGAGAGCAGCCTTCAAAGTGCCGTACTTGTCGTCGTCTGGCGGGTGGTTGATCAGGCTCTCTACACACTGGGCTGTGTGGTTGTCCAGCTTTGCAACTACATGGTAGAACTTCGTGGCGTCTGCCGAAACCTTCTGAAGATGGAACTGTGCCTCGACTGCGTTAAACCAGGAACGCGGACTGTTCTGCCAGAAGTCTGGAAACTGGACTGTGGTAGCTGCATTAGCTTGGCTGGCTCCTGATGAGTCCGGTGCAGGAGAATCGTCTCCGGCCATAATACGTCTTAAGGTCACCAGTGTGGAGATAGTGTGGAAAGGATGAGGCAGAGTTATTTCTCAGGTTCCATTTTATTCACAACACACTCTCCAACATTCAAAGGCAGAAAGAAGAAAACCCCCCAACATCTGCCAGTCTTATACCCCTGACATCAAAGTACAAAATCCCATTGTCTTTAAATCCCAAACACAATGCATCCCCCCTGTAGTTCCTCTCTCTTCCACCCAAACCTGGGTGGTCGGGAAATCATTCATGTCCATCTCTTTGCATATCAAAAGGCCAACTCTCTCATCCTCCTCTTATCCCTAGGAGGTCCAGACCTTTTGTTCCTCTTCAGACGTGAAGCCCAAATAAGCACACAGGAATATACATGAGAGCATATGAACAGTCATATACATGTGAGCCCGTGAAACTACATATGTGCACCACAGTAGTAAAATTATCACCATTGCAGAGTAAACTAGTTAGAAAATGAAACTCACCGGGAGACAGGAGGACCGGGAACTCTTCAGCTGAATTGGGTTTTTGGAGTTATTTACCCACGGTTTCTGGCCACGGACGTCCTAGCAAGCTAGCTAGCAACGTAAACACGGGATCATCTGTGAAGTGTTGGAGGCTTGAGACATAATTTTCAGGTGAGCCCCCGGTCGGATAATGTAAACATAAGCTATGTTGTATCTTCATTCATTCATTCATTCATCTTCTTCCGTTTAATCCTTTTCGGGTGGCGGGGGGGGGGGGGCGTCTGGAGCCTATCCCAGCATCTTTGGGCGAGAGGCATGGTACACCCTGGACAGATCGCCAGTCTATCGCAGGGCCAACACAGAGAGACAGACAACCATTCACTCTCACAGTCATACCTAAGGACAATTTAGAATCCCCAGTTTGATGCCAATCAACCTAACTTGCATGTTTTTGGCATGTGGGAGGAAACCGGAGAAATCCCGGAGTAAACCCACGCAGACACGGGGAGAACATGCAAACTCCTCACAGATCACTGTTGGTCGGGGGCTGGGATCGAACCCAGGATCCCCTGGCCAAGGGTGAGTTGCTGTGCTGCCGCGGTGCTAACCACCCCTCCACCGCGCCGCCCTGTTCAATTTTTAAAATGTTTTTTTCTGTGTAATACTTTTTTTTAATTTCAGTGTTTATTTTTGTATTTTATGAAATGAAAAACACTGAATTGCTGTGTGGCTCGAGTTATGAATATTTTTTTTTTGATTACCGAAATACTTTGGGCAAAAAAGGAAGTAAAGTTTAAACTTGTAGGAGGGAGGGTGAAGTGAACTGCAGCTCTTAGGCATTTAATGCAAGTGCTTTTCATAGACAAATATAGTCACAAAGTGCTAAGACGCAATAAAAATAGAAATAAAAACAAAGTTTGCAAAAAAAAATACAAAAAACAAGTTAAAATAAAAGATTAAAATTTTAAAAAATATCAGACCATTAAAAATCTGTTGATTTGAAGTGGAGCATGTTTTCAGTTTCTTTTTAAGAGTCATGGTAGCGTAGCAGCTGCTTGCAGCGGCCTCTCCCAGTGTTAACGCATATTATGGTACTGAGTTATGCTGGGAGAGCGTAATTTCATTTTTTATGTGCAAGAGTGCATACTAAATGACAATAACGAAATCTTGAATCTCTTGAGTCAAACAAATGATGCTGAATAAATAATTTGGGTAAAAATGAAACAGCTGTCAATAAATTTATACAGTAGGTAGAACGCATCATCTTTCTCACACACGTGCACACATTAATAGGTCTTTCAGCAGTGGTTGCTGGCTAAGACGACACATTTCTGTTTGTTACTTACACGATGCGATTACATACATATCAATGTTGTTCCGCCGTTTCCAGAATTAATTAACTTGAACATGAGACTTACCGGGGACTGATGGATGGCTGGATAGGCCAGCGGAGCGTCATGACTGTTGCCTGATTATGCCCCATTCATGGTCCCGATGGAACCCTGATGTGGAGGAGGCGCAGGAATTTTCCGTTAACTGATGCCTAGGTGGATACATGGCATGACCATCTCCAGGTGCTGTGGAACTGACACCAGCCTGTCCTGGTTTGGCACTGGGCAGTCTCCCTTCAGCTCGTTTGTGCTCATTCATGCATCATGTCCCTACATTAACTTTTACCCTGTGATACTCTGCTCCTCTTTTCTGTGACTGTCCCTCTGAAAAAAATATCCCGCTTTATGTGACGCTGGACACAAAATGCGACACACAAACACATGTCCCCACCAAATAAAAGTGCAAGCGCGCGTGCAAGCGCGCGCACACACACACACACACACACACACACACACACACACAATTTTCAAAAACTTGCTACCGGTCTGTGAAGCAAAAGTAGTTGGTTACTGTTCTATAAAAGGGCCGTTATATGTTCAGATGGAGAAGTGGGAGGAAGAGAGAAGGGTGAGATTACACTGCAGAGAGGAAGAGGGAAAAAGTGAACTGTCTGCTCTATGAGTGTAATTTTGTGTGTGTGCCGGGGGTGAGTGGGATCTCGATCAGTAATGTGCATTGATGCAAAGGCCCACATCACAGTGCATCGAAGAATTGTGAAATTTCCACACCTCTGTTGATCGATGATGGATTAACGAGGGAATAGCCCATGCAGCCAATGAAATAGCTTCTTAGTCAATTGTCCAATTACTTTCGAGTCCCTGAAATGAGAAGATTTTGTGTAAAAATGGTTTCAATTTGTAAACTGCACCTCCAATTTAGATGCGAGTACCCTCAAATTGAAGCTGAGAGTCTGCACTTAAGCCCACTAAAATAACAAAACCTGTGTTAGTATTGAAATGTATATACAGGTACATCTCAAAAAATTAGAATATCATGAAAAAGTTCAGTATTTTTTGTGACTCATTTCAGAAAATGAAACCCATCTATTATATAGATTCATTACACAGAGTGTAATTTTCCAGTCATGCTGGAAAATGAAATCAGCTTCTCCATAAAGCTTGTCAGCAGAGGGAAGCATGAAGTGTTCTTAAATTTCCTGGTAGACGACTGCGCTGACTTTGGTCTTGATAAAACACAGTGGACCAACATCAGCAGATGACCTCTGTTCAGATAAAAGTAAATTTTGCATTTCTTTTGGAAAGTCCCAGAGTCTGGAGAAAGAGCAGAGAGGCACAGAATCTAAGTTGATTGAGGTTTAGTGTGAAGTTTCCTCAGTCAGTGATGATTTGAGGAACTATGTCATCTGCTGGTGTTGGTCCACTGTGTTTTATCAAGACCGAAGTTAGCGCAGCCGTCTACCAGGAAATGTTAGAGCACTTCAAGTTTCACTCTGCTGACAAGCTTTATGGAGAAGCTGATTTCATTTTCCAGCATGACTTGGCACCACCCCCACACTGCCAAAAGTATCAAAACCTGGTTTAATGACCATGGCATCACTGCTTGATTGGCCAGCAAACTGTCCTGGCCTCGCGCACGCAGCGACCAGCAGCCGGTGGCTTGTCACCAGACTGCAAACCAAGTCTACCTACGGGTACAAATAAGTAACAAAAAAAAAAAAAAAAAAAAGGAGCCCCGACCAAGTATTGAGTGTGTACATGGACATACTTTTCAATCAGTCCACATTTGTGTTAAAAAACTATTTTTTTAAATTCATTTTATGTAATATTCTAATTTTTTGAGAAACTGAATTTGGGGTTTTCTTGGTCTGTAAGCCATAATCATCAAAATTAAAATAAACACTTGAAATATATCAGTCTCTGTGTAATGAATCTATACAATATATGGGTTTCACTTTCTGAAATGAGTGACAAAAATATTGAACTTCTTCATGATATTCTAATTTTTTGAGAAATACCTGTATATGGACCTAGCTGTATGTGTTGGAGTAAAATGAACAATTTTGTCTTATTCTCTAACTTTCTGTAAACAACTCACCCAAATTCCAAGTCACAATATCATCATTTAGAACATTTTTATTTTTTTATTTTTTTTTACAAAAAACTGGCAAAGCCAACAAAAAAGATGTTGGTTTTAGATCTGCCTTTTGATCAAATAATGCAAAGAAAACAAGTTCATATTCATTCTTAAACATTACAATACTTAAGTTTTAACTTAGGAAGAACTCGGGGACTACAGATGGAAATTGGTGAGAATGCCATAATCTGGTACAGAGCATTTTTACCCCGTGTTTAATGTTTTTTTCTGTACATGGTCCCTGATAAATAAACCAATTAACTATAATGCAAAAATCTGTATTTGTGGAATAACTCTGATTTTTCTTAACAGCTTTCATGCATCTTACCATGTTTAGATGATCACCTAATCATACCTTCTTAAGTAGGGCAGCATGGTGGTATAGGTGTAGCACTGTTGCCTAGGTTGGGGCGGCAGTGGCTCAGGAGGTAGAGCAGGTCGTCCAATAACTGCATGGTTGGCGATTCGAATCCCGCTCTCCCCGGATATCCTGCTGTTGTGTCCCTGGGCAAGACACTTCACCCCCAGTTGCTCCTGGTGGGTCTGGAAGCACTATGTTAGGTAGCATGCCGCCATCAGTGTGTGAATGTGTGTGTGAATGGGTGAATAGCAGGATCTGTAAAGCGCTTTGGTCATCAAGAGATGAGAATACATAAGTGAATGCCATTTACCATGTTTAGATGATCACCTAATCATACCTCCTTAAGTAGGGCAGCATGATGGTACAGGTGTAGCACTGTTGCCTAGGTTTGAATCCCCTGGCTGGTACCTTTCTGTGTGGAGTTTGCATGTTCTCCCTGTACTGTTTGGGCTTACTCCAGTTGTTCTGGTTTCCTCCCACAATCCAAAGACATGCATGTTGGGTTAATTGGTGATTCTAAATTGTCCTTAGGTATCTGTCTCTCATAGGCCCTTAGAATAGAGGGTTAGTTCTAGTGAAGTGCTATATAAGTACAGGTCCTTATCCCTTAGATTGAGGTGTCCTTGTGTTGGAATTCAACAGATACTCAAATTTGAATGGGTGCCATACATGTAGACATGCTAATTTAGGAAAGATTTTGCAGTGGTCTCTTATTTTTTTCCAGCGCAGTAGTCCACTATGTTACCAGTGTCTACGTTTAATGATAACCTGCTTTGTGTCTTCAGGATGGACCAGTCTAGAACCTGTACTAGTTTTTAATACCCATTCATCTCCAGACCCTCAAAACCTGTAGTCCAGTTGTTGTTTTCTGTTGATGTAGTACACAATTCACCACTGTGGCTGTCTGTTTCCTAAATATCTGAGTTGTATAATGCGTAATGTTGTTTATGCCAAGAAACAAAAATTCTCTCAGATGGCTGATCCCTGAGGTAATATATTGTTGAAAGCCCCGTCCTTGGCCCTTGACATTTTAAGTGTTTGCTACACCCCCTACAGCTATATCTATTACTTTACTCTCTGAGGCAGCTTTGACAGCAGGGTATTGCTCATTGTTTTTGTGTCTCAGACCTCACTTCAGTCATTGTGAGGCAGACAATAGGTATTTTTAAATGAAAGGGAGTCTTTCCCATTTGTGCGTGAGTCAAACGATGAGTGTGCCTGCCGAGAAGGCAAAGGCAGGGGCCCACAGAAAGGGTGGTCTTGTGTTAATGCGGGTGTTGGGACAGGGGAGAGCTGTTTTGTCGAAGGAGCTTGCTTTACGATACAGTACTTTCAGTGTTGAGCAGAGATGAAGTCAAGGTGAGTTTACTGTATGGAAGTGTTTGGATTTTTTTTCCCCTTCTCTCTATGACTGTGGCTGTTTCAGTTTCTGCTTTGTCATTTCCTCAGCAGTGGCTTGATTCGTGTGTGATCTGTTTAACTTTATCCAAGCAGCTTGGCTGATGTTTCAGCAGTGGGCTTATCCTACTATGGTCTTAACAAAGTTGGCTCAGTGTGCATGCATGTCTGTATTTGTGTGTGCTGGATTAACCCACTGCTCTAATGGCTGCACTGCAGAGGAAAAACCGCTTTTTGCACAAGTAGATTTCTTTTTATTATCTCCTTTTAGCTTGTGAGTGTTTGACTTTTGGCTCAGCTATAAGTGTTATTGTTTCAGTTGGGATAAGCTGGTGGCAGCCGCTACTGTAGCCTGGTATTACATTGTTACACTCTGAGGTTTAAGTGGACATCTTTGGCATTGCAAATATGTGAAGTATGTAGGTGTTTGGTCTTTCTCCTGTTTCATTTCCCTTCTTTTATCCATTCATTCTCTGGGATTTGCCCAGGTACATGGTTATAGAGAGTATTTTCTTTGGCCTTGTAGCAGACTCCCATGTTGTTTGTGGCATGTGTTGCTAGCAAGTGTGCCCTTGTGTGATTTATGCCTGCTTTGATGCTATATATTTGTAGAGGACAGTGCCAAGAGCAAAACGTTGCAAATTCATACCTAGCCTACTATACCAGTCAGAGAAAAGCTAGCCACATCCTAGCACGTCCTACCACATCCTAGCAGCTAGCCACGTCCTATCTAGTGTTTATATATCTATGGCTGGTAAGGATGTCACAGGCAATAGCATAACTGAGTTGGTGTCACTTGTCTTTACCAACCAGCTGGTGCAAGAGAAAGTGTGACACCAACTGGCCGGGAGGTCAGAATGGTATCTCTATCACCTTTAAAAATTAGAGCTGTAATGATATCAAATTTTGGCAGATAATAAATTTTTCCAGAAACTACCACAATGAATGATATCATTGGTTGGTTGGTGTCATCAGGGCCGGCCCAAAGCATAGGCGATGTAGGCCTTTGCCTAGGGAACCCCCTACTTGGGGAAGGGGGCAGCTGCAAGCCCTCAATTTTTTTTTTAATTAATAAAATAGTGCTGCTAGCACTCAACCGCCACCCGGTGCTAACGGAAAAACTCGACATACCGGGAGAACTGAGGCGAAAACGCCGTGGTTGCCGGGCTGGAGTAAGGCGGAAGACAAAAAATATAAGGTACAGACCCTCCCTTCCATCCGTTGTCATGGGGAATGTACGGTCGTTACTGGGAAAGGTAGATGAGCTAGCGGCTATCTCCCGCTACGATAGCATATACCGGGAATGCTCTCTCCTTTTGTTTACCGAGACGTGGCTATCTGAACTAGCAGCAGATGCTAACATTGAGCTGGAGGGTTTCCTCGCGATACGGGCAGACCGAACACCAGACAGTGGCAAAGCAAGGGGCAGTGGAGTGATAATGTATGTTAACAACAACTGGTGCAGACCGGGACATATCACTGTTAAACAACGACACTGCAGGAAAGACATTGAGTTGCTAGCTGTTAGCATGCGGCCTACATATCTCCCGAGGGAATACTCACACGTGATCTGCATTGTTGTTTAATGCAAATCCGATGGCGAACGCTGGGACAGCGCGTGACGTCATCCATTCAGTAACCAGCAGGCTGCAGACAGAACACCCAGATGCTCTTCTCCTCATCTCAGGCGATTTCAACCATGTTTCACTGTCTCCCATTCTACCCACGTTTACCCAGTATGTCACATGCCACACTAGAGACAATAAAATACTGGACTTATTCTACGCAAACACTAAGGAGGCGTACACCTCATTACAACTCCCCCCACTCGGGAGATCGGATCACAACTTGGTTCATCTCCGGCCGGTGTACAAACCCCTAGTGCACAGACAACCTCCAGCCATGAGCACAGTGAAGTTATGGTCTGAGGAGGCAATGGACACTCTAAAGGGCTGTTTTGAAACCACCGCCTGGGAGCAGCTCTGCGATCCGCATGGTGAGGACATCGATGGCCTCACTCACACCATCACGGACTACATCAGCTTCTGTGTGGACAACACCGTTCCCACCAAGACCATACGGTGTTGCTCAAACAACAAACCCTGGATCAACCCTGAGATAAAAACACTTCTGAGAGAGAAGAAGAGGATCTTCAGGTCGGGGAACAGGGAGATGCTGAAGTCCGTACAGAGGGAGATGAGGAGAAAGATCAGAGAAGGCAAGGACAGCTTCAGGAAGAAGATGGAGGACAAGCTGCAACAGAGCAACATCGGTGGGGTCTGGAGAAACCTTAAAACCATCTCTGGGCTCCAGAATACCTCCCCCCAGGCCACGGGGGGCAGGGAGTGGGCGAACAATCTGAATCTGTTTTTCAATAAGTTTGACCAACCGCCCTCCCCCCTGACTGCACAACAACCACTGCTGCCTCTAAAGACATCAAGTCCTGCTGCCCACTCCACCAACACGCCCCCACTCCCAACACACAGCCCCCCAACCTGACCCTGACTAAGACCCAGTTGAGGACAGAGCTGAGGAAGATCAAGGCGAGGAAGGCGTCGGGACCGGACGGCATCAGCGCAAAGCGTCTCAAGTCCTGTGCAGACCAGCTGTGTGGGATTGTGGAGTACATCTTCAATCTGAGCCTGAAGCTGAGGAGGGTACCACAGCTGTGGAAAACATCTTGTGTGGTACCTGTACCAAAGACTTCCCACCCCAGAGACCTGAACAGCTACAGACCAGTGGCCTTGACGTCCCACATGATGAAGACCCTGGAGACACTGCTCCTTGCTCACCTCCACCCCCTGGTGGGACCAGCAATGGATCCACTCCAGTTCGCCTACCAGCATGGCACTGGGGTGGAGGATGCGGTGATCTTCCTCCTTCACCGTTCTCTGTCCCACCTGGAGAAGCCCGGGAATGTGGTGAGGATCATGTTCTTTGACTTCTCCAGTGCTTTCAACACCATCCAACCGATGATCCTGAAGGACAAGCTGCTGTGTGCAGGGGTGGACCAGCACCTGTCATCATGGATCCTGGACTACCTCACTAACCGGTCTCAGTTTGTGAGAACCCGGGACTGTGTGTCCGACACGATCATCGGTAGCACGGGGGCCCCCCAGGGAACGGTTTTGGCTCCCTTCCTGTTCACCCTTTATACTGCGGACTTCTCACACAACACACTGCCATCTACAGAAGTTCTCTGATGACTCTGCGATCGTTGGCCTCATCTCCAATGGAGATGAAGCTGAGTACAGAGGGCTTATCCAGGACTTCGTGGACTGGTGCCATCGGAACTGCCTCCAGATCAACGCGAGGAAAACTAAGGAGCTGGTGGTGGACTGCCGCAGGCAAGGACAACCCCTCACAGCACCAGTAAATATACAGGGAACAGACATCGAGATGGTGACATCCTATAAGTACCTGGGTGTTCATCTGAACAGTAAACTAGACTGGTCACACAATACTGACGCACTCTACAAGAAGGGACAGCGCAGGCTGTTCCTACTGAGGAGACTCAGGTCTTTTGGTGTACAAGGGGCGCTGCTGAAGACATTCTATGACATGGTGGTGGCATCAGCCATCACTTTTGGAGTGGTCTGCTGGGGCAGTGGCACTATGCGCAGCCGATAGGAAGAGACTGAACAAACTGATCAAGAAAGCTAGCTCTGTCCTGGGGCAGTGCCTTGACCCAGTGGAGGAGATAGGAGAGAGAAGGACGGTGGATAAACTGTCATCTTTGCTGGAGTCCGAGTTCCACCCTATGCAGGACATACTGAATGCACTGAGGAGCTCATTTAGCAGCAGACTACATCATCCTAGGTGCACAACCGAGAGGTTTCGCAGGTCCTTCCTACCAATGGCTGTCAGACTGTACAACCTAAGCAGGGCTGCTCGCAGAGATAGCAAAAAGACGTGACAACCTAATAGTTTTGAATGAAAAAGACGCAATAGACTTATACAATGGTCCCCTCCGGCATACAACTAGGAAAATACCGGTCGCTATGGAGGGTGAGAATATGTATGGGTACATAATCATACCATGTAGGATAACTAAGTAGACGGTTGTGCTGTTTCATCTCATCTAGCAACAATGCTCCGCACTGTGTGTGTTTATATATTTACATATTTATTCCATCTAGCTACAATGCCCCGCACTGGGTGTGTTTATATATCTACATATTTATTCCATCTAGCTACAATGCTCCGCACTGTGTGTTTATATATCTACATATTATCCCATCTAGCTACAATGCTCCACACTGTGTGTGTTTATATATTTACATATTTATTCCATCTAACTACAATGCTCCGTACTG
Source organism: Pholidichthys leucotaenia (assembly GCA_020510985.1). NCBI lineage: Eukaryota > Metazoa > Chordata > Actinopteri > Cichliformes > Pholidichthyidae > Pholidichthys > Pholidichthys leucotaenia. The sequence goes on along the minus strand of CM035839.1, from coordinate 174,756,239 downwards.
TGTGTGTTTATATATCTACATATTTATTTCATCTAGCTACAATGCTCCGCACTGTGTGTTTATATACTCATATATTTATTCCATCCAGCTACAATGCTCCGCACTGTGTGTCTATATACAGTGGGGCAAAAAAGTATTTAGTCAGCCACCAATTGTGCAAGTTCTCCGAGAGTGGTCTCCAATTTTCATCATAGGTATACTTCAACTATGAGAGACAAAATGAGAAAAAAAAAATCCAGAAAATCACATTGAAGGATTTTTAATGAATTAATTGGTAAATTCCTCGGTAAAATAAGTATTTGGTCACCTACAAACAAGCAAGATTTCTGGCTCTCACAGACCTGTAACAACTTCTTTAAGAGGCTCCTCTGTCCTCCACTCGTTACCTGTATTAATGGCACCTGTTTGAACTCATTATCAGTATAAAAGACACCTGTCCACAACCTCAAACAGTCAGACTCCAAACTCCACTATGGCCAAGACCAAAGAGCTGTCAAAGGACACCAGAAACAAAATTGTAGACCTGCACCAGGCTGGGAAGACTGGATCTGCAATAGGTAAGCAGTTTGGTGTGAAGAAATCAACTGTGGGAGCAATTATTAGAGAATGGAAGACATACAAGACCACTGATAATCTCCCTCGATCTGGGGCTCCACGCAAGATCTCACCCCGTGGGGTCAAAATTATCACGAGAACGGTGAGCAAAAATCCCAGAACCACATGGGGGGACCTGGTGAATGACCTGCAGAGAGCTGGGACCAAAGTAACAAAGGCTACATCAGAAACACACTACGCCGCCAGGGACTCAAATCCTGCAGTGCCAGACGTGTCCCTCTGCTTAAGCCAGTACATGTCCAGGCCCGTCTGAAGTTTGCTAGAGAGCATTTGGATGATCCAGAAGAGGATTGGGAGAATGTCATATGGTCAGATGAAACCAAAATAGAACTTTTTGGTAAAAACTCAACTTGTCGTGTTTGGAGAAGAAAGAACACCATACCTACTGAGAAGCATTGGGGTGGAAACGTCATACTTTGGGGCTGTTTTTCTGCAAAGGGACCAGGACGACTGATCCGTGTAAAGGAAAGAATGAATGGGGCCATGTATTGTGAAATTTTGAGTGAAAACCTCCTTCCACCAGCAAGGGCATTGAAGATGAAACGTGGCTGGGTCTTTAAGCATGACAGTGATCCCAAACACACCGCCTGGGCAACGAAGGAGTGGCTTCGTAAGAAGCATTTCAAGGTCCTGGAGTGGCCTAGCCAGTCTCCAGATCTCAACCCCATAGAAAATCTTTGGAGGGAGTTGAAAGTCTGTGTTGCCCAGCGACAGCCCCAAAACATCACTGCTCTAGAGGAGATCTGCATGGAGGAATGGGCCAAAATACCAGCAACAGTGTGTGAAAACCTTGTGAAAACTTACAGAAAACGTTTGACCTCTGTCATTGCCAATAAAGGGTATATAACAAAGTATTGAGATGAACTTTTGTTATTGACCAAATACTTATTTTACCGAGGAATTTACCAATTAATTCATTAAAAATCCTTCAATGTGATTTTCTGGATTTTTTTTTCTTATTTTGTCTCTCATAGTTGAGGTATACCTATGATGAAAATTGGAGACCTCTCTCATCTTTTAAGTTGGAGAACTTGCACAATTGGTGGCTGACTAAATACTTTTTTACCCCACTGTGTGTATATATATATATATATACTATATATATATATATAAACTGTATATATACAGTATATGTATACTTGCTGCTCTTGTTTCTTTTTTTTCTCTTGCCTTCTGATTGTTGCTCTGAGTGTTGCTATCCCTGTGCTGCTGCAATCCTGGAATTTCCCCATTGTGGGACTAATAAAGGCTTATCTTATCTTATCTTATCGTCAGAGGCGCTGTGCCAGGAGACAAATGCTTACAGCCCCAGGCCAGTAGGGGGCCTTCGAGGGCTGACCAACTCTGAATCACTTCTTCAGCAGTGCAACTTGGTGTGGTGACAAAAAAAAAAAAGCATCCCTACCCACTAGGGGTGAGCAGTATTGCCTAAAAATGATATCATGATATTTCTGTGAATTTTTCACTAACGATATTTTCCACGATATTGCAGAAAACAGTTTTGTTTGTTTTTTTAATTCATGCGAAAAGGACAGTTTCATTGGCCAGCATTATTTACCTTCAACATATTCAGAAACTAGAAAAGCACTCAGAGAGCGCAATGAGCAAAGGCTCCTTCCATCTCTCATGGATCACCTCCAAAATGTAATGGGTTCCTGTGTAGGCCCAGAGCCACTTGTGGTGAAAATTGCATCAAAGTCTGTCCATTAGTTTTGGAGTATTGTTGCTAACACACTGTGAGAAGTTAAGAGCCTTGGCTGAGCTATGCATTCTTGGATCGTCACCAAAATGTAATGGGTTCCTCTGTAGCCCAAGAACCACCTCTGATGAAAATTTCATCCAAATCCATCCTGTAGTTTTTGTGTAGCCCTGCTGCACAAATACAAACAAAGCCCTCGGTGGAGGTATGCCTGATCAGATCATCACCAAAATCTAATCATCTGTTCCCTGTGCCATTGCACACCTTTCCTGAACATTTCATCAAAATCCGTTGATAGCTTTTTGAGTTATGTTGCTAACAGTCAAACCAACAGACAAACGGCACTCCTCCCTTGGCAGAGGTAAAAACAAAACAAAAACTCTTATTTCTCCCGTTTATAAATGGCAGCTCAGATTTAGTTTAAAATATTTTTTGTTCTGTGCTGAATCACTTTACCTGCATTGTAACTCTCGTTGCATGGACCTTGCACAGAGCTTTCTGACTCTCCTCGCACTGAACAGATGTTGTCCCCCCCCCTTCGAGTAGTTGAATAAAATAAAGATGAAGCTGCCAAAACAGAATGAAAATACAGACTTTGAGCGGAACACCGTCTGACGTTAACGCCGTTTCAGCTGTGTTGTTGACATACGAAAAAATGCAGGCAGATTATCCATATTGCTTTATCGTTTTTTTTAAACATGGCAGCAGTCTGAAAGAGAAAATGAAACTCACAGTATCTCACAAAAGTGAATACACCCCTCACATTTTTGTAAATATTTTATTATATCTTTTCATGGGCCAACGCTGAAGATATGACACTTTGATAGAATGTGAAGTAGTCAGTGTACAGCTTGTATAACTGTAAATTTGCTGTCCCCTCAAAATAACTCAACACACAGCCATTAATGTCTAAACTGCTGACAACAAAGGTGAGTACACCCCAAGTGAAAATTTCCAAATTGTGCTCAAAGTGTCAGTATTTTGCATGGCCACCATTATTTTCCAGCACTGTCTTAACTCCCTTGGGCATGGAGTTCACTAGAGCTTCACAGGTTGCCACTGGAATCCTCTTCCACTCCTCCATGACAACATCACAGAGCTGGTGGATGTTAGAGACCTTGCGCTCCTCCACCTTCCGTTTGAGGATGCCCCACAGATGCTTAATAGGGTTTAGGTCTGGAGACATGCTTGGCCAGTCTTTCACCTTTACCCTCAGTTTCTTAAGCAAGGCACCAGTTGTCTTGGGGGTGTGTTTGGGGTTGTTATCATGTTGGAATACTGCTCTGTAGCCCAGTTTCTGAAGGAAGGTGATCATGCTCTGCTTCAGTATGTCACAGTACATGTTGGCATTCATGGTTCCCTCAATGAACTGTAGCTCCCCAGTGCCATCAGCACTCATGCAGCCCCAAACCATGACACTCCCACCATCATGCTTGACTGTAGGCAAGACACACTTGTCTTTGTACTTCTCACGTGGTTGCCGCCACACACGCTTGACACCATCTGAACCAAGTAAGTTTGTCTCAGTCTTATCAGACTACAGGACATGGTTCCAGTCATCCATGTCCTTAGTCTGCTTGTCTTCAGCAAACTGTTGGCAGGCATTCTTGTGCATCATCTTTAAAAGAGGCTTCCTTCTGGGATGACAGCCATGCAGACCAATTTGATGCGGTGTATGGTCTGAGCACTGACAGGCTAACCTCCCATCCCTTCAACCTCTGCAGCAATGCTGGCAGCACTCATATGTCTATTTTCAAAAGACAACCTCTGGATATGACGCTGTGCACATGCACTCAATTTCTTTGTTCAACCATGGCGAGGCCTGTTCTTAGTGGAACCTGTCCTGTTAAACTGCTGTATGATCTTAGCCACCATGCTGCAGCTCGGTTTCAGGGTGTTGGCAATCTTCTTATAGCCTAGGCCATCTTTATGTAGAGGAACAATTCTTTTTTTCAGATCCTCAGAGAGTTCTTTGCCATGAGGTGCCATGTTGAACTTCAAGTGACCAGTATGAGAGAGTGTGAGAGCGATAACACCAAATTTAACACACCTGGTCCCCATTCACACCTGAGACCTTGTAACACTAATGGGTCACATGACACCAGGGAGGGAAGATGGCTAATTGGGCACAATGTGGACATTTTCACTTAGGGGTGTACTCACGTTTGTTGTCAGCGGTTTAGACATTAATGCTATGTGTTGAGTTATTTTGAGGGGACAGCAAATTTACACTGTTATACAAGCTGTACACTGACTACTTTACATTGTATCAAAGTGTCATATTTTCAGTGTTGTCCCATGAAAAGATATAAAATATTTACAAAAATGTGAGAGGTGTACTCACTTTTGTGAGATACTGTAAATACTTCCACTCAACTGGATGCAAATGGAGCAGCACCTTCCCATGACATTTTTGTTTTGCCATCACGCGTAACTTCCATTGGCAGCGTTGGGACGTTGTCATGCAGCAGACCCCAAATATCGCGATATTTGTTTTTACACCAGTATCAGATTTTATGCTGTATTATTGTGGACGATACAATTTGGCACACCCCTAGTACCCACACCACTTATGCCTCTTATGTAAACAAGCTGCAGAGAGGACCTTGTTGAGATTTGTAAAATTAAATAAACTAGTACATACCCGTGCTTACCCGTGCATGCCCATAGATACCAAGTATAAGCAAGTATTTCTGCATGCCCATTGAAAGCAGGTGTAAGCAAGGGTGTAAGCAAGCACGTCAGCAGTCATTCAGTGATGCCTGCCTTTGATCTTTGATGGTGTCGTAGGGAGTCCTGTGATCGTTGATGATGTCATAGGGAGTCCTATGATCATGAGTCATGCCTGCGTTTGATCTTTGAAGAGGTCCTATGTCCTATGATCTTTGAAGATGGCACAGCGAGTCCTATGATGCCTGCATTTGATCCTGGTTTAATGTGTCCTATTCTTAATCGGGTGATGAGTATCTCTTCTTTCCTGTTTCTGGCAACTCCCATTCGGTTTCAAGTGCTGTGTCCTATTGGTAATTGGGTGATGAGTATCTCTTCTTGGGGGAGTGATGGTGTATATGACATCATAAAGACATGAAGGCAGGCATCGTGAGTGACGGTCCAGATGACATCATAAAGACATCAAGGCAGGCATCATAGGACCTCATGCCTACATCCCAGGTAGCCAGTCCTATTGTGTATATGACAGCATCGTGAGTCCTATGTTGCCTGATATCTTAGGATCATCATAGGACATCATGTAGTCATCATAGGCCGTCCTATGATGTGCTATGATCGTGACACACAGATATGATGTACTGCTTCGAATGGGTGTGGTTTAAAGTAGTGTGTCCTATTGTTAATCACGTGATGAGTAAGATTTCCAGATTTACACACAAACTGACAGAGATTTCTTCAGTTTATATAGTGAAGGATCATCATAGGAGCCAGTCCCAGACATCATAGTCCATCCTATGATGTCCTATGACCGTGATACACAGACACACAGATTTTTTGAATTTAGAGAGTGATTCTGTCTTGCAGATTTATTTCTTCATTGGACTTCCTCTTTGTTTAAGTGTATCAGCATTATTATTATTATTATCGTCATTATCATTCTCGTTATTGCCTTGGCCTTGTCTCCCCATGACATCGTGACAGACAGTGATTTCTTGAATTATATATAGAGTGATATTCTTGTCTACAGGGCATGGGTCCCAGCTCATATTATTATCGTCATTATCATTATTGCCTTGGTCTTGTCTGCCCTCTGGTCCCCTGTGTGTGATTATCTGTGCAGTCCTGACCATGCCGTTTTCTTATCGTCGTCATCATACTCATTACTGCCTTGTTCTTGTCTGCGCTCTGGTCTCCTGTGTGTCATCTGTGCAGCCCCGGCCATGCTGTTTTCTGTAACCGTGCCCTGCCGTCTCTGTTTGCCCCTGCTTGTTACTTCTTCTCCTTTCTTGTTACTGTTGTGTGTTTTGTTGCTTACCTGTGTCTATGTGTATGTCTTTTCGCAAGTTCTGTGCTCTGTATGACGTCATATAGACATCCTTCTGCGATCATAGGAACAGTGTGTATTATCTGTGCAGCCTCGGCCATGCTGTTTTCTGTAACCATGCCCTACCGTCTCTGTTTGCCCCTGCTTGTTACTGTTCTGTTATGTTGCTTACCTGTGTCTGTGTATGTCTTTTTGTGATTCCTGCGCTCTGTATGACATCATATAGACATCCTTCTGAGATCATCGGAACAGCAGCCTTACGGTTTATCTGACGTCATATAGACAGAGTTCGGTTTATGTGACGTCATATAGGCCTCAAGTAAATGGTCCTATGAACACCGACGTCATTGGAACATCATAGGACATCAGGCAGACATCATAGGCCATCCTATGATTGTGACTGACAGATTTCTTGAATTTAGATAGATGTACTTTATTGATCCCAAACTGGGAAATTACAGAATTTATATATACAGTATATATACTATATATATATATATATATATATATATATATATTAGCGCATACCCGTGCATGCCCGTAGAGGGGTTGCATTGGAACAGAATTCTTGCCAGTTACAGGACAGTTGGTATAGCAACACAGCACTAAGTGGCAATCACATGTGACGACTTTTGTATGCAGCAAAACAAAAATCACACAAAATATGCCCTACCAACTGGGGCTGTTGGCGCCTGTTTGTTACTTCTTCTCCTGCCTGTCACTGTTCTGTGTTATGTTGCTTACCTGTGTCTATATACTGTATATGTCTTGTAGGGAGTCATGTGCCCTGTCTATGTGCCGTCATATAGACATCATCTGGTGGGTCTTCTTCGTTCAGACCACTGAAGGGTCTCCTCCTGTGTCAGCCAGCTGTGTTGTTCACAGTCATGCCTGTGGCGCACTGTTGGAACCTGAGGGGTTTCATGTTCACGGCATCCTTTCTGACGTGCAGCAGTTCTCCTCGTTCTATTGCTGTCCATCTGGTGGGTCTTCTTCATCGTTCAGACCACTGGTTGAGGGATAGGTGCATCGTAATTCCAGTTCATGGGCATCATCCTGAAAAAGTGGCTTTCGACCCTGTTCAGGAAGGCCCGTGCATGCCCGTAGTAACCAAGTAACCGGAGCACCCGGAGAAAATCAGCGCTTTGCTTGGCATTTCACACATTTGTAGTGTAGACTGGCATTCGTCAAGGTTACACATTTGCCATCATGTAGGCATGGCGAGTCGTCGTATGATGTTACACATTTGCCGTCATGGCATCTTTTCTGACGTGCAGCAGTTGTCGTCATTCTGTTGCTCTCCATCTGGTGGGTCGTCCTCTTCGTTGAGACCACTGGTTGAGGGATAGGTGCGTCATAATTCCAGTTCATGGACAGGATCATTAACACATAGACAAATCTATGTGTGACATCATAAAGACAAATCATCCTATGATCCCTGTGGTCTATGTGATGTCATAAAGACATATTTGTCGACACATAGACAAATCTATGTGTGCCATCATAAAGACAAATCGTCCTATGATCTCTGTGGTCTATATGACATACACATTTGTCGTCCTATGATGTCTGAGTTCATAGGACGTCCTATGATGTTCAGGCAGAGATCATAGGCCGTCTTATGATGTCCTATGAAGCATGACATCATTAAAGGCACATTTGTCGTCCTATGATATCTGAGTTCGTAGGACGTCCGATGATGTTCTGGCAGAGATCATAGGGCATCCTGGCATAACTAAAAACAATATCTGCCACAGGTCTGTGGTGGACCACTCCCAGTTACACGGGGTGAGACTGGACATCCTGACAGATAAACACATCTGTCGCAAGGTCTGTGAATACATCATTTGCAGTCTGAACACCTGAAGAAACTACTAGAAGTGAGGAATACAGCTAGGCAGGAAAACCTACAGTGCAACACAAGGTCGAAGAAGAAGAAATACTCAAAGGCTCAGAGTGAGGTACAGAAGTACAACAGAGAAATGAAGTCCAACTGGTGGGATGGAAAAGCGGAGGAACTCCAAACTACAGCAGACAGGAAGGACATGAAAACATTGTTCACAGGTTTGAGAGAAATCTATGGCCCTGAACCAAGAGGATTGATCCAACTAAAGGCTATGGATGGTGAAACGGTTTTGCAGGAGAAAGACAAGATCCTGGACAGATTTGCAGACCACTTTGACCAACTACTAAACAACCCTGGAGATCTCACTGAAGAAGCTAAAGAAGCTCTAGTGCAGGGACCAGCTGTATCAAGTCCTGATGAACCACCAAATTTTGATGAACGTAAAGCTCCAGGAAGGGATGGAATTCCAGCAGAAGTGTGGAAATTTGGTGGTGTTCAGCTGACCAACTGCCTGCACAAGCTCATCCAAGAGATATGGGATTCCCAGAAAGTATCTGAAGACTGGAAGGATGCAAGCATTGTGCCTTTGTTCAAGAAAGGTGACAGGAAGGATTGTGGAAATTACCGAGGTATATCACTGCTAGCCACTGTTGGCAAGATTCTCTCACGTGTACTACTGAACAGACTCAATGAACACATCTCGCATAATGTACTACCGGAAACCCAGTGCGGTTTTAGAAGTGGAAGAAGCACAATGGACATGATTTTCTGCTTGAAACAGGTTCAAGAAAAGTGTATCGAACAGAACATGCCGCTTTATGTAGTCTTTGTAGACTTCAGTAAAGCCTTCGATACTGTTTTGCGACAAGGACTTTGGCAGGTACTCAAGAAATATGGTTGTACAGAAGAAATATGGTTGTACAGAGAAGTTTGTCAGCCTGATCGAGGCACTCCATACAGGTATGCAAGCAAACGTGGCAATGAGTGGTTCAGTATCTAAAGACTTTTCAGTAAGCAACGGGGTGAAACAAGGGTGTGTACTGGCGCCTACACTCTTCTCGCTATATATTGCAGCCATGCTTGAGGTGGCCTTCAAACACACTTCAGAAGGAGTGTACATTCAAACAAGGAAAGAAGCAGTCTTGTTCAATGTGGCACAGTTTAAAGCCAAGAGTAAGACATCAATAAAGGTACTAAGAGAAATGTTTTCTCTTTGCCGATGACAGTGCTCTAGTTGCACACAGTGTGGAAGATATGCAATCTTTAGTGGAGAAATTTGCAAGAGCAGCTAGTCAATTCAGCCTCCAAATCAACATCAAGAAGACAGCGTGCCTTTATCAACCACCAAAGTTCCAATTCTCAACATCACTACCAGAAGAGATCAGCATTGGTACAGAGCCACTCTTCAAGTGCAAGACTTTCAAGTACCTAGGGAGTACTGTTTCAGAGAATGCTAGGCTGGAGGATGAACTGTCTCTCAGAATGGGAAGAGGGCGCACTGTGTTTGGAAGCTTGAGGGAGAGAATGTAGAACAATCATGTGTCTATTCGTGTGAAATGCAAAGTGTACGGAGAGACAGTACTGGCTACTCTTGTACAGTGCTGAAATTTGGACTGTCTACAGAGTGCAAGTGAAGAAACTCCACGTGTGCATGATGAGACACCTTCGAGCCATAATGAACATCTCATGGAAAGACAAGATAACCAACATAGAAGTGTTGAAACGAGCTCGTCTACCATCAAAGGAGGACATGCTAATACAGATTAACCTGAGATGGCTCGGACATGTTGAGAGGTTGGACCACCAGCATCTCCCACGGCAGTTACTCTACTCACAGTTATGCGAGGGCAAACGCAATCAGGGTAGACCAAGGCTCAAGATTTAAAGACACTGTAAAAAGAAACTTGAAGTTGGACATAGACAGGAGTTCCTGGCAGCGGAAGGCTAAGGACAGAGCTGTGTGGAGGAATCTGATCAGACCTAAATGAAACAGTCATTGTCGCCCACGACAGACTGCTGTGATGATAGAGTGATGATAGTAGTGCATAGCCGTGCATGGCCGTAGAAACCCGTGCATGCCTGTAGAGGGGATGCATTGGAACAGAATTCTTGCCAGTTACAGGACAATTGGTGTGCTCTGTCTATGTGCCGTCATATAGACATCATCTGGTGGGTCTTCTTCTTCGTTCAGACCACTGAAGGGTCTCCTCCTTTCTCACCGACGGCTGTATTGTTCACGGTCATGCCTGTGGTGTACTGCTGGAACCTGAGGTGTTTCATGTTCATGGCATCCTTTTTGACGTGCAGCATTTCTCCTCATTGTATTTCTTTCCATCTGGTGGTGGTTCTTTGTTCAGACCACTGGTTGAGGGATAGTCCATCCATCCATCTTCTACCGCTTAATCCTTTCGGGTCACGGGGGGGGGGGGGGGGGGCTGGAGCCTATCCCAGCATCTTTGGGCGAGAGGCAGGGTACACCCTGGATGGATCGCCAGTCCATTGCAGGGCCAACACAGAGAGTCAGACAACCATTCACTCTCACAGTCATACCTAAGGACAATTTAGAATCCCCAGTTTGATGCCAATTAACCTAACCTGCATGTCTTTGGCATGTGGACGGAAACCGGAGTACCTGGAGTAAACCCACGCAGACACGGGCGGAACATGCAAACTCCACACAGAAGGGTCACCGATGGTCTGGGGGTGGGATCAAACCCACGATGGTCAAGGGTGGAATCAATCCCATGACCTTCTTGCTGTGCTGCCACTGTGCTAACCACTGCGCCACCGTGCTGCCCGGTTGAGGGATCGGTGCATCGTAATTCCAGTTCATGGGCAGGATCATGATCTGAGCAAAAAGTGGCTTTTGACCCTGTTCAGGAAGGCCTGTGCATGCTTGTAAAAACCAAGAAACCGGAGCACCCGGAGAAAATATGCGCTTGGCATTTTACACATTTGTAGTGTAGACTGGCATTCTTCAAGGTTACACATTTTTACTGTGTCAGCACCTCTTCAAAAACGACATTGCTGAGAAAGCGACGCTTTTGCTTAAGTTTCTTCATCTTTGAGCAACAATACGAAGACTGCTTGATCTGGCAACTCTGCTCGCGGCAACGTAGAATTGGCCATGGCTGCAGAAATCTGTTGTGCAGAAAACACGAACGCGCTGTAAAGACTGGCCCTGTGACTTATTCATATTGCCAATTTTGAGCCATATGACATCATAAAGGCACATTAGTCTAGGCATCGTGAGTGATGGTCTATATGACATCATAAAGACGTTTGTCTGTCGTCATATAGACATGTGCCGGATGTCCTATGATGCCTGAGTTCATAGGATGTCCGATGTTCAGGCAGAGATCATAGGCCATCCTATGATGTCCTACGAACGCGCTGTGAAGACTGGCCCTGTGACTTATTCACCTTGCAGCCATATGACATCATAAAGACATTAGTCTAGGTATCGTGAGTGATGGTCTATATGTTCCATCATATAGACATGTGCCGTCATACATTTTGAGCCATATGACATCATAAAGACACATTTATCTCGGCATCGTGAGTGATGGTCTGTATGACATCATAAAGACACATTTGTCTTATGTATCGTCATAGACATGTGCCGGACATCCTGTGATGCCTGAGTTCATAGGACGTCCTATGATGTTCCGGCAGAGATCATAGGCCGTCCTATGATGTCCTATGAACGTGACAGATTTCTTGCTTTAATAGAGTGAAGAGTGATAAGTGACAAGTCGACCAGCCGACTAATTTTTTCACACATAAGGAGTTGTTCGGAACTCCTTATGAGAACTCCTGATACAAAGATATACAGTGATGATACAGAGTGAAGTACGTGGTGGTAATGCACCTGTAAGCTGGTTGCCAACTGCCAATCAAATCTAAAAGAAGAAGGAAGAAGAGCTGACTAAAGACAGAAGAGTCCAGCTTCGCTTGTCTTCCACCTGGTAGATGACCGCTGTGACAAGCTCTGCTTTAACAGCAGAACCAGCACACATTATGAAATGGTGATTCCTTCTTCTTCTTTTAGATTTGATTAGCAATTGGTAGTGATGGTGAAATGAGGCCCCGTGAATGTGTCGAGTCTTTCTGGCCAAATGCTTCACCAAATCCTGATCAGACAAAGCCCCGTTTAACAGCTCATTTAAGAATACTGACATCTGCTGGTATGTTACATGTAGGGTAGTAGATCTTTTAGTATAATTATTCCAGTATTATGTCAAAATAATCATTTGAGGTATTGTAAAGCTAGATGAAAAACAATCTATCCTGATCATGGTATACTGACAAAATAACATTGACGGTATATCAAAGTGTCAATTGGTCAGTTGTGATATATTAATAAATCATTTTGGTGTGTGGCTGTTTTTATGGATAAGTAGTTATATGAAGTGCTTGTGTGACTGGGTTATAATCTAGACTGGGGAAGTTGGGTGGGGGATGGGGAGGTGTTTATTGATTTTTATTCAGGAATACAAGTTTTTTTTACAGTGTTGGGGCTCAGGCTATTTCTTCTTTTTGAAATAACTTCCCCAGCCTTTAAAAATATTTGTTCACAGGGGACTGAAGATGCAAGGATACACAAAAACTGAAGTGCCAATTTATACAGATGAGGATATAGATTTTTGTGACTATGCCAATATTGCAGTGGATCCTGTTGTCTTGATAGGTTTTGTTCAGCCAGGTACCGCTGCACTTCCACAATAGCCTCAGCCTCTGCACTGGATGCCCCATGCCTCCGAGTTACTGTGGTGTCCAGCAGGTGCCACAGGTTACTACCACCTACAAAAAGAGTACACATCAGTATGTAAGCCAGGGGTCCCCAAACTTTTTCCTGTGAGGGCCACATAACTTTTGCCTTCTCTGATGGGGGCCGGGGTCAGTTTGTAACAGAAAAAGTGTGACGATCGCAGGGGTGCCTAAACGTAAACATTCATTTTCCAGAAAGCCACACATAACCAAATATTAATAACCCTTTCCGGGATCTTCACAGGAAAAAAAAGTCAGAAAATAAATAACACTATTAATGAAATAACACTATTTATGAAATAAATAATAATTAAATAACCCTCTCTGGGTTCTTCACAGAAAAAAAGTCCACGGAACATTAACTTTCTGTTGTGCCGTGCACAGTCTTAACAGGTAAAAGTTAACAGGTAAAAGTTATCTTAACAGGTAAAAGTTCAGCTTAGTTGTCAGAGCAGAATCTCTTACTTAAATGACTCATATGAGCAGTCTCTCAAAGTTCTTGTGTTTCTTCCTTATAATCCTTTTGTAGGTTCCAGTAGGCTTGTAGACACCGCTGTTGAACAGCCCTTTCTTTGCATTGAACAAAAAAATAATTGTCCACTGCAGGTTAAATACCCTGCATTCTGAATCAATTTTTCTCTTACCTAATCTTTTCGCCATTATTCCATTTTATTTGACAGGGGTGAGTCTAGGATTTTTTTTTTTCTGGTGGGGGGGGGGGGGGGTTCAGATAGGGGCATAGACTGCAGAAGGGTGGAATAGAATGTCACGTTCTATGCGTGTATTAAATAACGCTTACCAGTGTGGAGGCAAAAAATAGTCCACAGCGCGGCAGAAATAGTCCACAGCGAAATAGTCCACAGCGTGGCAGAAGGGAGAGACAGTCCATCACGTCAGGTCACCAGTGTGGAGGAAAAAATAAGTGCAGGCGGACACAGCAAGCCGAAGTTTAAAGGTGTTTTATTCCTCCATCACGAGGCTCACCCAGCGCTCTGGCTGCATGCTGTGAGTGAGCCCTGAGTAGTTGTCTTAAGAGCGAATTCTAAGCGCGATAGTGAGGCATGAACAGTCAGCTCTTCTATACAGTGATACAGAGAATGCATGGCACAGAATGCATGGCTGAACACACGCTCAGCAGGGGAACGAGACTGCGCTCGGCCAGCTTTGGAAGTGAGGTGTGGGAAAAGCTCTGTGCAGGAGGAGGTGGTGGGGGGTGGGGGTAAGCGTCTCTGGTATTGTTCAGGGGGCTGGGCCAAATGTGGACCACGGGCCGTAGTTTGGGGACCACTGTTCTATGTGATCAATCGAAGCAGTTGTACATTATATTTTACCTTCTTGGGAGAAATCAGGTCAAAGTGCTCCCAAACTGTAGATGTCCTTCTTTTTGGTGGTTCCATAGTTCTGCTCTACTCTCGTCTCTTCTCTTCTGCATGTCACGATCTTCAGCGTCACCTCGGATCACGCAGAACATTTCTTGTATTTCCCGCAGCTTTTTAAACAAATCGCATCAAATAACGAGGCAATCACGTGATTTTAGAAAACGGGGCTTCGTTTGCCTTTTGTCACGTGATACTGTGACAAACTATACTGGCCTCGAGGCAGGCTTCATCTGGACACGCCCCTTTTGCTCGACACGGGCTTCGGGCCTTCAGTGTCAGACGTAACATCACTAGCAATTGGCAACCAGCTTACAGGTGCATTACTGCCACTGACTTGATTATCACTCTATACCTTTGTGTAAGGAGTTCTGAAAAACTCCTTACGTGTGAAAAAATGATCCATCCTTGGACATTCTCCGAGGTGTGGCCGAGATGATAAATGGTGATTCCACCTCGGGATGCAAGTTATCAATTAATTCATTAATTACCTCCGCCAAAGGAGGAGGTAATGTTTTTAGTGGTGTTGGTTTATCAGTTTGTCTGTTGGTTGGGTTGTCTGCAACATTACTGTAAAAGTTATTAACGGATTTTGATGAAATTTTCAGGAAAGGTGTGTAATGGCACAGAGAACAGATGATTACATTTTGGTGATTCGGATCACGGTCTGGATGCAGGAAGTTTTTGAATATTATTTTATATATATTAATGTGACGCTTTTCATGGACTGCCCCTTTAAGATGTGTCCACTGAGTTACGTGCGTGGACACGCCATAGGGCCACACGCCTTGGCAACCTGGAAGCTAAACAGTGCAGAAAAAGTATTAGGGGGCGTGTTCACCAAGCTCATTTTTTCTGCTGTGGGTGACTATTTTCTTTTCATTCTCTATGTAGTCCAGCGTTTATGGCGCTGAAATGCTTTGAGCAGTGGCCGCTTTTTGTCCCGGTGCTCAGGGCTGAAAAAAGTTACAACTTTTCAAACTACTGTACAGCTGCACTCTTTTTTTCTTCTTTTAGATTTGATTGGCATTTGGCAACCAGCTTACAGGCACATTACCGCCACGTACTTAACTTTATATTATTACTGTATATCTTTGTATCAGGAGTTCTTATAGAGTTCTGAACAACTCCCTATGTGTGAAAAAATTATCCGTCCTTGGACTGTGTCCTCGGCGGCGTCAATAGCTGTGCCAGCTGGCTGGCCGGCTTAACCGGTTGTGAATCAGTTTTTCTACCTACAGCTGCACTTGCCAATGTCAAGACCTTTCTAAGCAGCCAATCAGAATTAAGGAAGGGCGGGACATAGGACCCCGGTACAGGAAGACGAGAGTGGTAGGTGATCGTGGAGGAGGTGGAGGCTGTTTCAGTTTGCTATCCGCCAGTAACCGAGAGAAGAAGAAGAAGAAGAAGGTGGAGGCTGAACTTTATTGCATCAAACAACATGGTACTCTTTATCTGACACTAAAAGGATATCGTGATCACAATTTGAAAGCAAACGCTTGGAGGAACATGTCCGCATCTTGTCGGTGTGCCAGGTGAGCGTTTGTGCCTTTGTCATGGTGATATTTCAAGTTTGTCGCAGTAGATAATATGGATGCTATGTGAATTTGTAGTTGATAACTGCAAAAAATGGAATGATACCGCACTGTTGTGTAATATTGCGTAATAATTAGGAATCTTGTCAGTAAACTGTAATGGAGAAGGAAGGAGGGAAAAACGAAAACTGACCTGAAAGATTCAATAAACCATGATGTTGATTTAAGGTGGAATTGCCCAGCCCCAATGTATGGTCAATACAGTTAAGACAGTGTTGTTGTTATTATTATTGTTATTATTATAATGTAGTCATATTATTTTTGCAGTCATTTTTCTGTTAATAATGGATTGCATTTATATAGTGCCTTTCATTCAGATTTTCAGGAGAGGTGTGTAATGGCACACTGAACAGATGATTAGATTTTGGTGATCTCAAAATACATACCTCCGCCACAGCTCTTATCTTCTCACAGAGTGTTAGATACAGTACTCTAAAACTACTGGATGGATTTGGATGAAATTTTCAGCAGAAGGGGTTCTTGGGCTACAAACAAATCCATTACATTTTGGTGATGATCTGAGAATGCATACCTAAGCCAAGGCTCTTATCGTTCACAGTGTGTTAGCAACAATATTCCAAAACTAATGGACACACTTTGATGCAATTTTCACCAGAAGTGGCTCTAGGCCTACACACAAAGCCATTACATTTTGGAGGTGATCTATGAGGGACCGAAGGAGGCTCGGTGGAGGTCTGCACTCTCTTGAGTGCTTTCTAGTTGATAATTGATTCACCTTATCGATCAATTAATGATTCATTGATAAGTGGCGTTTTTCCTAGGAATTTCAGTTTCCCTCTGTACAGTATGGTCTATCTTTAACGTACAAAAGTTGCTGTTTTTTCATATACTGAATAAAAACATGAACATCATATTCCTCAGTGATTTATTGTACAATGGCATTTTTTGTAGTTTAACAAATTTTGCACTGTATTGTGTGTACTATGTGCTAGTACATCGCAGTAAATTACAAATATCATGATTATTTATCTTAAAAACTTATTAACAATATGAAATTTGTCTTTTTTAGTTACATTAAAAAACAACTTTAATGTTCTAATTTACTGAAATGCACTGGCAGACTGTTTTAACAGGAAAATAAATTGTGAGCTGCTTCATCTGTTGCATGTTAAACATCACAGTACCCCGGCAATCCAGACAAACCTAGTACAATCTCGGCTCCCTCTGTTGCCTGTTACCTCAGTGGGAACTTGAGTCCGGTCTGCTGGCAGCAGGGATAGGTTTTTGTGCCTGTGTAGTCTTTTTCCTTGCTGCAGTCCTTTTGTCCGCCCTGTTGATTTGAAGGAAGTGGGTAGACAATGGAACGTGCCAATGGAGCTTGTTGTGGTTCTCCTAACCAGGAAGGGTGAATTTTTTTCACCCTGCACAGCGCATGCCCTCTGGGGACTTAGCGCTTTCGTCTGCTTTTTTGGTTGAAATGCAGCAGTGGGTGACTGCATGCACTCCCGCCTGGATGGCGATGCCACTACATTTCATAGAATAAGCTCCCTTTGAAAAACTAATTTAGTTAACTACAGCCGTGGACAAAATTGTTGGTACCCCCCTGTTAATGAAAGAAAAACCCACAGTGGTCACAGAAATAACTTGAATCTGACAAAAGTGGTGATAAATAAAAATTCTATGAAAATTAACCAATGAAAATCAGACAATGCTTTTTGAATTGTGGTTCAACAGAGTTTATTTTAAAAAACAAACTAATGAAACAGGCCTGAACAAAAATGATGGTACCCTTAACTTAATATTTTGTTGCACAACCTTTTGAGGCAATCACTGCAATCAAACGATTTCTGTAACTTGTCAATGAGACTTATGCACCTCTCAGCAGGTATTCTGGCCCACTCCTCATGAGCAAACTGCTCCAGTTGTCTCAGGTTTGAAGGGTGCCTTCTCCAGACTGCATGTTTCAGCTCCTTCCACAGATATTCAATAGGATTTAGTTCAGGGCTCATAGAAGGCCGCTTTAGAATAGTCCAGTGTTTCGCTCTTAGCCATTCTTGGGTGTTTTTAGCTGTGTGTTTTGGGTCATTATCCTGTTGCAAGACCCATGAACTGCGACTGAGACCAAGCTGTCTCACACTGGGCAGCACATTTCTCTCTAGAATACCTTGATAGTCTTGAGATTTCATTGTACCCTGCACAGATTCAAGACACCCTGCGCCAGATGCAGCAAAGCAGCCCCAGAACATAACAGAACCTCCTCCATGTTTCACAGTAGGGACAGTGTTCTTTTCTTGATATGCTTCATTTTTGCGTCTGTGAACATAGAGCTGATGTGCCTTGCCAAAAAGTTCCAGTTTTGTCTCGTCTGTCCATAGGACATTCTCCCAGAAGCTTTGTGGCTTCATGCAGTTTGGCAAATTCCAGTCTGGCTTTTTTACAATTTGTTTTCAACAGTGGTGTCCTCCTTGGTCGTCTCCCATGAAGTCCACTTTGGCTCAAACAATGACTGATGGTGCGATCTGACACTGATGTACACTACTGTTCAAAAGTTTGGGGCCACTTAGAAATTTCCTTATATTTGAAAGAAAAGCACTGTTTTTTTTCAATGAAGATAACTTTAAACTAATCAGAAATACACTCTATACATTGCTAATGTGGTAAATGACTATTCTAGCTGCAAATGTCTGGTTTTTGGTGCAATATCTACCTAGGTATATAGAGGCCCATTTCCAGCAACTATCACTCCAGTGTTCTAATGGTACAATGTGTTTACACATTGCGTCAGAATTCTCCAGATTACCTCAACAAATTAACAGCTAGAATGCCAAAGGTCTGCAATGTTGTAATTGCTGCAAATGGAGGATTCTTTGACGAAAGCAAAGTTTGAAGGAAAAAATTATTATTTCAAGTACAAATTATTATTTCTAACCTTGTCAATGTCTTGACTATATTTTCTATTCATTTTACAACTCATGGTGGTAAATAAAAGTGTTTTCCATGAAAAGACTTTTCATGGAAAACACAAAGTTGTCTGGGTGACCCCAAACTTTTGAACGGTAGTGTACCTTGACCTTGGAGTTCACCATGAATGTGTTTAGAGGTTGTTCTGGGCTCTTTTCTTACCATTGGTATTATCCGTCTCCTCCTGCGGCCACGTCCAGGGAGGTTGGCTACAGTCCCGTGGATCTTAAATTTCTGAATAATATGTGCAACTGTAGTCACAGGAACATCAAGCTGCTTGGAGATGGTCTTATAGCCTTTACGTTTAACATGCTTGTCTATAATTTTCTTTCTATTCTCCTGAGGCAATTCTCCTTTGCTTTCTCTGGTCCATGTTTAGTGTAGTACACACCATGTCACCAAACAGCACAGTGACTACTTGTCACCCTTTAAATAGGCCGACTGACTGATTACAAGTTTGTAGACACCTGTGATGTTAATTAGAGGGCACATCTTGGTTGAACATGTCCCTATCGTCACATTATTTTCAATCTTTTCTAGGGGTACCATCATTTTTGTTCAGGCCTGTTTCATAAGTTTGTTTTTAAAGTAATTCTGTTGAACCACAATTCAAAAGCATTGTCTGATTTTCATTGGTTAATTTTCATAGAATTTTTATTTCTTACCACTTTTGTCAGATTCAAGTTATTTCTGTGACCATTGTGGGTTTTTCTTTCATTAACAGAGGGGTACCAACAATTTTGTCCACGGCTGTAAATTCTTATCGACAATTAATAGAAAGTCAATTAATCATTAACATTCCTAATTCCACCTCCAACTGACCGATTCTGTGGATTCAATCTCTGGCTGCAGTTACCTCCGGCTATGGTCCTGTCCTGTGTGTTGCCTCTCAAATATGGTTTATGATGACAGTACAGCAAAAGTAGGACAAAATCCATTGTAGTGGTTGTTTTTGCTCTTCTTTTGTGTCTGTGTGTGTGTGCGCCCACACAGTTGTCTGTTGCAGCTTTGAAATTAATGTTGTCTGTCAGAATAATGACAGACTGTATTCTAATTAATTTCCACTCTTTAGGCCCTATGCAGACTTTTTTGTCAGACTTTGAGCTGTACGCCAGTGTTTTTGTTAGTTTCTATTTTGTCTGTTTTTTATGCTTTGCGTCACGCCATCAAATTACCAGTACACAGTGCGCTCCCTATGTGCTGGCAGGGGGAGGCTCATTTCAAAGAGGTATGGCGGTGTGCAGTTTAATGTGCATTACTGTTATAGTCCATGTCACGAGATAGTAAACAATAAAATGCTCAATAATAATGTGTAAAAACACAGTGACAAAATTCGGCCCTAATTCCCTAACCCTAATTCCGCCTAGGGCGCCAAAACAACCAAGGCCAGCCCTGGGTGTCATGAAGACCCATTTTATGCTAAGGAAAATGTAATATAATAACAATTCATGTACATATTGTCAGTCACTGATTTTATTTGTTTATTAACAATATTAAAC
Source organism: Pholidichthys leucotaenia (assembly GCA_020510985.1). Lineage (NCBI taxonomy): Eukaryota > Metazoa > Chordata > Actinopteri > Cichliformes > Pholidichthyidae > Pholidichthys > Pholidichthys leucotaenia. The sequence continues at coordinate 174,735,923 of CM035839.1, read as the reverse complement.
ACTGGAATTTAAATATGGCCATATTGACATTACTACACAGCGCATTGACATTACTGGGCTCTCCTCACTCATTCAGCTTCAATCCAAAATGCTCCTACACCAGAGCTTTAGAATTAATTCCAATTATTCTTCCAGAGTTTCTGGAACTGTGCAGTCGTTGAGAAACTTTGCATGCCACAGACAACCGGGACACGTGGCTTTACGTCATTGGTAAGCACCATTTGTTTACAATAAGTACAGTCTGAGAGAGAGCACAATACAAAACTACATATTGAACACTTTAACTTCATTTTTGAGTTTTGTTTTTTTTTCTTTTTTTTTTTTCCGGCAGCACTGTCTTATACAGCCGCTGTGTTGTAAAAGGACTGACGGTAAGAATGGTCACACAATCATACGTCATATGTGGGTGCATAAACATAGTTGTTGTCGTACATGAGTAACCAAGTTAGGGTTGAAGCACATCTCTCCAATCAAGCTAAAACTGAGAGTTTTGCTGTGTGAAGCCATCACACTGTTAAAAAGAAGCAGACTTTTAGACTTAGTTAGGACAAACTATTGTTGGTCAGTTTGCTGCCCATTTTTTCCGGCTGTCCTCGCTGTGGTAGTATTAGCCCCAACCAGTGAATCTAATTTTAAGTAATTGTTGTAATGGTGGATTTGTCATGTACAGTCATGTGAAAAAATTAGGACACCCTGTGTAAGCCTGTTTTTTTTTTACATATTTGGACATATGGATATTATGAATGAATGAATGATATTTTATAAATATCATTTATAAAATATCATTCATATTTCATTTATATTATAATTTCATTTATAATTTCATATTTCATTTATATTATAATCATTTATATTTTTTATAATGTTAAAAATACTGGGAGATTCATGTAATACAACTAAATTAAAAATGAATTACTTTTTTCAAATTTTCTGTAAAATGTAATTTGAAACAAAAAGTGAGGAATAAATTAGGACACCCCCACATTCATTCCCACTTGAAATGGCTAAAACCAAATGTTAAAAAATGCAAATAAAAAACAAGGGTTAGACAAGATACTGTATATGAACATCACTATAAATTTAGCAAGAAATCTCTGTGTCATGTTTGTAGGACATCATAGGACGACCTATGATCTCTGCCGGCCTATGAACTCAGGCATCATAGGACTCGCGATGCCGTCATAAAGATATGATGTCTATATGATGGCACATAGACAAATGTGTCTTTATGATGTCATAGAGACCATCACGATGCCTAGACTAATGTGTCTTTATGATGTCATATGGCTCATAGACAAATGTGTCTTTATGATGTCATATAGACCATCACTCACGATGCCTAGACTAATGTGTCTTTATGATGTCATGTGGCTCAAAATTGGCAAGGTGAATAAGTCATAGGGCCAGTCTTTACAGCGAGTTTTTCTGCACAACAGATTTCTGCAGCCATGGCCAATTCTTTGTTGCCGCGAGCAGAGTTGCCAGATCAAGCAGTCTTCGTATTGTTGCTCAAGATGAAGAAAATAAGCAAAAGCATCATTTTCTCAGCAATGTCGTTTTTAAAGAGGTACTGCCACAGTAAAAATGTGTAACCTTGAAGAATGCCAGTCTACACTACAGATGTGTAAAATGCCAAGCAAAGCGCTGATTTTCTCCGGGTGCTCCGGTTTCTTGGTTTCCACGGGCATGCACGGGCCTTCCTGAACATGGTCAAAAGCCACTTTTTGCTCAGATCTATTTTCATGATCCTGCCCATGAACTGGAATTGGGTATGCACGGGTATGTACTAGTTTTTTAATAAAGAACTGAATATTTAATAGGGTGTCCTAATTTTTTCCCATGACTGTATACAAGACAGATATCATGGAAATTGGTTCATTTCAGAGTGAGTTACAGTAGGTCTTGGTAAGGGAAGTTGCATTTCTTAATCCTGTTGTACAAGTTAATAAGTTCTTCCTGACCTCCCAGTATTGCGACCACAGAGAGGTATGGTAGAAAGGGAAAATAGTGGTCAATGTGGTATTTTACCAGCCCGGTCATCACTTGCACTTGTCACTTAATAACACAAAACTACAAAAATAAAGAAAAAATAAACTATATGGGTGTTTTTATTTATTAGGGGTCCAATGTGTGACATTGGTGGCAAAATTTAAAATTGATCAAATCTGCACATGAAATTGACTAATCACTATCCAATTGTGTCAGGTTTATGAAACTATTAACTATTTTCATAATGGCATTCGCGTTCAGGAACTCTTGAGGATGAGCGCTCACTTCAACTACTTGTAAATGGAGACGTAAACGGGACACTCGGGCTTTTGTTTCCCCGTGTGCCAATGCACTTTGCAATGGCACACGTTTTACACGTAACAACTTCAACACTTCCAGTATTTTTCACGCATCAAAACTCATCAACAGCTACATTTTCATGACATATTAAGATGTGATAACGTGTATACATACCTTCAAATTCTCCCTGTTTGTTGGATAAGACGTAAAATCACAAAAGGCGTAAATGCGGGACACGGAAGTTTGGACCTTCGATAACTTCAATATAAAGTGACCACGGTTAATCCTCTCCACATGGGTTGAGCACATCCGGGGTAGAGAAAATAAAAGTGCTTTCCCAGGGCGGTCACCTCACCAGACGGGGCTGCGCGCGGCCGATCAAGACCGAAGATGTAAATTTTTTAAAGGACACCATATTCGATGTGTCATAAATGTTTGAGATTTTATTGAAATATTCTACATCTGAGCTTCACAAAGACTGATCTCCTTTTTACGTGTATGGTTTGGGATTTGAAAGGTGCAAAGTGAAAAACATCAGCACTTCCTGTTTTCTGGTTACTTTACCAAATAACTTGCATGTTGCTGCGTAAATTTGAGGACACAGAAATTTACGTCGTACGAGTAAATTTGCAGGGGTCGCCGTACAAAAACCATAGATCCGATCACATTGGGGAATATTTTTATTTTGAATTTGCATTACAACTCTGTTATCTCTCGCATTTTGAGTAGAAAGAGTTACTCAGAGATCACGTTACAGTACATTGAAATTGATGCGATTTTCATGTCACACAAAAACTGGGAAAAATGAGGGGACACGACCAATAGTTTCGATTCTAACGGCAAAATCAATGATTTTTTTAAAAAATTGCAATGCAAGTCTGAAACTCTTTTATGTTCCCTTGCATATTATAAAAACGAAACCGACATCTGCAAATTACAGAAAAAGAGAGAGCGCTTGAAAGTCGGATACCCCTGATATAGTGCACTGGACCCCCCCCCCCCCCCCCAAAAAAACACCCATATTGATATAAGTCCTGTTCTCCTCTGGCCAGGTATAGCTACCTCTGCCAAGGAGGTAGTGCAATCTGGGTGGTCTGTCTGTCTGTTTGATTGTTAGCAGTATTACGCAAAAACTACTGTACGGATTTTGATGAAATTTTCACCACAGGTAGCCCTTGGCCCAAGGATGAACCCATTAAATTTTGGTGATGGTCTGAGAGTGCATACCTCCACCAAGGACCTTGATGTTCCAGTATTTGTGCAGTAAGACTACACAAAACCTGTTGGATGGATTTGATTGAAAATTTTACCAGAGGTGGTCCCCGAGCTAGAGAGGAACCCATTACATTTTGGTGATGATCCGAGAATGCATACCTCCACCAAGGCTCTTCTCACAGTGTAACCTTCTCTGAGTGCTTTTCTAGTTATACAGGTACATCTCAAAAAATTAGAATATCATGAAAAAGTTTAATAAATAGTTCAAGAACAAGTTCAAGAAATCTGTGTGTCACACTTCATAGGGCATCATAGGACGGCCTATGATCTCTGCCAGATCATAGAACGTCCTATGATCTCAGGCATCATAGGACGACAAATGTGTCTTTATGATGTCACACATAGATTCTCTCTCTCTCTCTCTCTCTCTCTCTCTCTCTCTCTCTCTCTCTCTCTCTCTCCCTCTTCATTCAACAGCACCCAAGGATTTTGACAACATGATAGGCTCCAGGCCCTCCGCCGGACCCCCAATGCTGTGTGTGTCTGTCACGCTTCGTAGGACATCATAGGACGGCCTATGATCTCTGCCTGAACATCATAGGACGTCCTATGAACTCAGGCATCATAGAACAACAAATGTGTATGATGTCACAGACCACAGAGATCATAGGACGTCGTATGACACATAGGCAAATGTGTCTTTTATCAGGCATCATAGGACACATAGACAAATGTGTCTTTATGATGTCATGTAGACCATGTGTCTTTATGATTTTCATGATCCTGTCCATGAGCTAGAATTACGACACACCTATCCCTCAACCAGTGGTCTCAACGAAGAAGACCCACCAGATGAAGAGCAATAGAATGACGACAACTGCTGCATGTCAGAAAAGATGCCATGAAGATGAAACACCTGAGGTTCCAGCAGTACATCGCACCCATCTGAGAGGACACCTTTCACCAGCATAGGGTACGACAGACTTTAAAGCCCGTTTCTAGGACATCATAGGACGGCCTATGATCTCTGCCTCATCATCATAGTGTGTCCTATGAACTCAGGCATCATAGGACGACTCGCCATGCCTACATGACGGCAAATGTGTAACATCATAGGACGACTCGCCATGCCTACATGACGGCAAATGTGTAACCTTGACGAATGCCAGTCTACACTACAAATGTGTAAAATGCCAAGCAAAGCGCTGATTTTCTCCTGGTGTTCCGGTTTCTTGGTTTCTATAGGCACCCTGTTGAAGAAGGCCCGTGCCTTCTTCAACAGGGTCGAACGCCACTTTTTCAGGATCGTGCCCACGAACTGGAATTACGACGCACCTACAGTGGGGCAAAAAAGTATTTAGTCAGCCACCAACTGTGCAAGTTCTTCCACTTAAAAGATGAGAGAGGTTTCCAATTTTCATCATAGGTATACCTCAACTATGAGAGACAAAATAAGAAAAAAAAATCCAAAAATCACACTGAAGGATTTTTAATGAATTAATTGGTAAATTCCTCGGTAAAATAAGTATTTGGTCAATAACAAAAGTTCATCTCAGTACTTTATTATATACCCTTTGTTGGCAATGACAGAGGTCAAACTTCTGTAAGTTTTCACAAGGTTTTCACACACTGTTGCTGGTATTTTGGCCCATTCCTCCATGCAGATCTCTAGAGCAGTGAAGTTTTGGGGCTGTCGCTGGGCAACACAGACTTTCAACTCCCTCCAAAGATTTTCTATGGGGTTGAGATCTGGAGACTGGCTAGGCCACTCCAGGACCATGAAATGCTTCTTACGAAGCCACTCCTTCGTTGCCCAGGCGGTGTGTTTGGGATCATTGTCATACTGAAAGACCCAGCCACGTTTCATCTTCAGTGCCCTTGCTGGTGGAAGGAGGTTTTCGCTCAAAATCTCACGATACATGGCCCCATTCATTCTTTCCTTTACACCACAGGTGTCAAACTCATTCCATGGAGGGCCAAGACCCTGCAGGTTTTACCTCCACCCAGTGTCTTCAACAGGTGATTTCTCTGAATTTCTTCCTACTGATTGCTGATCAGTGAAAACACCTGCTGAAGAGACTGGGTGGAAGTAAAACCTGCAGGGTCTTGGCCCTCCATGGAATGAGTTTGACACCCCTGCTTTACACGGATCAGTCGTCCTGGTCCCTTTGCAGAAAAACAGCCCCAAAGTATGATGTTTCCACCCCCATTCTTCACAGTAGGTATGGTGTTCTTTCTCCTCCAAACACGACAAGTTGAGTTTTTACCAAAAAGTTCTATTTTGGTTTCATCTGACCATATGACATTCTCCCAATCCTCTTCTGGATCATCCAAATGCTCTCTAGCAAACTTCAGATGGGCCTGGACATGTACTGGCTTAAGCAGGGGGACACGTCTGGCACTGCAGGATTTGAGTCCCTGGTGGCGTAGTGTGTTTCTGATGTAGCGTTTGTTACTTTGGTCCCAGCTCTCTGCAGATCATTCACTAGGGCCCCCCATGTGGTTCTGGGATTTTTGCTCACCGTTCTCGTCATCATTTTGACCCCACGGGGTGAGATCTTGCGTGGAGCCCCAGATCGAGGGAGATTATCAGTGGTCTTGTATGTCTTCCATTTTCTAATAATTGCTCCCACAGTTGATTTCTTCACACCAAGCTGCTTACCTATTGCAGATTCAGTCTTCCCAGCCTGGTGCAGGTCTGCAATTTTGTTTCTGGTGTCCTTTGACAGCTCTTTGGTCTTGGCCATAGTGGAGTTTGGAGTCTGACTGTTTGAGGTTGTGGACAGGTGTCTTTTATACTGATAACGAGTTCAAACAGGTGCCATTAATACAGGTAACGAGTGGAGGACAGAGGACCCTCTAAAAGAAGAAGTTACAGGTCTGTGAGAGCCAGGAATCTTGCTTGTTTGTAGGTGACCAAATACTTATTTTACTGAGGAATTTACCAAATAATTCATTAAAAATCCTTCAATGTGATTTTCTGGATTTTTTTTTTCTCATTTTGTCTCTCATAGTTGAGGTATACGTATGATGAAAATTGGAGACCTCTCTCATCTTTTAAGTGGGAGAACTTGCACAATTGGTGGCTGACTAAGTACTTTTTTGCCCCACTGTATCCCTCAACCAGTGGTCTGAACAAAGAAGATGGAAGACCCACCAGATGGAGAGCAATAGAATGAGGAGAACTGCTGCAGGTCAGAAAGGATGCCATGAACATGAAACCCCTCAGGTTCCACCAGTACGCCACAGGCATGACTGTGAACAACACAGCTGGCTGAGACAGGAGGAGACCCTTCAGTGGTCTGAACGAAGAAGAAGACCCACCAGATGATGTCTATATGACAGCACATAGACAGAGCACATGACTCCCTACAAGACATACACTCACCGGCCACTTTATTAGGTACACCTGTCCAACTGCTCGTTAACACTTAATTTCTAATCAGCCAATCACATGGCGGCAACTCAGTGCATTTAGGCATGTAGACATGGTCAAGACAATCTCCTGCAGTTCAAACCGAGCATCAGTATGGGGAAGAAAGGTGATTTGAGTGACTTTGAACGTGGCATGGTTGTTGGTGCCAGAAGGGCTGGTCTGAGTATTTCAGAAACTGCTGATCTACTGGGATTTTCACGCACAACCATCTCTAGGGTTTACAGAGAATGGTCCAAAAAAGAAAAAATATCCAGTGAGCGGCAGTTCTGTGGGCGGAAATGCCTTGTTGATGCCAGAGGTCAGAGGAGAATGGCCAGACTGGTTCGAGCTGATAGAAAGGCAACAGTGACTCAAATAACCACCCGTTACAACCAAGGTAGGCAGAAGAGCATCTCTGAACGCACAGTACGTCGAACTTTGAGGCAGATGGGCTACAGCAGCAGAAGACCACGCCGGGTGCCACTCCTTTCAGCTAAGAACAGGAAACTGAGGCTACAATTTGCACAAGCTCATCGAAATTGGACAATAGAAGATTGGAAAAACGTTGCCTGGTCTGATGAGTCTCGATTTGTGCTGCGACATTCGGATGGTAGGGTCAGAATTTGGCGTCAACAACATGAAAGCATGGATCCATCCTGCCTTGTATCAATGGTTCAGGCTGGTGGTGGTGGTGTAATGGTGTGGGGAATATTTTCTTGGCACTCTTTGGGCCCCTTGGTACCAATTGAGCATCGTTACAACGCTACAGCCTACCTGAGTATTGTTGCTGACCATGTCCATCCCTTTATGACCACAATGTACCCAACTTCTGATGGCTACTTTCAGCAGGATAATGCGCCATGTCATAAAGCTGGAATCATCTCAGACTGGTTTCTTGAACATGACAATGAGTTCACTGTACTCAAATGGCCTCCACAGTCACCAGATCTCAATCCAATAGAGCATCTTTGGGATGTGGTGGAACGGGAGATTCGCATCATGGATGTGCAGCCGACAAATCTGCGCCAACTGTGTGATGCCATCATGTCAATATGGACCAAACTCTCTGAGGAATGCTTCCAGCACCTTGTTGAATCTATGCCACGAAGAATTGAGGCCGTTCTGAAGGCAAAAGGGGGTCCAACCCGTTACTAGCATGGTGTACCTAATAAAGTGGCCGGTGAGTGTATATACATATGTATGTTGCTTACCTGTATCTACTGTATATCTATGTATATAGATACAGGTAAGCAACATAACACAGAACAGTGACAGGCAGGAGAAGAAGTAACAAGCAGGGGCAAACATCCCCAGATGGCAGGGCATATTTTGTGATTTTTATGTTTTGCTGCATACAAAAGCTGTCACGTGTGATTGCCACTTAGTGCTGTGTTGCTATACCAACTGTCCTGTAACTGGCAAGAATTCTGTTCCAGTGCATCCCCTCTACGGGCATGCACGGGTATGCACTAGTTATATAGATGCATTTACACAGAGAGAGAGGGATATATTTCAAGTGTTTATTTTAATTTTGTTAATTATGGCTTACAGCCCATGAAAACCCCAAATTCAGTTTCTCAAAAAATTAGAATATTACATAAAATTAATAAAAAAAATAGTTTTTTAATAGAAATATTGGCTGACTGAAAAGTATGTCCATGTACACACTCAATACTTGGTCGGAGCTCCTTTTGGATTAATTACTGTGTCAGTGTGGCGTGGCATGGAGGTGATCAGCCTGTGGCACTGCTGAGGTGTTATGAAGGTCCAGGTTGCTTTGATAGTGACCTTCAGCTCGTCTGCATTGTTGGGTCTGGTGTCTCTCATCTTCCTCTTGACAATACTCCATAGATTCTCTATGGGGTTTAGGTTAGGAGAGTTTGCTGGCCAATCAAACACAGTGATGCCATGGTCATTAAACCAGGTGTTGATACTTTTGGCAGTGTGTGTGTGTGGGGGGGGTGCCAAGTCATGCTGGAAAATGAAATCAGCATCTCCATAAAGCGTGTCAGCAGAGGGAAGCATGAAGTGCTCTAAAATTTCCTGGAAGATGACTGCGCTGACTTTGGTCTTGATAAAACACAGTGGACAAACACCAGCAGATGACCTCTGTTCAGATAAATGTAAATTTTGCATTTTATTTGGAAATCAAAGTCCCAGAGTCTGGAGAAAGAGCGGAGAGGCACAGAATCTTAAGTTGCTTGAGGTTTAGTGTGAAGTTTCAACAGTCAGTGATGATTTGAGGAACCATGTCATCTGCTGGTGTTGGTCCACTGTGTTTTATCAAGACCAAAGTCAGCACAGTCATCTTCCAGGGAATTTTAGAGCACTTCATGCTTCCCTCTGCTGACAAGCTTTATGGAGATGCTGATTTCATTTTCCAGCAGGACTTGGCACCCCCCCCCCCCCCCCACACACACACACACTGCCAAAAGTATCAAAACCTGGTTTAATGACCATGGCATCACTGTTTTTGATTGGCCAGCAAACTGTCCTGACCTAAACCCCATAGAGAATCTATGGAGTTTTGTCAAGAGGAAGATGAGAGACACCAGACGCAACAATGCAGACGAGCTGAAGGTCACTATCAAAGAAACCTGGACTTTCTTAACACCTCAGCAGTGCCATAGGCTGATCACCTCCATGCCACGCCATATTGATACAGTAATTAATCCAAAAGGAGCCCTGACCAAGTATTGAGTGTGTACATGGACATACTTTTTAGTCAGCCAACATTTCTATTAAAAAACTATTTAAATTAATTTTATGTAATCTTCTGATTTTTTGTGAAACTGAATTTGAGGTTGTCATGGGCGGTAAGCCATAATCATCAAAATTAAAATAAACACTTGAAATATTTCACTCTTATGTGTAAGGACTCTATATAATATATGGGTTTCACTTTCTGAAATGAGTGACAAAAAATATTGAACTTTTTCATGATATTCTAATTTTTTAAGATGTATCTGTTTATAGTCTTAGTTTGTTTGTGGAATAACTGCAGTCCAGTTTTTTTTTGTTTTTTTTAATGGGGCCAGTGTGGAAGTGGTGCCAAGGCAGAATGATGCTGTACTTGTCTGGCAGGGGAAAAAAAAACAACTCAGGCACAGGTGCAGATTTCTGCTGAATAACTGCATCATGAAATTTTATCACTGAATGTAATAAATCTTTGTGCCGTTTTGTTTTTTCAGTTATGAAGTCTTTAGATTTTTTTTTTTACTTACCTGCCTATTGATTAAACCATTTGATGATGAGAATAACATATGGTTTCCACAGCTGCTTTGAATCAAACTTGACAAGTGTATTTGCAGTTTAAGCAGATGCTTGAATGTCTATTACATACTGTCTGATAAACACTGTTAAATTGTCCTCGTTCAGCATTGTGGATACATTGTGCTCAAATTCACAACACAGATCAGTGCAGTTCACACGAAGGGCTTCCAGCTTCATAAACTTGTGCTGTGACTGTTGGAGTATCTTCATAAGATGGATTTTCTAAATCTGTCTCAGCTGGTGCTCTATATTTATGTTTGAATGTTCAAGTTTTACTTTCACTTCACTTCTGGGAGTGTTTTCTCTGCTGTTACTCTCAGGTGTTTGACTTAATAAAATCGATTCGTTCACAGCTTCTTATCAAGCTTATCAAACAATATCTTTGTCCCAGTACTTGTTTCAGATACTCCATAGTACCTGCCTTTATACAGAAGAACAATAAGCTTCTCTGTCCTCCTCAGTGTAGCCCTCTGTGAGATTAAACAGGAAGAAGTAATCCTGAGTCAGAGCACAGGGAGCATGTCTCACTGAGTCAGCCAGGCAAACGTCCACCCTGTTTACACGTTGACAGCACATGACACTGACAGCATCTTCCCCTCAGTTACAGCGGCAGCATCTCTCCCTCCCTCCCTCCCTCCCTCTCTCACACACACCATCTATAGGCTGGATCAATGAGCCGATTGTTGTATTTGCAGAGAAACCACTGGGCCTTGGTCATGAGTTTAGGGTGATGAGAAGATGACTCTCTAAGCAGAAGTTGCTGTGCAGGAATGTGGAAACTATCAAATTGCAGTTGCCGTGGTGTAATAAGGATACATTTATGGGACAGGCTGTAGCTTCCCTCTCACACAATGGCTGTTTCTATTTTGCTCATCAAGCTGGGTAAGTTTACATCAGTCATAATAATAATAATTTAAAAAAAATCCCCTATTGTGAAAGACCTGGCTCTTTTTGTGTTGTGGCACGGGAATGTTTTAGTATCAAGGAAAAAATGTCTATTTTCTTAGACGACGTTACATTGGACAGCAGTATGTTCGTCTGACAGGCAGCTGCTTGTTGTGATTTCTGACCGACATTCATTGCCCCCCACCCCCAACCCCAAGAGCTGTAACTTTAAACCAGAGGTCTGCAACCTGTGGCTACATGTGTACTACGCATGCCACTTTTGCCCACACCTCACAAACCTACAAGAAAAAAAAGGGCAAAATTTGCAACCTTTTTGCATTGCAAATTCAAACAAAAAGTTCCAAACTTGCATGGAAAAAGTTGTAAATCTGTGTGAAAGTTTGCACATCTACATGGAAAGAAATTCACAAGGAAACTGTTGAAAATTTATGGGAGGAAAGTTGTATATTTTAAAGGTCCCATATTGTACAAAATGGTGTTTTCATGGGTTTTAAGCTTATGAAATACAGACATAAGTCACATGTATACCATTAAAATGCCCACATAACAATGATGTTCAAACTGTCTTTTTTTTACTTCAGCTTATTTTAAAAAAAGAGCGTCTTGCTCTTACTGGGTTTTACACAAACCAACAAGCTCTGCCTTCAGTTCTGTAAGTTATCAAAATAAAACGCACATTGACTGCCTCATTAATTGTGATTGGCTGGTTCAAGAAACCTTTACATAATCAGATTTGGGTCTCATTAGCCATGTTTACGTGAACACAAGTAACCAGGTTAAAAGCCAGATCGGAATAAAAATGCTTCATGTAAACACGCCAATCTGAATATTCTGACCTGATCACACTCATTCAGATCAAAATTTCCTTCCTATTGAGACGGGTGGGTTATGCCAATTGTTAATCCGACTGTTGCGCATATAAACGCTTATTCCGAAAGTTTGGGTAGAAAATATGTTTACTGCGCATGTCTGTACGTCAGCCACACGTCGACGTGACACATTTCCGCCTTTACAGCAGCTAGTGGAAAACATGGCGGGAGTAAAACAGAACTGGTCTGTATTGTCCTACAGTCTCCCTCTGTTTGTCATATGCAGAAGTATGTACTGCTGGACTTGTAGCTTCATTACAGAGACCAGCAGAAACAAAAGTACAGTCTGAATAGCACAGTTCAGGGCCATTTCAAAAAGAGACACAAAGCGGGGTTTGTTTACATCAGAAGTTGCTTCTTTTTCTACTATTTTCGGAATGTCAGATAATTGTGCGCATGTCAAAATGATTTAATCCATTCAAATGTGACACATGGAAACATATCCTAATTGGATCAACTTTTTCAGGATCCATCTAAACAGTACAGTTCTGATATGAATTGTAATCAGATTGAAGAAATTTTGCACATGTAACCATGGCTATTGATATTAATGAACAAATGAAAGGCTGACTGATTCAGACAGAACTTAACAAACTTTATTGATATGCTGTAAAACAACACAGAGCTGGCTTTCAGTCTCATGTAGTCTTTCAGTCTACATGTACGTCCTCAAGTATGTCAAGGTTCCTTAAAAGTAAAATCTCACTTATTACTGATGTTGACAGGCCAAGTTGTATTCATTACATGGTTGCTTTACCTTCACTTTAATGCTCAGATACAAACCCCAATTCCAGTGACTTTGGGATGTTGTGTAAAATGTAAATAAAAACAGAATACAATGATTTGCAAACCCTATTCAACCTATATTCAATTGAATACACTAAAAAGACAAGGTATTTAATGTTCAAACTAATAAACTTTATTGTTTTTTTGCAAATATTCACTCATTTTGAATTTGATGCCTGCAACACATTCCAAAAAAGCTGGGACAGGGGCATGTTCACCACTGTGTTACATCACCTTTCCTTTTAACAACACTCAATAAGCACTTAGGAACTCAGCACATTAATTGTTGAATCTTTATAGGTGGAATTCTTTCCCATTCTTGGTTGATGTACGACTTCAGTTGCTCAGTACTCCAGGGTCTCCATTGTCATATTTTGCGCTTCATAATGCGCCACACATTTTCAATGGGAGACAGGTCTGGACTGCATGCAGGCCAATCTAGTACCCACACTTTTTTACTATGAAGCCATACTGTTGTAACGTGCAGAACGTGGTTTGGCATTGTCCTGCTGAAATAAACAGGGATGTCCTTGAAAAAGGTGCTGCTTGAATGGCAGCTTATGTTGCTCCAAAACCTGTATGTACCATTCTGCATTAATGGTGTCTTCACAGATGTTCAAGTTACCCATGCCATAGGCACTAACACACCCCCATACTATCACAGATTCTGGCTTTTGAACATTGTGTTGATAACAATCTGGATGGTCCTTTTCCTCTTCAGCCTGGAGGACATGATGTCCATGATTTCCAAAAGCAATTTGAAATGTGGACTCATCAGACCACAGCCAGCACACTAGTCCACTTTGCGTCAGCCCTTCTTAGATGACTTTGGACCCAGAGCAACCAGTGGAATTTCTGGATGTTGTTGATATATGGCTTTCGCTTTGCATGGTAGAGTTTTAACCTGCACTTGTAAATGTAGCAACAAACTGTGAACTGACATTGGTTTGCCAAAGTGTTCCTGAGCCCAAGTTGTAACATCCTTTACAGAATGATGTAGGTTTTTAATGCACTGAAGCCTGAGGGATCAAAGGTCACGGGCATTCAATGTTGGTTTTTAGCCTTGCCGCTTAACTTTTTCTACATTCTGTGTATCTTTTGATGATATTATGGACTGTAGTTGATGAAATCCCTGAATTCATTGCAGTTATACATTGAGAAGTATTTTAAACCGTTGGGAGTATTTGCCCACGCAGTTGTTCACAAAGTGGTGTCCCTCAACCCATCCTTGCTTGTGAACAACTGAAACTTTTGGCGGATGCTCTTTTTTTGTACCCAATCATGACACTCACCTGTTTCCGTTTAGCTTGTTCACCCGTGGACTGTTCCAGAAAGGTGTTTTTAAGCATTTCTCAACTCTCCTAATCTTTTCTTGCCATTGTCCCAGCTTTTTTTTTTTTTTTTTTTTTTTGGGGGGGGGGGGGAGTGTTAAAGGCATCAAATTCAAAATGCGTATTTGCAAAAAACAAACAATAAAGTTTATCAGTTTGAACATTAAATATCTTGTCTTTGTAGTGTATTTAATTGAATATAGGTTAAAAAGGTTTTGCTGATCATCATATTCTACTTTTATTTACATTTTACACAACATCCCAACTTCACTGGAATTACTTTTTATATCTGTTACAGCTCCATGCAGATATTGTTGACCAAAATTACTCATAATTTATGCTACCCTATGCAAGTATCTACTCTTGTTTTTTAACATTAATTTTTCTGTGTGTTTGATTTACAGATGGATCCCTCCCTAAAGAGCCTAAAGGAGAAGTATCAAGCCAGATAGCAGGTAAAGCAGACTTTCAATATTTGTTGTGCGCTGCATGTCACTTTTCCAGCCAGCTTCTCAATCTGAAATCCAGTGATTATTTCTTGGATTGATGTGTGGGTGTGGTAAATAAAGGTGTCAAATACACAAGATTAATATTTCACTGTGACAATGAGGGGTTACTGTAATCATAATTCTTCAATCTCTCTAATTCTCCTTCCGCCTACTCCCACATCACATAATGTATTCCTCAGGATGGGAGTGGCGACATGCGTCTCCTCTGTGACAGCAGGTTCCTGCAGTTGTTTATATTCTTAAAACAGTAGTTTATGATGCTTATTGGCTTCCTTTTTGATATCACTTTTTTATAGGGACCAGTTTAATATTTAAGATTATTACTCTTACCTGTGTTTGAGTGGGAGATCTTAATGTTTCACAGACTCGAGTTTCTGTTGCAAACACGATAGAATCATTTGTATAGACCTTAAAAGTAAAAAAATTCTCAAACCCCAGTTATAAAAGAGGGCAGCGAGTTGGCAGGTTGCTCCACAGCCCCAGGGTCTGCATGGGGACATCTTTGTTGCCTGCAGAAAAGGGCAGTGAAAGCAACATGGATGCAGTGATAATGGAGAATACTTTGGGTTTTTTTATTTGACACTATCAGATCAAACTGGGGATTCTAAATTGTCCTTAGGTATGACTGTGAGCGTGAATGGTTGTCTGTCTCTCTGTGTTCGCCCTGCGATGGACTGGCGATCTGTCCAGGGTGTACCCTGCCTCTCGCCCAAAGATGCTGGGATTGGCTCCAGCTCCCCCGCGACCCGAAAAGGATTAAGCGGAAGAAGATGAATGACTATCATATCATTGGTTTTCTTATGCTTCCTGTTGCTTGTGAGCTATTGCTTCCTGGTTTAGATATTGTGGGGTGGGATTAGTTCTGCCCATCTGTTGGCCTTCTGGGCCACTGGTCTGACTGGGCAGCTGAAAAAGTGGGTTGCTAGGGGAGGGTCAGGCGCACCCGTATGTAATGACGTTCATGCCTTTGGACCTCGACAGATGTACCACAGAGTGACTGTGGGCGTGTGCATTTCACTTACTGTCTCTCTCTCTTTGCTTTTTTCAAACCCTTCTGTCTGGAAGTACCAAATGTAATCTATGCCTAATACTGCTGAAATGATTATGTATTAATCCTCAGTAATCAGCTGCATTCTTTAAACTGAAAGCATCACCTCCAGATGGCGTATTGGAGCAGATTGGCTTTGCTGAAACAGAAGAATGGCTTGGAGCAGGCGAACCTGCATGTAAGCTGTTGATAGTGAACTGCAGTAGGAGGTGGAGGTTGAAATCATGAACACGCTGCTTCACAAATCACTATCTGTTGCATTGAATCTTGGGTCAGTGCAGGAGGGTTGTGCTAAAGAAAAAGATC
This sequence comes from Pholidichthys leucotaenia, assembly GCA_020510985.1. NCBI lineage: Eukaryota > Metazoa > Chordata > Actinopteri > Cichliformes > Pholidichthyidae > Pholidichthys > Pholidichthys leucotaenia. The sequence goes on along the minus strand of CM035839.1, from coordinate 174,719,976 downwards.
CCCCCATTAGTGTTTTATGAATGAAATGGCACACAGTGTTCTTTTTTTTTTTGTCTTGTCACAGTTTGTCAAAATGAGATCAGATTGCATTAAAAGACCTGGACAAATGAACTCCTGGCACCAATAACAAGCAGCCTTTTCTTTCTCTTTCTCTCTGTCTTTTTTTTTTCCCGTTTCCTCCCTCCTCCCTCCTCCCATTCTCCCCTGCTGTGTTTGGGTCGCTGGGGTAACCCTGGCCCGCTTCTCGCTTAGTTAGTCTACCCTGCTATTAGAGGTCTGGACGGATGGAGCGGGAGAGGATCACGGAAAAATGGTGTTCTTTGGTTGTCTTTCCGTTTATGTTCCAGGCCTAGATTTGGGGACAAAGAGAGGAAAATGGTGAAGGACACAGTATGTTGGAGGGGACAAACATCCTTGCTTGGTTGTTTGAATCCTGATACAAACGCTGTGGTATTGCTGTTTTGTTGGGGTTTTTTTTGAATGAATGAAGTAATGTCTACACAAATATCCCATTCCCTGGTAGAATATTTATCTTTAAAGGTCCCATATAGTGCATTTTCCAGAGATTAATTTTGGGTTTTGACATTCACAAGGACACATGTATAGCATTAAAGACCAAAAACAATTTCTGTGTTTTACAGCTCATTAAAAAGTGCTGTTTATAATGGTCAGTTGGAAGCAGTTGGTTTCCAGCCTGCTCATTAATATTAATAAGCTCCCATTCTGATTAAGTAAAGATTTTTTTGGGTGATCCAGCTACAAGTAAGGAAGGAGTCAGGGTCAGTTTGTTGTGTTAACATGAGGGGTGTACTATGAAGCTCGTTCAACTTATTCAGGCTTCACAAAGCTCCAACCCCACATCAGAGATAACTAGTGCATTGCCTGTAGAAAGCAAGTATTCTTGTCTGAAGCAGGTAGCCCAATTAGGCTTTACAGGCCCAAATGTAGGCTGTGTTTGAAAGTGGAATACAAAGAGGTGTAGCTTATATGTAGGCAATCACACATGTTAGACTTTGACAAATATGAAGGGGACTGAATGCCACTAAGATTTATTTGATTGTGTGAATATTGATTACCATCCATCCATCCATCCATCTTCTACCGCTTTTCTGGAGGTCCGGGTCACGGAGGCAGCAGTTCAAGCAGAGAAACCCAGACTTCCCTCTCCCCCGCCACCTGCTCCAGCTCTTCAGAGAGGATACCAAGGCGTTCCCAGACCAGCTGGGAGACATAGTCTCTCCACCGTGTCCTGGGTCTGCTCCGGGGTCTCCTCCCAGTAGGACGTGCCTGAAACACCTCAAGTGGGAGGCGTCCAGGAGGCATCCTAATCAGATGCCCATACCACCTCAACTGACTCCTTTCAATGTGGAGGAGCAGCGGTTCTACTCTGAGCCTCTCCCGGATGACTGAGCTCCTCACCCTATCTCTGAGGGTGAGTCCAGCAATCCTACGGAGAAAGCTCATTTCAGCCGCTTGTATCTGTGATCTCATTCTTTCGGTCATTATCCAAAGCTCGTGACCATAGGTGAGAGTAGGAACGTAGATTGACTGGTAAATCGACAGCTTTGCCTTAGAACTCAGCTCCCTCTTCACCACAACAGACCGGTACAACGTCCGCATCACTGCAGATGCTGCTCCAATCCGTCTGTCGATCTCTCGCTCCATTTTCCCCTCACTCGTGAACAAGACCCCAAGATACTTAAACTCCTCCACTTGGGGCAGGAGCCTGTCCCCAACCCAGAGAGGACAATCCACCTTTTTCCGGCTGAGGACCATGGACTGGGACTTGGAGGTGCTGATTCTCATCCCAGCTGCTTCACACTCAGCGGAAAACCGTCCCAGCAAGAGCTGTAGGTCATTGCTGGATGAAGCCAACAGGACAACATCATCTGCAAACAACAGAGATGAGATCCTGTGGTCACCAAGCATGACACCCTCCATTCCCTGGCTGCGCCTAGAAATCCTGTCCATAAAAATTATGAACAGGATCGGTGACAAAGGGCAGCCCTGGCGGAGTCCAACTCTCACTGGGAATGACTCCGACTGAGTGTTGGCAATACGAACCAAACTCTCACAACAGTCGTACAGAGACCGAATAGCTCGTAACAACAAGCCCGATACCCCACACTCCCGAAGCACCCCCCACAAAAATCCACAAGGGACGCGGTCAAATGCCTTCTCCAAGTCCACAAAACACATGTAAACTGGTTGGGCAAACTCCCACAAACCCTCAAGAATTCTCGAGAGGGTAAAGAGCTGGTCCGATGTGCCACGGCCAGGACGAAAACCACATTGCTCCTCCTGAATCCGAGGTTCGACCAACGGCCGGACTCTCCTCTCCAGTACCTTGGCATAGACCTTCCCAGGGAGGCTGAGGAGTGTGATCCCTCTAAAGTTGGAGCACACCCTCCGGTCCCGTTTTTTGAAGAGAGGAACCACCACCCTGGTTTGCCATGCCAAAGGCACTGCCCCTGACCTCCATACAATGTTGCAGAGGCGTGTCAACCATGACAGCCCAACAACATCCAGGGCCTTGAGGTACTCAGGGCGAATCTCATCCACCCCCGGGGCCCGGCCACCAAGGAGATTTTTAACCACCTTGGCGACCTCAGCCCCTGTGATAGGCGAGTTATCCCCCTCGTCCCCAAACCCTGCTTCCTCTGTGGAAGGCGTATCAGTGGGATTGAGGAGATCCTCGAAGTATTCCTTCCACCGCCCGACGATATCCCCAGTCGAAGTCAACAGTGTCCCATCCGCACCATACACAGTGTGGACGGGGAGCTGCTTTCCGCTCCTGAGGCACCGGACAGTTTGCCAGAATCTCTTTGAGGCTGACCGAAAGTCTTGTTCCATGGCCTCACCAAACTCCTCCCATACCCGGGTTTTTGCTTCAGCAACCACCCGAGTTGCACTCCGCTTGGCCTGCCAGTACACCTCAGCTGCTTCAGGAGTCCCACAAGCCAGCCAAGCTTGATAGGACTCCTTCTTCAGCTTAATGGCCCCCCTCACCACTGGTGTCCACCACTTGGTTCGGGGGTTGCCACCATGAGATGCACCGACCACCTTGCGGCCGCAGCTCTGGGCCGCCGCTTCAACAACAGAGGTGGAGAACATGGCCCATTCAGACTCCATGTCTCCAGACTCCCTCGGAATGTGGTTGAAGTTCTTCTAGAGGTGGGAGTTGAAGACCTCCCGGACAGGGGCCTCAGCCAGACGCTCCCAGCACACCCTCACTATACGTTTGGGTCTACCAGGTCTGAATGGCTTCCTCCCCTGCCATCGGATCCAACTCACCACCAGGTGGTGATCAGTTGACAGCTCTGCACCTCTCTTTACTCGGGTGTCCAAGACATACGGTCGCAGGTCTGATGATACGATAACAAAATCGATCATTGACCTGCGACCACTGTAATCAATATTCCTGTCCTTGCACCTGGCACCAGGACAGGAATATTGATTACAGAATACCTAATTATTGAAAACGAATGGGACATCCAGTATTAGCGACTGTTTAAGAACCCTTGTTTATTTGTTTGTCAGATCACTTATTTGTGTGATCTTTTATGACTTGTATTCTGTGTATCTTGGATTTTGGGGAATGGGAGTTGCTCAGTCACCATTATAATTGTTTCAGTTTATATGTGTAGTTTATAGTCTGTCGTCAATAAACTGACGCAGTACTATAACAGGACACGTTTACAAATATTTAAGACCCATTCTAGTGCATCCTTTTATATTTTAGCAATATTAATGGTCAGTCAGAAAGCAACTCATACCGGCTCAGATGTCTCCCGGGTTAAGGCCAGGAGTTCCTGGCAGCGGAGGGTGAAGGACAGAGCTGCGTGGAGCAATCTGATCAGACCTAAATGAATTAGTCATTGTCGCCCCCGAGAGACTGCTATGATGATGATGATAAGTACAAAACACCCAACATTATTATACACAGGAGAATGACCCATTTGGCTGCAACTGTTGCATCAGTGCTTCTCATTTGTCAGTAAATATTCAAGTAAAAATGATTTATTTCATTATTTGGGAGTTTTTGTGTTCTGTTTGACAGTCGTCATTTAGTCAAAGTGTGCATATGTGTCCGCATATGATATGCAGTGATCTGGCCATTCCACTTTACATGATTGCTCTACAATCATGGCGATATTATTATTAACCTCCTGCAAAGGACAGTGGTAGCAAATGGGTGAAGCAGCAACCAGGACTCCCGTCTACCACTAACTGGGCAGGTTGGGCTTGCTGTGGTCCACTGGTGTTGTATAACACCAGTCGGGCTGCTGCATCTTCAACACCGGTGTTCCCTGCCAGACTGCCCCCCCCCACCAAGGCACCCGCGCATTGAATCTTCAGTATTATCTTTTTCTGGTCAGATTTGTCACTTTTCACTTCCTTGTTTTGTTTACGGAGTCAGGGATGGCAATTTTCCGCCGATCCGTGGATTTCCGCCGATTTATTTTCAAATTGATCATTTCTGTGAATCGTCTAAATCCGTTGAGAAAATTTTAGGGGGGGGGGGGTAAGGTACCTTATTGTTACCGATTTTAGCGAAAATCAACACGATTACATAAGCGCTCGGCGCTTCCCCGGAAGTCGTCTCCCGTGATAACCCGGATGTGTTGTGTTCAAACTACTGCTGTATTGCAGTAGCTTGACAGCCCTGCGATTGGATAGTTGCAAACGATTGGACCAATCAAATGGCTCGTTGTATGCTTTTTCAAAAATTCATGGCGGCGTGTTCTCAGGGATGTGATTTTCTGCTAATTCGCCGAATTCCGCTTTATTTTATCTTCCAGGAAGATAAATTACGTTAAGTACGTTAGCGGCTTGTGGTCCACGAACGCAGTGAAGCTGCGCCCTTTCAGGCAGGACTGGAAGTGGCGTATGGCCAGGTGGAGAGCCATTAACTCTCTGTTACTGGCGGCGTACAACCGCTGTATGAGCTGGGCTGCGCGGGGGAGGAAACGGTAATAAAAGTTAACCATCCCCTTTTATGATTCCAAACAGTTTGAAATTGACAGTGCACAGTGGACATTGACTCATAACTTTTGAATATTTCTAAGACTTGGCTACATCAGTGATTGTGCAAAATGAACTGCTCAAGTCTCAATGGAGACTTAAAAATCATAAAAACCCAGGAGCTTCGGGGGGCTTTGCCCCCTTGCCCCACCCCACCCCACCGGGGCTCTGCCCCGGACCCCGCTGGGGGACCGAGTCCCCCAGACCCCCTGCTGAATTTTCAGATAATTTCCCCAACCCCAAATCACATCCCTGGTTCGTGTTGGAATTCTGAGCTTTCGGTATTGTTTTCAGCGGAATTATGAGATTTTTATTGAAGGATCAGGAGTCATCAGTGCTAGAAATAGACAAAAGTTTCAAAAATAAGTTCCGATGGAATTGGCTTGAGAGAAAAGTGACGGTAAAGGTGAAAATTGGCTCAAAGTTCGACGAGGTAACAGAAACACTCGAACAATTTCTGAAGAAACCAGAAAAGGAGATGAAGTTCAAAGTTCAGAGACTGACACAGCTTGCTGCCAAAAGGAAGAAAGTTTCACATTAGAAGTGACTTGGTGACCAGTGTAAATAGTGTAATAAACTCTTATAGAACTGTTAAATATGTTGGACTAAAGACAGTGAGACAACATTAAAGAAAAAGTAAGTTAACTTTTCATTAAATTTAATGATTTATCTAAGTCTAGTATTTCATTTTTTTTAATCATTTTTTTCAGTCTAAATTACTTCTGTTTTACTGAAAACCTCCCAGCTTCAGGGGGGCTGCGCCCCCCCCCGGCCCCCCCATAAGTCAATCGACCAAATTAGATTTCAGCTGAAATCAGAATTTCCTGTTGCCATCCCTGCGGAGTGCTGTGTTGACTGGTGGTGGTGCCGCATATTATCCAATCAATACGTAGTCGGTCTGAAACCACGCCCACACCTCTAGAAGCCAGAGCATGAGGAAACATAGTGGTGGCTAAACTTCTATTGATAAAAATTACATATTTTGACTGAACAACTCCATACTCGGGGATGCACATCCTCATATCTTTAGCAAAGCACTTATAAAATCTGAGGCCAGTCTGATGAACGGTTTGAGAGATATGTGAGGAACAGACACACACAGATTCCTTGCATTTATAGATAGACTAGTGCATTGCCCGCAGAACGCAAGTATTCCTGTCTGAAACAGGTATCCCAATTAGGCTTTACAGGCCCAAATGTAGGCTGTTTTTGAAAGTGGAATACAAAGAGGTGTAGGCTGTATGTAGGCAATCACATGTTAGACTTTGACAAATATAAAAGGGAGTAAATGGCACTAAAATTTATTTGATTATGTGAATATTAATTACAGAATACCTAAATATTGAAAATGAATGAGACATCCAATATTAATCATGCAGTACTATAACAGGACACGTTTACAAATATTTGAGACCCATTGGCTGCTACTTTCACCCATGTGCCTGTGAAGGACTGTGAGCCACCAGTTCAGCTTCTGCCCCCCCCCCCCCGGGTGTTCTTCATGCCAAATTATCCATTACACCTGTGCAATCACGGCAACTTTATGGTATAATTTTTTAAGCATAAAACCTTAAGTCTATCTTTTGTCGCTATTTGCACTATGGGTAGCATTACTGTGCATAGACTGCTGTTGTTTTTTTCCAGCCTTATTCCTTTTCTTTTTTTATATTGCACACACCACTGAAGAGCGAGAGAAACACCATTTCGGTTCTCCTCTATGTCCTGTACGTATATCAGCTGTTCTGATAGATATGCCAAAATGTTAGAGCACTGGGTTCAATCAGCTGATCGCTCAAACCACAGAGCTCAGCTGTTTTCCATGATACATCAGCCTCAAGGCAAAAGCACACTCCATGCATTATCTTTTTTCCACTTTATTGAAAATAACTTTTTTTTTAATTGCCATCAATTAGCGTGCCTTTGAGCCAGGTCGTATCTGGACGCTGCTTCTCCAGCCTGGCAGGGGTAGGAACCTTTCTGTGTGGCGTTTGCATGTTCTCCCTGTGCTGCGTGGGTTTACTCTGGGGGCTCCGGTTTCCTCCCACAATCCAAAGACATGCATGTTAGGTTACTTGGTTGTTCTAAATTGTCCCTAGATATATGTCTCCTATAGGCCCTTAGAATAGAGGGTTCGTACTAGTGAAGCGCTTTGAGTGGTCTTTGAGATTAGAAAAAGCACTATATAATTATATATTATTATATATAATAATATACTATAATATTATATATATTATATATAATATATAATATATATATTATTATATATATTATATAATATATTATATAATATATAATATATATAATTATATATAATATTATATTATTATATATTGGCTGCACAGTGGCGCAGTGGTTTAGCACTGTGGCAGCACAGTTTTACCCACGGCCGGGGGATCGCGGGGATCATGAGATCGTGGGTTCGATCCCAGCCCCCGACCAACAGTGAGCTGTGTGGAGTTTGCATGTTCTCCCCGTGTTGCGCGGGTTTACTCCGCGATTTCTCCGGTTTCCTCCCGCATACCAAAAAAAAACATGTAGGTTTAGGGCGCTCGCGCACGCAGCGACCAGCAGCCGGTGGCTTGCCACCAGACTGCAAACCAAGTCTACCTATGGGTACAAATAAGTAACAAAAAAAAAAAAAATAAGTACAGGTCCTTATCCCTTATCCCCTGTGTTGTGTTGATTTGTCAGACCCATAGCCATAATAATATGATCCTATTGTAGGGCTATGGTCAGACCTGGTCCCGCTGACACTTCGCCCAGTTTGCTCGCGCACTTCATTATCCACATGTGACGAATTATCCTCAGACCTACGCAGTCACGGCAACTTTATGGTATAATTTTTTTAAGCATTAAATCTTCAGTATTATCTTTTTCTATAGTTCTAACTTTCATTTCCTTGTTTTGTCCAGGCAGCACTGTAGTGACTGACAGATCAAGATGCTGTTATCCAATCAGCATGGTCGTGTGCCACACAATGTCCAATCAGCATGGCCGTGATCCCATGCGCTATCCCATCAACACGGAGTCAATCTGAAACGCCACCCACACTTCTTGAAGCCAGGGCATGAAGAGACACAGAGTGGTGACAGAGCAGTGGCTAAATTTTTATTGATAAAAATTACATATTTTGACTGAGCAACTCCATAACTCCATACTCGGGGATGCACACCCTTGTAACCTCAGGAAACCACTTATAAAACCTTAGGTCAGTCTGAGGAACGGTTCACGAGGTATGAGTGGAACAGACACACAGAGATTTCTTGCATTTATAGATATAGATGGGTGTCACAAAGGTAGTTATCAACTTTCTCTGTCAGCCTCAGCTTTCTTCTTTCTGCTCTGTGCATATTCACATGAATGAATCAGTCCTGCTGGCCTCAGCTGAGCTGAATGCCTGGCGATCCTGTCCTCTCAGTTTCCCATTAGAGCTGAGAGCTCTGCCATGTCAGTGGCTCCAGTGTCCTGCATCAGCCTGTCAAGGAAGGTGGACACTGGCCAGCCACACCTTAGGTGACCATGGATTGATTGCCATTGGACAAGTTGGCTTGATAGTAAGTCTGGGTGATGATGACAATAACCAGCAAGGCCAAGCCTTCTGAAAGCAATCTTATCAGACATAGGTGTTATGCTACCGTAGCAATCCACATGAGTGATGCGATCATGCTAGTTGATATTAAGAATGCGACGGAGCATGCAGGTTATAGGTACTGTTCAGGGACATCTCCATCAAGATGGTAAGTGTCCAACCTCTGCATCCATAAAGTAGAACAGAGTCTATGGTTGCAAAAAAACAAAAATGTAGCTTAAGGTCTTTGAAGATAGTAGATGACCAGATGTTTTTCATGCTGTTGAGTGCTTTCCAACCAAGCCCCGTTTCTATTTTGATATCCTTCTCCAAAGAGTTGACCCAGGAGCCAAGGTCTTTGAAGTCGGGCACCTGTTCAAGTGGTCAGCCCTGGCGAGAGTACAATGGAGCACAAGCTGGAAGTCTGCACATCTTTTACTCATTAAGCACAAGGCTGAAATGGATGCTTTCCTCTTCAACAAGACATAATAACCTTTAGGTTTGGGAGACAGTGTCTGACAGCAAAACAATATGTTCTGCATAGTCAAGGTTGGTCACGGAAATGGAAGGTAGCCTGTGTGATCACCTTAGTATGCTTGTCAAAGCAAGCTCTTTTTCCTAATTACCAATGGTGAAGAGAAATGACACTAGAGTGTCACCTTGCAGGACCCCAGAAGTGATTTTGAATGCTTCAGAGTTGCCGTCAGGGGTTACAACTGTGGCCCAGGATTTCAAGTACATGCCCTGGATTGTCGACAGAAGGTGGGGAGGGATGCAATCAGCATGTCTTGATTTTAATGTGATTTTAGTTCTTCTCAACTTTCTGGGCACACAGCTATTGGCTGCTTCCATATTGGCCTCAGTGTAAATCCTCAGACCTTACATGGGTATCGTTTTCATCCACAGCCAATGTTTGAAATCTGTTTTTTACTTCAACGGAATACGTGGTATGTAAATCAGGATTTGATGAGAATATATTCCAGTCGTAATTGTGTCCTTTAGCAAGTTTTTTTTTTTTTAACTCTCCAACTAAGGTAAATCTTCATAGCCACGATACGATGGTCAGAGTTGATGCTAACAAAACTGCTGTACAGTTCCGCATTGAGAATGCTGCTGTTCCACTTCCTCCGTGCTAGGATATAGTCTAATTGCACATTTTATATGGCTGGCGCAGTCACAAAATGTTCACTACTTTTCTATCCACTTTTGGAAATCGATATTAGCATTATAATCTTGTTTTCGACAACAAGATCTGATTTCTGTCTGTTTCGGTAAGGTTCACTTGAAATGCTACACTTAATGGGTTATGTGACTCTTTGTCTGCAAGTATGTGGACAAATGGGACAGATTTGAACTGACAGAATAGAAATATTCTGAGATATCCCAGTAAGAAAATCCACACACTCACACACAGTTGTGGCGAAATTAAGCATGAGAATAAATGCTCTCAAAAATGGTTAGATTTTAGATAACTGTATTCATATATCTTAAATTACACTAAAAATTTAAATTTATTTTGAATGTAACCACTTTGCATTTGAGCCATTTATCTAATTTAAATATGTATATTTTTTTTATTTTAAAAATGAATAACAAAAAATATCCGTATAACGGCATCCTTTAAACATGCACTCCGGTGGCTCTAAAACCACCTCAAAAACAAATGTATATTGCCCGCAATATTATTTTGGGGCTTTTTATCAACAACAAAAAAAAAAACATTCATTGCCTTCAGCTTGCTTGGAAAGAGCTTTTACATCTTCCACCTACTTTAGTATGTGTGGATCTATGAATATTCTAATTACTCCACCCATACTACCGCCCACCAGTAGCAGATGTTGCAAGGCCAACCCTCCCCTCTCCCCTGACCTGAGAACACAGAAGACTGCTTCGCTAAACAATAGCTAGTCTAAACATCGGAGTGATTCAGCTATACATACACAGTACATGCTGCCGACCCCTGCCAAAGCAAGCTGGCTCTCGCCAGTCCCAGCAAGGGGCTGACGGGTGCCCGCCGGGCAGCTCGCTGGGGGCCGGCAGTCCAGTGCGCCCACCTGCCGTCGTGGAACCATGACCTCAGCGCAGCGTGCATGACCTTGCCCCAACCGTTGCGCCATACGCCCTCCTCCAGAGGGGGTAGGGGATTTGATGTCTTCTCCTCCGTCCTATCTGGGAGGGACAGGATAGAGCACACGGGGTTCCTTCCCCCCCCCCCCAAAAAAAAAAAAAAAACGACCTTCACTGAACTGAGTCAAACGAATGCAAAACAGACGGGTGGCGGTCTTGGCACCTTCACCCTCCCGTCTCTCTGGTTCGGCCTTCCGACATGTGCTTCCCATTCCTCCGTGGGTGCTTCTAGGACCCTGCACGTGCGGGCACGGCAGTCAGTGGACTCCAGTCTCCGAGCTGACCGTGCCCACCTGTGCTACTGGGTTCCGGAATACGGTAGCCCCAGCAATGGAAAACTGCGGTCAGCCGCAGTCGATTTTGCACCATCCCTGGGAAGGGACACTGACTGTCAGCGTGGTCAATGGTAGGTAGTCCATGAGCCTCCGTCCGTGGAGCCACATCGGCTCCTCCCTCTTCCCCTGAGGGAGTGTAACTCAGGTGCTTAGCCTGATTGGTTAATGTTATAGACAATCAGGCTAAGCAGGGATGCTTACGTAGCTAGAAATGCTCTGCTCAAACTTGCTCTTTTTTTGGGGGGGGGGGCTTAACTGGAAATTCACAGCAGAAAAGCATTTGGAACTGATTTTGCTCTTGATATATCTTTTAATTCACAAAAAACATGTTACAGACATGTCAACAACAGAAAAAAGTTGATTTTTCACTTTAAGTCTCTTTAAGGAGACATGCAAACTTTCTTTTGCTCAAAACAAAGTAAAAATGTGTATTAATTATTCAGTATTCTCTGTGAAGTAATCATTTTTATACTGTCTTTTTTCAGTTGTAATATTTAAATAAAAGATATAACACGACTTTAAAAAATGAGACAAATGAATAAATCAGGTTGTGCTTTGATGCAAAAAATAATTGAATACATCAAAATTCCTGCACTAGCAAGGTGCATGCAGTATATATGCAGCTGTACTGCAGTCTGTCATTTGATGCATTAATATCACAGTTCAGATTTGCCTAAATTTCCTGACATTTTCCTTCCCCTGGAGAGCTACTTATATATGACTCTCATATTGGTACACAATTATGATAATGATTATCAATGGTGATTTAAAGTCTAAACTCTCAACCTGCTGAAAACTCAAATTACATGGCTACGTAAGCCACTAATCTCACTTTGTAGTATAGCCCTCTGAAAGCTGATCTTGTTGGCTTATGATGTCATAAAACCAAGGAAATAAAATCCACTCATTTCTTTAAGAGCTATCTAAATAAAGGTATTTTTTTGTGAAATGAATGCTTTTAATTTGATTTTAATGGTACACATGCTCTATACTGGTACTTTATGTGATTTAAACCCGCCGTTTTGTACAATGTGGGATATTTAACATGGTTTCTCAATAAGAGTTTAGTCAAGAGTTAAAATTTCCCTTGAAATAAACACATTTTAAGATTAAAAATGCAATCTTTATATATGCATTTTATCAGAAGTGAACTAAATTTACTCATTTGTCAGCTAACATGGATACACTGTATTTCTGTCACCAAATAAAATAAATAGGCTGTGATTACATTTCCTTCTTTGCAAACTAGTTTGTTTTTTGTCTGTGTACAGTTGCATGGCCTATGCCAGCTGTGCCACCCACAGTAAAGTCATTGTAATAGTGGCACAGCTGTGTCTGATCACAACGGCCCATCACATCCACTCCTCTGGCTCCTTTGTTAGCTAGTAAAACAAAAGAAGACGGTCTGAGAAGATTAACAATGGATTAACATATTAAATAGGTCATTGACTAAAAAATTGTGTTTTTGTAGGTTTTTAACCTGAAATGCATCTATTGGTCACGTGATTATCAAAAAACACCAAAACAGTCTTTATCTCACTTTTCTCTCTCAGAAGCCGTTTTGATTCATCTTGGTATTTTCCTGTGTGTCAAGAAATGGGGAAACATCCCTAAAAGGTAAACCTCACTAGTCTTGATACCTGCCCACTGCTCTATTATTGGCCAGCCTAACTGTCTGTCATGTAGATGGGCGGGGAGCCAAAGGTGTTAGCTTCTGAGCTAATAGTGGTATTAGAAAACTTGCACCACGCACAGTTTATATTATTTTCTTTAAATTTTAGTTACCCTAATAGGCATTCCTGTTTTCACCTGGTTCACTAATCCACAGTTGATAACATATCGGAAATTAGGGGTGTAACTACGGTTCTATGAGTCCCGGATGACTGCCAGGCGGAGCTGAGAGCACTGGATACTTCCCCACACACTAGCGCATGTTGTGTACAAATAACAGCAATGTCACGTGTGACCCCTGCATGATCCCTCCAGAGGCTATACCTTCCAATGTCTGTAGACTTCTGAGTGACCAAACATCCTGGCAGTTAGCTGGGACTTAGAGAACGTCTCTTCATGACCGCCAGGCAGTGCTGAAAGCACTGAATGATCAGTACCAACAATGTCACGAAGAAGCCCAAGCACATACCTGACTAACTTGCGGCAGAGGAATGTGGGAGCAGGACCACCCCCAGCGGGTGGGGAGGGGCAACATCGATCCTGTAGAATCGTGTGAAGGTGTCAGGCAATGCCCATGAAGCCGCCGCACAAATGTCCTCCAGTGACACACCCTTCAGAGCACCCCAAGATGCAGAGATGCTCCTAGTGGAGTGACACCTTACTCCCAATGGTAAGGGACAGCCAGTAGGTAGGTTTGTATGCGCACCTGATAGCATCAACCACCCAATGGGATAGGCGCTGTTCAGAGATGGCACAACCTCAGTTAGGACCACCATAACAAATGAAAAGCTGTTCCGATCATTGTGTAAATGCAGTAGCAGTAGCATACATAGTAAGATCCCGAACTGGGCACAAGCTTGACCCACCCTCTGGAGACAGAGGGTTGAACCGGGCCAGCTGAATTGGTCTATTGACAAACGTTTGTGACAGAACCATGGGGAGGAATGCCACATTCGGCCACAGTGTAACACCCGAACCATTCAGGTTCCACTGGAGACATGAATCACTGACCGACAGGGCATGCAACTCCCCTACTCACTTCGTTGATGTTATGGCGAGGAGAAAAGCAGTTTTTATAGACAACCATGTCAATTCCACCTGAGCCAAAGGCTCAAAAGGTGGGGCAGACAGACCACCCAGCACCAGCAGTAGATCCCATGCCGGGACCCTGTGAACCCTTGGTGGCAGAGCCTCCAAGCCCCCCTGAGAAAAAGAGAAATTAACTGGTGGGACCCCAGAGTGGTGTTCCTGACCAAGGCATGTCACAATGAAATGGCTGCCACATACACCTTTAAGGTGGAGTGTGTGAGGCCATCATCAAGGAGGGACTGCAGGAACTCCCAAGATCGTAGTCACAGGACAGAGCACTGGGTCCTGTGCCCTGCTTGCATACCAGTCAGAGAACCGCTTCCACTTACCCTCATATAGGAGGTGGGTTGATGATGCATGGGTGTTCAAGGCCAAGGCAGCACCAAATGAGAACAAAATAACTCCCCTTAAATAGGGTCAAAACCAAATACATAAGTGATGACAGGTGTGGGTTCACCTGAGCAGGCAAAGAGGTAATAATGAATAAAGATTGGGATCAGCTGGAAGAGAGGATGGAGGAGCGGCTGGGTTTGACAGCTGACAGGGCGACACCCACACAGACCACCAAACCGGAAATGCCGCCTGACAGCTGTCAACCCAGAGAAGGAACACCCAAGGACAAATATAAGGAATAAACAATATCAAAAACAGACTAATAAGTAATTACAAATTGAAATGAAACATGACCACAGCAAAACTGAAGCCTATACAGAAAAATAGAAAGCAGTAATAAAACTCAAAAGGCACAAAATACAACAAATATAAATAAATATAAGGAAAAAGCCACAAGACTGAGTCTGGCAGAACTTCCAGAGCTCAGCTTGTGACACTAAACTGCAAGCTGCAAGAGAGAAGTGAACACACTGCCTTCAACAGCTCATTAGCTAAGATATTGCTCCTTTTTTTTCAAGAAAAATAAACAGCAGAACTGGGAGAGGGGAGTGGGCATGCTCCAAGACACAAACAAGCAATCAACCAAGCCAACAGCTTTATCAAAACTGGGAGCTTGCACGCTACCCAACAGTTGATTAATATTAGCTCTAAATATGTCTGTTTTCAGAGGACAATCAAATTGTTGCTCTTAACGGCATGAAGCTGCATAGGGCTGAACAAAGCAAATAGTTACGTAGCTCATACCTTGTGCTCTTGACACGATCGCAAGAAGAAAGAAGGAGCCGAACACCTGCAGACACCGGAAGATATACCCTCCGGGGGTTGGGGGGAATCATGCAGGGGTCACACGTAACATTGTTGTTATTTGTACTCAACATGTGCTAGTGTGAGGGGAAGTATCTAGTGCTTTCAGCACCGCCTGGCGGTCATGAAGGGGCGACATATTACTCAGGTCATTCTCGCTTATTTTGTTTATTTTTACCATGATTTTACATTAAACTGTTAGCATTAGTGTGCTAGGAGGTCCGAGTCAATCACTGTGCCTGGACACAGCTCACCTCGGCTTGGAGGAGGAGGTGGTGATGGACAGGCCTCCTGGATCTGGCCGGTTTTGATCGCTGTTTGCTATAAATTCTATTCAGCCTCACTGGAGTCCTTGTTCATTTAGCAAAAAAGACATTCATTTAACGACACTTGCGTTCTAGACGTTATTTTAGCTGAGTTTTATTTTCTCAAAACTAAATCCAAGGCAGCTAGCTGAAGCTAGCAATTTAGCTACTTGTTCATGTATGTTTATATGCTTATTGCACTCCAGGGTCTGGTTATAGCCCATCGACAAATTTAAACAAATTTACGTTAGTTGGCTCTGAGCTAGGCAGCTACGGGCAGCTAATGTTAGCAGTAGTGGTATGAAAAGGGCGGAGATCAATGCGGTCACAGATTTTAAAGTGACAATTACTGAAATCAGCCATTCTCAGAAAGACTTTAAGGGGGGCGATTTTCTACAATAATTAGATAATCAAAGAAAATTTGAACAAAATATGTCACAAACATTTCATTAAGACATATGTGAGCTGCTAAAATGTGGAAAAAAGTGCAATCAGTGACCCCTTTAAAGCAATTCTTATTGAATCATCCAAGTTATACAAAAGAGGATTCCATTTTATGGTTGACTTAACTGTTCCTTTGTGGGGAATATTTTTAAACCACCATCTAGACCCCTTACCAGAAGAATCAAAAATTCGATTCTGGATTCTGTAAATACAGACACAAAAGTAATGTCCATGTCCAAAAAGGCATTGGTGTTGCATTTAATTGGAATGTGAAGTGCTACTTTTTGTCCGTTCTGTGTCATTTGTCTTTTTGGAATTATATTTGTCACGTTAACACGGGAAGTAGCATCACTTTGTAAAACTGCAGTGACCAGAATGTTGTCTCATACAATGCTCACTAAGGATGTTTGGGTAAGTAGGATGACTATTTGGAAGAAAGTAGCTGTGATTATATTTAATTTTTGCCATTTTTATCCACATTAGAGTTGAATTTGACAGAAAATGCCTGAATTACTAGATCACTTCAAACTTGTAACATGCCCACATATACTTGAGTTAAATCAGATCTTAGCTTCATAATTCAGTTATTTTCATTCAGCACAGTATAATACTTATGAATAAAACAGGCACACATTCAAATAAAACTTCCGTCACTAAAGTCCACTCCTTCAGCTTGGAGGAATTCCTGCCTTTCCCACACATCCCTCATTAAGGAATTTCTGGCACTCTGTGCATGAGGGAAGCCTGCAGCTCTTGCAAGGATGCACACACATGTGCTGGTTTCCCTTGACCCATAACAGCTGGTTTAGAACCGATATGTTGCAGTCAGCTGTTAAGACTGCCTTTCAGTCAGAAATGGATTCTAAGATGCTACCAGTATCTCCTTCTCTCTGCTGACTCCACTGCCTGTCCACACAACTGTTGCATTCTGTAGTTTTGTCCCCCCCCCCCCCAACACACACACACCATGCCCACATCCTGATGTATTGGTCACAGTCTCCCTGGGACAGTCTGGTGGTAGTGTGGGTAAACTGTTGTGAGTGAAATGCTTTGTTGTATCAGTCAGTCTAATGCCCACTTGACCACTCAGAGGTCCCACATAAGTCTCATGTCTCTGAGGTGTGCATGTGCCGACAGATGACATTCTGTGAAACTCAAATGACCTAGTTACAGCCACGGCTCCAGAACGGTGAGCCCAGATTATTGCAGTAGTTTCAGGAAAAGGATGGTAGACATTCCTGACATTTTCATGCCATCTCTCGTCCTTTCTCTCTCATGGGTGTAGCCCTGTCATGGATAACGGTTTGACCCACTTCACAGAGCACTAATGACCCAGGAAGTGTTGCATTGCAGTGTTGTTGAAGTCAAGCTGATCTTGTCTTGATTTTCAACTGGGATAGACAGCTTCCTGGAAATATGTGTTTACCTGAACTTCACAGACTGAATTTGTTTTTGGTAATAGACACCAGTTTTTTCTGAATTCCTGCATTAGGACATCAACAGCAAGGTATTAATAATTTTATGCGTTTGCCGTTGACTTGATTATAGATCAGATGACACACACACAGAGTTGATTATTGCTTTGGCAGTCATAAACTTTGGTAACTTCTATACTTTTAGATACTGATTTCATGGATTTTGGTTCAATGCAATGTAAAAAACAATAGAAGTATTGATAGTTCTGGAGATTGTGCCATGATTTCCATTGTTATTATGTCGCATATTACTCCAGGAACACTGAGTATTATTATTCTTCTTCTTCTTCTTCTTCTTCTTCTTCTTCTTCTTCTTCTTCTTCTTCTTCTTCTTCTTCTTCTTCTTCTTCTTCTTCTTCTTCTTCTTCTTCTTCTTCTTCTTCTTCTTCTTCTTCTTCTTCTTCTTCTTCTTCTTCTTCTTCTTCTTCTTCTTCTTCTTCTTCTTCTTCTTCTTCTTCTTCTTCTTCTTCTTCTTCTTCTTCTTCTTCTTCTTCTTCTCCTCCTCCTCCTCCTCCTCCTCCTCCTCCTCCTCCTCCTCCTCCTCCTCCTCCTCCTCCTCCTCCTCCTCCTCCTCCACACCAAACCTCTCCATATCCTCCTTTGCTACATTCATGACTTGTCTCTGTGGTCTTCCTCTTCTCCTTCCTGGCAGCACCATCTTCAACATACTTTGTACAGTATATCTACCAACCCTCCTCTGCACATGTCCAAACCAACTCAGTCTTGCCTCTCTTGCTTTGTCTCCAAACCACTCAACCTGAGCTGTCCTTCTAATATACTTATTTCTAATCCTGTCTCTCATAGTCACTCCCAGTGAGAATCTCAGTATCTTCTGCTCTGCCACCTCCAGTTTGGACTCCTGTTTTCATCAGTGCCACTGTTTCCAAACCAGTCATCCCAGCAGATCTCACAACCGTTTTGTAAATCTTCCTTTTCACTATAGCTGCTATCTTTGTCACAAATCACCCCAACACTTGTCTCCGCCTACTCCACCCAGCCTGCACTCTGTTCTTCACTTCTCTTGTGCACTGACAATTTCTTTGGATGGTTGACCCCAGATATTTAAGCTCATTTATCTTCATTATTTCTACTCCTTGAATCTTTACAGTTACACATGTCTTCCTCTCATTCACACACATATTCTGTCTTGCTTCTACTGACTCATTCCTCTTCTGCCCAGTGCATACCTCCACCTCTCCAGGCTTTTTTTTTCTTCCTACTCCTGCTGCCCTCTACTCTCACTACAGATCACAATGTTGTCTGCAAACATTATTGCCCATGGCGACTCCTGCCTGACCTCATCTGTCAGCCTGTCCATCACCAAGGGCTCAGAGCCGATCCCTGATGTAATCCCACCCCCCATCTGTCACTCCTACAGCATATCTCAGTACTGTCTTGCTGTCCTCATATATGTTTTGCACCACTCTCACATACTTCTTTGCCACTCCTGACTTCCTCATACAGTACTATACTTCCTCTCTTGGTACCCTATCATTTATTTTGTCTAGATCCACAAAGGCACATTGAAATTCATTCTGACCTTCTCTGTACTTCTCTATTAACACTCTTAAAGCAAATATTGCATCTGTAGTACTCTTTCTTGGCATGAAGCCATACTGCTGCTTACTGACTGTCCCCTTAACCTGGCTTCTGCAACTCTTTCCCATATCATCATAAGGTGGTTGATCATCTTTATGCCTCTGGAGTTACTTCAGCCCTGATTATTGCCCTTGTTCTTGAAAATCTGTACCACAAGACTTCCTCAGTCAACCTCTTGCTCTCCAAGATTGTGTTAAACAGTCTGGTTAAAAAGTCCACTGCCATCTCTCCTAAACATTTCCATTCCTCCACATGTGTGTCATCTGAACCAACTGCCTTTACATTCTTCATCCTCTTATAGCTGCCCGCACTTCCACTTTGCTAATCCTTAGAACTTCCCAGTTCACTATCTTTCTTTCATCCATCCTTCTCTCGCACTCATTTTCTTCATTCCTCAGCTCCTCAAAAGTACTCCTTCCATCTTCTCAACACTCTTCTCACTTGTTATCACATAACCATCTCTGTCTTTAATCAAACTAACTTGCTGCATGTCCTTGCCAGCTCGATCTCTCTAACCAATTGATACAAGTCCTTTTCTCCTCCCATAGTGTCCAGCGACTTATTCAACTCACTATATACCTTTTCCTCTGCCTTTGCTACCTTGCTCTTTGCCATACATCTAGACTCTGAGTACTGTCTACTTTCTTCATCTCCCAGACAATCCCTCTTTTTCTTTGCCAACCTCTTTCTTTGAATACTTTCCTGTACCTCCTCATTCCACCACTAAGACTTCATGTCTTCTTTCCTTTGTCCAGAGGATACACAAAATACCTTTCTAGCTATTTACCACAATACTTGAGCTGTATTTTTCCAGTCTTCTGGTAAGTTTTTTTACTACTCAGTTTGTCTAAACTCTTTCCTGACCTTTGTCTAACACTTTTCTTCTGTAACTTCCCCCATTTATTCCTTTGCTTTGCCTTCACTCACTTCCTCTTCTTGCTTTCCAAAGTAATCCTGTAGACTTAAGTCTGATGCTGCCATGCTACATTCTCATCTAACACCACCGTGCAGTCTCCTGTCTCTTTCAGATTGGTCCTTATGCATAAGCTGTAGTCCACCTGTGTGCACCTTCCTCCACCTTTGTAAGCCACCCTATAGTCCTCTCTCTTCTTGAAATATGAGGGGGAGGAGTGAAAAGTTCATAGGCTGAAAAGTTCATAGTGGTCAAATTTGACCAAATGTGGTTTATTTTTCAGCCGCAGGGATTCAAGCGCTACAACACTGATGAAAGAAGTGTGTGGACTGAAGGGAAGACTATGTTGAAAAATAAACCACATTTGGTCAAATTTGACCACTATGAACTTTTCATCCCCCCACCCCCCCGTGCACTTGTTCTCTACAGCCATTACCCTCTTTTTTTTAGCAAAATCCACAACCATCTGTCCTTCCACACTTCTCTCCTTAACACCACACCTACCCAGCACTTCCTCAATTCTTTTCCTTCACCTACATGCCCATTAAAGTTGTAAAGAAGGACATAACACTGCACTCATGGTGCAGGAAAGCTACAATGGTGCTTAAAAGTTAACCCAAACATTACAGCATCCACACCTTGCACATGTGTACAACAGTAACACAAAGTACACTTACAGTCTAACTAAGGAGTTGATGTTTATTTTCCAACATTTAACACACTCCCATCACCCGTCAGGACTGCTGGGAAATGAGAAGCCTGTGTTCTTCTTGTGTACCAGACTGATGCACTAGGGGGCTCTAAAGCACAATCTTGCATAGGGTCCCCCAAAACCAGGAAATGGCCCAGAGGGATAAGCTGCTTTAGAGGAAGATGTTTACATTTATATTTGTCTATTTTCAGTTTATTTTTAACACATGAGACTGGGGCACTTGAAAATTCTGGTTTGTCTCCTTTACCAAATAACAATGTCCAACATAAATCATACTTAAGCACACACAACCAATAGAACAATGGCATAGCTACAGTATTGCTTTAAATTATGACAGCATGTACAGTTGTGAAAAAATTAGGACACCCTGTATAAGCCTGTGTATTTTTTAACATATTTGGACATATGGATATTTAATATCAATGTTAAAAAGTACTGGGAGATTCATGTAGTACAACTACAATTAAAAATGAACTGGACTTTTTTCAAATTTTCTGTAAAATGTAATTCTAAACAAATAGTGAGGAATAAATTAGGACACCCTCCCATCTTTTTTAGGACACCCCCACATTCATTCCCACTTAAAATGGCTAAAATAAGTGTTAAAAATGCAAATAAAAACAAAAGCAAGATTAGACATAGATATTTGAACATTTCTTAATAAAGAACTGAATATTTAATGGGGTGTCCTAATTTTTTCACGACTATGTGCTAGCATTAATAATGCAGTAGCCTTCTTTTGAATGATGGTTTCTCTGCCCTCGCATGTTGTTTATAAAAATGTGTATTTTTAGTTGTAATATTTTTATTGTCTTTTATTATTAGTTTCATCAACTAATTGGTCCTCTTGGCTGATTGGTCAGTCTGCCCCTTGAGACCAATGGATGCAAGTCATGTACTTTTTAATCCTTTGAGTTCTTCAGCTGTTCATTGTTATAATGTGATACCGTTAACATATACTGATACTCCCCATTACCTTTAACTACTATGTGGCTCCACTACACTGACAGCAGCAAAAGGGAGCCTGTGATTTGTATTTGATTTCATAGCCTCCTTGCATCTGCACTGTAAGGGTTTTCCCATGAATCTCAGGTATCCCTCCTCATACTAAGCGGCTTGTTATGATTCATAAATGCAGTGCAGGCATATTATAATTACTGCCCCTCCCACACATGGATTACCCCCAGTAATGGAATGTAGATTAGCAGCTCACCTAATGTCACGAGGCACCCAGTGACACTGTGCTATATTTGTTCATAGTGGAACAGTCTGCGTTGTCTGCCCAGTTTCTGCTTGGAAATGTTTGCTCTAGCTTTCCAAAATGGGTGGTTTTTGGTTGTCTGCAGGGTTGGAATATCTCCCCTAAGGAATCTCTGGATTAACTTCAGCTGCTGCGACGCTACCCACAGCAGACTGGAATCCCTTCTGCACATTGTTCCATCAGTCTGTCATTAGCAGACTACATTTCTCCATCAGCAGACAAAGCTAAAAACCTTAGGAATTTATGGATTTTTTTTTTTAATTTTTTTTTTGCAATTTGTTGGAGAATTTTCAAGCATGGCTTGCTGGACTACAAATCACAAATGGCAGTATGTGTACACTGGCTCCACCCTCCTCCAGCTGACAGGTACAGTGCTGCCTGTCTGGTGGTGTGTGGGTGAGGAGGGAGCAATATGAGACCTCACCTGATAGACAGTTTAGCTCTTTCCTCTGTAGTGCTTCAAATAAAAAATGAGCTGAAAAATGAAATGGAAAGAAATGAAGAGTTTTGACCGTGATTGATGTGAAACTTTTCCCTCCTCTTATGTCTAACTCTCTGCCTGTCGTTTCCCACCTGCTCCCCTCTGCTTTCCTTTTCCTCATTTTTTCTCACTTTGTCTCACTACCATCTTTTTTTATCCCCTCTTCTTTCTCACACACAAATGCTTTTCTCAGACCAGTTGTAACACAATTACACATTAGTTCGTAGCTTTCTTAATTCCACTGTTCTTGGTGGGGTTTTTTTTTTGTTTTTTTTTTGTATAATACCCCAAAACTGTCCTTCTCCAGCATGTGTGCTTGTGTTTCTGTGTGTATGGGTGTGACCTGGCCACTCTATATTTAGCTGCTGTGCCACTTTCTCTGGTCCCAGAGCTCTGCAGAGTGCTGGAAAGTGATGAGGTGTGTGTCTTTAAACTTACCGTTTGTGTTTACTAGAAGGAAAAATCCACCAGCTTCTGCTGTTTAATACTTACTTAATACTACAAATGTAGTTACATGTGCTTTTACATTCGTTTAGATAACAAACCAGAGTGGTGGCCTAGAGTTAGAGCATCTGCCCCCAACCAGGAGGTTGGGGGCTCAAGTCCTGGCTGGGTCATGACAAAGACCATATAAAAATAGACCTTCCTGCCATCCAGCTTGGTGCTCAGCAAAAATGGAATGGAGGAGGGAAATGTTTGGGGCAGCAATGGCTCAGGAGGTAGAGCAGGTCATCCAATAACCAGAGGGTTATCCCGCTCTTCCCAGCCATCCTGCCATTGTGTCCCTGGGCAAGACACTTTACCCATCTTGCCTCCAGTGTCCGTGACACTGAGTATGAATGTGTATAAATGTTCGGTAGTGACCGGAGAGGCCGTTGGCACAGATTGGTAGCCACGTTTTCATCAGTCTGCCCCAGGGCAACTGTGGCTACAGCATTAGCTTACCACTACCATTGTCTGTCTGTGCAGTCAATGAATAATGGAGTCATTGTAAAGCACTTTAGGTAT
The DNA here is from genome assembly GCA_020510985.1 of Pholidichthys leucotaenia. Classification (NCBI taxonomy): domain Eukaryota; kingdom Metazoa; phylum Chordata; class Actinopteri; order Cichliformes; family Pholidichthyidae; genus Pholidichthys; species Pholidichthys leucotaenia. The sequence goes on along the minus strand of CM035839.1, from coordinate 174,696,766 downwards.
CTTAAAAGGCACTATATAAATGCAATTCATCATAATGTAGTAATAATTATAGCAAGTAATACTGTGTGAAGAGATCTGCTTAAGCGTCAACATTTGTTCAAACGGGATGGAGTATTGAGTCCCTTTTAAACTACCTTGGCAAACCAGGCAAACTCGCCAAGATCCGGATTACTTCTGTGTGCACTGTTTTCCTTGGTCACATTGACCCTGCAAGTGATGTGGGTCATTGGCCGCCTCACCTCTGCTCGGCAGACATTTGAGTAGGACAACTACGATAAATGGGCAATGAAGTAGGTGTCACAGTTATTACATCACAATGTAGAGAGTGTCAGTGTCAAAGAGTGACAGAGAATGGAAAGGAATCTGAAGGCTGACAGTCAGCATGGCAGTGCCTCAGGAGTTAGAGCAACTCGTCCCATAACTGGAGGGTTGAAGGTTTGAATCCCACTCACCCCAGCCATCCTGCCATTGTGTCCCTGGGCAAGACACTTTACCCACCTTGTCTCCAGTGTTCATGACACTGGGTATGAATGTGTATAAATGTTCGGTGATGGTCAGAGAGGCCGCTGGTGTGGATTGGCAGCCATGTTTCCATCAGTTTGCCCCAGGGCAGCTGTGGCTACAATAGTAGCTTATCGGTACCTTTGTCTGTGGAGTGAATGGATAATGTATCCATTGTAAAGCATCTGAGTGTCCATGAAAAGCGCTATACTGTATAAATCCGATGCATTATTATTAGGGGTGGATTCAAAAGATCGATTCTTGGATTTGAATCGATTCACTTTTGACTGAGCCGATATTGATACACAAAATCCACAGATTGATCTTTTAATATAATGCTTTTATGTCTGTGAAACACAAAGTGGCCAGCTGAAGTCTCATACAATTGTTCAGTCATGAGAGTTCCCTGCACTGCATGCTCACATTACTTCCGTGTTTACATGAGCGGAGTTGCTAACATGTGACAACATGTCTTAATTTATCAACAAAAGTCACCCCTCAAGACTGTGCTCAACAGTCTCCGAATATTTTTTGTAAAGCGAGGATAAACTCTTTTGTACCACCTGCAGCATTGTGTTGGAACATAAACAAAAGTTGATAATCGATAAACAGTTTCCAAACGTAAAGCATACATGGAGAATGGACAACAGACGAGACACAGAGGGAGACTGTTGCAGCTGCTGGGGTAAACATTTGTTTCGTAAATTAATAATTCAGCCAGCATGATGGTGTTTCCTTTTACAAACTATGGATACAGTAGTTAACTGTTGGTTAAGCACTGTAAATAAATGCAGCCTTAGTACATTTTATGAGATTAGAATACAGTGCATCTGTAAAGTATTTATACCGGCTTCATTTTGTTCCACATTTTATGTTACAGCCTTATTCCAAAATGGATTAAATTCATTTTATTCCTCAAAATTCTACACACAATACCCCATAATAACAATATGAATTTTTTTTTTTTTGAGATTTTTGCAAATTTATTAAAAATAAAAATCTAAGACATCACATGTACTGTACATAGAGTAAAATTAGTCATTGCAACAACTACAGTGGTGTGAAAAAGTGTTTGCGCCCTTCCTGATTTCTCATTTTTTTTGTATGTCACACTTAAATGTTTCAGATCATCGAACAAATTTAAATATTAGACAAAGATAACACAAGTAAACACAAAATGCAGTTTTTAAATGAAGGTGTTTATTATTAAGCAGGAAAAAAATCCAAACCTACATAGCCCTGTGTGAAAAAGTGATTGCCCCTAAACCTAGTAACTGGTTGGGCCACCCTTAGCAGCAACAACTGCAATCAAGTGTTTGTGATAACTGGCAATGAGTCTTTTACAGCACTGTGGAAGAATTTTGGCCCACTCATCTTTGCAGAATTGTTGTAATTCAGCCACACTGGAGGGTTTTCGAGCATGAACCGCCTTTTTAAGGTCATGTCACAGCATCTTAATCGGATTCAGGTCAGGACTTTGACTAGGCCACTCCAAAGTCTTCATTTTGTTTTTCTTAAGCCATTCAGAGGTGGACTTGCTGGTGTGTTTTGGATCATTGTCCTGCTGCAGAACCCAACTGCACTTCAGCTTGAGGTCATGAACAGATGGCCGGACATTCTCCTTCAGGATTTTTTGGTAGACAGTAGAATTCATGGTTCCATTTACCACAGCAAGTCTTCCAGGTCCTGAAGCAGCAAAACAGCCCCAGACCATCACACTACCACCACCATATTTATATTTTACTGTTGGTATGACGTTCCTTTTCTGAAATGCTGTGTTACTTTTATGCCAGATGCAATGGGACATACACCTTCCAAAAAGTTCAACTTTTGTCTCGTCAGTTCACAGAGTATTTTCCCAAAAGTCCTGGGGATCATCAAGATGTTTTCTGGCAAAGCTGAGACGAGCCTTTATGTTCTTTTTGCTCAGCAGTGGTTTTCGTCTTGGAACTCTGCCATGCAGGCTATTTTTGCCCAGTCTCTTTCTTATGGTGGAGTCATGAACACTGACCTTAACTGAGGCAAGTGATGGCTGCAGTTTTTGGATGTTGTTGTGGGGTCTTTTGTAGGGATGAGACGATCCGATCTGCCGTATCGGTATCGGATTCGATCCATGCAAAATAGCCAGATTGATATCAGTAAAGAATAAAAGTAATTTACTGATCCGATACATTAATAATAATAACATGAAGGCGCAATCCCGTTGTCAGCCGCGCTGCGCACGGCTTCTGTAAACAGAGGCAACCAGTGTCAAATCACTGGAGCCGCTCTGTGGGACTCGCCTCATTATGTTGCTGTGTGGTACCAGCATTTACAATTTTACACCACCAACTTGATAAAACACTTGCAAAAGTATCATGGCAGCAAAAAAGTATGCTGAATTCTCTCAAAAACCGAGCAGAACCAAGTGTGTTGTGCAGCAGCAGCCGCTGTTTTACTGCTGGGATATGCTAAAAGTGAAACTAAAAGAAGGAAAGTGAAAGTAAAAACCAGAGGAGCAGAAATGAAGCAGGTGACTTCAAAATAAGAGAAAACCTAAAAACTATGGACAGAGAATAAACTACTAAATAAACTGAGCACCAGGAGAATACTTACGATGATGATGATAATAATGGATGACAAAAAACACAACCTAAAGGGTTAGTTCCTTTATTTTCAGATCTACAGCATTTTTTACCTCATGCACAGTGGCACTTTGAATTTCATCTGAATGTTTACTTAAATACTCAGCTTTAAAGTTTTGAAATAAACCTGCACTTAAAACTTCAGAATGCATGTTTACATAGTGCTGACCAGTGAAATGCTGCCAATGTTGTAAAATTTAAAATAAAGAAAAGCAGCAGCGTTGCTGAACTAAATCAAATCTGTAATATATTCTTTGACTTTTAAATTTGTTCTTATATGTATGCAAAATGCAACCAGTCATTACTAAAGCATGTTCTGTACTGTTGTTTTAAATAAGAGAGACGGTATTGGGTTTGGCTCAGTGTCGGCCGATACTCAAAGTCACAGTATCGGAATCGGTCTTGAAAAAATGGTATCGGCTCATCCCTAGTCTTTTGTGACCTCTTGGATGAGTCGTCGCTGTGCTCTTGGGGTAATTTTGGTCGGCCAGCCACTTCTGAGAAGGTTCACCACTGTTCCATGTTTTCGCCATTCATGGATAATGGCTCTCACTGTGGTTCACTGGAGTCCCAAAGCTTTAGAAATGGCTTTATAACCTTTTCCAGACTGATAGATCTCAGTTACTTTGTTTCTTATTTGTTCATAAATTTCTCTGGATTGCAGCATGATTCACTTATTCAGGCAGGTCTTATTTAAGGGATTTCTTGATTGAGAACAGGTGTGGCAGTAATCAGGCCTGGGTGTGGCTAAAAAAATTGAACTCAGCTTTCCAAAGATGTGATAAACCACAGTTTGTTTTAAGAGGTAGGGGGGACAATCACTTTTTCACACAGGGCCATGTAGGTTAGGATTTTTTTTTACCCTTAATAAAAAACACCTTCGTTTAAAAACTGCATTTTGTGTTTACTTGTGTTAATCTTTGTCTAATATTTAAATTTGCTTGATGATGTGAAACATTTAAGTGTGACAAACATACAAAAAAAAAAAGAGAGAAATTAGGAAGGGGGCAAGCACCTTTTCACACCACTGTAAGTATTCACAGCCTTTGCCATGATGTATCGGTACACAGCCATTTTCAGATCTCTCCAGAGATGTTCAATTGGATTCAAGTCTGGGCTCTGGCTGGGCCACTCAAGAACATTCACAGAGTTGTCCTGAAGCCACTCCTTTGATATCTTGGCTGTGTGCTTAGAGTCGTTGTCCTGCTGAAAGATGAACCATTGCCCCAGTCTGAGGTCAAGAGCGCTCTGGAACAGATTTGCATCCAGGATGTCTCTGTACATTGCTGCATTCTTCTTTCCCTCTATCCTGACTAGTCTCCCAGTTCCTGCCTCTGAAAAACATCCCCACAGCATGATGCTGCCACCACCATGCTTCACTGTCAGGATGGTATTGGCCTGGTGATGAGCAGTGCCTGGTTTCCTCCAAATATGGCACCTGGCATTCACGCCAAAGAGTTCAATCTTTGTCTCATCAGACCAGGGAATTTTGTTTGTCATGGTCTGAGAGTCCTTCAGGTGCCTTTTTGTAAAACTCCAGGCGGGCTGCCATGTGCCTTTTACGAAGGAGTTGCTTCCATCTGGCCACTCTACCATACAGGCCTAATTGGTGGATTGCTGCAGAAATGGTTGGCCTTCTGGAAAGTTCTCCTCTCTCCACAGAGGAACACTGGAGCTCTGAGAGAGTGACCATCGGGTTCTTGGTCACCTCCCTGACTAAGGCCCTTCTCCCTCAATCGCTCAGTTTAGACAGCCGTCCACCTCTAGGAAGAGTCCTGGTGGTTCTGAACTTCTTCCATTTGTGGATCATGGAAGCTGCTGTGCTCATTGGGACCTTCAAATCAGCAGAAATTTTTCTGTACCCTTTCACAGATTTGTGCCACGAGACAATCCTGTCTAGGAGGTCTACAGACAATTCCTTTGACTTCATGCTTGATTTGTGCTCTGGCATGCACTGTCAACTGTGGGGCCTTATATAGACAGGTGTGTGCCTTTCCAAATCATGTCCAATCAACTGAAATTACCACAGGTGGACTCCACTTAAGCTGTATAAACATCTCAAGGATGATCAGTGGAAACAGAGTTCACCTGAGCTCAATTTTGAGCTTCAAAGCAAAGGCTGTGAATTCTTATGTACATGTGATTTCCATCCATCCATCTTCTTCTGCTTAATCCTTTTCGGGTCACGGGGGGACTGGAGCCTATCCCAGCATCTTTGGGTGAGAGGCAGGGTACACCCTGGACAGATCGCCAGTCCATCGCAGGGCCAACACAGAGAGACAGACAACCATTCACTCTCACAGTCATACCTAAGGACAATTTAGAATCCCCAGTTTGATGCCAATTAACCTAACTTGCATGTTTTTGACATGTGGGAGGAAACCGGAGAAATCTCGGAGTAAACCCACGCAGACATGGGGAGAACATGCAAACTCCACACAGATCACTGTTAGTCCTGCTGTTATGTCCCTGGGCAAGACACTTTACCCATCTTGCCTCCAGTGTCCATGACACTGGGTATGAATGTGCATAAATCTTCAGTAGAGGTCCGAGAGGCCGTTGGCATGGATTGGCAGCCATGTTTCCATCAGGGCAGCTGTGGCTACAGTAGTAGCTTACCACTGTCAATGTCTGTCTGGAGTGAATGAATAATGGACTCACTGTAAGTGCTTTGATTTTGATTTATTTATTTTTTTTGTATACTTTATTGATCCCCAGAGGGGAAATTGAGGGCATCCACCTGGATGGATGAAGCAGCCACAGTACGGCACTATCCCTTTACCATTCACACACACATTCACACCTAGGGCCACTTTAGAGTCTCCAGTTAACCTAACCTGCATGTTTTTGGCCTGTGGGAGGGATCCCACGCAGACAAGGGGAGAACATGCAAACTCCACACAGATCACTGTTGGTCAGGGACTGGGATTGAACCAGGGATCCCATGGCCAAGGGTGAGTTGCTGTGCTGCCACAGTGCTAACCACTCCGCCACCGCGCTGCCCTACATGTGATTTCTTAAGTTTTCTATTTTTAATAAATTTGCAAAAATCTCAAAAAAAAAAACAAAATTCACATTGTCATTATGGGGTATTATGTGTAGAATTTTGAGGAAAAAATGAATTTAATCCATTTGGGAATAAGGCTGTAACATAAAAAAAATGTGTAAAACACCACTGTTTATTGGGGGTATTCTGTGGAGAGGGTGAACAGTGTTAAGTTTCTGGGGATTCACCTGGGAGACAATATGACTTTTAACACCAACACCACAGCAAGTGTTAAAAAAGGCCCATCAGCTATTCTACCCTCTTCGGCGGCTAAAAAAGGCAGGTCTTCCCACTTAGCTCCTCACCACTTTTTACAGAGGCACCTGGAATCTGTCCTTTCATATGGCCTGACTACCTGGTTTGGGAATTGCACCGCTTTAGAGAAACACCAGCTGAATAGGGTTGTAAAAACAGCTAGTAAGATCATTGGTGTCCCCCATCCTGTCCTTGGAGGAGATTTACAACAAATGCTGTGCTAACAGGGTTGTCAACATCATTAAAGACTGTTACCACCCTTCCCACAGTTTTTCCTCTTCTGCCCTCCCTCAGGGAAGAGGTATAGATGTTTTCAGGCCAGGACAGCTAAAATGTTGAACAGTTTTTTTTCCACATGCAGTGCTTTTCCTACACTTACGCATGCACGTAGACACCTCTGCTAAACTCGTACATGTATTTTGTTAGGTTGGTCTGACCATAGTGTTTGATAACTGATATTTTATTGTATTTTATTTATTTATGTTGTTGATTTTATTCTCTATCTATATTGTGGTACTGTTTTATGCTGGGAGATCATAATTTCATTTTTTATGTGCAATCATACATACCAAATGACAATAAAGAAATCTAGAACCTTCTGCCTTTTTGTCTGTTGGAAGTACGGTCATGTTTCACTCTGACATGAGGGGAGCGAGTAGAGATTCAGTTTTGTCTCTTGGACAACGATGCTAGATACACTTGGCTGTCGGCTGGAACAGTCTGGAGAGACGCACGTTCCTGAACTCCAACCACACCCGATGCCAGGAGTGACTGTTTTGACTTGTGTTGTTTGCCTGTGTGGTTGCGGAGTGACAGCCCTTAATTTATTTTCTTAGCAAAAATACATATATATGTCAGGGGTGGCAAACATGCGGCTCTCATGCATCTTCTTTGCGGCTCTTTTTTGTTTTGTTTTTTCCCAGTTTGCTCTTTTGCAGCTCTTTTTTTAAATATTAGATATATTTTTTTCCTTAGTGTTGTGGCTCAGTTTTTGGCATATGAGCTGCCACACAGAAATGTTACCAGTGGAAACCATGTTGTGTTTACAGAGGATGATGTGTCAAGGTGAATCTCAATCCAGAGACTGTTAAACTGTACAGAGGGAAGTTCACACAGATACAAGGCTTGCACTGTGTGCTCAATTTGCGCGTGCGCGCGCGCGCACACACACACACACACACACAGTCTTCTGCCTGTCATCTTGTCAACATTAGTTTTTTTCATTGACCTTTGGTTATCCTTTTGCTCAGTGGCAGGCAGCCAATCAGACAACTGGTTTGCAGGCAACATCAATGATATTATTTGCTTCAGAAGATGAATCACACCGTGGTAAAAACATGCTGACTTACTGTATCTATTAGTGTTCATATGCTGCCATTCACCTCAGTATGCACACTCGGTTAGCTTCACACAGCGAATGGTAAAGACATTGTCGTTGTAAATAATATTAAAACTACATGCTTGTACTGATGTATAAATCTTATTTTGTAGCATTATTACAGCTGCTGTGATAGTGGCTTTTATGAAATATCATACTTAGTACATAGATTCTATTTGGGGTGCAATATGTGTATTTATTTTCATTTTTGTGGTTGATCTGTTTAATGAAAATTGCATCAGAAAGTTCTTAAGCCCTCTAAATGAGTCCTAAAGCTTCACACTTTTGTCATCTTAACATTATTTTTGTTCATGTATATGCAGAACAGCTTCTAATTAATGTTCTCAATGTGATAAAAAGCACTAATACATTTAGCTGAATAAAAGCATCACAAAGACAAACATAACTGAATTTGTGATGTATTCTACTGTTCAGTTTTTTGTGTTTGTTCTGACTGGATGCATGGCAACACCTTACCCATCACAACTTTTGTGTATGGTCCTTTCACAGTAAATTGGAGTAAAAAAATTTTTTTTTTAAATTATTTATCAATAATGGTGATAGCAATAACATTGTTACCTCCTGATCAGTAGGTGTCACACTCACTCTTGCCCCATCATAATATTATATAGTGGCTTGAGATAAATATCCACACATTGAATGTTTGCTGTTTCTCTGCATGAATCACAGTATCTGGCAGGTACCTGAGAGAACATACTTGAAATCAATGTAGTTATGCTCTTTGCTTTGAGATCCTGACTGTCCACCATAGTTCTCACCAGCCAATTGCTCAAATGTAAATATTATGATTGTTTTAGATCTGTAAAATTTCTTTTAAATGATTATTACATGGTGATACTACTTTTTCAAGAAGACAGACTTTTATTCCAGACCTTTCTTTCAGTTTTGGGAAGGTTTTTTTTTTTTTTTTTTTTAATGTTCTCCACATAAAAGTGAAGTCCGTAATGACCTTAAAGATTACTGAGTTACAGTTTTAAAAGATTTAGTCACAGGTGATGCTACTGTGATATTACATTAAAGGTCACATATTGTGCATTTTCTTGGGATTAATTTTAAATTAAAAAATCATTTTTGTTTTGTTTTACAGCTCATCAAAAATGTGTTCAGTGTTTAGTCTGAAACTGCTGGTTTTCACCCTGCTGATTAATATAAAAGAGGCCTAATCTCATTGGATAAAGGCTTTTTTTTAAGTGGACCATCCACAATTAAGCAGACCGTTAGGGTGCTTATTAGGGATGCACTATATATGCACTACCGGAGTGGTGGCTCAGTTGGTAGAGCATCCGCCCCACACCCGGGAGGCAGGGGTTCAAATCCCTGCCGGGTCATGCCGAAGACCATATAAAAGCGGAACTTCCTGCTGTCCAGCTTGGTGCTCAGCAATAATGGAATGGAGGAGGGAAATCTGTGGCGGCGCCTTGCATGGCAGCGGCCCTCTGATTCTACACATGGGGTGTGAGTGATTAACACTGTAGATAGGATAAAGCACAATTTCGTTCTACTGTACATGATTGGTTGTATGGTTGAATGACAATAAAGGGTGATTTAATTTAATTTAATATATTGGCATGCTATCGGTGTCAGTCGATAAAACATTTAAAATTATCTATCGGCTATTGGCAAAAAATTAATATTTACATCAAATAGAATATTACAGTAGACAGTGTCGAGTGACTGCTGCTTTTCCCTCGGCACGAGAGACTGATGTCATTACGTCAGGGTTACTCACTCAAACAGTGCTGCCTGTGGTTGTTATTTGTATTACTTTTTGTGGTTAAGCACAGCTGAGGTATATCAAACATTTTCTACAGCAGAGAGCAATTACTGCACAGTCGTGAGACTATGCCAAGTTCTCATAACGGTACTGGTGACGGAGGCGACAATGTAAACAGAAGCGGGGAAGCCAATCTGGCTACTTGGCTCCACTCATAGGGCTCCAAGCAGACGAATGCTGCCTAGCCTTTTTGTCGCAAATGCTCGGTCCCCCTCCAGTGGGCTCACCACCTGCAGGAGGGATCATGGGGGTCCGGTGCTATGTGGATCAGGTGGCGGTCAAAGGCGGAGACCTTGGCGGACTGATCCCAAGCTTTCTAAACTGGCTTTTGGTACGTGGAATGTCACCTCTCTGGTGGGGAAGGAGCCTGAGCTGGTGTACGAGGTTGAGAGATACCGGCTAGATATAGTCGGCCTCACCTCAACACACAGCTCCGGTTCCGGAACCAGTCTCCTGGAGAGGGGCTGGAGCTTGGCCTTTTCTGGAGTTGCCCCGGGCGAGAGGCGACGAGCAGGGGTAGGTATTCTTGTATCGCCCCACCTTGCTGCCTCTATATTGGAGTTTTCCCCGGTGGACGAAAGGGTTGCTTCCCTGCGCCTTCGGGTTGGGAAACGGGTCCTGACCATCATTTGTGCCTATGCACCAAATGATGTTTCAGAGTACCCACCCTTTTTGGAGTCTGTGACTGGGGTGCTGGAGGGTGCTCCTCTTGGAGACTCCATTGTCCTACTGGGGGACTTCAATGTGCACGTGGGCAACGACAGTGAAACCTGGAGGGGGGTGATTGGGAGGAACGGCCTGCCCGATCTGAACCCGAGTGGTGTTCAGTTATTGGACTTCTGTGCTAACCACAGTCTGTCCATAACGAACACCATGTTCAAGCATAAGGGTGTCCATATGTGCACCTGGCACCAGGACACCCTAGGTCGCAGGTCGATGATCGATTTTGTTATCGTATCATCAGACCTGCGACCGTATGTCTTGGACACCCGAGTAAAGAGAGGTGCAGAGCTGTCAACTGATCACCACCACCACCACTGGTGAGTTGGATCCGATGGCAGGGGAGGAAGCCATTCAGACCTGGTAGACCCAAACGTATAGTGAGGGTGTGCTGGGAGCGTCTGGCTGAGGCCCCTGTCCGGGAGGTCTTCAACTCCCACCTCCGGAAGAACTTCAACCACATTCCGAGGGAGTCTGGAGACATGGAGTCTGAATGGGCCATGTTCTCCACCTCTGTTGTTGAAGCGGCGGCCCAGAGCTGCGGCCGCAAGGTGGTCGGTGCATCTCGTGGTGGCAACCCCCGAACCAAGTGGTGGACACCAGTGGTGAGGGGGGCCATTAAGCTGAAGAAGGAGTCCTATCAAGCTTGGTTGGCTTGTGGGACTCCCGAAGCAGCTGAGGTGTACCGGCAGGCCAAGCGGAGTGCAACTCGGGTGGTTGCTGAAGCAAAAACCCGGGTATGGGAGGAGTTCGGTGAGGCCATGGAACAAGACTTTCGGTCGGCCTCAAAGAGATTCTGGCAAACTGTCCAGCGGCTCAGGAGGGGAAAGCAGCTCCCCGTCCACACTGTGTATGGTGCGGATGGGACACTGTTGACTTCGACTGGGGACATCGTCGGGCGGTGGAAGGAATACTTCGAGGATCTCCTCAATCCCACTGATACGCCTTTCACAGAGGAAGCAGGGTTTGGGGACGAGGGGGATGACTCGCCTATCACAGGGGCTGAGGTCGCCAAGGTGGTTAAAAATCTCCTTGGTGGCCGGGCCCCAGGGGTGGACGAGATTCGCCCCGAGTACCTCAAGGCCCTGGATGTTGTTGGGTTGTCATGGTTGACACGCCTCTGCAACATTGCGTGGAGGTCGGGGGCAGTGCCTTTGGCATGGCAAACCGGGGTGGTGGTTCCTCTCTTTAAAAAAGGGGACCGGAGGGTGTGCTCCAACTTTAGAGGGATCACACCCCTCAGCCTCCGTGGGAAGGTCTTTGCCAAGGTACTGGAGAGGAGAGTCCGGCCGTTGGTCGAACCTCGGATTCAGGAGGAGCAATGTGGTTTTCGTCCTGGCCGTGGCACATCGGACCAGCTCTTTACCCTCTCGAGAATTCTTGAGGGTTCGTGGGAGTTTGCCCAACCAGTTTACATGTGTTTTGTGGACTTGGAGAAGGCATTTGACCGCGTCCCTCGTGGATTTTTGTGGGGGGTGCTTCGGGAGTATGGGGTATCGGGCTTGTTGTTACGAGCTATTCGGTCTCTGTACGACCGTTGTGAGAGTTTGGTTCGTATTGCCAACACTCGGTCAGAGCCATTCCCAGTGAGAGTTGGACTCCGCCAGGGCTGCCCTTTGTCACCGATCCTGTTCATAATTTTTATGGACAGGATTTCTAGGGGCAGCCAGGGAATGGAGGGTGTCATGCTTGGTGACCACAGGATCTCATCTCTGTTGTTTGCAGATGATGTTGTCCTGTTGGCTTCATCCAGCAATGACCTACAGCTCTTGCTGGGACGGTTTGCCGCTGAGTGTGAAGCGGCTGGGATGAGAATCAGCACCTCCAAGTCCGAGTCCATGGTCCTCAGCCGGAAAAAGGTGGATTGTCCTCTCCGGGTTGGGGACAGGCTCCTGCCCCAAGTGGAGGAGTTTAAGTATCTTGGGGTCTTGTTCACGAGTGAGAGGAGAATGGAGCGAGAGATCGACAGACTGATTGGAGCAGCATCTGCAGTGATGCGGACGTTGTACCGGTCTGTTGTGGTGAAGAGGGAGCTGAGTTCTAAGGCAAAGCTGTCGATTTATCAGTCAATCTACGTTCCTACTCTCACCTATGGTCACGAGCTTTGGGTAATGACCGAAAGAACGAGATCGCGGATACAAGCGGCTGAAATGAGCTTTCTCCGTAGGATTGCTGGACTCACCCTCAGAGATAGGGTGAGGGGCTCAGTCATCCGGGAGAGGCTCAGAGTAGAACCGCTGCTCCTCCACATTGAAAGGAGTCAGTTGAGGTGGTATGGGCATCTGATTAGGATGCCTCCTGGACGCCTCCCACTTGAGGTATTTCAGGCACGTCCCACTGGGAGGAGACCCCGGGGCAGACCCAGGACTCGGTGGAGAGACTATGTCTCCCAGCTGGTCTGGGAACGCCTTGGTATCCTCTCTGAAGAGCTGGAGCAGGTGGCTGGGGAGAGGGAAGTCTGGGCTTCTCTGCTTGAACTGCTGCCTCCGCGACCCGGACCTCCGGAAAAGCGGTAGAAGATGGATGGATGGATGCTCGGTCCCTTGGAAACAAGATAGACTAATTAAACTGGATATATAACCCAACCAACCGTAGGAAACAGCTCTGTGATGATGATCATCAAGCTGGCTGCACCCCAAGATCATAGACACCATGGTTGAGCTAGCATACTGCTAAAACTATATTGGAGGAAAGAGTTATGTAAGCAGAATTTGCATATATGTGAATAAAGGCTTGTTTACAATCTCTGGTCATCGATAAATACTGCTCATGGACCTGGAGCTGCTGGCAGTTTCCGTCTGCCAAGGGAGTTTTCTATTGCCTTGGTAACAGCGGTCCAGATGCTAATGCTAATTTAGCATTTGGGCGTAGGCTAGCAGCCATTGACAAGCAGCAGACCTGGTTTTGACCAGCATATTGGCCATGAGGCAAAAACACACTGGACTGTGTATATTCTAATATTCTAAATATTATAATATCATAATTATTATTATAATTATAAATATTATATTTATAATATTTTCTAATATTATAAAGGGATACAGAGCCTTCCTCCCCTCGAACATTTGTTTAAAAATACATAAAACATATTTATTTTCATATTGAGGTAGTTGTCTTATTTTCCTAGGGGAATGTGTCTTTATATGCCAGTTAATCATCACTGTAAGACAAAGGAAATGTAAATAGGTGGGAAAAAATATGTGCATATATCAGTATTGGCATCGGCAATTGGCAAAAACTAGTTTTAAACTATCAGCATCAACTATTGGCATATGAGCTATCAGCAAAAATTCTACTGTCATGCATCCCTAGTACGTGTTTCACTAAGCTGGAAAACTGAAGGTGGGGTTTGTTAGTTTGTGATATCATAAAACCCAGGAAGAACTTTCTTCAAGAGCTTAACTAAATAAAGTACATTGTTGTAAGTGATAGTTTTAATATTTTGATGGTGTACATGTGCTCAGACATATTTTATCAGGTTAAAATGCACAAAAACCCCATTTTGCATAATATGTGCCCTCTAATGTAAAGGACTGTCTTTGTTCTTGAATGTCCACTTACAAGCTAAACATTTTTAAGTGTCACCTCGAGCTTTGAGAACTTGTACTCTTCATTTTTAGATTTTTTTTAAAACCTTATCAAGAAGTGATTCAGAAAAAATATTTTGTTTACTAGCAATAAATGTTCAGATGAAACAAAGCTTGACACCTCGACTCTTCTCTCCATGGAGTAAAATCTGGCCCATGTGCGATTCCCCTAATAATAGAGGCAGAGCCAAACACACTGTCTGCACCAGCCTTCTCTCATGCATCATCTGTAAGGAACTACATTCCTGTTCTCTACAGGAGCGCGGTGGGAAGTAGCGCTTGATCACGTTAATTTGTTTCTTTGTGGCACCCCGAGGGAGAGTGGGAGACAAATGAGAGGAGGGAAGAAGAGTAAAAATGGGGACAAGCCCTGATTCTCATCCCTCTCCTCCGGTGGCAGGCAGGAATTAACATCTGATTAGCATACAATCGTAAATACAAGGAAATGTTGAGGAGACAATGGAATGCAATTCACTGCCCAGGAGGAGTGTGCGTTTCTTTGATAATAATAGTAAAAGGGTGACTGTGAGGTTATTCCTTCTCTTTGCAGTACTTGTTATGTAATATTTGGTAAGAATGTGTTCCTTACGAGTTCATCATCAAACCATACAACTGTGAATTTCTGTTGGACAGAAAGAAAGAAGTTACTTCACATTGTTTTGTTCTTTTCACCTCCTCACTGCTAACTGAACTGTTCTGAGCACATTTTAAATGTGCCTAACCGATCTATAAATGCACGATAGCTCTGTGTGTGTGTCTGTGTCTATCTGTGTCTCTGTTCCACGCATATCTCTTGAACCATTCGTCAGACTGATCTAAGGTTTCATACGTGTTTTGCAGAGGTTATGACAGTGTGCCTCCCCGAGTATGGAGTTGCTCAGTCAAAATATGTAATTTTTTGTCAGTAAAAGTTTAGCCACTGCTCTTTCACCACTCTGTGTCTCTTCATGCCCTGGCTTCAAGAAATGTGGGTGGGGTTTCGGATTGACTCCGTACTGATAGGATAATATACGACATAACGGCCATGCTGATTGGATAATACAGGGCACCGCAACCATGCTGATATGATAATACACGGCACCACAACCATGCTGATTGGATAATACGTGGCATCACGACCTGTCAGTCACCACAGTGTTCCTAGGATAAAACAAGGAAGTGAAAAACGACAAATTTGACTAGAAAAAGATAATACTGAAGATTTAATGCTTAAAAAAATTATACCATAAAGTCGCTGTGATTGCATAGGTCTAAAGGATAATTTGGTATATGTGGAGAACATGAGGTGCGTGAACAGACTGGGCGTAGCGTCAGCGGGTACCGGGTTTGACATGTCGGGAGAAGCAGTAGCCAGACACAACCTGGCTCAAAGGCCTGCTAACTGATGGTGATTTTAAAAAAAAAAAAGATAATGCACGGAGTGTGCTTTTGGCCTGAGGTTGATTTATCATGGAAAACAGCTGAGCTCTTTGATTCAAGCTGATTGGATCCACCTCCTCCGGGGTTCTGACATTTTGGCATATCTGTTAGAACAGCACTGGACAGCTGATGGTACAGACTACAAAGGTTAAAAAAAAACATGGGGGGCCCTACAACCTTTGCTCCACGAATGCGGGAAGTATCAACCATACGCTGGATACGTCAGAAAATTTTCAGCATGGGGCACATATTTTTTTCAATTTATAAAATTTTTCACTGGGTCTGAGGTGTGTGCGGAAAAAAAATGTGTTTTGGTTAACGTTTAGAGGGTCAAAAATGCGATCGTTTAGGCGGAATAATAATCAATAATAATAATGATAAATAATCTTGCATCAATGACAAACAAATCGCTTACTATAGAGCCACGGCGCTCACATTATTAGTCTTTGCTAGTCATATCCTCAAGGTTCAGATCATTATTTGTCACTGTTCTTTGTTAGAATGAAGACTCGAAGCTTTGAATCTTTTTCGGCACAGTTAGAAGGAAAGCTTAATTGAGGCTTCACCTACCATCACTACTGAGGACCTGTAGCATTTATTGTTGTTTAAAAGCAACCTACACCTTGTACATTTACTGCTGTTTACAGCCTGTTAATGTTAACTTTCCTTTCTCAGCATGCAACACATGCCTTACAACACGGACTCCGGTGCACAGCACTCCCTCACTCTCGCTCAACCACTTGCACAGAACGGCACCTAGGTTTTGATTAGAGTGCCCTCTGCTCCTTTTCAATCCACACTTGTGTGTACAGACGTGGACAAAATTGTTGGTACCCCTCTGTTAATGAAAGAAAAACCCACAGTGGTCACAGAAATAACATGAATCTGACAAAAATGGTAATAAATAAAAATTCTATGAAAATTAACCAATGAAAATCAGACAGTGCTTTTGAATTGTGGTTCATCAGAATTATTTTAAAAAACAAAACTCATCGAACAGGCCTGGACAAAAATGATGGTACCCCTAAAAAAGATAAAAAATAATGTGACCACAGGGACATGTTCAACCAAGATGTGTTCTCTAATTAACATCACAGGTGTCTACAAGCTTGTAATCAGTTAGTCGGCCTATTTAAAGGGTGACAAGTAGTCACTGTGCTGTTTGTTAACATGGTGTGTACCACACTAAACATGGACCAGAGGAAGCAAAGGAGAGAGTTGTCTCAGGAGATTAGAAAGAAAATTATAGACAAGCATGTTAAAGGGAAAGACTATAAGACCATCTCCAAGCAGCTTGATGTTCCTGTGACTACAGTTGCACATATTATTCAGAAATTTAAGATCCACGGGACTGTAGCCAACCTCCCTGGACGTGGCCGCAGGAGGAGACGGATAATACCAATGGTAACAAAAGAGCCCAGAACAATCTCTAAACACATTCATGGTGAACTCCAAGGTCAAGGTACATCAGTGTCAGATCGCACTATCCGTCGCTGTTTGAGCCAAAGTGGGCTTCATGGGAGACGACCAAGGAGGACACCACTGTTGAAAACAAATCATAAAAAAGCCAGACTGTAATTTGCCAAACTGCATGTTGACAAGCCACAAAGCTTCTGGGAGAATGTCCCTATGGACAGACGAGACAAAACTGGAACTTTTTTGGCAAGGCACATCAGCTCTATGTTCACAGACGCAAAAATGAAGCATACCAAGAAAAGAACACTGTCCCTACTGTGAAACATGGAGGAGGTTCTGTTACAGTATGTTCTGGGGCTGCTTTGCTGCATCTGGCACAGGGGGTCTTGAATCTGTGCAGGGTACAATGAAATCTCAAGACTATCAAGGTATTCTAGAGAGAAATGTGCTGTCCAGTGTCAGACAGCTTGGTCTCAGTCACAGGTCATGGGTCTTACAACAGGATAATGACCCAAAACACAGCTAAAAACACCCAAGAATGGCTAAGAGTGAAACATTGGACTATTCTAAAGTGGCCTTCTATGAGCCCTGATCTAAATCCTATTGAACATCTGTGGAAGGAGCTGAAACATGCCGTCTGGAGAAGGCACTCTTCAAACCTGAGACAACTGGAGCAGTTTGCTCATGAGGAGTGGGCCAATATACCTGCTGAGAGGTGCAGAAGTCTCATTGACAGTTACAGAAATCGTTTGATTGCAGTGATTGCCTCAAAAGGTTGTGCAACAAAATATTAAGTTAAGGGTACCATCATTTTTGTCCAGGCCTGTTTCATGAGTTTGTTTTTTAAAATAATTCTGTTGAACCACAATTCAAAAGCATTGTCTGATTTTCATTGGTTAATTTTCATTAAAAAAAATTTATTTATTACCACTTTTGTCAGATTCAAGTTTCTCTGTATAAAAACACACAACCTTTTTTTTCCTTTCACTGTCTGACATTAAGTCAGACTAAACTTTTCCTGTTACAGGTCAGTTATGATTACCAAAATTATTTCTATTTTCAAATAATTTTTCTATTTGCTAAATAGTTCTTTTTTTAAATTTTTCATTACTTTCGTCAAAGTCAGAAGTTTACATACACTAATATCAAGAAGAGAACTGTGGACTTCCACAAGTCTGGTTCATCCTTGGGTACAATTTCCAGATGCCTGAAGGTGCCACGTTCATCTGTTCAAGCAATTATATGAAAGTATAAACACCATGGGAATGTCCAGCCATTATACTACTCAGGAAGGAGATGGGTTCTTTGTCCCAGAGATGAACTTGTTTTAGTGCAAAGTGTGTGTATCAACCCCAGAACAAAAGCAAAAGACCTTGTGAAGTTGCTGGTTGAAGCTGGTAAAAGTGTCATTATCCACAGTGAAATGAGTCCTGTACTGATATGGGCTGAAAGACCACTCAGCAAGGAGTGAGGAAGAAGCCGTTATTCCAAAAGCAGAATAAAAAAGCCAGATTGCAGTTTACAAATGCACACAGAGACAAAGACCTTAATTTCTGGAGACATGTCCCGTGGTCTGATGAAACTAAAATTGAACTGTTTGGCCATAATGACCATCATTACATTTGGAGGGAAAAGGGGGAAACTTGCAAGCCTTAGAACACCATCCCAAGTGTGAAGTACTGTATGTGGGTGGCAGCATCATGTTGTGAGGGTGTTTTGCTGCTGGTACACTTCACAAAATATGGCATGGCAAAATGACATCATGAGGAAAGAGCGTTATGTGGATATACTGAAGCAACATCTCAAGACATCAGCCAGTAAGTTAAAGCTTGGGTGCAAATGGGTCTCCCAAATGAACAATGACCCTAAGCAAACCCTTAAATTAGTTACAAAGTGGCTTAAGAACAACAGTCAATATTTTGGAATGGCTATCACAAAGCCCTGATCTCAGTCTCAGAAAATTTGTAGGCAGAGCTGAAAAGATGTGTGCGAGAAAGGCAGCCTACAAACCTGACTCAATTATGTCAGGAAGAATGGGCCAAAATTCCAGCAAACTACTGTGAGAATCTTGTGGAAGGATACCCAAAGTGTTTGACCCAAGTCATACAGTTTAAAGGCAGTGCTGGAAATGTATGTAAACTTCTGACTTTGAAGAAAGTACTAAAAAATTCTCTAAAAATTAATTAGCAAATATAAAAAATTATTTAGCAGCTAGAAATAATGTTGATCCTAACTGACCTAAAACAGGAAAAGTTTAGTCTGATTTAATGTTAGACAGTAAGAAAAATAAGGTTATGTGTGTTTTTATACAGTGTATGTAAACTTCTGGTTTCAACTGTATGTGTGTTTTTGACACATGAGATATGGGTTTAACCACATCAGGGAATGCTTTATACAAGAGTTGTCTCAACACGTTTGCACTTATTGAATTTCTCCTGACAGCTGAACATTAGCAGCACAGCAGAGGGATGTTTGACATCGTCGCGCCTGTGAGAATCCACCCTGACATTTATAGTGTATTGGTTTATCGTTCAGATTATTGCTGTGGGTGTTCACCCTCATAAATTCTGATTATTTATTCCAAACATAGAGTATTTAAAACACATTTCTCTTTGTCTAGTCTGCCAGGATTTTCTTTGCAATTAAGAAACTAGTATTACAGAGACAATGACAAGGACAAAGTTGATGCGTTTATTGTAGAACTGTTATGGGACTCATGATATTCACACAGTAGTAAATGCAAGGAAGTTTTTTTTTTTATTTTATGGAAAATGTCACAAAAAGTAACCACAGATGCACTAATGATTTCTCTTTGTTGACAATTTGTTGGCCTTCACTAACGGTGTCATTTAGACATTATTCATAATGTGCTTACAGAAGCTCAGGAAAAACAAAACCTGATCTGTTTCATATTCTGAGTGCATTGCCAACAATTTTTTAACTTTATTTTTTTATTTGTTTTTTTTTTACTGGCATTTAAAAGGTAAGATCAGTTTATTCCAAAACACATGTTTTTGTTTTGCAGGTAGGCAAGATTTGGTTCTTAAGCTGGGTTCACACTTTAGTGTTTGGACTGACTTTTACAGATGTTTTGAAAAATCAGAGAAATTACTCCAAACATCGGTGAAATTATGTTGATGAGCAGGGTTTTGTTTTTTTTAAATTCAGCGCTCACCAACTTTTACGAACTTTTACTAAAGGAGCTTTTTAACTCCACAGCCTTGCTTGACCATGGATGAGGGCTGTCTGCTAAAATTCAGAGATGATGCCAATTTTTCTTTTTGTCCATAAGTTTGAGAGTTGTAAAACTTCCTTCAGTTATATTATTGTTCATCCGAGCTTTTCTTTTAAACCAAGAAGAGCGAATCCTTCATCTCAGCCTGAGTTCTATTAATCTGCTCTGGTGAATGCAAAATTGTAGATTTAATTCAAAACAACTGTCGGGATATTTTCATTTTGAATCATTCCTTTAAAAGAATGACAGTGAATGGGATTAACATTGTAAAAACTGTCATCATTATGGAATTTCCCTGGAATTTCCCCATTGTGGGACTAATAAAGGTTTATCTTATCTTATTAGATAATGAATATCAGGTTTGTGTGCACCTAACCTGCTTTGAACACAAATGGACATGGGCTATAATGATGTGATACAATGATGTGAACAAAATTACAAAATATTCAAGAAGGCATCTCAGTTAATTTCTGTGTCCCATTGCACTGAACACAGCAGATTAATGGACCAAACGTTTTCACAAAAAGATCTGTAGTTTAAAATCTTCAGATTGACAGTAGCCTATCCCATCACCTCCCCCGTGCGCGGCACCCTCACCATAACGCACACGGGCTCCGTGTTCATTCATTCATTCATTCTTCTTAAAAAAGTACATTAATACCTAATCTATAGACTCAAACAGCAAGTCCACAATTAAAATGAGAATGTGTGTAGAATAAGAAAACTATTTAGTGTACTATCATATAAATAAAATAACGGGTGATTATATTTATGACTGTTACAACTCTCTCCATTAAAATAACAAAATCCTAGCGCATGCTGTTTTCTCGTGAACGGTGGAGCTGTGTGATTTCAAAACACTTCTGAAAACATTTTTCCTGATCAAAAGTGCATTGGCAAAACGCGCATCATCGAGAAAGAATCGGGAAAGAGCTATCAGTCTGTCAATCCTTTCCGTTTCCGGTCCAGGTGAGGTTTCCCGTGTTGTGTCAAATTAAGCCGCAGGCTCCATTCCTGGTGGTGCCCTTCCTACAATTCCTTTAAGTTTCAGTTTTGCAACCATACTTCCCCAAGAACCCAAAGACTTTGGTTTCCCAGACGCTGCCCGGCGGGTCATGGGAATAACGCCACTGGATCGCTAGTCGGCATCGTTTATGGTCGGAACTACGACGGTATCTGATCGTCTTCGAACCTCCGACTTTCATTCTTGATCAATGAAAACATTGTAGGCAAATGCTTTCACTTTCGCCCACCTTGTGCCAGTCCAAGAATTTCACCTCTAGTGGCACAGTACGAATGTCTCCCCGGATATTCTGTCGTTGTGTCCCTGGGCAAGACACTTCACCCCCAATTGCTCCTGGTGGGTCTGGAAGCGCCATGTTAGGTAGCATGCCACCATCAGTGTGTGAATGGGTGGATAGCAGGATCTGTAAAGCGCTTTGGTCATCAAGAGATGAGAATAAAAGTGCTATATAAGTGAATGCCATTTACCATCATACTGATGCGCATGAGATTGCGCGCTGCCACACCTCTTTGAAATGACTGGCCACCTCCCAGCACAAAGCGGACACACTGTCTACTGGTAATTAGAATGCATGATACAAAGCGAAAAAAAAAAAAAAACGGACAATGTGCTAGCAGAAACTAACAAAAACACTGGCGTACTGCAGGAAGTGTGGCGCAAAGGTCCGCTGATGACCGTCAAAATAAGGCCCACAGTGGTTTTTTTTAACTGAGTTATACGTATATCATTTACTTTTTGATACCACATCAGTGCTTTTCGATTCCCCAATAAACCCTGGAGAATGATTATGCACGGAGCAGAAAATTAAGAACAGTAAAGTTCGCAAAGAGATTTTTTTTTGGGGGGGGGGGGGGTTGCTTTCACATTTTGGGGGATTATATTTTTTTGCTTTAATTCCCCCTTCTCTCGCTTTTGTCATTCCAGCACCATGGATAGTGACACGTCTTCACCATTTCTCTTGTGTTTGTGCATATTTGAAGTGAGTTTCGGTCGAAAAACATCAAAACATCTATTTCTACCAGCATTTCAGTCGACGTTTGCCGATGGAGCATAACTTAGGCTAACTTAGGCTAGCTCTGCACAACTTAGCCCAGGAACTTTTACAAACTGAGCACAGCTTTCTCCAACATTTATTTCCAAACATCAGTAAATTTTCAGCATGCTGAAAATTTTCAAAGAACACAACTTTCACCAACAAACATTAACTATCATTAGCATTACGAACCTTTGCCAGCAGAGCTAAACGTTTGATTAGAGCCAAAACGTCAGTAAAAGTCGGTCCAAACGTTGTAGTGTGAATCCACCTTTAGTAGCTGGTTAAATTCTCTTATAATACCGAGATTGCTTTAACTCAGCTAGCAATGTCCTGCATGACAATTTCTGTTATCATATTTTTAAAAAATTATCAAGTAGAGGGGATATGGTATGATGATGTCTGTCTGTCCGTACGAGTTTGCCCAGCTAACTCCGCCCTCAGTTTTCAATCTAGAACTTTTTTTAATTTCACACAGTGTTTGTACATTATTGAAGATATGGCTATTGTGGGGGGGTAAAGGATTTTCTGATATTTTTTCTTAAATTTTCCATTTTGAATTATAGATTATTTTTCTTGAACTCTGTGCATTTGCAAGGTTATTAGTTTTATTACAGATTTTAACTAGAAAAGCACTCATAGAGCGCATACCTCTGCCAAGGCTCCTTCCGTTTCTCGTGGATCACCTCCAAAATGTAATGGGCTTGTGTGTAGGCGTATCGCCACTTGTGGTGAAAATTGCATCCAAGTCTGTCCATTGGCTGAGGTATGCATTCCCAGATCATCCCCAAAATGTAATGGGTTCCTCTCTAGGCCAAGAACCACCTCTGGTGAAACAGACAGACAAACAGACAAATGCCAGTAAAAGCATTACCTCCTTGGCGGAGGTAATAAACTCAAGTGTTGCTGTTGTGTCCATCTCCTCCATCTCCAAACTCCCAGGCTGCGGCCGTTGCAGTTCATCGCACAACCGCGTACAACCCACAGGCCAATGGGTTATGCGAGCGTTTTCATAGATCACTGAAAGCAGCACTCAGGGGTTCACTGACGGATGCAAATTGGGTAGACAGGTTGGCGTGGGTTTTATTGGGGTTGCGCTCCGTGCCAAAAGAGGATTTGGAAGCTTCCCCGGCAGAGAGCTCGTTTTTGCGCAGCCCCTATGGCTGCCCGGGGAATTTCTGCCAAATAATCCCGCGCGGGTCAGCTGCCCGTCTCAGCTTTTGCAGCGTAGCGGAAACACAGGCACTCTGCCGGGCCCGGCCCACCACTGTTTTCTGCGTGCTTTTGTGCCTAAAACTTTGAAGAACGCGGAGTTCGTGTTCGTCAGACACGACGACCAGCGCCCTCCATTGCACCTGCAGACATGTTGAAAATGGCCCTATCTGACAATGTTAAAGAATCCTTTAAAAAATTCCTGGATCCAGACGGTGATCCGGATCATCCCCAAAATTTAATCAGTTCTTCCTTGTACCATTTCCAACAACGCCTGAAAGTTTCATCGAAATCCGTCCAAAACTTTTTGAGTTATCTTGCCAACCAACAGACAGACAGACAGACAAACGCGGGCAAAAACATTACCTCCTGTGGCCTGCGGCCTGGCGGAGGTAAATATATTGAGACTTGAATTTGTAATAGATTTTTCGGTTGAAGGTGTCCTAGCTATGCACCATTGATAATGACTATGGACATGTGTATAATATACTGTGTGTGGTGCTCTTGTAATACTTATTGTATGTCATTGCTTATGCTGAAATGAGCTGCCTTTGTGTTCTCTCCTCATTTTGTTTGTCTAGGTATTCAAATCAGTTTATGTATTTTTGCCACATTTCAATTCCAGTGTGGAATATAGTTAAATTTATTGTTAAATAAAAGTTCAGTGCTCTTTGAAAGGATCTATAGTAATGATTATCATTACGTCAGTGGCATAAACTGGTCTTTATGATGTCAACAATTCATTGTCCAAGAAAACTGTTTATCGTTATACTCCTAGTTGCACTATTTTCTTTAAAAAAAAAATCAGCCAGCTTCTAATCATGTTGAATTTTACAAATCAGTTGTTTGACAACATCACCATAGATGATAAAGATAACAAATTTCGGCTTAATTCATATGTTAAATAATCCATCAAAGAGAAAGTTAAAATCAACAGAAGTTGATTCTTTCCTGTGCTCTGGTCAATGCTGCAGTTTGCTGATATGCATAATTTTTTTCTGTCTTACAGAAATTCAACAATTATCTACCCCTACCCAAGTGATCGTGGTTATTCATGTTTTACAATGTAAATGAGGGAAAACAGTCCTTTAATAACCCTTAATTTCTAAAATTTTCATTTTTTTCCCAGCATCAGTCTCTCTTTCCAGTTACGTCCAGTAATGCACAACTAGTACTGCCTTTAATGTTTGGGTTTTCTTGTAGCCAAAAAAAAAAAAAAAAAGAGTGAAGGATTATGAAAACTTTCACTAATACATTAGTCTCTACTTGGCAACAGTGAGGTCAACTGAGGTATGATGATTGCTGCGGAGTGAGAGGGATGGACGATATTTTTCCCATTTAATGAACAAAGTCATACCCAGTAATTTACTCACCGGCCACTTTATTAGGTACACCATGCTAGTAACGGCTTGGACCCCCTTTTGCCTTCAGAACTGCCTCAATTCTTCGTGGCATAGATTCAACAAGGTGCTGGAAGCATTCCTCAGAGAGTTTGGTCCATATTGACATGATGGCATCACACAGTTGGCGCAGATTTGTCGGCTGCACATCCATGATGCGAATCTCCCGTTCCACCACATCCCAAAGATGCTCTATTGGATTGAGATCTGGTGACTGTGGAGGCCATTTGAGTACAGTGAACTCATTGTCATGTTCAAGAAACCAGTCTGAGATGATTCCAGCTTTATGACATGGCGCATTATCCTGCTGAAAGTAGCCATCAGAAGTTGGGTACATTGTGGTCATAAAGGGATGGACATGGTCAGCAACAATACTCAGGTAGGCTGTAGCGTTGCAGCGATGCTCAATTGGTACCAAGGGGCCCAAAGAGTGCCAAGAAAATATTCCCCACACCATTACACCACCACCACCAGCCTGAACCATTGATACAAGGCAGGATGGATCCATGCTTTCATGTTGTTGACGCCAAATTCTGACCCTACCATCCGAATGTCACAGCAGAAATCGAGACTCATCAGACCAGGCAACGTTTTTCCAATCTTCTATTGTCCAATTTCGATGAGCTTGTGCAAATTGTAGCCTCAGTTTCCTGTTCTTAGCTGAAAGGAGTGGCACCCGGCGTGGTCTTCTGCTGCTGTAGCCCATCTGCCTCAAAGTTCGACGTACTGTGCGTTCAGAGATGCTCTTCTGCCTACCTTGGTTGTAACGGGTGGTTATTTGAGTCACTGTTGCCTTTCTATCAGCTCGAACCAGTCTGGCCATTCTCCTCTGACCTCTGGCATCAACAAGGCATTTCCGCCCACAGAACTGCCGCTCACTGGATATTTTTTCTTTTTCGGACCATTCCCTGTAAACCCTAGAGATGGTTGTGCGTGAAAATCCCAGTAGATCAGCAGTTTCTGAAATACTCAGACCAGCCCTTCTGGCACCAACAACCATGCCACGTTCAAAGTCACTCAAATCACCTTTCTTCCCCATACTGATGCTCGGTTTGAACTGCAGGAGATTGTCTTGACCATGTCTACATGCCTAAATGCACTGAGTTGCCGCCATGTGATTGGCTGATTAGAAATTAAGTGTTAACGAGCAGTTGGACAGGTGTACCTAATAAAGTGGCCGGTGAGTAGTATTCCTGTCTGAAACAGGTATCCCTATCAGGCTTTACAGGCCTAAATGTAGGCTGTGTTTGAAAGTGGAACACAAAGAAGTGTAGTGTATATGTAGGCAATCACATGTTAGACTTTGACAAATATAGAAGGGAGTAAATGGCACTGATTTATTTGATTGTGTGAATATTAATTAGAGAATACCTAAATATTGAAAATGAATGAGACATCCAATATTAGCGACTGTTTCAGATCCCTTGTTTATTTGTTTGTCAAATCACTTGTTTGTGTGATCTTTTTTCACTTATATTCAAGATAATAGTGTATCTTGCACTTTGGGGAATGGGAGTTGTTTAGTCATCATAATTATTTTAGTTTAGTTTATATCACTGTTCAGTGATGGAGTTCAGTGTAATATTGAATTTGTTCTGTGTATCGTCAATAAACTCATGCAGTACTATAACAGGATACGTTTACAAATATTTGAGACCCATTGGCTGCTGCTTCACCCGTGTGCCTGCGAAGGACTGTGATCCACAGGTTCAGCTGCTGCTTCCCCACCAGGCCCCCCTCCCCCAAACTTCCAAGTTCTTCATGCCGAATTATCCATTAGACCTACACAATCATGGCAACTTTATGGTATATTTTTTAAGCATTAAACCTTAAGTCTATCTTTTGTCGCTATTTGCACTGTGGGTAGCATTACTGTACACAGACTGCTGTTGTTGTTTTTCCAGCCACTGAAGAGAGAGAAACGCCATTTCAGTTCTCCTGTATATCCTATATGTACACTACCGTTCAAAAGTTTGGGGTCACTTAGAAATTTCCTTATTTTTGAAAGACAAACACTTTTTTTCAATGAAGATAACTTTAAACTAATCAGAAATACACTCTATACATTGCTAATGTGGTAAATGACTATTCTAGCTGCAAATGTCTGGTTTTTGGTGCAATATCTGCATAGGTGTATAGAGGCCCATTTCCAGCAACTATCACTCCAGTGTTCTAATGGTACAGTGTGTTTGCTCATTGCTCATTGCTCAGAAGGCTAATGGATGATTAGAAAACCCTTGTGCAATCATGTTAAGTCTGCAATGCTGTAATTGCTGCAAATGGAGGATTCTTTGACGAAAGCAAAGTTTGAAGGAAAAAATTATTATTTCAAATACAAATCATTATTTCTAACCTTGTCAATGTCTTGACTATATTTTCTATTCATTTTACAACTCATGGTGGTAAGTAAGTGTGACTTTTCATGGAAAACACAAAATAATTGTCTGGGTGACCCCAAACTTTTGAACGGTAGTGTATATCAGCTGTCCTGATAGATATGCCAAAATGTCAGAACACTGGTAGATCCAATCAGCTGATTGCTCAAACCACAGAGCTCAGCTGTTTTCCATGATAAATCAGCCTCAGGGCAAAAGCACACTCCATACATTATCTTTTTTTCCCCCACTTTTTTGAAAATAACTTTTTTTTATTGCCATCAGTTAGCGTGTCTTTGAGCCAGGTTGTATCTGGACGCTGCTTCTCCAGGCTGGCAGGGGTAGGAACCTTTCTGTGTGGAGTTTGCATGTTCTCCCTGTGCTGCATGGGTTTACTCTGGGGGCTCTGGTTCCCTCCCACAATCCAAAGACATGCATGTTAGGTTAATTGGTTGTTCTGAGCAACTCCATACTTGGGGATGCACACCCTTGTAACTTCAGGAAACCACATATAAAATCTTAGGTCAGTATGAGGAACGGTTCAAGCGATATGTGTGGAACAGACACACAGACAGACAGATAGACACGCACAAACAGAGATTTCGTGAATCTATAGATAGGTGATTATGTGGCTACATCCCTAGAAGCACCGATGCTGCTGTTCTTGCTGTACTGGGAGAATTACTTTGTGTATGATTGTATTGATCAGCTGTGTGTTCATTCTTACAACCTCATCTAAACACTTATTTAAACTTATTTATATTCCATCTTTATGCTTCTAAAGGTGTGTTCAGACCAAACACAACTAAATTTAATTGCATTTGGTCTGAACACACCTTAGCAAGATATGTTTGTGTAACACTGGTGATCGTCTATGTACAGTGTGTGAGCTAATAGATCGTGTCAGTAATCCACAGCTTTATTGTCAAAGGTAAATATGATAACAGCATTGTTGTCATCAGCACATGCAGAATTTTATGATGGATGAATTCAGCCACTTAGAGCTGCTAGCAGGGCTGAAACCTTTTAGTCTTAATGTTCACTAATGACTAATCATCACACTGCAACTTTTCACTCCACTCATTGTTTAGTGGTAAATGTGAAAAGTCACCAGCCACATGCAATGTGGGAATCCTCTTGAAATGAGCATGATATTTTTATGGTGTTACTCAGGCAGAGGAAACATAAAGTACTTGATGGGTTTTTATGATGACTCAAGTAGGTTCATTCTTCTTTTTCAATTCTAAGTTTTGTTTATCTTATTTCAGACATGGAGGAAAAGGAGATGTTTTAACTCTACCTTGACATGTTTCGACTGACCGTCTGTAGTCTTCCTCAGAAGTGTCAGCTGATCGCTGTGGAGTGTCATTTATCAGCTGTTTTTCTGAGGCATGGCCAGCCCAGCGGAACGGGCTGGCCACACCCCCTGTCGTCTGATGGTCTCTGGAGAATGTAGTCCCAGATTTGAGAAAGCATAAATGCCCCCTCATCCAGCTTCATGCTGTCTTTGCCCCGCTTCCTGATTTCTATAGCCTCCTTGATCTAATGTTTGTATCTGTGACTCTTCGATCCAATGATTTTTACGTTGTCCCAGTCCATGATGTGATTATTTATTTTGCTGTGATCTGATATTGCTGATTTTAGTGTCACTTGTTCTGCCTTTTCTTTTTGTGATCTTGTGAGTCTTTGTGTTTCCATCTCACATTCCTTCTGGTGTTCTTTTTGCCTTATGGTGAATGATCTTCCTGTTTCTCCAGAGTCTTGTTACATGATCTGCATGATATTTCTGATACCCCAAATGGAGGTACCGGGGTACCTCAAATGAAGTGGCTTGCACTTTCTCTAGACCTGAATTCCATAGAAAACCTATGGAATCAGTTGAGTCACCATATAGAGGCTTGTAATCCTGCACCCCACAACCTCAATGACCTGAGGGCCGCCCTTCAAAACAGTGGAATGCCATGCCTCAGCAGACAATAAGTCGACTTGTGAACAGCATGGGACATTGTTGTCAAGCTGTAATTCATGCTCAAGGGCACATGACAAGGTATTGAGACATTGACATTTTTTGTTGTGATATACCCACCACCGTTGTTGACTTTAGTTTCAATAAATTGTTTGAGATGAGGAAATCACCATTGCATGCTTCTACTCAAATGCACTACTTTCGTGATATAATATCACTGTAGTGTGAACTTTTTACATTTTCCATAAATTTCACCTGAAAGGCAAATATCCCTACCTTTTTATGAGCAGTGTATATTGTCAACTGTGAGGTTTGTGCGTCTTTTGAGGATTCTGTCATTCCTGGGGTGCACTTGCATGTTTAATGTGACATTGTTAGAAAAATTCATTATCAAAAATCAGGCAGGATCAAAGTTTCGGTAAATTTAATATGCACTTATCAGTGGAAGACAATACAGAGTACAGCTTTCACAGACTGCTGCAGTACATTGGCTTAACTAACAGAGTGATTCTGTCTGTATATATCTAAAGGGCTGTCAGGGTGAGGTCACTTCTTGATGGTTCATTCATGACTCAATTGATAAAGTTTGCTGAGCCTCTTGATTATTTCATTCATGACTCAGATTGTATCTGCTGACTACATGCAGGAAACCAGTTGACATTAGTGATAGTGCTGGATGCAGTCACAGTGATAGAACTGGACATTCACAGTTGATAACCTAAGTTACATCAGCATCCTTCAATCTGTTTTTTCCACTACTCAACAACTCCAAATATGGTAACAGGATTTCCTGAGTCAGTATACACATTAAGCTTTATATATATATATATATACTGTATATATACAGTATATATATATATATATATATATATATATATATATATATATATATATATATATATATATGAAAAATTCATATACATCAAAATTCATATAGCTTAGTGTAGCATAGAATTTTTCCATCATTTCCCCCTTTGATGCCCAAAAGGCATCATAAAAGAAAAGTGGTAGCAAATTATGATGTCAAAAATCGTGTTAACAATTCTTTGTCCCACTGCTTCAATCACCTCACCAGGTGACCAGCAAAAGAGTTCACTAGTGGCTAGTGGGTGCTGTTGATGAGTCCTGGATTTGGGA
This sequence comes from Pholidichthys leucotaenia, assembly GCA_020510985.1. Lineage (NCBI taxonomy): Eukaryota > Metazoa > Chordata > Actinopteri > Cichliformes > Pholidichthyidae > Pholidichthys > Pholidichthys leucotaenia. Next base: position 174,666,643 of record CM035839.1, on the reverse strand, counting down.
CCTTTTTGCAATGGTTGATTCCCCGCTGTGTATCTTTCTGCAGCCTTGACAGCTGTGAAGGCCATTGACAGGACCTTTGTGACGTGGTTTCAGGCAGATAATCCTCATTCCATTGTATAGTCACATGTATAGTCACATGTGAATTATTGCTCCTTGAAATGAAGCCGTCAGCATCTTCACAGTGTCCCCACAATGGCAATCTGGGCCCCTCATCTGCCTTAGTCTCCTTCCACACGCTGCCTGAGAGGAAGGAAACAAGAATATACTGTAAGTCTTGCTTGCAAAATACAATGGTGTTTTGTTTTTATTTTTCTTACAATCATAATATTTCAAATTGATTTAAGCAGCAGCAGACAGGACTGCTTTTATTCTCTTAGTTTTAAATAAATTGTGCATCAGTGCAATATATAACAAATTAATCTGCACAATGATTAGTCATTCGCTTTCCTCAATGAGTCTCCTGGTCTTTCCAACCTTCAAACAGTGTAGTGTGCTAGGGTCACTCCTTCACACACACACACTCATTCAGCCGATAATCAGGCTTTACTCCAAACTTGACCAGATTTGCAAATGTATTATCAGATCATATTGGTTAATCAATCAATCAAAGTTATATTTGTATAGCTCTTTTCCAGACAAAAACTGTAACTCAGAGTGCATAATAGATAACAGATCATTAGGATCAAGACAAGAGCATTTAACATTGTTAAATCATATTTCTTTCAATTTCTGTCTGTTCTCACTTTAATCTTGTAGAAATTAAAATTTAACTCACCAATAGAAGAAGCATCTTCTTATTTTTATTTTGTTTACTGCTTTTACCTATGGAGAAAGCAAAAAAAAAAAAAAGTCTCAATACTTACCACTTACCTGTGTACAATCTAAGCCCAATTCATTTGAAATGTGTTATTGTGCAAACAATGTTATGTTTTGACAGCAGACATGACAAGGCAAGCTTATAGGTTAGTGATCATTCACATATTAGTTGTGTCTGTGATGGGATGAATTAAAGGTGACAGATTAAGCTCAGGATTTCAGTGTTCATGCAACCAGTAAGAGTTCAGATAAAAAAAAAAAAAATAGACAGCTACCTGCTTGATGGACCCTTGGTCTGCATTTTTCTCAGACATGAATGTTTAAACCAGTAATTTCCTTGATTTCATTTACTCATAATATAATCACATTTTATGTCAGTATTTAACTTTCTTCAGCTTTGTTTTTTTTCCTGTGTTTACTAATCTGTTAAAAGATCATTAAATTCATCAACTTTGGTTTAAATTCAACAAAGCACCACATTCATCCTACAAAGTTATCAATGGATTCAGTAAAATACCCTTTTAATTTACTAATTTATTAATTTAGTAATTCCCATTCTTATCAGGCATACAAAAATTATTTTCAAAGAGGAGTTATCATAGCAGAGTCAGCTCCCCTCCTGCTGGACATCAGTCCCCCTCATCTCAGACCAATTTGTGTCGAGGTATAGAGGCAGGAATCTTCCTGGGGGATATCCCCTCACCGATGTCCAGGGCAGGAAACGGACCCATAAATGATCCCAGAACACACATTCTGCCTTTAAATATATATATATATATATATACTGTATATATATATGTGTGTGTGTGTGTGTGTGTGTGTGTGTGTGTGTGTGTGTGTGTGTTAAATTAGCTGTAATTTAATTTGTTTGCTTGCCAAATAATTTAACCTATATCAATAATTAATCCCCTATCATTTTTATTCTTCAATCATTATGTATTTTAAATTAACCAAAATTTAATCAGTTTTGTCTCTAAATTAATAAGATTTGTCAAACTTATAATATTGTTTCAAAGTGAATATATAGGGGACAAAAATTGCCAATAAATAAGGAAACTGTTCATAAAGTATATTCCAGATATTGTCCCCTCCCCTTTTTTTCCTTTTTACATCACCCCAAGGGCAGGTAGACAAACATAGACCAAATAAATAATTCAGGACAAAACAAACAGACATCAAACAAAAGAAGAAAGAAGAACAGAAAAGGTAGAAGAAGGTAGATTATCAGTGTCATCTGAAGTCATTCTAAACGTAATAATCAGGTCATCTAAGTCCAGTCTCTAAATGTCAAGCTTCAAAATGTCAGTAGTCAGTTTACTTTAGAATCAAACTATATTTCATTCAGATGGTCTTGAGGCCTTCTCCCACTGACAGTGTGTCGTCAGGGATACCTGCATTTTGATTAAGCATGCTGATAGAAAGGATCCTTTGTCAATATTATCTTTACTTAACCATGGTGTCAAAGCATCTTGTGAAACACTGAATGTCACTTAGGACATGAATTCTAATAAAACTAAGGTTTCAGTGTCTCAAAAAGGGAAAAAACAAAACAAAACATTATTATTGTATCCAAGTGTCATACTTGTTGTTATTGTGACTTAATTTTATCTTTGTTAAAGATTTGCAATACAGTCATTTAATAATCGTTTTCTTTTAAATTTTGTATGTGATCACACAGTTCAGATTAATCTTTGCTTTACAAAACAAATTATAATTTACTTATTTCAATTTATGGTCATGTAGTCAAAATACTCTTAATTACTTGTTAGACTTTGCAGTTTCTATTTTGTTGATCAACATTTTATGAAACCAATTAATCATACAGTTCACAGGACTGCCTCCTCTGGATGCCAATTTTCAAGATTTTCTCCATAATCCGTACTTAAGTTTGTCCTGTAACGAGAAAAAACAGTCATTTTTCTAAATTTATTTTGTAGTCACCCTTGAAGGCAGAAATCTGAGAAGGGTATGAGTAAGATTCTTAGTTTTCAGGCAATGGAAGAGCTCTTCAGTTTCTATTGTCATTTTGATCTCAAAATATATTTATTCCATGCATGGGTTAGATAAAACTTTTAGTAATTATCATTTTGAAATTCAAATATAAGCATATTCTTTTACACTTTAGAAGTATATTTAGATGTTAAAAGTTTAAGCATTATCTCAAACTCGTTTTCGGGCAGTTTAAATAATGTTGCACATAACTTTTGATTAAAATTTATCAGCACCGGTGGTTTAAACACCTTTCTCTCTCTGGTTTACAGCTCGTCAAGCATTCATTCACTCATTCACACATTCACTCATCAGTTTACTTCAGTTCTGGTCGGTAATCTGTCTGGTGTGTAGTCAATTAAGCGTGAGGGCATTATTACTATCATTATTATTCTTTTATACTAGTAAAGGTGTGATTACTTAAGAAATACTTATTATCTTGTGCTAGTGCATTTGTATACTCATAACTGTAAACTATATCTCAAATGTGTATGTACTTTGTCTGACTATTGTTGTACGTATAAAATATTATGTTGACAGGAAAAACAAACAACAAAACAAACAAAACAAAAAAATTGTAGGTGTAGGTGCATTTTACTACAGAGTTGGTTTTTTTTAATATTATCTGTTGGGCTAGTAAACCATGGCAAACAGTGTCCATTCGTCCCTGTCTTTGGCACCCAGAAAATGTGTATCTTATCATTGTCTTTGTACATTCTTCGGCTCCCAGCTGTTAACATATCTTCGGCACACACACATAGAGCAGAGAATGTTCATGGCCCACTTACAGAGGTGGGGTTATGTTACTCAGCAGTTCTTGGAGACGATTGCCACAAACGAAGTACGCAGAGGTGGAGTCATGTTTGTCACTCAGCAGTTCTTGGTTACAGGCAATTGCTACAAGCAAAGCAATACAGGCCTGTTGTTGTCTTCAGCCACCCACCAGTGACTTAACAAGAGAGTTCTTAGACCGTTGTGCCAGAGAGCTGCTCATTCAGGAGGTGTGCATGCTGTAGTGCTGGTTGATGGATGTATTTGGTGATGACGTCAGTGTTTTTTTTAATTTCAAATCCTTCTGACCTTGCTCTAATGCTTGGGGTCATAAGAGCATTTAATAGCCCACACCTCTAATTGATTCAAACCAGATACTGTTGGCAAAATAAATATCAACTATATAGTTAGCAAATAGGCTTTTGTTTTCACTTTTATAACTTCTTGTGTACACATTCTCACACATTTTCATACAAACTGGGGTATCCTTCCGCGATATCCCCCTGCATGCTGTTGTACCCGTTTACTCAGTAGAAATGCATTTCACTGATGGACTCTAACCGGGGCACGGTTAAGCTTTACTGAACAGACCTGGACCTACGGTAATTAACTCTCAACTCTTTACGCATCTTTTCAGACCGACTGCGGACTAACCCTAATAATTAAATTTACTCACTTCAGTCCTCTGCCTTGGGTAGACCCTGTCACCTCCCACACCAGCAGAAGGATCCACCATTGCCTCACTTTGAACAAACCATCTTAGTTGGAGCCAGTGTGGGAGGTCTTTCAGTTACTGTGCACGGGCTTGGAGGGATCCTGCCACTGGGAGGAAGGGTCTTGGGGTCCCTGGTTCGGGCGCCAAATATGTAATGTTTAATATGCACTGATCAGCGGAAGATGATACAGAGTACAGCTTTCACAGAGTGCTGCAGTACATTGGCTTAACTAACAGAGTGATTCTGGCTATATATATCAAAAGGGCTGTCAGGGTGAGGTCACTTCTTGAAAGTTCATTCATGACTCAATTGATAAAGTTTGCTGAGCCTCTTGATTATTTCATTCATGACTCAGATTGTATCTGCTGACTATATGCAGGAAACCAGTTGACATTAGTGATAGGGCTGGACTCAGTTACAGTGATAGAACTGGACATTCACAGTTGATAACCTAAGTTACATCAGCATCCTTCCATCTGTTTTTTTCCATTACTCAATAACTCCAAATATGGTAACAGGATTTCCTGAGTCAGTATACACATTAAGCTTTATACTGTGTGTATATATATATATATATATATGAAAAATTCATATACAGTACATCAAAATTCATATAACACAGTGTAGCATAGAATTTTTCCATCAGACATCAATGGGGGTCTTTGTAAATAGTGAAATAACAGCATGTGAAATGAACATCTTGTCTGAGTCTATTTTCATGTTTTTGAGTTCTTGTGCCAGTTCTTTTGAGTTTTTGCAGTGGTATTCTGATTTCAACCAGGGCTTTTGATAAATTGTATGTGACTGATCCAATGTTTTCTATTAGTTGTCACAGTGGGATGTCCTTTTTATGTATTTTTGGGGTTCCATAGTCCGGGGGGTGATACTGGCTGTGGGTATCAGGTGTTCATATGCATCCTTTGTTATTTTTTTGTTTTTATGATTTTTTCTTACCCCCCTTTCAGCTCTGTTGCAGTAATATAGTGAAATTGAGTTGCTAGCTGTTAGCATGCGGCCTACATATCTCCCGAGAGAACACTCACACGTGATCTGCATTGTTGTTTATGCAAATCCAACGGCGAACGCTGGGACAGCGCGTGACGTCATCCATTCAGTAACCGGCAGGCTGCAGACAGAACACCCAGATGCTCTTCTCCTCATCTCAGGCGATTTCAACCATGTTTCACTGTCTCCCATTCTACCCACGTTCACCCAGTATGTCACATGCCACACTAGAGACAATAAAACACTGGACTTATTCTACGCAAACACTAAGGAGGCGTACACCTCATCACAACTCCCCCCACTCGGGAGATCGGATCACAACTTGGTTCATCTCCGGCCGGTGTACAAACCCCTAGTGCACAGACAACCTCCGGCCATGCGCACAGTGGAGTTATGGTCTGAGGAGACAATGGACACTCTAAAGGGCTGTTTTGAAGCCACCGCCTGGAAGCAGCTCTGCGATCCACATGGTGAGGACATCGATGGCCTCACTCACACCTTTACGGACTACCTCAGCTTCTGTGTGGACAAATCCGTTCCCACCAAGACCATACGGTGTTGCTCAAACAACAAACCCTGGATCAACCCTGAGATAAAAACACTTCTGAGAGAGAAGAAGAGGATCTTCAGGTCGGGGAATAGGGAGATGCTGAAGTCCGTACAGAGGGAGCTGAGGAGAAAGATCAGAGAAGGCAAGGACAGCTTCAGGAAGAAGATGGAGGACAAGCTGCAACAGAGCGACATCAGCGGGGTCTGGAGAAACCTCAAAACCATCTCTGGGCTCCAGAATACCTCCCCCCAGGCCACGGGGGGCAGGGAGTGGGCGAACAACCTGAATCTGTTTTTCAATAGGTTTGACCAACCGCCCTCCCCCCTGACTGCACAACAGCCACTGCTGCCTCTAAAGAAATCAAGTCCTGCTGCCTACTCCCCACTCCACCAACACCCCCCCACTCCCAACACACAGCCCCCCATCCTGACCCTGACCAGGACCCAGGTGAGGACGGAGCTGAGGAAGATCAAGGCGAGGAAGGCGTTGGGACCGGACGGCATCAGCGCAAAGCTCCTCAAGTCCTGTGCAGACCAGCTGTGTGGAATTGTGACGTACATCTTCAACCTGAGCCTGAAGCTGGGGAGGGTACCACAGCTGTGGAAAACATCTTGTGTGGTACCTGTACCAAAAACTTCCCACCCCAAAGAGCTGAACAGCTACAGACCGGTGGCCTTGACGTCCCACTTGATGAAGACCCTGGATAGACTGCTCCTTGCTCACCTCCGCCCCCTGGTGGAATCAGCGATGGATCCACTCCAGTTCGCCTACCAGCATGGCATTGGGGTGGAGGATGCGGTGATCTTCCTCCTTCACCGTTCTCTGTCCCACCTGGAGAAGCCCAGGAATATGGTGAGGATCATGTTCTTTGACTTCTCCAGTGCTTTCAACACCATCCAACCGATGATCCTGAAGGACAAGCTGCTGCGCGCAGGGGTGGACCAGCACCTGTCATCATGGATCCTGGACTACCTCACGAACCGGCCTCAGTTTGTGAGAACCCGGGACTGTGTGTCCGACACGATCATCGGTAGCACGGGGGCCCCCCAGGGAACGGTGCTGGCTCCCTTCCTGTTCACTCTTTATACTGCGGACTTCTCACACAACACAACACACTGCCATCTACAGAAGTTCTCTGATGACTCTGCGATCGTTGGCCTCATCTCCAATGGAGATGAAGCTGAGTACAGAGGGCTTATCCAGGACTTCGTGGACTGGTGCCATCGGAACTGCCTCCAGATCAACGCAAGGAAAACTAAGGAGCTGGTGGTGGACTGCCGCAGGCATGGGAACCCCTCACAGCACCAGTAAATATACAGGGAACAGACATCGAGATGGTGACATCCTATAAGTACCTGGGTGTTCATCTGAACAATAAACTAGACTGGTCACACAATACTGACGCACTCTACAAGAAGGGACAGTGCAGGCTTTTCCTGCTGAGGAGACTCAGGTCTTTTGGTGTACAAGGGGCACTGCTGAAGACATTCTATGACACGGTGGTGGCATCAGCCATCACTTTTGGAGTGGTCTGCTGGGGCAGTGACATTACTGCAGCCGATAGGAAGAGACTGAACAAACTGATCAAGAAAGCTAGCTCTGTCCTGGGGCAGCGCCTTGATCCGGTGGAGGAGATAGGAGAGAGAAGGACGGTGGCTAAACTGTCATCTCTGCTGGAGTCCGAGTTCCACCCTATGCAGGACATACTGAATGCACTGAGGAGCTCATTTAGCAGCAGACTACATCATCCCAGGTGCACAACAGAGAGGTTTCGCAGGTCCTTCCTACCAACAGCTGTCAGACTGTACAACCTAAGCAGGGCTGTTCGCAGAGATAGCAAAAAGACGTAACAAACTAATAGTTTTTTGAATGCAAAAGATGCAATAGACTTACACAATGGTCCCCTCCGGCATACACAATGTATCCCTTACACAATGTATCTCACAATGTATCCTTACACAATGTATCCCTCCGGCATACAACTAGGAAAATACCAGTCGCTATGGAGGGTGAGAATATGTATGGGCACATAATCATACCATGTAGGATAACTAAGTAGACGGTTATGTTGTTTCATCCCATCTAGCAACAGTGCTCTGCACTGTGTGTGTTTATATATTTACATATTTATTCCATCTAGCTACAGTGCTCTGCACTGGGTGTGTTTATATTTATATATCTATATATTTATTCCATCTAGCTACAATGCTCCTCACTGTGTGTTTATATATCTACATATTATTCCATCTAGCTACATTGCTCCGCACTGTGTGGGTTTATATATTTACATATTTATTCCACCTAGCTGCAATGCTCCGTACTGTGGGTGTTTATATATCTACATATTTATTCCATCTAGCTACAATGCTCCGCACTGTGTGTTTATATATTCATATATTTATTCCATCCAGCTACAATGCTCTGCACTGTGTGTCTGTGTGTGTGTATATATATATTTTATAGTAATATGTACATATGTATATTAGCTGCTCTTGCTTGCTTGCTTTTTTTCTTGCCTTCTGATTGTTGCTCTGAGTGTTGCTATCCCTGTGCTGTTGCAATCCTGGAATTTCCCCGTTGTGGGACTAATAAAGGCTTATCTTATCTTACTTATCTTATCTTAAATAACTATGCTTCCTTTGTCTGGCTCAGCTGCTTTTTACTGTTACTGCTTCCTTGACCACAGTTTCTCAGACTGGATGTTATTGAGTATGTTCATCTGGTTGTGAGAAAGAAAGCAAAAGCAGGAATCTTACGGTCATTTTCCCTACTATGAAAGCAGCCCAAAAATGGGACTCAATCCCCTGAGTCTAAAAGCTGCAGATCTCTAAATTAAAAGTGGACAAAGTACTCTGGCCCAATCTGCACTTGAATTAAAAAAAAAAAAGGATTAAACAAATTGAGAAGAAAAGGGGAAGTCTCTTTTGAAAAATCTGGTACACTTCTTTTTTTTTTCTCTCTCACTTTAGGTTTCAGGAGAAATGAGGAGATGAGAGCAATGGAGGTGCTTCCCATCCTCAAAGAGAAAGTTGCCTTCTTGTCAGGTAAGCATATGTCTCTGTGTGTCTAACCACCTCCAACTGTCCGATCATGGCAAGTAACCATAATGATACATGACATAGTATGTTTTAGTCTGTATACAGGCATAGTTACCAGATATACAACAGTTCTTTCCAACCAATTAGTATGATTGGACAATAGGGATTCCAGGGAGTTACTACTAGTGCATCTCAAAAAACTGGAATATGATTAAGTAATTTAAAGAACTGAGTCATTGTAATCAAAGTTGAAAGCAAAAAGGGTTGAAATACAGTATCTCACTTTGTGTGGTGAATATACAAAATATGACAGCTTAACTTTTTTTATCCCCCGCTGGTTGAAGCCCAAAGGGGACAAAGACCGAAGGGGGATTATGTTATGGATCAGTCCGTCTGTCCCACTTTTGTGAAATCAACTCCTCCTACAGTTTTGTTCCGATTGTTTTGAAATTTGGCACCATGATTTGATATACTCTGATGATGCACATATTGCAATTTCACTCTCATCGGATAACCTTGAGGTCAAAGATCAAGTCAGATTTTTCCCTAAATCTTCTAAACACAGTAACTACTGAAATAAATGATGTAGGCTATTCAAATCAATACAGAAGTTGTTTCTAATACACATCTCGGATGACTTATACCCTCATCTAGCTATGGGTTTGGGGTCAGGGGGCCAAAGGTTCAAAGTTAACATTGTCGTTGCATTATGATAAATGCTACGTTTACTATCACTATAAAACGAGTAAAGCTAGGACCACCAAACCTGGTATACAGGTTTACCTTGAGATCCTGACCTCTGACTATGGGTTTGACATTAAAAGGTCAAGGTTAACATTTCCTATGCTTTATTACTATGCAACAAGTAAAGTTAGGGTCCCCAAACTTGGTACACAAGTTCACCCTGTGATCCTGAAGTGTGACTATGGTTTTGGAATCACGAGGTCAAAGGTCAACATTAAATCCACTTATAAACTATATCTCAACAACAAAGAAGGCTAGGGTCACCAAACTTGCTACACAGGTTCACTTTCGGATCCTGACCTCTGACTATGGGTTTGGGGTCAAAGGTCAAGGTTAACATTCCTTATGCCTTATTACTGTACGAGTAAAGCTAGGGCCACCAAACTTGGTACACAAGTTCACCCTGTGACCCTGAAGTGTGACTGTTGTTTTTGGATCGCAAAGCTAAAGGTCAACATCAAAATGGCTTATAAACTATATCTCAACAACAAAGAAAGATAGGGTCACCAAACATGGTAGACAGGTTCACTCTGAGACCATAACCTCTCACTATTGGTTTGGGGTCAAAGGTCAAGGTTGGTACTCCCTATGATCTCTTGCTATAGAACGTGTAACGCTCTCTAGGGTCACCAAACTTGCTACATACATTCACCTTGGGATCCTGATCTACAACTATAGGTTGTATACTTTGTTGTATATTCATGGATGATGGGTGTATCATAATTTGGTTCTGTCACAGTAATTACATTGAAAAGTTGAAAACTGCTCTCTGTCAGTAAGTATTGGGATTGTAGGGTTTTATATGTGTAGTTTATTGTTGGTGCAAGTATTAATGTAAATATGAATGTGAGTAGGAATGAAGATTTCTTTTCATTACCAACACACATAAGCTCAATGGGCACCAGTCCAAAAGAATGGACAGTTTTATTAATAACTCTGTATTTGTACGAATAATGAATCAGTTTCAAAAAACCCTGAGTTCTTGTCTGCTTTAATCAAGAAGATGGACATGAAATCAAACAATAACTCCCATGTGTCTTTTAATAGTTTAATGAGGAATTTCAGGGTATATGAACAGATTCAAATGAGTTTAAGACAGAGAATTCAACTTGTATCATGAGCTCATTAGACTTGATGCATTACTTAGCAAAAAGTGTATTATCAAACATTTGTGGAACCAAGGAAAACCATAGCTTAAATTGGTACTGTAATGGAAAATGAGGAACCATAAAATAGCATTTGTTAAGGAAAACAGATGCAATTTTATGAAGAAAATGGTGATTAAACTACAGTATTTCATAAAAAGGAAAATTTGTGTTACTCTGAAAAGGAATAGAGATTATTGAAAAGATAAATGCATTTGAAGTTCTGAAAGGAGTTTGAAGATATTAGGTTTATAGAACCTATACCAGGAATATTCTGAAGAGCAAAATCTTAATTTGGACAACAGACCTTCAGCACAGCAGAGTCAGATTGCGCCCCCTGGTGGTAGCAGGCAGTCCATAACCATCTTGATCCGGATGGATGCCCGTGGATTCTGTTGAGAGAGAGAATGGCAGGCAGATTCTGCCCTACAGCTTCGGCCTTCTCCAGAGGTTGCAACTATAGAAGCTGGGTGTTCAGCACGCTGGGCGATGTCTGCTCATGCACAGAAAAAGGAATTTAATATTTGTTTATCGTTCAAAGTCCTATCAGAAAATCAAACTGGACACAAAAAAAACCAAACCACAAATCTGTTTCTTCCGACGTATTGTGGTCAGAAAAAAGTTGATTTAAGCTTAGTAAAAATCAAACCAAATCTTCTTAGCATGGTAATTTAAGGAAAAGGAGTAAAATAGGAAAAAAGTGAATTTTAAAGAAAAGAAAAAGTTTACACAGAGCATAGACTCTGGGCCTACTTAAGGAAAAAAAAAAAAGGGAAGGGCAGAAGCTGCTTCTTCAAGATTCACTCCCAATTTTTGACTGCAGTTGACTGGAGGGACAAAAGAAAGTTTTCTCAAGGTGTGGCAGGATAGCACAATAAATTTTATGACAACTGAGCTTGACCAATTACATTCAAAGATCAGGGTTGGATCTACCCATTAGTGTACGGCTAATACGTATTGGGCCGCACGGTGGCGCAGTGGTTAGCACTGCGGCAGCACAGTTTACCCTTGGCCGGGGGATTGTGGGGATCGTGGGATCGTGGGTTCGATCCCAGCCCCCGACCAACAGTGATCTGTGTGGAGTTTGCATGTTCTCCCCGTGTTGCGTGGGTTTACTCCGGGATTTCTCCGGTTTCCTCCCACATGCCAAAAACATGCATGTTAGGTTAATTGGCTGTTCTAAATTGTCCCTAGATATCTGTTTCCTATAGGCCCTTAGAATAGAGGGTTAGTATTAATGAAAGCGCTTTGAGTGGTCTTTGTGACTAGAAAAGCGCTATATAAGTGCAGGTTAGTTAGTTAGTTAGTTAGTTAGCGTAAACTTTTGACCAATTGCACTGAGTTTCTTTGTTCAGCAGAGGTCGTAAACCTGACTAAAAAAGAGATGCATGGGGACTTGGAAGCTGATTGGTCATTTCAAAGTTCTGAAATGTGTCTCCCACAGAAAAGGGGAGAGAGAATTTGATATGAAAGTGTGGTCTTCCTAAAGCATGTATATGCTGCCTGTTAACCTCTTATACTTCTGAATACCGGGGCCAGGCGTGTTTGTTTTTTTGTTTTTTTAAATCTCATCAGCAGCGTCCTAGTGAATTGTGTTAAACATGCTTACAGAAGGCAGTCATGCCTTACATCATTTGAAAGCTTAGAATTTCATCTATTTAGTTATTAAAACAGATTTCGGAAAAATGATAACACTGGATTGAAATATAACTTTTAACCAGGTAACGTTAGCATGAGCTCAAACGAGTGACTTAGTCACAGTAGCTTGTTGCCGTCCCAGAATCAGTGATTGTTCCACAAATACGGTCCATTTGTATTGCAAAGGGTCCAAAAGGGTCCAATATATCCATTTGAGTAAGAGTTATTGTCCACTTGATGACGATGGGGAAAACTGACCATAAATTGACCATAAAACTGCCGAAAATCAGCCCAAAACAGTTAGCTTTGTAAGCTAGAAACGTATCACTGCCAGGAGGTTGAACTGGAAAAAGAATCTTCCCCTTCTGGGTTAGGATGGGTCCTGCCCAGGAGAGATTGACAGCTCTTTTGACCCAATAGAGCCTCCATTTTGTGATTGACAGCTGTGGAAACCCAATGAGTGATGAAGGTCCAGCCTCATTGCTAACAGGAACACAACAAGCCAATTATATCAGAGTAAACAAATGATGGACGTGTGGCTTAGCCAACTAATTTCTGAATTCAGGGATACCTCACAAGGGACCCATTCAGCTTTGTTGCCCCCGCTACAGCGTGTGTGTAATGCAGGTGCGTAAAAGCTAGCGTAAACCAGTCCGTGAATCCAAGAAAGAAATGTTGTAACATCACTCACCTTTTTGAAAAATGGCTAAAATTAACACGCAACATCAAAGAAATTATTAATTACTTGACCCGGTCGTTAGCTGAAGAATAAGGGGGGGTGGGGGGGTGGCCATGGCACAGTTTGGCGCAATTTGAAGCCCCATGAAGACGCCTGACAAAAAGGTTTGTAATATATTCATTTCTTGTCCTATTGTTACCAAATTTTTACCTGAACTTGATAACACTTGGTTCTGCATTCCTATTGTGTTTTCCAGCTAGTATATAACAGCTGTATGTTATTTTCAGGAATTTGTATCTAAAAACAACCAGGCAAAGTTTTATTTCTTCAAACTTGGCGTGTTTAGATCACTGTTACTCAGTGGCTGAAGCACTTAGAGGGATTCTGACTGTTTTGCTAAAAGATTTAGAGTGTTTTCTTTTGAATGAGACCAACCCCATGAAGATAGTGCAAGGGGCTGAAGAGCAGCTTTCAGTTTAGTTTGGGTATGTTTTTCAGGCACTTCGAAGGGAAATGGGCTCAAAGAATAAGCATAAATTCTTTAAAACTTGAGTGACGTATTCTACTTAATAATAAAGGAACAATGTGTCTACTTTGTAAATGTGATAATTTCTTTATGATCACATTTACAAATGTGATCACATTTACAAATGTTACAAATGTTACAAATGCATGCAAAATTAATTCTTCCTGAAAATAAAGCAACACATATCAAATCATATCAATAGGAGCATTTCAAACCACAATTGTCCATCACAGGGTACACGCCATAATTTTCAATAGTGGAGGGCGTCTGTAGAAAAGTATAAGTTATTTCATTGTTCACAATTAATACCTTAACTTCAGAGCGAGAAAACACCCAGTCCTGAAAAGAACTATTCCGTGTTATCCATTGGAGGGCAATGTTGGACTTTTGAGTTTCAGTGAGGAGTCTTACTGTCAGGGTCTGTGCAACATCATCGTAAGCCTCATTTTCGCATTCCTTTGGCAAATGGATGTGAGGGGAAATGACTCCAGGTCTTGAGCAGGGATTAACGTATCCCCTTTATGGCTGATGGCATAGGGTTTCACAGCTCCGGTCTTGGGTGAAGAAGAGCAATTCATGACCAGACTTTTGGGTGAAACAGTTTCTCATCAGCAAAGAATGATTTTATAAATTGGAACCCAGCGGTTAACACTAACAGGATCTTCAAAGAAAATGGAGATGGGGGATATTGCACTCACCTCAGAGTACTCTTGTTTAAAGTGAATTCAGATTTTTTTCACAATATTCACATTTTTTGAAATGCACTAATATATTGCCCGATAACAGGATGTGTATCACACTGCGTTAGCAGTGTTGTAATAATCAACAGTGACTGTTGGTGGCTTCTGATAATGTGTAAGTTTTATAATGTTCTGTTGTGTACCATATTCCATATTTCCCACAGCAAAGCACTATTAGAAAACAGACAGTCTGTATGAATTTTTGTTAATGTGTTCTGGGTTTATGCTAATAATGAGCTAGGTTAGTTTTTACCCACTCCGACGATAGTTGATGCATGGGTAGGGCATTTACTGTATTGTGTATGTGTATGTGAGTGATAAAATAAAAGTGGCTGAAGATACAATCACCAAACTTGGTACAGAAGTAAACCTAGACACACTTTGGAAACCTATTGCTTTTGAGGACAAATGCCAAGTTCATGAGGTCAACGAAATTGTCATACTGCTAATCTGTTTCTCAAAAAGTGATTGGGCATTCAGGGTGTTGGTTTGCATCGCTATTAAGTGCCCTCTAGTTACTTTTAAATTTTGTTACTCCAAAGTTTAGATCAAACCTCAGTATACAGTTTCTTCTGAATCCTCCCAGTGTAATGTGTGCATCTGAAGATGCTTATAAGAAGGCAGAAAGAGAATGTTAACAAAAGCATAGATATTGATTGAGCGCTAGCTAGTAGGCACCTCCACTAAAGCTAGTATCTCATGGAGTGGCAAATGCTGAAGAAGATTGCGGTTTTTGGATTCGCCAGCTTTTCTGACAAATGCTCACAAAAATCAGGGTTCACCTCTGTTAATAACAACATTTAGCAATGCTTAGTGACAATTAGCAACATTCATGCAAATGGTTGCAAAAGTGTTTGTGAAAGTCAGTTGCTGAACATTGGCAACGATTAGCAACTATTTGTCACTGTTTTGCCAACTTCAGGTAAAATAACTGGCAAATGTCAGGTGAATCTTGGACCCAACCCTATAAAAGGGTGAGCAAACCCTCTCCAGCATTCAGATTTCAAGGGTTTGTAAAGGTTTTCAAACAGTTGCCTAGCCTCTTAGGCCCCAGGCCTATTTTTGTAGATCTTGCTCGAAAATGGCATGCCCCAAATTAATTGAATATGCCTCAGCAACCACAAGGTTTATTTGTCTAATCTTGGTATCATAATAAAGGTAACACTTGTGAGATTACTTCAGAGGTGTAAGAATCACTGTATATGCTACTGGGTCAGTGTAAATGAAGATGGCACTCAGCAGAAAATTAAAAATTTTCATTTTCTAAGGCTGTGTGATATGACGATATATATCGGGTGACGCAATTAAAAAAATATCTACCGTTTCATATAAAATTGTATCGTTTATATCGGGGTTTAAAAGACACATACCCCATTTCTACTTGTCACCGCCCCTCCTCTCCTCTGCAGTGCGCCAGGTGTGTGGGTTCCAGTGGTTAGCATAGCAGCTAACTATGCTAATGGTTTGGTCAAATAGCCACTACTTCTGTTTGCCAGGGATGTGGGACTTTTTCCCAACATGCTGTGTCAGAGAGCATAGTCTTCTAACCTTGTTTTAATTGGAGGTGAGTAATGTAAACGCCACCTCTCTAATTGTAAAACAGCAAATGCTAAATGACTATGCTACCCTGTCACTAATAGGAAACATAGTGTATCAGACCATCGTTTCTTTGGTTTAAAATACTGCTGTTTATTACTACTGTAAATTGCTACTGTTTCTTAATTTTGTCTGAAAAAATATTCCTAAAGCTGCAAAAGTGCATGACGGGGCTGCATACGCACTAAATAACTAATAAATTCAAATGTGTCAGAGGAACAAACTGGCTCTTAATGTAACTCACTAGATTTCCAATAATTTTTAGTTAGTCAAGTATGTCAGGTTCTGAGCATGGTCAGGACACCATGCTCATGCTTTAAGTTTATTTTTGTTATTCACTGTGTTTTCTTCACCTCACCTCAGTTTGGTCATTGTGTTCATTTTCACGATCATATCCCTATTTATGTTCCTTTGAATTTGCCATTTATTTCTGTTTGCCATGATTATCTTCTTAGTTCAATCTTGTCATTCTCCTTACCTTAGTCTTAGTTCTTCATTGTTCTGTTTATTAGTATTATCATGGTCACCTGTGTGTGTGTGTGTGTGTGTGTGTGTGTTTATTTTTTTATTTATTTTTTTTTTCATGTTTATACTTTCTTAATGTTATCATGTTTTTGGTTTTGTTTGGGTTTTATTATCATGGTCACAGTTGTGCTTGGGTTTGATGATTATCGTTCTCATGGTTATGTTATCATATTTATTCCTATCATGATTTGGGTTTGGGCTTTTGTTTTGACAGCGCCTTTTGTTTGCTTGGGGTTTTGCATTATGACTTTTTGCTTTGTTAATTATTCACAGCTGCTTTTGATTTCCTTGATTATTGATTGTTCACAGATGTTCTTGATTTGTCTCCTTATTTATAGAGGTCGCACTACCTTCGGCACAGTGACCTTCATGCTCGCACACTCACGTTCTGGCTTAGTTTTTATGTTCACGTCTGTTTGCTTTTTGTTAAATAAATCATGCCAAAGAAGACTAAGCCTGCGCATGGGTTCCAATTCTTTGTCCCAGAGGGGCAATTATGACAAAGTAGTGATAATGAATAAAGTTGAAGTCATCTCAAATACACATTAAAAAACAATTTTGTCACAACAGTGCAAAATTAAGAGGGAAAAAGATGCATAAAATTGATGACAGATGAATTTGTAGATTTTTTTTTTCAGTATGCAGTTTAAAATTTAAAATAAGAGAGTCCTTTTTATGTGGTTATTATATATAAACTATAGAATTTACAGAAAATGTATATCGTGATATACACAGTATTCCAAATTATTATGCAAGTGGGACTTTAGTGTCTTAAACATTCAATTTTTTTTTTTTCAGTTAAAGTCATGGATGGTATTGTCTCTCATGGCTTTTTCGATCACTGATATCAATCTGACACCTGTCATAATTATTTTGCCAGGTGAGCCCAATTAAAGAAAAAATATTTAAGAAGGAGGTTCCACATTATTAAGCATGCCACAGGTTTCAAACAATATGGGAAAGAAAAAGGATCTCTCTGCTGCCAAAAAGTGTCAGATTGTGCAATGCATTGGATAAGGTATGAAAACATTAGATATTTCACGAAAACTTAAGTGTGATCATCATACTGTGAAGAAATTTGTGGTTGATTCAGAGCACAGATGGGTTCATGCAGATAAAGGCATAATGACGAAGATTTCTGCCAGACAGATTCATCAGATTAAGAGAGCAGCTGCTAAAATGCCATTACAAAGCAGCAAACAGGTATTTGAAGCTGCTGGTGCTTCTGGAGTCCCATGAAACTCAAGGTGTAGGATCCTCCAGAGGCTTGCAGTTGTGCATAAACCTACTATTAGGCCACGCCTAACCAATACTTACAAGCAGAAATGGTTGCAGTGGGCCCAGAAATACATAGACTAATTTTCAAACATTCTTGTTTACTGATGAGTTTCGTGCAACCCTGGATGGTCCAGAGGGATGGAATAGTGGATGGTTGGTGGATGGCCACCATGTCCCAACAAGGCTGCAACATCAGCAAGGAGGTGGCGGAGACATGTTTTGGGCCAGAATCATGGGGAGAAAGCTGGTAGGCCCCTTTAGGGTCCCTGAAGGTGTGAAAATGGCCTCAGCAAAGTATAGAGTTTCTGACTGACCGCTTTCTTCCATGGTACAAAAAGAAGAACCGTACCTTCTGTAGCAAAATTGTGTTCATGCATGACAATGCACCATCTCATGCTGCAAAGAATACCTCTGTGTCATTGGCTGCTATGGGCATAAAAGAAGAGAAACTCATGGTGTGGACCCCACCCTCCCCTGACCTCTACCCTATTGAGAACCTTTGGAACATCCTCAAGTAAAAGATCTATGAGGGTGGGAGGTAGTTCACATCAAAACCGCAGCTGTGGGAGGCTATTCTGACATCTTGCAAAGAAATTCAAGCAGAAACTCTCCAAAAACTCAAAAGTTCAATGGATGCAAGAATTATGAAGGTTATATCAAAGGAGGGGTCCTATGTTAACATGTAACTTGGCCTTTTAAGATGTTTTTGATTGAAATAGCTTGTGATTTCAGTAAATATGACCTCGTAATGCTGCAAATTCAACAAATGACCATTTTTCAGCTCTTTACAAGCAATAAAATGTTTTGAAACTCTGTTGTGCATAATAATTTGTAACAGTACTTTTTGAGTTTTTTTTTATTTTTGCAAAAAAATAGTTATTGGGAGGTTTGCTCAGTAAAATTTGAATTGTGCTCTAACGGTTGACTTGAAAATTATACTGACTGTCATTTGCATCAGCTATTTAAGAAAATCAGAGACAAATATCATTTGCATAATAATTTGGAACATTGTGTATATCGTTATCATCAAAGAAGATTACTTACATCGTGATATGAAATTTTGGTCATATCACACAGTCCTATTCTCACCTAAAAGAAATTTACATTCTTACACTAAATATCCTTTTAGAGTAGCCCAGAACCTCTAGCAAATCAAAATAGAACATGTAATCATCACTACACCAAAATTCATACAGAAATAATGAAAAAGAGATTTTTTTTAATTTTTTTTTTAGCGAGGCATTAGTGAAAAAATATTTAAATATTTATAAATACAGTATCTCACAAACGTGAGTACACCCCTCACATTTTTGTAAATATTTTATCTTTTCATGGGACAACACTGAAGATATGACACTTTGATACAATGTAAAGTAGTCAGTGTACAGCTTGTATAACAGTGTAAATTTGCTGTCCCCTCAAAATAACTCAACACACAGCCATTAATGTCTAAACCGCTGGCAACAAAAGTGAGTACACCCCTAAGTGAAAATGTCCAAATTGTGCCCAAAGTGTCAATATTTTGTGTGGCCACCATTATTTTCCAGCACTGCCTTAACTGTCTTGGGCATGGAGTTCACTAGAGCTTCACAGGTTACCACTGGAATCTCTTCCACTCCTCCATGATGACATCATGGTGTTAGAGACCTTGCGCTCCTCCACCTTTCGTTTGAGGATGCCCCACAGATGCTCAATAGGGTTTAGGTCTGGAGACATGCTTGGCCAGTCCATCACCTTTACCCTCAGTTTCTTTAGCAAGGTAGGGGTCGTCTTGGGGATGTGTTTGGGGTCGTTATCATGTTGGAATACTGCCCTGTGGCCCAATTTCCAAAGGGAGGGGATCATGCTCTGCTTCAGTATGTCACAGTACATGTTGGCATTCATGGTTCCCTCAATGAACCATAGATCTCCAGTGCCGGCAGCACTTATGCAGCCCCAAACCATGACACTCCCACCTTCATGCTTGACTGTAGGCAAGACACACTTGTCTGTGTACTCCTTATCTGGTTGCCGCCACACACGCTTGACACCATCTGAATCAAATAAGTTTGTCTTGGTCTCATCAGACCACAGGACATGGTTCCAGTAATCCATGTCCTTAGTCTGCTTGTCTTCAGCAAATTGTTTGTGGACTTACTTGTGCATCATCTTTATAAGGGGCTTCCTTCTGAGATGACAGCCATGCAGACCAATTTGATACAGTGTGTGGCATATGGTCTGAGCACTGATAGGCTGACCCCCTACCCCTTCAAGCTCTGCAGCAATGCTTGCAGCACTCATACGTCTATTTTCAAACGACAACCTCTGGAGCACGTGCACTGAACTTGTTTGGTTGACCATGGTGAGGCCTGTTCTTAGTGGAACTTGTCCTGTTAAACTGCTGCATGGTCTTGGCCACCGTGCTGCAGCTCAGTTTCAGAGTGTTGGCAATCTTCTTATAGCCTAAGGCCTAGAGCAGACCTGGGCATTGTATGGCTCCCGGGCCTCATACGGCCCTTTGGTTAACTCCAACCGGCCCGCGTGAGGTTAGTTGTAAATTTCAAAATAAACACATTTTCTAATTTTACCTAATGCGTGGACTAAAGCTGCACTGCTTTTATTTCGAAATTGTTTTTTTTTATTCACGTGCGTAATGACGCAATCTGTAAATCAATACTGCGCATGATTGAATCTACCTTGTCACAAGCAGATGACTTTAGCCCTTGAAAATGCCCGCGTACACTAAAAAAAGAAAGGTAGATGCCAAATGCAGGGTTTTCAATTCAATTCAATTCAATTCAATTCAACTTTATTTATATAGCGCCATTTCACAACAACAGTCATCTCATAGCACTATCAACTGTAGGGAGGACCCCCACAGTTGCAGAAAGACCCCAGCAATCAGGCGATCCCCTGTGAGCAAGCACTTGGCGACGGTGGAGAGGAAAAACTCCCTTTTAACAGGAAGAAACCTCCAGCAGAACCAGGCTCAGGGAGGGGCAGTCATCTGCTGCGACTGGCTGGGGGGTGAGGGGACAGAGAAGAAGAAAAGAACAGACATGTAGAGAGCAAACAGCACGATGGGGACTCAATCTATGGGAGAGAACAAACAAATGTTAATGACCAGCAAAAAAAAAATATTTCATAGAGAGTGAGGAAAGGAGTGAGGCCCAGTGCATTACTGAAGGTCCCCCGGCTGACTAAACCTATTAGCAGCATAACTAAGGGAGGGTTCAGAAACACATGATCCCTCCCTAATTGTAGGCTATATCAAAAAGGTAGGTTTTAGCCCTATTCTTAAAAACAGAGATCAAGTCTGACTCCCGAATCCAGATTGGCAGCTGATTCCACAGGAGAGGAGCTTGATAACTAAAGGCTCTGCCTCCCATTGTACTTTTGGAGATTCTAGGTATTACAAGTAAACCTGCATTTTGGGAGCGTAGTGCTCTGTTAGGATGATACGGTAGTATCAGATCTTTTAAATAAAAAGGAGCCTGATTGTTTAGAGCTTTGTAAGTAAGAAGAAGGATTTTAAACTTAATTCTAAACTCTATGGGAAGCCAATGAAGGGAGGCCAGAACCGGAGAGATATGATCTCTCTTTCTAGTACCTGTTAAAACTCTTGCTGCAGCATTTTGGATCAGCTGAAGACTTTTTAAAGATGTTTTAGGACAGCCTGATAATAAAGAATTACAATAATCTAATCTCGAGCTAACAAAAGCGTGGATCAGCTTCTCAGCATCACTCTGAGACAAGATGCTCCTAATCTTGGCAATATTACGCAAATGATAGAAGGCAGTCTTAGAAACAAATTTAATATGTGAATTGAAGGACAAATCCTGATCAAAAATAACTCCAAGGTTCCTCACAGAGCTATTAAGAGAAAGAGTAACTGCATCCAAACTGAAAGTTTGATTTGGAAAGGAATTTCTAAGGTTTTTTGGACCAACAAGAATGACTTCAGTCTTATCTGAATTTAATAGCAGGAAATTACAAGTCATCCAAACTTTGAACAACAAAAGTGAACAACATGTTTTGTTTTCAACAAAACATGGACTGCAGAGTATTTATTTACTTGGCTATGGACAAGAGTTGTGATGTCCGTGACACAGCCCAGTTACTCGTATTTGTCCGTGGGATAACGGACTTCAGAATTATGGAGGAGCTGGCAGCAATGTGGTCAATGCAAGAGGCGACGGCAGGGAGCAATCTGTTCACAGAGGCAAATGCATGCATGGACACGCTGGGGCTGAAATGGGACAGACTGGTATGGTTGTCCAAATCTGACAGGGAAAAATGTCGGACTTTTGAAACGTATGCAAGATAAAGTGACTGAATTCGACGCAGATCAAAAATTGGTATTTTTGCATTGTATTTATACATCAGCATGTGTTGTGCAAGTCAGTGCTAAAAATTAAACGTGTTATTGATGTTGTAACTAAAATAGTTAACTTCACCAAGGCACCAGCATTGAATCACAGACAGTTTGTTGCACTTTTGGAGGAGCATGAGACTGAACATAGTGACATCAGCTACCACACAGCTGTCAGATGGCTCAGCCTGGGCAAAGTGCTAAAAAGAGTTTGGGACCTGAAAGCAGAGATTCGAGAGTTTTGTGCGAAGAAAGGCAAAGGCATCCCAGAGCTCTCAGATGAGGACTGGATGGCAGATTTTGCATTTGCTGTTGATGTGATTGCACTGATGAATGAACTGAACACCAAACTGCAAGGCAAGGGCTTTTTTGTTTATGAAATGCACAGCCTGGTGAAGGCTTTCATGGGGTACTCATCCATGTTAGTAGCACTGCATGGTGAATTTTCAAGGCGATTTGGAGATCTCGGAACAATCGTGGATGAAATGCACATGATTTCCTCTCCCTTTACCTGCAGTGTGGATAATGCACCCAGTGATGTTCAGCTGGAACTAATTGACCTGCAGTCTGATGCAATACTGGCAGAGCACTTTAAGTCAGGATCACTGCTGAATTTTTACTCTTCTCTCAAGGAAAAGAACTTTCAAAACATGAGGAGACATGCTCAGAAGATGGTGGTTCTCTTTGGCTCTACCTACATATGTGAACAAACATTCTCAGTGATGAAGTTTACCAAATCCAGGTATAGATCCTCTCTCACTGATGATCATGTCAGCTGTGCTTCGCATCTCCACCGCAGACATTCAGCCTGACTTTGATCCACTAGTTAAAGCCCAGCAGAGACTAGATTTCTCTCACTGAACAAGAAAAAAGAACTGAAAAACACCAAGTGAGGTGGTTAGACTACAAATGTAGGCATGTAAATGCACCAACTAGCAGTGAACTGGGACACTTTCTTTGGAGGCCTTTTTCTCAAAATTACAGTTCAGTGACAGTCATTACTATAATATTATGTATCTTGCTTAATATTTGGAGTACAAAGACAATATTGTGATGTCTTTAGAAAGCTAAGAACCTCTTTCCAACAGTATATGAAACTCAAAATGTGTTTTGGGGTGAATGTTACTGAAAATGATCACTAATATAATGAGTCACAATGGTAAAAATTTTCACATTTTGTTTACCATTGTTTTGTGAAAACTGATTGAATAAATGACATTTTTTGTAAGGCAACTTCACTTTTTCATTGCTTAATCATAACATATACTCTTACCAGTCTTACCAGCTTGTCAAAACAATGCTATGTGCTGCTTTTTATAAAGAAATACAATTAATATTATGCAGAATTGAGCTCAGCCTTTTGGTCCTTTTCTGTTTCTCATGTGGCCCCATGGAAAAAAATAATTGCCCACCCCTGGCCTAGACCAACAATTCTTTTTATCAGATCCTCAGAGAATTCTTTGTCATGAGATGCCATGTTGAACTTCCAGTGACCAGTATGAGAGCGTGTGAGAGCGATAACAACAAATTTAAAACACCTGCTCCCCATTCACACCTGAGACCGTGTAACACTTAACGAGTCACATGACACTGGGGAGGGAAAATGGCTAATTGGCCACAATTTGGACATTTTCACTTTGGGGTGTACTCACTTTTGTTGCCAGCAGTTTAGACATTAATGGCTGTGTGCTGAGTTACTTTGAGGGGACAGCAAATTTACACTGTTAAACAAGTTGTACACTGACTACTTTACATTGTATCAAAGTGTCATATCTTCAGTGTTGTCCTATGAAAAGATAAAATATTTACAAAAATGTGAGGGGTGTACTCACTTTTGTGAGATACTGTAAAAGCCAGGTCAAAAAGGTGGGTCTTTAGTTTGGTTTTAAAAGTATCAACATTCTCTGTAGCGCTCAGGTCTTCAGGAAGGCAGTTCCATAGATGTGGACCATAATGACAGAAAGTTGATTCACCATGAGTTTTAGTTCTGACTTTAGGAATGATTAAAAAAAACCTTGACCTGAAGACCTGAGGGTTCTTGAAGGCTCAAAATGGGAAAGCACTTCTGATAAATAATCAGGGCTAAGACTATTAAGAGCTTTAAAAACCAGTAAAATGTTCACCCCGACACCATCACTGACTATTTGTTTGAGATCAAAAGGTCAAAGGTCAAGGTTAGCATTCCATATGCCCTCTTACTATAGAAGCCCTATAGGGTCACCAAAATTGCTACACAAGTTCACCTCGGGATCCTGCCCAACAACTATGAGTTGTATACAACTATTTTTGTTGTATATTCATGGATGACTGGCTTATCATAATTTGGTGCCACCTCAATATTTATATGGAAAAGTTGAAAACTGCTCTCCTTCAGCAACACATTGGAATCTTCAAAGAAAACAGAGGTGGAGGATATTGCACTTGCCTCAGAGAGTTCTCTTGTTAGTTATACTAGTCTTGGTAGAACATTATTACTGCAAAATTAAATGCATTGACACTGTTGTGTGAAAGCAATATTATAGTCAAGGCCATGCAATATTACAAGTATAGCACCGCAGTGATGTCTTTGATTGAATCACTGTACTGCTGTTTTCATTGATATGGTACTCCCTCTTGCGTAATATTACTTTATGCAGTGTATACCTTGTACAGCAGCTTCTCCCTTGTTGCTCCTTTGGTTCTCCATGTTTCTCATTCTCAGACAACCACAAATACACACTGGACATAATAACAAACCATGCACTCTGCCTGTAAAAACACAGGGGGTCAGTCTGAGAGCCAGACTCTTAGCCCTTGACCCGTCTTCAAGCACATACACACATTAGGCACACGTCACACAGATGTCCTTTGTATAGTCAGTATCAGCAGCACTGTTGAATGGCGGGTGGGGGGGGGGGCTACATCTGCCTCTGTCTTTGCCTACTCCATGGGAAGCTCAGCCATCACACACACACACACACACACACTCAAGTTGTGCCATAGCAAGTCACAGGACACCCAACTGGAGATATGGACTGCCAAGAGCATCCAGTGGGATTATTTGTCCAACACACAAAAACATTAGTCCTCGGTGTGTGTGTGTGTGTGTGTGTGTGTGTGTGTGTGTGTGTGTGTGTGTGTGTGTCCCCGCATGCGCGTGTGATACATCACGTGTATATTAAAAAAAAGCCACTGACCTCCACAGACAGAGCATTAAAATGTGTGTTAATTAGTGTTCGTGCCAGTGCATTCGGTGAAGTGAAGGTCGCAGGTAGAAACACGATGACGAGAGAATGACTCAGACAAATGAGCCGAAATTGAGAGAGGGAGAGATGGGGCAGCGTTACCATGGAGATGACTTGCTGTCAACTTCCTATAGTAGTCATTGCTGGAATAATTGGCTTTGAAACCGAGGAGTGAGGGAGGTAGAGAAGAGGGGCTGACGGTGAAAAGGAGGGTAAAAGAGCTAAGCCCATTAAACCAAATTTGGCCCCCTTAATATATTGGCCATGCTGGCCCACTCTTGTGTTTTCCTGTTGCCACGTGAGCATTTGATTTTCTCCTCTGAGCAGCGGGGTCAAGCCTACAGGCACACAGAAGTGCAACTGAACTCTACTCTTTTGTGGGCTGAGCAGAGACAGCCCATGTTTACAGGTTTCCACGTGAGAGGGGAAGCTGTCGGTTTCAGGTCTGAAACCGAGAGCAAAATATTATTGTAGCACCAGATAGTCAGCACTCAGTCACATGTGTATAGCCTGTAGATGGCAATTATGTGAAGATTCAGAAGTCTAGAAGGCAGATCATTACAAACATTGTCAAAATTAGAAACTAACCAGATTAAGAGTGGGTTAACTGCTTGATTAACATGCCAGTTACGCTCCTATTGTTAACAACACTATCTAGATCATCTAAGCAGGGTAAGACACATGAAAGCTGTGAATAATAATCAGTTATTACACAAATACAGATTTTTGAGTTCTTCCTAAGTTAAAACTTAATATAGTTAAAACTTAGTGTTTAAGAATGAACATGAATGTGTTTTCTTGGCATTATTTGACCTAAGATCACACCTAAAAACATCTTTTTTTTTGTTGTTTTTGCCAGTTATCTCTTTCTGTAAATAAATGCTCTAAATGAAGATATTTTGACATGAAATTTGGGTGAGCTGTTTTTAATACGTTAGAGAATAAAACAAAATTGTTAATTTTTCTTAATTAAACACGTACGTTATGTGTATGCTGTATATGAATGCGAGAGTTCAGCCATATGAGAGACCTTTTGTAAACCTTTTGCAAGTTTCACACATGTGATAAGGCATTATATTGAAAATAAGTCTTAGGAGCTTATGAATCGATATTTGATCATTCAAATAAAATTGATTCAACATTGAATCATCAATATTTTAAGCTCACCCCTACTGTCGAAGCACTTTCATCAGACCAGAATAAGCTTCTCCATCACTGTCTGGTTTAATTAACACTTTTTTACTCTTATTCAAGTGATTGTTTTTACTACTACCCTTGCTTATACTCAAGTAATTAATATCTATCTTTAAATTCAAGGGATCCCTTGTCTGTTTGTATGTCTGCATGTGTGTGTGTGTGTGTGTGTGTTCCTCAGCTATCTCTCAAACCGTTCCTCAGACTGACCTAAGGTTTTATACCTGGTTTCCTGAGGTTACGAGGGTGTGCATCCCCGAATATGGAGCCACTCAGTCAAAATATGTATTTTTTATCAATAAAAGTTTAGCCACCGCTGTGTGACCGCTCTCTGTGTCCTGGCTTCAAGAAGTGTAGGCGGGGTTTCGGATTAACTCCGTGCTCATTGGATAATACGCCGCATCATGGCCATGCTGATTGGACAATACGCGGCACCACGACCTGTCAAGTCACCACAGTGTTCCGTGGACAAAACAAGGAAGTGAAAAATGACAAATTTTAGAAAAAGATAATAGTGAAGATTTAATGCCTAAAAAAATTATACTATAAAGTTGCCGTGATTGCGTAGATCTAAAGGATAATTCGGCATATGTGGAGAACATGAGGTACGCGAGCAGACTGGGCGGAGTGTCAGTGGGGACTTGGGTCTGACAAAGAATTCCGGTGTATCAACACAGAACATGCCGGGAGAAGCAGCAGCCTAACCGGATGGACCACGGTACTTCGCGGGGAGGAACGCCCAGCCTGCCCCAGTCAGCGGTAGACGGGAGTCCCATTGCAGGACCACGAATCACCGTCGCCAGTGGCGCTGCTCTCGGTGTGCTCGCACAATTATTAAAAGTTAATAACTGTGGAGCAGAATGCCCAGATCAACTGTATATCATATGCGGCCACATGCACAGTTTGACTAAAGAACAACCGTCACCAAACTGGACACAAAAATGCTCAATAACTAATAAAAGATCACACAAATAAGTGCTCTGACAACAAAATAAACAAGCGGTTCTTAAACAGTAAACAGTGGCTAATATTGGATGTCCCATTCATTTTCAGTTATTCAGTAATTAATATTCACACAATAAAATAAATCTCACTTCAGTCCCTTTCATATTTGTCAAAGTCTAACATGTGATTGCCTACATATAGGCTACACCTCTGTATTCCACTTTCAAACATGGCTTACACAGCCTGGCTCAAAGGCACGCTAACTGATGGCGATAAAAAAGAAAAGTTATTTTCAATAAAGTGGGAAAAAAAAAAGATAATGCATGGAGTGTACTTTTGGCCTGAGGCCGATTTATCATGGAAAACAGTGGAGCGCTGTGATTCCAGCAATCAGCTGTTTGGATCCACCATTTTTTCTTTTTTGACCAAAGGTAAAAAAAAAAGAAAAAAAATGGGGGGAAGGCCCTACAACCTTTGTTCCACGAATGCGGGATGTATCAAGCATAAGCTGGATAAATTTTCAGCATGGGGCACACATGTTTTCTAGTTTATAAAATTTTTTACCAGGTCTGAGGTGTGTGTGAAAAAAAAAAATGCGTTTTGGATAACATTTAGAGGGTCAAAAATGCGATCGTTTAAGCAGAATAATAATAATCTTATCAATAAAAAACAAATGCTTACAGTAGAGCCGCAGCGCTCACATTGTGAGTCTTTGCCAGTCACGCCCTCAAGGTTCAGATCATTGGCCTCAGAGACTGGTGGGTCGGCAGTGAGTGGCCAGTTCACTGCCCTCTCCTCGCAGCTTCCAGCTAGTGTCCTCCCTCTTATGCCAGAGCCAACAGGAGGCCCTCTCAGCCGCTTCTTCCAACCTTCAAACAGCGATTTTCCGCTTGTGCCCTCTAACTTCTACTTTCGTCGTCAGGTTCCAGACAGATTGAGCTGGGAACCCTCGACATTCCACCTCCACTGTAAATAACCATGTCCTCCACCCTTTGTCTTGACATTCCTGGGCCAGCTGTTGGCATTTGGCCTTATTCAACTCTCTGCTGCCTCCCCACAATTCTCCTCCCATAGGACTGTTGGTTCCACCAGGATAACCTTCCTACCTTCCCAAGACCACATGGCAATATCTGGTCTCAGGGTTGTGGAAAGTTTCTCCTCTGCGAAGTGGAGTTTCCTCCCAAGGTCCACCTCCATTTCCCATCACTTGGTGGACTGCAAAAGGTTTTGTTTTGCACCTCCCAGGATGACTGGCTTCTGCCCCTCTTTCACAAAGCCGATGGTGTTGAGCAAATGGTTGTGCTTTGGCTGGATGTTTCCTTCTTCATTCCTGTTCCAAGATTTCCGCCAGTGTTGTCAGCACCCTGTCATGGCGCCACCTATATCTTCCCTGCACTAGAGCAATGCTGCACCCTGACAGAGTGTGTGCCATGGTCCATCTTGCTCCACACAAGCTACATGGGGTAAATGTGTCCTGTAATAGTACTGCATGAGTTTATTGACGATACACAGAAGAAATTCAGTATTTCACTGAACAGTGATATAAACTAAAATAATTATAATGATGGCTGAACAACTCCCATTCCCCAAAGTGAAGATACACTATTATGAATATAAGTGATAAAAGATCAGACAAATAAGTGATCTGACAAATAAACAAGG
Source organism: Pholidichthys leucotaenia (assembly GCA_020510985.1). Lineage (NCBI taxonomy): Eukaryota > Metazoa > Chordata > Actinopteri > Cichliformes > Pholidichthyidae > Pholidichthys > Pholidichthys leucotaenia. The sequence goes on along the minus strand of CM035839.1, from coordinate 174,637,511 downwards.
GATCTGAAACAGTCACTAATATTGGATGTCCCATTCATTTTCAGTATTTAGGTATTTTATAATTAATATTCACACAATCAAATACATCTTAGTGCTATTTACTCCCTTTTATATTTGTCAAAGTCTAACATGTGATTGCCTACACCTCTTTTCAAACACAGCCTTCATTTGGGCCTGGAAAGCCTGACTGGGATACCTGTTTCAGACAGAAATATTTGGTTCTACAGGCATGCACTAGTCTTAAGATAACTCTACTGGCTACTCTGCTCGCCTCTGATCACCAGGAAAAAATGCTGCGAGTAATGCTGTGCTCTGAAACAGTCCCACATAGCCTGTAGCATGGCTGTGAGATGTACTTAATTTTTAACTGAACACAGCAAACAGCCACACAGCTCTCAATGTGAGCTGTTTTATTTAAAATTATGTGCACGTTCATTCTTTGTGAATTCGCGTTCATTATATAAGCTAACCCTTCTATGTTTTTTTCCTCTGTTGTCTGGGTTTGTCTTGTGTCCTCAGAGCAAACATTAATTTAAACCCATTAGAATTTTTTACCAGAAGTGTTTAATTCAGTGGACTCAGCGTCTCACATTTATCAAGTCCATCTCTCCAGTATAGGATTAGCTATCTTGTTACTGTAATGCCTGCTATGATCAGTGTAGTAACTGTAGTGCCACTAACCTTGGAGGTAATTTTTCAAGCTTTCTTCATCCACCACTTAAATGAGAAGTCTTTTTATGGACACCTTTTTTCCCCCCATGTGTTTTATTACTGTTAGGAGGCAGAGACAGACGTGGCGGTCCTGTGTTAACGTTTCCATCACGCAGCAACCATGACAGAATACGAGCAGATGACTTGAGGAGACTGATCGCCTACCTCGCTGGCATCCCCAGGTTGATGACACTCATTGCCTTTGTACTGTGCCATGTGTGTATTGTCTTTTTTTTTTTATCCAAGGAGAAGCAGGGTCTGGAAACAATTCAGACACGCAGAGCAAGTGCACGAGCTTCCATAAGCAAACACGTGAGAGGGATGCTGAGATGAGCATGTGATTGTAACAGAGGGAGTAATAATTCAGCACTGCTATCATGCCGGAGCTTCCCGGCTGCCAGAAATCAGTGACATAGACGTGCTAAGACAGAGAAAGGGAAAGCCTTAAGCTAAGGGGAGGGACATGCAACAGAAAAAGAGAGGACTAAACGGAAAGCAAGCACAAGTGAGACAGTGGGAGATCGAGCTGAGGGGAGGATGAGGAGGGGGGATTAAAGCTGACAGGGATGGAGCGCGCATGTGTGAGGAGGTGTGCGAGTGAGTGAGCAAGTGTGTGTGCGATTGAAAGCAAAACAAAGTGTCGCAGTAGCCGAGGCAGTGCAGCAGCAGTAGTTACTGTCGACGAGGAGCTCCTCACCTCCCAGGTAACATCACCTCCCTGTTTATGTTTACTCGGCTTTCCTTTCATCATGACGCTCTTCTCCTCCCTCCGCTTATGTTTAAACCTGCCTTTCCTTCGGTCCAGTTTTACCTCCATCACATTATGTGTCTGTGTGTGTGTTTGATCGAATGGATTGTCTTTTCTGTCCTTTGGGCATTGAAAACCTCACTGATACCCTCTCATGTTTTTCATATTTTTGTATAATGTGGTTTAACTTTGTGGGTTTTGCTGTACTTTTATGGGAAAGGCAACATCTGCACACTACTGCGCACTGACAGCTCTGACAATCTGTTCCAGAGAGAGCGGTCAGGAGGGAGGGAGGGCCGGAGAGGTTTGGGAAAGAATGGAGACATTTAGAGATGTGCCGAAAGATGAGTGAAGAGTAAAAAAGAGTAATGTGCAATGATGGTTAAAACAGTAAGAGAAAAAGATAACCGTAGCAGGAATGCATAGTAATTTACAAATGAAACAAGCCAAGGTTATGAATTAAATTGGTAATTTTGGTTTAAACTGAAGTATGGCAGGTTGGATATGCAGAATTGCGAGAAGCATTCCTTGAAACATCTTGGGTGATCACAGCGGGATTCAGTGTGTGTCTGTGTGCATTCTTGTGTGTGGAGGGGGCTTGCACGTCGATGTCGGCCAGATCAGAGCACCACGGGGGATCAAAGCCTCTGATGCACAAATGTGCTGATTAGTATTGTTATTATATGTATGCATCTGTGACTCACTCGTCGCAGGTTCTTGTGTGGGTGTGGGTGCGCGTGGGTGGGTCATACTGTACGTGCGCATGCTGCGTAGGATGCTCACAGTATAGAAAATGCGTCATCTCACTGTTTGTTTTGATCCTCTCTCCTCTATTCCCCGTGTTTCTTCTCCTCCGTTGCTTTCTCTCTCATCCCTCTCTCATTATTTCCCACGCCTGTCATCTGGCTCCTCGCTCCCTCCGGATTATACTCCCTCATCCCCAATCTCTCCCTCCTCCTCCCTCTCACTCTCTCTTCTTTAATTCCTACACCACCACCGACCTCCGTCCCCCGTCGGTCCCAGCGAGGAGGTGTGTAAACATGGCTTCACAGTCATTGTTGACATGCGCGGCTCCAAGTGGGACAGCATCAAGCCGCTGCTGAAGATCCTGCAGGAGTCGTTCCCGTCCTGCATCCACGTTGCCCTCATCATCAAACCAGACAACTTCTGGCAGAAGCAGAGGACCAACTTCGGCAGCTCGAAGTTCGAATTTGAGGTAGGGTTGGCTGTTTTCTTTTTTTCTTTTTTTTTTTAACTTTTCGGTGAATAGAGACATGCAGCTAGAGTTAAAATAGGAGAATCCTCAAATAGAAGAAACAAAATCCATCCATTTGCCTCAGATTGCTTGTTAACCGAGCTGTGATGAGAGCTGCTGTAGCATCCAACACCCCCCCCACCACCACCACCACCAAACAGCTCATTGTCAGCACATTTCATTATTTTCTTCTTTCTGCTGCATTTGGTTGCATACATCACCAGCCAGCTGTCTACCAGAGCCGAATTTAATCACACTCAGCCCAAAAAAAGGCACATGGCGGATCCTGAGTATGAGTGTCCCTCATGCCGTCAGTAAAGCATTAGAGCTCATTTTCACAGCTAATTTAATCATCTGTTCACAAGAACGAGCCTATTTTCACATTCAGACTATAAGGGAGTAATGAGTTTTCACAAATGTTCTGCACACTGGCTGCATGCAAATACTTATGATAAAATTGGCCCAAAAAATAAATTCTTAGATCACAACTTCCGTCACTAGACAACCCTGCTGATCATGTTAACGATCAAATTCTTGTTGGTGGTTTGGTATAAGCTGAAATGCCAATATATTCAAGTAGCAGTCTTTTAGTACAGTTTGTCCCTGGATTGTGCACAGTTTGTGATATTGTTAGTCTCCCCCTAAGCTTCTCCCTCTGTGGCACTGCAAGCGTGTTCAGTGGTGTTGTAATTACTGATTGCTCACATGCCTATACACATACAGTACAGACACACAGATCCACTGCAGTCCAATTGCATATTGATTATATTATTGGCAGATAAGCTGCAGGGTCAGGTTACAGTTGTCTGCATGTTGCCCTGTCATTCTACAGGTGCATCTCAATAAATTAGAATGTCAACAAAAAGTTGATTTATTTAGGCAATTCAATTCAAAAAAATGAAACTTCTGTATTATATACAGTCATTACACAGAGAGTGATATATTTCAGTGTTATATTTATTTTAATTTTGATGATTGTGGCTTACAGCCCATGAAAACCCCAAATTCAGTTTCTCAAAAAATTAGAATATTACATAAAATTCATTCATTCATTCATCTTCTACTGCTTAATCCTTTTCGGGTCGCGGGGGGGCTGGAGCCTATCCCAGCATCTTTGGGTGAGAGGCAGGGTCCACCCTGGACAGATCGCCAGTCCATCGCAGGGCCAACACAGAGAGACAGACAACCATTCACTCTCACAGTCATACCTAAGGACAATTTAGAATCCCCAGTTTGACGCCAATTAACCTAACCTGTATGTTTTTGGCATGTGGGAGGAAACCGGAGAAATCCTGGAGTAAACCCACGCAGACACAGGGAGAACATGCAAACTCCACACAGATCACTGTTGGTCGAGGGCTGGGATCGAACCTAGGATCCCCCGGCCAAGGGTGAGTTGCTGTGCTGCCACAGTGCTAACCACTCCTCCACCGCGCCACCCTTATTACATAAAATTAATTTTAAAAAATAGTTTTTTAATAGAAATGTTGGCCGTCTGAAAAGTATGTCCATGTATACACTCAGTACTTGGTCAGGGCTCCTTTTGGATTAATTACTGTATCAATGTGGCGTGGCATGGAGGTGATCAGCCTGTGGCACTGCTGAGGTGTTATGAAGGTCCAGGTTGCTTTGATAGTGACCTTCAGCTCGTCTGCATTGTTGGGTCTGGTGTCTCATCTTCCTCTTGACAATACTCCATAGATTCTCTATGGGGTTTAGGTCAGGAGAGTTTGCTGGCCAATCAAACACAGTGATGCCATGGTCATTAAACCAGGCTTTGATACTTTTGGCAGTGTGTGTGTGTGTGGGGGGGGGGGGGGGGTGCCAGTCCTGCTGGAAAATGAAATCAACTTCTCCATAAAGCTTGTCAGCAGAGGGAAGCATGAAGTGCTCCAAAATCTCCTGGTAGATGACTGCGCTGACTTTGGTCTTGATAAAACACAGTGGACAAACACCAGTAGATGACATGGCTCCTCAAATCATCACTGACTGGAAACTTAACACTAAACCTCAAGCAACTTAGATTCTGTGCCTCTCCGCTCTTTCTCCAGACTCTGGGACTTGAGTTCCAAAAGAAATGCAAAATTTACTTTTATCTGAACAGAGGTCATCTGCTGGTGTTGGTCCACTGTGTTTTATCAAGACCAAAGTCAGCACAGTCATCTACCAGGAGATTTTAGAGCACTTCATGCTTCCGTGCGCTGACAAGCTTTATGGAGAAGCTGATTTCATTTTCCAGCAGGACTTGCCCCCCCCCCCCCCACACACACACACTGCCAAAAGTATCAAAACCTGGTTTAATGACCACGACATCACTGTGTTTGATTGTCCAGCAAACTCTCCTGACCTAAACCCCACAGAGAATCTATGGAGTATTGTCAAGAGGAAGATGAGAGACACCAGACCCAACAATGCAGACGAGATGAAGGTCACTATCAAAGCAACCTGGACCTTCATAACACCTCAGCAGTGCCACAGGCTGATCACCTCCACGCCACGCCACATTGATACAGTAATTAATCCAAAAGGAGCCCCGACCAAGTATTGAGTGTGTACATGGACATACTTTTCAGTCGACCAATATTTCTATTAAAAAAATATTTTTTAAAATTAATTTTATGTAATGTTCTAATTTTTTGAGAAACTGAATTTGGGGTTTTCATGGGCTGTAAGCCATAATGATCACAATTAAAATAAACAAACACTTGAAATATATCACTCTCTGTGTAATGAATCTATATAATATAGAAGTGTAATTTTTTTGAATTGAACTACCTAAATAAATTAACTTTTTGCTGACATTCTAATTTATTGAGATGCACCTGTACATGTGCATTTGTGTCTGCCTGACTTAATGCATCACTACAATGGATTAATAAATTAGAAAAAGACGAGTGCAGTTACTGTGATGTCACCCACTGGGTGGGAGCTCAGCATTGTGAAAAGTCAACTTTGCACTTATGGTCATAGCAATGTGTTTTTGTGTGTTCAAGAATTACAATAAGTTCTCTGTTAACATTAATTAAGTAATTGGCTTCTAAAAGAAGGTATGTCACTCAGCAAAGTTAATTCCCTTTTTACATCATGTGGGGAGCCATGATGCAGAGAGCTGTGTGTCCACCAAATGCTTTTTTTGTCACTCAACTGCCCTGAACATCTTTTTCAGCGTTTGTGCGCTGTGCTCTGGGAAAAAAAAGTCTGTGCCCTGTATCCCAGCAACAGCTTGTCACTCACAGCTCAGCACTTCCGCCTTTCCTATGGTCAGGCTTTCTACTTATTTTTTAATTGCAGTCTCTAAATAACAGTGGACAGGAAACATATTCTAGCACTGGTAGCAGCTCTGGATGCAACATATGATGACACAGAAAACAGGAGTCTGAGTACAGACTGTACTGGTGTCCTATGTCCCGCCCTTCCTTATTCTGATTGGCTGCTTAGAAAGGTCTGACATTGACGAGCTCAGCTGCAGTCTGAAAAGTTGAAATTTTTTCAACTCTGAGCGCCGCGACCAAAAGTGGCTACCGCCGAGAGCATTTCAGCACCAAGGGCGCTCAGCACTGTAAACGCAAAACTACATAGAGAATGAATATAAAATAGTTGCTCACAGCTGAAAAAAACATGTTTTGTGTACACGCAGAGTTTTTGTGTACACACAGCCACCAAACACTGCGTGTCTACTTAACCTAAGGCTGCGTGGTGTATACGCAGCCTTATGATACTATGATTCCTTAAAGGGCCTATATCATGCAAAATCGACTTTTTTGAGCTTTTAAGCATGTTATAATGTTAATTCCTCACCAGAAACACCCCCAAAGTGGTATTTTGCTCCATTCACGCGTATTCCTCCTCAACCCTGCTCTCTGAGCTGCTGCTCCGCCCTGTCCCTGATAATGACTGGGTCTCCCCGTTCATACGTATGAACGTGGGTGAGCCGCCCACTCCAGGAAGTGCCTGTGCTGCCAGCACCGCCCCCAGGCTAACGCACACACCCACTTTCTCCACGCAGCTAACAGAGCGGTGATCGGCAAAACTCTGTCACTTTAGCATTGACGCTGTGAAGAAATAGTTCCTCTCGCACCTAATCTGCTCAGTGACAACAACTGTTTGCGTTTTTACGTAAGACAGTGTCTTCTAAGTGGCGTAAATGTGTCTTTGGCTGTGAGAGATTTAGGGGTTTGTTCAGCCTTCCTTGTTTTCGTGGGCGGAACCCAGCGACACATTGCAGCAACCAGCTCAGGGGTTACATCATGAAATGGGCGGCAGCCACAAGAAGGAGAGGCAGAGCCTCAGAGATCGAGGCATCTTACTTCCGGGCTCGCGAAAATAACTCATATTTCATAAGAAATTCATTCTCCAGTGTACCAAAGGTAATATACTATCACATACAGTGGGACAAAAAAAGTATTTAGTGAGCCACCAATTGTGCAAGTTCTCCCACTTAAAAGATGAGGTCTCCAATTTTCATCATAGGTATACCTCAACTATGAGAGACAAAATAAGGAAAAAAAAAAAATCCAGAAAATCACATTGAAGGATTTTTAATGAATTACTTGGTAAATTCCTCAGTAAAATAAGTATCTGGTCACCTACAAACAAGCAAGATTTCTGGCTTTCACAGACCTGTAACAACTTATTTAAGAGGGCTCCTCTGTCCTCCACTCCTTACCTGTATTAATGGCACCTGTTTGAACTCGTTATCAGTATAAAAGACACCTGTCCACAACCTCAAACAGTCAGACTCCAAACTCCACTATGGCCAAGACCAAAGAGCTGTCAAAGGACACCAGAAACAAAATTGTAGACCTGCACTAGGCTGGGAAGACTGAATCTGCAATAGGTAAGCAGCTTGGTGTGAAGAAATCATCTGTGGGAGCAATTATTAGAAAATGGACGACATACAAGACCACTGATAATCTCCCTCGATCTGGGGCTCCACGCAAGATCTCACCCCGTGGGGTCAAAATTATCATGAGAACGGTGAGCAAAAATCCCAGAACCACATGGGGGGACCTAGTGAACGACCTGCAGAGAGCTGGGACCAAAGTAACAAAGGCTACATCAGAAACACACTACGCCGCCAGGGACTCAAATCCTGCAGTGCCAGACATGTCCCCCTGCTTAAGCCAGTACATGTCCAGGCCCGTCTGAAGTTTGCTAGAGAGCATTTGGATGATCCAGAAGAGGATTGGGAGAATGTCATATGGTCAGATGAAACCAAAATAGAACTTTTTGTTAAAAACTCAACTTGTCGTGTTTGGAGGAGAAAGAACACCATACCTACTGTGAAACATGGGAGTGGAAACATCATACTTTGGGGCTGTTTTTCTGCAAAGGGACCGGGACGACTGATCCGTGTAAAGGAAAGAATGAATGGGGCCATGTATTGTGAGATTTTGAGTGAAAACCTCCTTCCACCAGCAAGGGCATTGAAGATGAAACGTGGCTGGGTCTTTCAGCATGACAATGATCCCAAACACACCGCCTGGGCAACAAAGGAGTGGCTTTGTAAGAAGCATTTCAAGGTCCTGGAGTGGCCTAGCCAGTCTCCAGATCTCAACCCCATAGAAAATCTTTGGAGGGAGTTGAAAGTCTGTGTTGCCCAGCGACAGCCCCAAAACATCACTGCTCTAGAGGAGATCTGCATGGAGGAATGGGCCAAAATACCAGCAACAGTGTGTGGAAACCTTGTGAAAACTTAGAGAAAACGTTTGATCTCTGTCATTGCCAACAAAGGGTATATAACAAAGTATTGAGATGAACTTTTGTTATTGACCAAATACTTACTTTACCGAGGAATTTACCAATTAATTCATTAAAAATCCTTCAATGTGATTTTCTGGATTTTTTTTTTTTTTCATATTTTGTCTCTCATAGTTGAGGTATACCTATGATGAAAATTGGAGACCTCTCTCATCTTTTAAGTGGGAGAACTTGCTCAATTGGTGGCTGACTAAATGCTTTTTTACCCCACTGTACATGCATATAGTTTACTCTGAAAGGCTTAAAATAACATGATATAGGCCCTTTAAGTATTGTGATACTATATATATACAGTATACAGTATATATATATATATATATATATATATATATATATAAAAGATTGGTACGTGCGTTTAGGAACTGGTGCATCATCAAGTGTCAAATATTTCGGTACTATGTCGAATCAATCTTTGACCCCACCTGTAGCACCATCTAATGGACTGAAAAGTCAAATAGTTTTTATCATTCTAGTACCTAAATATCTACGTTTGTGTTTGTAGCATTTATCAATAATTTTTAATAAAGTATCACGATACTGTGTCTCTGAATCGATGCAGCATCACCACCAAAAAGTATCACAATACTGCTGAACACCAAGGTAGAAGGCAGAAAGTGCCAATTTAGTTTGGTGTTCTTTGGTGTTCTGAAGCTCTACTGCTTAGCCGCCACTCTGGTTTAACTCAGCAAAACCAAAACACAAACATTTTGGTTGTAATGTGGTTAAATATACTGTACATTGGTATTTGATAGATAATTGCGGTAAGATGATCCAAAAGAGTCAACCTAAAAAAAAAAGTGTTCCAGAAATTAATTGCAAACTAAATTAGTTACCGCTGTTGAATTTTTTTTCTTCCCATTGAATAAGATAGGGATGTGATTTTTCCGCTAATTCACGGAATTCCGCTTTTTTTTTTTTTTTTATCTTCCAGGAAGATAAAGTACGTTAAGTATGTTAGCGGCTTGTGGTCCACGAACGCAGTGAAGGTGCGCCCTTTCAGCCAGAACTGGAAGTGGCGTATGGCCAGGTGGAGAGCCATTAACTGTCGAACATGCTGTATTTATGCTCACTGTCGTGCAAAGACCTGCTAAAAAAGGTGAGCGGCTGCCAAGAACTGGCAACGCATTGCTCCACGACGGCCGCTATGCCCATGTCCGAGGCGTCGGTAGTGAGCGCTATCTGAGCCGCCGGGTCTGGGTGCGCCAGTAGTGCAGCGTTCGCCAGAGCTGTTTTAACCTCAGAACGCCTGCTCCCGCTCAGGAATCCAGTCGACTCTGTCCGCCGGTTTCCATTTCTAGAGTGCGGCGTACAACGGCTGTATGAGCTGGGCTGTGCGGGGGAGGAAACGGTTATAAAAGTTAACCATCCCCCAAACTCCTGCAGCGCCCTGACATTGATGTTGAGGAGAAAAAAATAGCAAAACAATTTAGTTAGATTACTTTTATGATTCCAGTTTGAAATTGACAGTGCACAGTGGACATTGACTCATAACTTTTGAATATTTCTAAGACTTGGCTACATCAGTGATTGTGCAAAATGAACTGCTCAAGACTCAATGGAGATTGAAACTGGTGATCTGAAATGAATGCTGAAATTATAAAAAGTAATGGTATGAATGAATTTTATTTCAATTATGGAATAGATAAAATTAACTGATTTTGATTTGATCAAGTGTTAAAGCATGTGATGGATAATGCTTGTTGGAATATTTTAGGAATGCTGTCTTCTTGGAACATAAGTCAATATTATCCCCCGCTGGGGGACTGGGTCCCCCAGACCCCCTGCTGAATTTTCAGATAATTTCCCCAACCCCAAATCACATCCCTAATAAGATTGTTGCATGGGTTTAGCAAAGCAGTAGTGGGTTGACCATAAAGTTGCTCCAGTGGTGCATGTTGATAGTCAGTAAACCACTTGATTTGTCGGAAGTACTATTAAATTCTGGAATTTCCCCATTGTGGGACTAATAAAGGCTTATCTTATCTTATCTTAAATAGTATGTTTTATTTGAGCTTCTGCTTACTGTTGGAGCTGGGCATATCATTTTGAAGCCTTAATTCCTCCTTAACAAAGATGTGGTGCCTGCTGCTGACTTGCATATTACGAAATCTAACTTCAAGTGTAGCATTTGACAATTTCCAGAAGCTAACTGGAAAAATTTGGCCTGGGACAGCTCTTGGTATGCATTATGACTGCTGGTGTAGCAGCATGACCGGCCTGCTGATAGCAAAACTCTAATGGAAAGGCTGGATTTAGCAGGTTAGCTAAAACAAACTACTAAATTAAATGTGAGGGGACTATCTAGGGTGGAGGAAAATATTTCAGTACATGGAAAAGTGTATTTTTCTATCGAAATGTAAATGGATGATTTGAAAAATAAACTACAGCCTGATTGTGTATAAGGAAATTGCCAGTAGACACAGTAATATTTTTAAGTGTTAATCATGTTCTCTCTTTATTTTAATGTGAGTTTAGAATTTGACTCACTTAATGGACCGTCCAAGAAACTGCAGGTTTTTAGCCTCATTTTTTGACACCTGATGTTGCTTTTTTTAGTTTTCACCTTTCCCTAACCTCTGCCTTCAGTTTTTCAATCTATTTGTAATATCTACACATTGCAGTTGTTCATGTAAATATGAAGCAAGACTGTTGCTAGAACTACAGCTAGAGCAAATTATTTTCCAATATATAGGTTACATAATGTGTTTGCTGGTTTATGAATGTGTGTCAAAGAAGTTTGGCTCATTTACTTTTTTTGTGTTAAAAACCAGAAGCACGTAATCTTTTTCATCAAACTTCTCACCTCTCTTTATCATCAATTCAGCTGCCAAGAAAGGAAATCAAAGCCCAGTGAGCCGACAGCAATTTTGATTTTGATTGCTGATAAATTGCTCGGTTTTGGCGAGAGAAAAAAGTGACCCTGATGGCTCTAATCGACTCTCTTACCGTTCAACAATGGGTCAACAACAATAGCGAGCACACCAATATCAGTATTTTTCCCTGGCAAGAGTCCCTATGATTTTTTTGTCTTTTTTTACTGAAGGACAACAGTTCATCTCTGCATTGTTTGGCCTACACAAAGCTGATCCTAGCTTTCGTTCTGTCTCCATCCATCTCTGGCCATGTGTGTGGGGGTGTTGTGCGGAGGTGGAAACACACAGGCACTGAAACCAAGAAGGGAGACTTTTTCCTCAACACATCTCTGAAATTAATATTGTAGTATGCAGTTGATGAGTTGGAAGTGTTGGGCTTTCTGTTTACGTTGAAGTTGAGGCCAACAAAAGATCAAAGTGAAGTTGTTCCAGGATGTTTTAGGTGTTAACTAGGAATTTCATAAAGCTGTAATGTCCTCTTAAAATTATGTTATCACAAAGGTGCAGAAGAGAATAAATGTTCAAGTCATGCCCTTCATGGGTTTGGTTATTAAGTATCAAGCTTCTGCTGTAATGTAGCAGTGTAGCATGACTCTTTATCAAAAAAGTGCACCATTTTAAACAGTCTGGTATGATAATGAAGACCGAAAGTCATTTATGTATCTGGCATCAGCATGAATCCACATAAAAGTCCTCACGTTCCTCTGTGTCGCCTCATTTTCCTATACCAGACCACCATGGTGTCACTAGAAGGTCTAACCAAAGTCGTGGACCCCTCCCAGCTGACAGCGGACTTTGATGGCAGCCTGGATTACAACCATGAAGAGTGGATAGAGGTGAGACCTAAATCCATCTGCAGATCTCCAGAATCCCTAACGACAAGAACAGGCTTCATTCAGATCAGATTCTTTTCAACATAAAATGGCGATCTGTCTCTCATGTCCTGCACTGTTCCTCATTGTTTTTGTTTGTGCCTTGTCCCAGGTGCGTGTGGCATTTGAGGAGTTCTCTGGTCATGCCACCCAGATGTTGGCCCGGCTGGAGGAGATGCAGGAAACGGTGTCAAGGAAAGATTTTCCCCAAGACCTCGAGGGAGCCCGACGGATGATAGAAGAGCACGCCACACTGAAGAAGAAGGTCATCAAAGCTCCCATAGAGGAGCTAGACACTGAAGGACAGAGGTTAAAATCTTACTTTTCTTTTCTCTAATTGGTCTTTTACTGTACATAGCCCTAAGGTTATCAGTGTCATCAAATTAATGCCATTTTAGAGCCTTGAGTTTGGAATTGTGCAAGTAGATGATTTTTCTTTTTGGAGCCTGAAGTGACCATTTTCACTGAGGTGGATTGATCACTAATTTATCAATCATCTAGCAAATGTTGCCTATTGAAGTCTATCCAAAAACTGCATGGATGCAAATTAAATGTTTTGTGTAATTATCCATGTCTCACAAGAGGCCATATACTGTAATTTCACAGATAATTCATTAAAAATGCTCCAAATTGTACCTACACTCCAAACATATCTATGATGTCCAAATTCAGTGACTGGTACTGATGTTGACATCAACCTTTCGCTTGAAGTGGTGGCTACTGTTTTTCAAACTTTAATTTTTAATTAAACATCTGTGGAGAATGTGCTCAAGGATGAGGCTGAGTTTATTCCTCAGAATCAGCTTTATTCACAGATCACATACTCCAACTCTCTCAAAGCAAGTAAAGAGGAAGTTTTCATCTGACATCAGGGTTTTGTCCCTCAGACACGAAACAGCTGTCACATGGTGTTTAATCAAACATACAGTCACATGGTACTTAATCCCAATCACAAAGTAACCCCTTTGATCTCACACCATTGTCCTTTAGCCTCTGGTGGTCCGGACATCTCCCCAGGCCGTCTCCCTGAAACAAAGGCCGAGTCTCACACTCTTCCGTTGTCCCTCAGAGTCTCAGTCCCTTTTGTTCCATGAGACGTGAAGCACACAATAAACATACAGCAATACGTTTGTGGAGAATATGTAACTCCAACATATGTGCCACATGACCCCCCCCCCCCCAAACGTCTAAAATGGGACAAACATAACCAGAGATACATGACATAATAACATTACTACATATCAATCCACCAGTTGCTTAGCTCTCAGTCTCCTGCCGTATCTGCTGAAAGCTGGCTTTGCTGCTTCTGCAGCGTCCTCCTGCTCCTGTGGATTAGAACTGTTAGTCAATCTCTGTGGGTGTTCTGTAGAATGCCCTCTAGGGGGTCTGCCACGACGGGGGGCTCTCGCCAACTGCACCTCTTCATCCGCCAAAACAAAAGCGGGTTTGAGTCTGTTTATACAAATCAACTCCTTTCTGTCTCCCAAATCTAGCAAAAAATGCTTCTCTCCTGTTTCCAGCACCTTGAACGGCCCATCGTAAGGCGGGCACAAGTTGGGGCGATAAGCATCATGTCTCACAAAAACAAACTCCGCATTTTTTAAAGCCTTCGGCACAAAAACGCGTGGGAAACTGTGATGAACCGGGCCAGGAAGCATGCTTGATCCTGTGCTGCTCTTGTTTTTTTAACGCAGCATACAATGGTTGCATGAGCTGCGCTGCGCTTGGGAGGAAACGGTTATAAAAATTAACCATTCCCAAAAACTCCTGTAACGCTTTGACCATTTGAGGTTGGGGAAAATTTGTTATTGCGCGCACTTTATCGGGCAGAGGGACCGCTCCTTCTGGCAAAAGGCGATGCCCCAAAAAATCGATCTGCACTACCCCAAACTGACACTTCGCTGGGTTTGAGGCGGCATGAAAAAATAAGCAGCAGTGCTGTGGTTTTAAGCAGGTTTTATTATATCATGTCGCCTTCACGGGATCCCCTCTCCGGTGCATAGTGGAGCAGCCCGGAGCGGGATCCCTAAGCTCTCAGAGAAGGAGAGGCGGACACGCGTGTGTCTACCAGTTGCAGGATCAGAGTGAGAGAAGAAGAGAGAGATTGCGTTACAGAGTTGCACCTTAAATACTTGATCATAACAATACATCAAAAAGACATACCCCACAGTCTAGAATGATCAAAGGGACAACAGAACAGGCAGGAGGTATTTGCATTTGTAAGCCCTACATCACAATGGGCAGATTAGCTAGACCTCGCTCTAAGTGCAAGACAAAGAGGCTAACAAGCACATCTACATATTGATCTGAGTCTCTAGGTCACAGTAAGGACAGGATGCATGAGTACAAAGGATGAAAGGCATCGATTAACATCACATAGGTGAGACAGAAGAAACTCGTCTACCTGTAGACATTAATACACCAAAGCACATCTAAGATGCTCAGAAAAAGCATAGTAAGGACAAGCCATATGCACACTATACAGAATGGCGCATTACATCACAACACATGCATGTTTGCATCACAAATACATGAATGGCACATTGCTTCTCAGTAATGCAGCAGAAAAACAGAAAAGAGGGCTGAGTGTCCTTAGTCTGTTGTGGGGTTAAAACGAACCGCCACACATGCTCCCCCCCAGAGGACGCGGCAGGGGGTCGCGACCTCGATAATCCATCTGTGTGAGCGAGCTGTGGGAGAAGCTCGCTGCAGGCGGAGGGGGAGGGAGGGGAGGGGTAGTAAGTGCCGGCAGGAGCTGTGAAATCGTCCTGAGCCGTGCAAAAATTGCTTGCTGCTCCGTGACGTCGAGGGGTTTGTCCCGTTGCACGTGCGGAGATCACAAGAAGAAAAACTAGTCTCTGACTCCTCTCGTGGCCATGAAGAAAAGCAGGAGCGGCTGTAAGAAAAAAAGTAAACAAAGCATAGGGACTGTCGGCTTTGGGTGCTGAAGCAACCCCAAAGCTCCTGGGAACAGCTGACGGCTGAAATCCCGTTGTGCCGTGGCTAAGACCATTAAAAAATCCAGTGGCGAGCTGCGTGCTTGCTTCAGGTGAACGAGCAACCCTGAAGGTTCTGTGGGCGGCGGCGGAGGACGATGGCGGTCTGTGGCATGGCTGAGACTGTTAACAAATCCTTCCAGTATGCTGCATGCGTGCCTCAGGTGAGCGAGCAGCCCTGAAAGGCAGCGGCGAAGGAGGAAGGCAGTCTGTGGAGCCGTTACTTGTCCCATGCGTGATGCGCCGTCCTTGTAACTCCCCGATGCGTGCGCGGGGGTTCAGTGCGTGGGTGGGCCGCTGGAGTGGTGAGTCAGGGTGCAGAAACTTGGCGGAGATCAGCGCAGACGGCGCCAATAAAATCCAGGTTGAGCTGTTGCTGTAGATTTGGCCATGGTGCGTTGGAGCGTTGAGAGGAAATAGACGATCTTTAGTCCCTCAGGCCCGTGCAGAGGCGTTGGAGCGGCGGGAGGGAATAGACGATCTTTTGTTCCTCAGGCTCATGCAGCTGCGTTGGAGCGGTGTGAGGAAGTAGACGATCTCCGTCCCTCGGGCTCGTGGAGGCGCGTTGGAGCGGTGCGAGGCAATAGACGATCTTTGTGCCCCGGGCTCGTGCAGCTGCGTTGGAGCGGTGAGAGGGAGGAGACGATCGTTGTCGCTCGTGCGGCCATGGTGCGTTCAGTTCCACGCGCTGCGCTCCCCGTCGGCCCTGGAGGTTGCCGTCGTGGAGAGAGGACGAGGTGCGTGCGCTCTCAGTGAGAGCGGCCGGTCCAGCGTGGTTGTGCAGATCTCAGGCGACGGAGCATTCATGCCCGGGTGTTGCGTTCGCTGGCCGCTCGTTTTTTTTAGCGTCGGTTCGCCAGCGTGGCCATCCAAAACAGAAGGCTGCGTTGCACAAAACGTGTGCGTCTTCAAGGGGCCACCAACGCAGCTGTGTGGCTGTCCAGCTCGGAAGGTTGCTTTCGCACAAAACGTGTGCGTGTTCGAGGGGTCACCAGTGAGGCGGCATGCAAAAATAAGCAGCAGTGCTGTGGTTTTAAGCAGGTTTTATTATATCATGTCGCCTTCACGGGATCCCCTCTCCGGTGCATAGTGGAGCAGCCCGGAGCGGGATCCCTAAGCTCTCAGAGAAGGAGAGGCGGACACGCGTGTGTCTACCAGTTGCAGGATCAGAGTGAGAGAAGAAGAGAGAGATTGCGTTACAGAGTTGCACCTTAAATACTTGATCATAACAATACATCAAAAAGACATACCCCACAGTCTAGAATGATCAAAGGGACAACAGAACAGGCAGGAGGTATTTGCATTTGTAAGCCCTACATCACAATGGGCAGATTAGCTAGACCTCGCTCTAAGTGCAAGACAAAGAGGCTAACAAGCACATCTACATATTGATCTGAGTCTCTAGGTCACAGTAAGGACAGGATGCATGAGTACAAAGGATGAAAGGCATCGATTAACATCACATAGGTGAGACAGAAGAAACTCGTCTACCTGTAGACATTAATACACCAAAGCACATCTAAGATGCTCAGAAAAAGCATAGTAAGGACAAGCCATATGCACACTATACAGAATGGCGCATTACATCACAACACATGCATGTTTGCATCACAAATACATGAATGGCACATTGCTTCTCAGTAATGCAGCAGAAAAACAGAAAAGAGGGCTGAGTGTCCTTAGTCTGTTGTGGGGTTAAAACGAACCGCCACAGGTTAATTATTAACCCGTGCTCTGCCAGCCTCCGGAAAACTGCCGTGAGGTGGCTTTCATGTTCGTCTTCGGACGTGCTGGCTACTAAAATGTCATCCAAGTAGACGAACACGAAAGGGAGGTCGCGTAGCACCGCGTCCATCATGCGCTGGAACGTCTGCGCAGCCTCCTTGAGTCCAAAAGGCATACGCAAAAACTCAAAAAGCCCGAAAGGAGTTATTACCGCTGTTTTGGGTATGTCCTGGGCGCGCACTGGAACCTG
Organism: Pholidichthys leucotaenia; assembly: GCA_020510985.1. Classification (NCBI taxonomy): domain Eukaryota; kingdom Metazoa; phylum Chordata; class Actinopteri; order Cichliformes; family Pholidichthyidae; genus Pholidichthys; species Pholidichthys leucotaenia. The sequence goes on along the minus strand of CM035839.1, from coordinate 174,620,321 downwards.
ATGGTAGCCGTGCACTAAATCTATTTTAGAAAAAATGCACGCCCCCGCCAAATGAACCGAAAAATCTTGGATGTGTGGGATCGGGTAGCGGTCGTGTGCCGTGGCGTTATTCAACCTGCGGAAATCACCACAAGGTTGCCACGAGCCATCAGACTTTGGGACCATGTGCAATGGTGAAGCCCAGGGGCTTTTCGAACGTCTGATGATGCCCAGTTTCTCCAGGTTGGCAAACTCCTTGCGCGCTATGGTCAGTTTAGCTGAGTCCAGGCGCCGAGCTTTTGCAAAAACGGGCGGCCCGGTGGTAGTGATATAATGCTCCACCCCATGTTTGGCCACTGTCTCCGAAAACGTTGGGACTGTTAGTGCTGGGAACTGAGTGAGGAGTGCGTGGAACTTACCACCCGCAGCTGTGACGTTGGCCTGTGCAGTTGGTGGTGCCACTCATGCTGTGCAGGGAATAGAGTGAAAAGACAGTGCATTAACCAGACGTCTGTTAGCAAGATCAACCAATAAACCATGTGAGCACAAGAAATCAGCCCCTAACATGTTGAAATTGACTGCAGCTACAATAAAAGTCCACTCAAATGAACGGCCCTGCAAAGACAGAAGCAGAGTCCTCTCACCGAAGGTCTTAATAGCTGAGCCGTTCGCTGCTGACACTGACACCCGGGGAACCTTGGACGGCATCAGCCGGTCCACGTAGGAAAACGTGATGAAGCTCAGCTGGGAGCCTGTGTCCACGAGGAAGTGTCTCCCCGAGCGTGCATCCGTCAGGTAGAGCAGCTTGTTCTCCTCCCCGAGGGCAGCAGCTGCTACCGACCCTCGGTCTTGGCGTTTCCTGAAGGCTTGAAGTGGCATGGTGGGAGGCACTTGTGTGCCCTCTCTGCAAAGCAGCGATGATAGAAGCAAAGGACATCATCCGCTCCGTGTCGCCTGGTCCTTGCTGCTGCCGTCGTCGGTGCGTCTGGCGCTGCAACCACTGGCCCCATGCCGTCTCCGGGCGTCGCTCCTAGCTCCGCTGCTGCAGCCGAAACTGCGCTCCGCTTGTGGGCGTCGACGAGTCGCTGCGCCTCCTTGCTCAGCCCATGGTAGTCTTGCTTGGCCAACCGGGGTGAATCTGCCAGGGTAACTCTCACCGCTGGCGGCAGGGTCCGGAGGAAAAGGTGGGCGAAGATAAATTCGCAGTCCTCGGAGTCTTTCAGCCTCAGCATTTTCACCATCAGGTCTACGGGTCTGTCGTTCTCCGACTCCGTCAACGCCAGGAGCCCCTCTGCTCGCTGTTGCACCGAGGGGGTGAAATGGCTGATAAGCGCAGCTTTCAATGCGCTGTATTTGTCGCTGTCTGGTGGGTGATTGATCAGGTCTTCCACCCTCTGGGCTGTGTGGCTGTCCAGCTTTGCCACCACATGGTAGAATTTCGTGTCGTCCTTCGAGATTCTCCGGAGGTTGAACTGCGCCTCGACCGCGCTAAACCAGGAGCGCGGACTATGCTGCCAGAAGTCGGGCAGCTGGAGTGTGGAGGCAGCCATCAGGCTGGCTTCTGCCGAGCCCCGCTCGGGAGAATTATTTCTGCTCATTTTTCGTCGTAAGGTCACCAGTGTGGAGAATGTGCTCAAGGATGAGGCTGAGTTTATTCCTCAGAATCAGCTTTATTCACAGATCACATACTCCAACTCTCTCAAAGCAAGTAAAGAGGAAGTTTTCATCTAACATCAGGGTTTTGTCCCTCAGACACGAAACAGCAGTTACATGGTGTTTAATCAAACATACAGTCACATGGTACTTAATCCCAATCACAAAGTAACCCCTTTGATCTCACACCATTGTCCTTTAGCCTCTGGTGGTCCGGACATCTCCCCAGGCCGTCTCCCTGAAACAAAGGCCGAGTCTCACACTCTTCCGTTGTCCCTCAGAGTCTCAGTCCCTTTTGTTCCATGAGACGTGAAGCACACAGTAAACATACAGCAATACGTTTGTGGAGAATATGTAACCCCAACATATGTGCCACACATCAAACAATAAGGAGTCTACCCTCTATGCAGTACATTCATCTTAAAGAGTCAGGGATAGTTTTGTGTGCATTTTTTTTTTTAATGTGTGAGTCGATGAACTGGACTACTTTTTGAGACAAGCCTCAAGTGGCCATTGGAAGAACTGTAGCTTTTGGTTTGCATTTGGCTAACTTCATGGACACCATTAAAAGTTAAATATTGTGATAGTATCTTTTGGCTGACCCACATGTGCACAGTGGACTCCACCAGCTTTTGAGATTTTTAAACAAAAGAGAATTATATTACCAGCTTTAACATGTTTTTTTTGTTACAAAAAGATTTTATGTGATGATTGAAACCAGACAAAATTATTATTTTTATATATTATAAGGTCAAGTAATTTTTCAGGGATTCATTTTTAATGTAAAAAGGTTGTTTTTTTTAGCCTGCTCATTAATATTAATGAGCCCTTAATTTGATTGGATTAAGAATTTCTGAGTGGGCCAATCACAAGTAAGAAAGCACACAGGGCACATTTGTTGATTTGGAGAGCTGAAGGCAGAGCTTGTTTAATTGTGACATCATTAAACTCAGGAAGTGCAGTCCACTCTTAACTAAATAAAGACAATAGGTGTGTTCCGATTGTCCAGTAGTGCACTTTCAAGTGGACTGCACAGGGTATTTCATCATATTAAGTGAGATTCCAAACCGAAGGGAGCAAACTGTTCAGTTCAGAGGGAACTGAGAACTGAACAAGGAAGACGTGAACAACCGTACATCACTTCACCGGAAGTTGACAGCAAGATTACCCATAAGCCATTGCACCTCAAATACGAGTAAAACAATTTTTGCTAACTATTTACCTTTTGTTCTTATTAAAGACAAAAATAGAAAGGAGATGTTTTTACCTTTACATGTTTCGACTGTTCAGTGCAGCCTTCAGAAGAAGAAGAAAGAAGACAAAATGAACCTACTTGAGCTAATTTTTGCTAACGTTATCAACAAGCAAAACTAACGTTTGTTATTGTTTATATCAACTGATGGTGACAAAAATATATTTATCAGTATTTTATTTAAGAAGCATAAAATGTCCACAGTAGTATCAGTACGTGTCCATGGTTTCCGTGGTAACACATGGAGGAGGGAGGTGACGTTGCAGGGTGTTTCAGATGGAGAAGATTTGTCAAGGGGAGTTCACTTGACTGATATTCCCTGAGAACGGAGTAGGGAATACAGTTGAAGTACACTGTGGATCAGAACGTAGCCAGTGGGTTTTTTCTCTGTGAAGTGAACACTTCAATATTTAACATTATACATGGGACCCATTGACATATTTTATTGGGTTAAATCCCACAAAAACACAAATTTTGCACAATATCAGACTTGAAAAAAGTTGTCATTTTGTTTGTGCATGTAGTGTTTTTGTGTATAATTGTAAGACGTTGGTACGGATTTTCATGTCCCCAACAACTTTCCCTGATAATTTTAATTTAATCGTGATCCTACTTTAGGAGCCTTTCCCAAATATGTAAATTTTTCAGCATTATGTTTGATACCTTCTTTTTACTTGCATCGAAATATAGCAAGTCACTGGCTTGCTAGAAGACTGACTGATTGACTGATAGCAAATAATGGGTTTAAATAAAAATACATTGTTTATGTCGTACTTTTGTTAATATCGCATATCTCAGTCAGATCAAGAAGCTGAAGTGAAACTTTACTCTGTAATAAAATGATGAGATCACAGATTTGAATCCTTTCACAGGTTGCTCCAGCGCATTCAGAGCACCGAGTCCTTCTCCAACCGTAACGGCAGCACCGGTGGCAGCGGCGGCAGCAGTAGCAGCGGCGGGGTGTGCAACTCCGACACTCAGGGCTTGGTGCCACGCATCACCCAGTTGCTGGATAAGCTGCACTCCACCCGGCAGCACCTCCAACAAGCCTGGCATGTCCGCAAGCTCCAGCTGGACCAGTGCTTTCAGCTCCGGCTGTTTGAACAGGATGCAGAGAAGGTCTGTTGGGGTGATGTAGCGGTAATCTATAACCAGCACTGGGGATAGCTGTAGGGCAAACAGCTGCCAATATAAGCATAAACTTAATTACACCCACAGTGAAGCATTGACTGATGCAGTTTGTGGAGACCTCATGAACTGAGATCTCTCTTATTTTGGCCCTCGGGGGGTGAAGGACCGAGCAGCTTTCCCCTCCTCCGCAGATAGGCAGAAAGAGGGTTTATGCAGGTACAGGGCCACTGTCTCTCTCTGGCTGCCACCCAGACAGCTGAGGCGATGACAGCTGAGGCACCAAACATGAAGAGACGGGAGAGAAATTCAGAGATCCATGTTTGAGTGAGTAGAATAAAATAGCAGGTTGCAGCAACGGAGAGTGAGCTGCAGTCTCCCATACACTGCAGCAGTATGAGCTTGTTGCTAGGACACCATAGGCCACAAGTTGTTCTCTAGGAGAGCTTGAGAGGATGCTCCTAATAAAGGCAGTCCATTTCTTTGTGTTCAGGCCTGGATAGATGACAACGACTTTATGTGAGCTGTGCAGCAGTGAACAAACACACCGGAGTTTACCCTCGCCACCGTTTGTTTGCACCTGCTCTTGCAGTAATCTAAAAGTTACTGATAATCCCAGACCTCTCGTGTCCAAGTTTTCATTTTCCCCTCCCTCTGTGTGTTTGTGTTTTTATTCCCGGGTCTCAGATGTTTGACTGGATCATGCACAACAAGGGGTTGTTTCTGGCCGGCTACACGGAAATCGGCAACAACCACTCCCACGCTGTAGAGCTGCAAACCCAGCACAGCCACTTTGCTATGAACTGTATGGTAAGACTCACACTGTGATGCTTTTCTGCCCACTTGGACTGGAGTCCCCGCCCCATTCTATATAATAATATAGCACTCAGCTTCACAGTCTAATAATGTGTTTGTTTAGAGCATCCTGTGCTTCTGTGCATTTGCACCTTTTCTACATGTTAGTAGCAGCAGAACTAGGTATTAAGTAATCCCATTCTCTAGCCACACTCAGCCTTGCATAACCATTATGAAACTGCTGAGACAAAGAATCGATCTAGCTGCTGGGTTGCTGCTCAGGGATGAGGAAAAAAATGACAGTTGCCTATTAGCCTTCGCTTCACTTTCTGCTCATTTATTTTAAGCCCTCAGTTCACTTAACATTAGTTAACGTATGATTTATTCTTTTGAAAATTCTTTTTTTTTTTGTCATTAAGATTGTTCATTCATCTCTCTTCATTTCTCCACATTGCACCACGCAGAATGTGTATGTGAACATCAACCGGATCATGTCGGTTGGGAACCGGCTGCTGGAGTCAGGTCACTACGCTTCCCAGCAGATCAAGCAGATCTCAGGCCAGCTGGAGCAGGAGTGGAAAGCCTTCGCTGCTGCACTGGACGAGCGTAGCACTCTGTTAGAGATGTCAGCCAGCTTCCATCAGAAATGTGACCAGGTGGGTCCAACAGTTCTCTCAGTATGGTGTTTGTTATTCTCAATATTTTGGTGATTTTTGTCCCCTGGATTCAGCTTGTTGTGATATTACAAACACTTGATTTAAAATGAACTTGCAATGAAAATGCTTAAAGGCACTACAGATAACATTTCTTGGTTCAGCACCCCTAGTATTTTGAGCGGTACTGCAGAAGGCATGTTTAACCCCTAACACCAGGACTGTAGTGTAGAGAGCAATGCATGAATAATGTTTTCTTTTCTTCTTTTGTGATGTGATCATCGCAGTAGCTCCTGCATCATAGATTTCAATGAACAGATACTTGTACTCATGATTAATCAATATCTTCTTCTGCTTTGTCTGCACAAATGCTGATGTACTTGCACTGTCCTTACAAGAGAGTCAGTTTGTGCTGCAAAACTGGCTGCACGGTGGCGCAGTGGTTTAGCACTGTGGCAGCACAATTTTACCCTCGGCCGGGGGATCGCGGGAATCATGAGATCGTGGGTTCGATCCCAGCCCCCGACCAACAGTGAGCTGTGTGGAGTTTGCATGTTCTCCCCGTGTTGCGTGGGTTTACTCCGGGATTTCTCCGGTTTCCTCCCGCACACCAAAAACATGTAGGTTTAGGGCGCTCGCGCACGCAGCGACCAGCAGCCAGTGGCTTGTCACCAGACTGCAAAACCAAGTCTACCTACGGGTACAAATAAGTAACAAAAAAAAAAAAAAAGATCTGTTTTGTCTGGAAAAATTGAAGTATTTCAGGGAAACTAAAATGATATCAAAAAAAGGAAATAATGTTTATAAACATGGTTTTTGAGCTTTTAAAACATTGACAAGCCTTGATATTCCTCAACATGTTCCTTTAGTGACAGCATGAGTTATATTGATATTGATACTGTTTGTTTCAAACAAAACAAAATAAAAACAAGAATAAAAATAAAAATTTCAGTGCTGTCTGAAAAGGAACAGGATTGAAGCAAAGCTTATCTTGTCCTATTCCAGCCTTAACTAATGAACATACCTATATACCTTCATACACACATGCACATACATATATATATCTATATATATATATACATACATTGCCACAACAGCAATAGAAAGACGATGAGTAAATGAAAAATCTCAACACTCATTTTAAAATCTAATTACTTATTAAAAATTATAGAAATTCAAAATAAAAATACCATGAGGAAACAAATTCTCACTGATCATATAATCTATTCCCAACCATCCCTAGTGATTAACAAAACCATCTTCCTCCCTGTATTTATATAGTTTCTCCTTTTTGTACTTTTTTTAAGCTCAAAATGTTTGGGCATTGTTTTAACTCCATATTTAATCGATTCCATGATTTAACAAGACAGATCAAAAACACAAAAGCTTCTCCTTGTTGTTGGTACACCCACTGTCTTTAAAAGTAACTCCCCCCGAAATGATTACCCTTTTGTCTTTCAATGAACATGTTTTGAATGTTGATTGGCTGTAAATTGTTCCTTACTTTGTACATTATTATGGCAGTTTTATATTCCACCAGATAAAATAATTTCAAACTTTTAGACTGTAAAAATAAAAAAATTGTATGATCATGGAAACCAGCTTTACAGATGATTCTCAAGTGGCTTAATGAACTTTGGCGTGTGTTTCCCCAAACGCCTGAAAAGTAATTTAAATATGGTAAAGCCAGTGAACAGTATAAAGTATGGAGTGATTTCTGATCCAGTATGTGTTTTGTTCTGCTCATAACCGAAATGCTTCTAGATAGTTTAGCTTGTATGTTTTTAATGTGAGGTTTCCAGCAGATTTTATCTGTGATCACACCTAGATATAAACTCTGGTTGGAGTGCTGCTGAGCAAGCTGTGGTGTAACTTTCCTTATAGATGCACATGGGAACATATACACACATTTTCTGTTTTATAATATGCCCAGTTGGGTTAAATGAATAAATACTAGCATATGCTAAGTATTAACATGTATTTCCATAAGCATACGCTGAGTGTAGGTGAAGCAGTTGTTATCTTGTGTTACTTCTGTCTTTGCTCATTAGTTTGGCTGATGCGGAAAGATTCATGGCCCGAACAGGAACAAAAAGAGAATCCCAACTAGGAAACATGGGTGGTGTGACTTTACCATCCTGGAATAGCTTTGTCATCAGACTGGCCTTTAATGTTTATGAACTGAAATTTTTTTTAAAAAAGCATTTTTCCCCCAGAGGTTTCACACAAACCTTTTTTCCTCTCTTGCACATGAAAAAGCTTGTTTTGAACTTTCTTCTTTTCATCTCATGTATGTTTGTCCAATTATTACAGGAATATGCTTAAAAGGTAATAATTAGACAAAGATCACTTGACCTTTCCGATATTTGTCTAAAGGTGTCTTAAATGATAGTTTTGTTTCCCATCGCTCTCAGAAAGGGAGCACAGAAAGTCCTAGAAAGTCACCAGTGGCCAACAAAGTGCACATCCAGCTATAGATAATTAGAAAACAGCCTTTTCCCTGCTTATTGCCATGACACTTTTCTGCATTTTTAAGCCCAGCTGTGTGAAAGAAAACCCTCTCCTGGTGATGTTTTTAATGCTCTGGTATCTGTGACTAAAATGTTCTGAGAACCGCACAAGGGTGTTCAAACCTTTGCTCTCTCATGTGCAGTATTTCACTTGTGCCCTTCTTCCCCTGTAGTACATGAGTAATGTGGACTCATGGTGTAAAGCGTGTGGTGAGGTCGATTTGCCTTCCGAGCTGCAGGACCTCGAAGATGCCATCCACCATCACCAGGGCCTGTACGAACACATCACTACTGCCTACTCCGAGGTAACTTCAGACAGAAAAATCTGTCGCAAGAGTTTGCTGTGATTTAATGGTACCACTTTACATTAAGACTCTTCTAGTTAAGCATTCATAAATAGGTTTTTAAGTTATAAACACTTTATAAATTGTTATTAACCTATTATGCGATAAAACTTTTCAGTTTATTTAGACTACGGTTTTTTTCTTTTTTCCTCTCCTTTCTTCTCCTTTATAGTTCACTGACGAGGCTCATAATTTAGCAATATTACACAAGAGTGGTATCAATGAATATATCACTGTGGTAATTGGGTAGTAAAAGAGCATAATATAATAATTTCACACACGTAACCAAATAAAATGTTGTTTAGTGCAGAAATCAGTGTTTATAGATACGTCTTGAGGGTTTGTGGATCACATGACTCGTGGCATTGGCTAATCAGCTTGGTAGCAGAACTGACATTCCGGGTGTAGAACCAAAGCAGTCTTGCTCATGTCAGTTTTTTCGGTTATTCCCCTCTCCCTATTGCGTGCGTGTATTTAAGACATGCTCATGGAGTTACAGGTGTGGGCATGTAACTCTGGAAGCAGTGCAGTCAGTGCTGTTCAGATGCAGCAGAACAAGGGTGGAACAATTAAAGATGGCTTGTAAGAAAAATAAATGCAATCTCTGTCTACATAGTATATGATGATTGACGCTTTTCATCTCAAGAGGCCAAGAAGCAAAAAGGAGCAGAAGCTAAGTTGGTGTTAGCCTCTGACTGCTATCTGCGTTATTTCAACCATTGTACAGAGGGAATGGACAACAAAATGGAAAAGCTAAAGCTGTATTTAAGAACCTGGTAAGAGACTTGTAATCACTATGTGGTGGTAACACAATCATGGGCAGATAAAGAACCCCCCCCCACGAAACTAACAAGCTAATTAGCCGCCGCGCACATGACGTGACCCACAGACCCACAAGAGGTATGTGTTGTTGGATAATGTTTATTTTGTGTGTGAAACGACAACAGACCTGCTCTTTATTATAGTATGCTCATTTACTACCACACCACAGTGATATGGTACCACAGTCTTGTGTAATATTGCTTAATTACGAGCCAGTAAGAAGACAAGAAAAAAAAAAACTGGGAGAAAAATGCTGTGGTTTTTTTTGTTTTTGTTTTTTTTCCAGTTTATTTTGCTGCATCCAAACTGTGCTAGCTGCACAGCTTCCAGGGTGCAGAGTCACATGACTGTGCACGTTAAAGGGGAAAGACACGAAAGCGCTCACATATACACACACAAACACAACAGGGAGAGGGGAGAAAACAAAATAAAGACATGAGCAAGATTACATCACTTTTACACCCTGAATGTTGGTTTCAGATTTATTTCAGTTAATCGCGCAGCCCTATTAAAGACTCATTAATATAAATGAGCAGGTTGAAAGACAACCATTTCAAATGGAACTTTACAGTCCATTTTTTTGTAATGCGCTGTAAAACAAAGAAATTGATTTTAATCTTGAAAACTACATATATCTGTTCTTGAGGATGTCAAAACTAAAAGGCATCTGTAAAAATGCACAGAATGGGAGCAGCTGAAGCATGATTTTTATTGTGTAGTCACTAGTATGTGTAGTAGAATTGGGGTGCAGAGGAATTGGTGACCAAAGGCATAACTAAAACCCAGGGTTGCAAATGTTCCATGTGTTCCAGTCATGTTTTTGGATAAAACCACCCTGTCAAAAAAAAAAAATGCTCTGGTGAAGTAAAGTACTTGATCATATTGTCCTCCTTTAGGTGAGCCAAGATGGAAAAGCCTTGTTAGACAAGCTGCAGAGACCACTGACCCCAGGCAGTGCTGATTCACTGACGGCATCAGCCAACTACTCCAAGGCAGTGCACCACGTCCTGGACATCATCCACGAGGTGCTACATCATCAGAGACAACTGGAAAACATCTGGCAGCACCGTAAAGTGCGACTGCACCAGCGTTTGCAGCTCTGCGTCTTTCAACAGGATGTCCAACAGGTGAACTTGAAAACACTGGCGTATACAGTCTGTGTGCTGTATTTTAATTGTCAGGGTTTTTTTGTAACATGAGAAGCCTGGGTATTAATTTGAAAATAGCAGGTTATCCTGCTGGGTAAGGGGATTCTAAACTTAATAGAGGGTTTATTCCCAGCCACAGACATGTTTCCTATCGAGTTGTCCTTGAGCAAGTTGCTGGAACTTTGCTCACTCATCATGCTGCTGTGGAGAGAAACGTTGGATGAACATCTGAAATGTGAACACAAGTCTCTGTGGAGTAGAAGCTTGTTAACAATTAGCTCACCATCATCAAATGTTGCAACATGATAATACAGTCACATACTCTCCAAAAATCGTGGGCATTCCTGAGTGTGTTGACATGGCAACAATTGCCATGGCAACTGAATTGGGTCATATGTCCATGCAGATGCTGTTCATGCGGTGAAGGACAGAGCAGGGAGGGGAATGTGCAGAGGAAGGCTCAGTGCATTACATTGTTTTAATACTGATCATTATTTTTTTGGTAATTTTTTTCTTTTCTTTTGCTCATATTTGATCTCTTGTCAACACATGCACAGCAACCTTTGTGCAACTACTACCACTGTGCCCTCTTGTGGTTGCCTGTTTAGTTGTAAGTCCAGTATGTGGCCTGTCTTTGCAGGTTTTGGACTGGATAGAGAACCATGGCGAAGCCTTCCTCAGCAAACACACAGGTGTGGGAAAGTCTCTCCACCGAGCCCGAGCGCTACAGAAACGTCATGAAGACTTTGAGGAAGTGGCTCAGGTATTCTGGTTTCTGTTGCTCCCACCTATACGGGAGTTTGCTGAAAAGGATGTATGTTTTGCTAACCACATTTCCATGGTTGTATTTTCCTCGTTACAAGTTCACGCAGTCCTCCGACTATTTCATTTTGAGGTCACTGAAGTGAGAATCTAATGTTTGACAAAGCTTGTGGTTGCTAGGGTTACTTTCACATTTTTGCAAAACTAATACAGGTACATCTCAAAAAATTAGAATATCGTGAAAAAGTTCAATATTTTTTGTCACTCATTTCAGAAAGTGAAACCCATATATTATATAGATTCTTTACACAGAGAGTGATATATTTCAAGTGTTTATTTATTTTAGTTTTGATGATTATGGCTTACAGACCATGAAAACCCCAAATTCAGTTTCTCAAAAAATTAGAATTTACATAAAATCAATTTTAAAAAATTGTTTTTTAATGGAAATATTGGCCGACTGAAAAGTATGTCCATGTACACACTCAATGCTTGGTCGGGGCTCCTTTTGGATTAATTACTGTATCAATGTGGCGTGGCATGGAGGTGATCAGCCTGTGGCACTGCTGAGGTGTTATGAAGGTCCAGGTTGCTTTGATAGTGACCTTCAGCTCGTCTGCATTGTTGGGTCTGGTGTCTCTCATCTTCCTCTTGACAATACTCCATAGATTCTCTATGGGGTTTAGGTCAGGAGAGTTTGCTGGACAATCAAACACAGTGATGGCCATGGTCACTAAACCAGGTTTTGATACTTTTGGCAGTGTGGGGGGGTGCCAAGTCCTGCTGGAAAATGAAATCAGCTTCTCCATAAAGCTTGTCAGCACAGGGAAGCATGAAGTGTTCTTAAATCTCCTGGTAGATGACTGCACTGACTTTGGTCTTGATAAAACACAGTGGACCGACACCAGCAGATGACCTCTGTTCAGATAAAAGTAAATTTTGCATTTCATTTGGAAATCAAAGTCCCAGAGTCTGGAGAAAGAGGGGAGAGGCACAGAATCTTAAGTTGCTTGAGGTTTAGTGTGAACTTTGCACAGTCAGTGATGATTTGAGGAACCATGTCATCTGCTGGTGTTGGTCCACTGTGTTTTATCAAGACCAAAGTCAGCGCAGTCATCTACCAGGAAATTTTAGAGCACTTCATGCTTCCCTCTGCTGACAAGCTTTATGGAGAAGCTGATTTCATTTTCCAGCAGGACTTGGCACCCCCCCCCACACTGCCAAAAGTATCAAAACCTGGTTTAATGACCACAACATCACTGTGTTTGATTGTTCAGCAAACTCTCCAGACCTAAACCCCATAGAGAATCTATGGAGTATTGTCAAGAGGAAGATGAGAGACACCAGACGCAACAATGCAGACGAGCTGAAGGTCACTATCAAAGCAACCTGGACCTTCATAACACCTCAGCAGTGCCACAGGCTGATCACCTCCATGCCACGCCACATTGATACAGTAATTAATCCAAAAGGAGCCCCGACCAAGTATTGAGTGTGTACATGGACATACTTTTCAGTCAGTCCACATTTGTATTAAAAAAAACCCGCATTTTTTAAAATTAATTTTATGTAATATTCTAATTTTTTTGAGAAACTGAATTTGGGGTTTTCATGGGCTGTAAGCCATAATGATCAAAATTAAATAAACACTTAAAATATATCACTCTCTGTGTAATGACTCTATATAATATATGGGTTTCACTTTCTGAAATGAGTGACAAAAAATATTGAACTTTTTCATGATATTCTAATTTTTTGAGAAGTACCTGTACAGTCAGTGCTGCATTCTGATTGTGGTTTACAAACTGGGTCACTTTAGTGATTCTTCTCCATTTGTGATAATCTTACATTTTTGTTTCAGCAGTTCTCTAGAACTCTTACCTTTTCAGCATAGCTGCATAGTTTTCCTGTGATAGTGCATTTTTGTCTTCAGCTGGCTCATCTCATAAAGTTTTAGTTTTATTATCAAAGTGTCATATTACATGGATTTTTTTTTTATTACCATTAGAGGTTGTATTTAACTTAAAAACAGTGACTTAACTGCAAGCTTGATTTAATTCTTTTCAGATTTATTTATATAGCTCCAATTCACAACAACAGTTGTTTCAGGGCACTAAACTTAAGCATCTTTTCATTTCATGCTACTCAAGCCTGTTCCTCTACATTTTTAGAAAAACTACATTACTCTTAAACTTTATTGATCTAATTATTTTGGTTTTGAGCACTCTACTCGATGCTACTTTTTAGAAAATAGATGGATCACAAGCATGTAAAACATAATGCAGCTATTTAAGATAAAAGTGCCTTGTAGTTTGAAAATTTTACAATTTTTAGATTAAAGCATTTGTAACTAGAAAAGCACTCAGAGAGCACATACCTCCGCCAAGGCTCATTCCATTCCTCATGGATCACCTCCAAAATGTAATGGATTTATGTGTCAAATTTCATCAAAATCCGTTCATAACTTTTTGAGTAATGTTGCTAACAGACAGACAGACAAACAAACCAACACCAGCAAAAACATAACCTCCTTGGCAGGGGTAATAATCTGATCATTTTATGTATACAGTATATTCCTGTAATAGTAGTTATTTTATTATAGTAAGTGCTTATGAATTGCAGTATTTCAGCTGAAATCCTAACTTTTAACTGAAAATATTTATATTAAAATTTGCAAAACTTGAGTTGCATGCTCCATCACCACAACACAATAGTATCCATTTTAGTGGATCTTTTTTTGTTCATAATTTCTGCATTTCTCTTCCTCTTTCTCACCTTCACTTACTCTCACTCATCTCTTCACTGCATATCTCTGTTCAGTCATGTGTCTCTGACTCCATCTTTCATTTTTACTTGTCCATTTTGTTGTCTCTCTCTGTACAGTTTGTGTTGTCTTCTCAGGCTAACCCCCCTCTCTTTGGGCTCTCCGTAGAACACATACACCAATGCAGACAAGCTGCTGGAGGCAGCCCAGCAGCTGGCCCAGACGGGCGAGTGCGACCCGGAGGAGATCTATCAGGCCGCCCACCAGCTGCAAGACAGAATCCACGACTTTGTTAACCGTGTGGAGCAACGCAAAGGCCTGCTGGACAAATCTGTCGCCTTCCACACACACGTCAAAGAGGTGGGCAGGGAGGGTGGCGTCGTGTTGAAGTGGATGGTGGGCTGTGTGATTGTGCGGATGAGAGCTTTCACTGAACAAGAGTGAAGTAATTAGCATTTAAAATGTTTATATTATAAATGTAATGGTTTTAGTCATCGGACAAGTGTAGTTTAAGACTTTGATGCAAAGTGCAGTATCTGTTTTCAACAATTACCAGAAAAATGCAAGTATAGCACTGTATAAGCACTGTTAAATCAGCTGAATAAAGTTTCAGAAAAGTCTGTCCTATCTCCTCCAAATCCCCCTTCCTGTAGCTGTGGACATGGCTTGAGGACCTCCAGAAGGAGCTGCTGGACGACGTTTATGCCGAGTCTGTGGAGGCCGTCCAGGATCTGATCAAGCGCTTTGGCCAACAGCAACAAACCACGCTGCAGGTCACCGTCAATGTCATCAAGGAAGGAGAGGGCCTCATCCAGAAGCTCAGGTACAGTTCAAGAGACTTAAGTCACCTATCAAGGAGTAATTCATACAGTAGATATAAAAATTGTGGTGAACTAATGGTTAGAGATGTGGAGTTGTGACTAGAGGGTCGCTGGTTTGATCCCTGGACCGGCAGGATCAGATCTGGGTGGAACAGATGACATAGTGTTTGCCTCAGCCTCATTAACCAGACTGTGGTGACATGGCCACAGGTCAGTCTGTAGTTGTACTGGGCTGCTTCCAGGTGTGAATGCGTAATTGTGTGAACGTCATCAGGGCATCCTTGAAAAAGAGAGGTGGCCTCTCAATGGGCCTCCCCTGAATCAATAAAGGATAAAAAAAAAAACATGTACGTACTTCTATTAAAATGCCAGATTTTTGTGATGTCAAGAAAATAAGACCACAATAAATAATTTCCAAACTTTTCCCACCATTAATGTGACCTGTAACCAGTACAGTTTAATTGAAAAACAAACAAATTTGTTTGGGGGGAGTTTAAAAAAGAAAAACTACAATAAGCTAGTTGCATAAGTGTGCATTCCCATAAACTAATGACTTGTTGAAGCACCTTTTGATTTAATTACAGCATTCTGTCTTTATGGGTAGGGGTCTATCAGCATGTCACATCTTGTCTTGGCAATATTTGCCCACTCCTCCCCAGCAAAAGCACTTGGACTGTATGATTGTGGGGGCGTACCTTGTGTCCAGCCCTCTTAAGGTCACTCCACAGATTTTCAATTGGATTTAAGTCTGAGCTCTAGCTGGGCCATTCTGATTTTCATTAAGTAAAGCCATCCTTTTGTTGCTTTGGATATATGCTTGGGGTTGGCATCATACTGAAAGATGAAATTCGTCTTCATGTTCAGCTTTTTAGCAGACACCTGAAGATTTTGTGCCAACATTAACGGTATGTGGAACTGTTCAGAATTCCCTTCACCTTGAACAAAACCCCAGTTCCAGCTGAAGAGAGCAACCCAAGAGCATGATGCTGCCACTACCATGCTTCACTGTGGCTGTGCTGTTTGTTTGGTGACGTTCAATGTTGTTCTTGTGCTAAGCATACCTTTTGGAATTGTGGCCAAAAAAAGTAAGGAAAATCTATGGACTAACCTCAGGAGGGCTGTGCACAAGAGATGCACTCACAGTCTGACAGATTTGGAGCACTTTTGCAAGGAGGAATGGGCACATATTGCCAAGTCAAGCTGTTACATGCTGATAGACTCAGTGTGTACACTTTTTATATCAATTGTAGTTCAGCAGGTTTTACTATTGGACTTGTATACAGTACCATAACAAAAGCATTTGTAACTGCTCATTCTCAGAGTCAGAATTACATTTAGAAAAACTCAGCAGGTTCATCCACCTTTGCAGAGATCTTAACCAATTATTCTTAAAAAAAGTTATTTGAAGAGTTTTGTGTTGAAAACTATTTCCCCTGTACTAGCTAAAATTGCTAAACAAATGGAGCCATCAACCAGCTGTTATGTCGTGATTTGTCTGAAGAAGATTCCACTAATATTTACCATGTAGTCTCAGTTGGATGCACACTTCCTTCTGCACAATGATACAGTTGTGAAGCTCAGAATGATGTCATATTAATCATGTTCCAGGAATGCAAGTCAGAAAACCCAGATTCTCTTATTGGCTAGTTGTTAGAATAATAAAGCAACAGACTCATGAGTGAAATGCAAAAACAAATCAAACCACAGAAGAGGATGAAAGAATAGCTGTACTAACCAATAGGGCTGTACACAAATATTCAATTATCTATATATTCTTTATTTTGAGGTTCAAGTTTACAAATTTGATATTCAGATTTTTTTTCTTACTGTGCTGTTATAGGAAAGGTAAAATGCCCATGCCAAATACTTTCTGTCCGTTAATCTATTTTATTTTTAATTGCACTGTAAAAAAATTGAAGGACGTGCTGAAACACTCTGAAACAAAGGATGTCCAGGTTGCTGATCATCCGCACGGTCAGAACTTTTTAGAAGGTCAAGACCAGAATGAAGTGCAGTGCTGCTAAGAGAAAAAACAGTATTCAGATAATCAGGTTTTTCCCCTAAATTTTCAGAGCCCCAAAACATGAATCTGAAACAACGTAACTAAACACAGAAGAAAAAAACTTGGGAAAACATGCAGAGTTAAAGCCACAAAAATGGCAAAGCATCTCCTGAAGAAATTTTAAACTGCACTATATTTGAATTTTAATTGCAATCTAAAGGCAGTCTTCTGCAGCCCACAAATCCAGTATCTGTGAAACCACTAATGGCCCCCAACCAATCCTTAAAATCATTTCTGCTGCTTTTTATGTCATCTTGCATAATGGTCTTCTAATGGTGTTTCTCCTGACAGCTTTGGCAGGGTGATTTAAAAAGGCTTGGATTTGGAATTCAAATAGGTAAACATTAAAGAGAGCTCCAGATCTTCAGTGAGAGTCCCGTGTCATTTTAAAGATGTTCATGAGTAGTGAGGAAAGAAAACAAAAAGGGACGATGAGAGGATGTGAGTAGGTGTTGGAGAGTTAGATGCAGTTGACCCCAATTTGCCTGCTTCATTTTCATGAAAAGGACATTCCAGTTCCTCCTCTTTCTCATTGTCCTCCTCCCCCTTTTCATTTTTTTTATTCTCCACCCCCCTCTCTCTGGTGAACTGGCTCCACCGTGAATTCTTACATAAGCCTGCTTTCATGACCGTGTGTCTGATGGTGTGACAGCCTCCCCAGGAGGCAGCGGCAGCTCCGCACACCTTCTACTTCCGTGTGCACGGCTGGTATGCTGTGCGCACGTGCAGTCAGGGATGTGAGTGTGTGCATCTGTCACACTAATTAATCAACCTGAACCCACCTGACCACCACCGTCTTTGCTGACTCACATTTAGCTGCTCACAAACACATCAGTGCTTGCATGCTCGTGCATCACAAGTTTGTGCCAGTCTGTGAGACGGATGGATCACGAATTTTGCAACCTGTTTTAATTCCTCTGTCTTGTTTTTAACATCTTTTACCCCATTGTCCACATTACAATATGTCATTTATTTTTCAAATTTAAATGTCAGCCCCAATAACTGTTATCCAAAGAATTTACAGAATTTTTCAGCTGCTGCTGCATCGTTTGATTTTACTTTTTAAACTCAGTAATTGAAACTAGAAAAATAGCACTATGCAATGAATGAAAAAAGTATAAATATACAGAATATTTTATATTTAAGCTGATATTTATCATATTAGGTATTCAGTTTAGTTTGGATTAGTTTGTTTTGCGCATATACGACCGTTGCAAGAGTTTGGCTCGTATTGCCAACACCCAGTCAAACACGTTTCCAGTGAGAGTTGGACTCCGCCAGGGCTGCCCTTTGTGCACCGATCCTGTTCATAATTTTTTATGGACAGGATATCTAGGCACAGCCAAGGATTGAAGGGTGTCATGCTTGGTGACCACAGGATTTTATCTCTGCTGTTTGTGGATGGTGTTGTCCTGTTGGCTTAATCAAGCAATGACCTACAGGTCTTACTGGGACAGTTTGCTACCGAGTGTGAAGCGGCTGGGATGAGAATCACCACCTCCAAGTCCAAGTCCATGGTCCTCAGCCGGAAAAAGGTGGATTGTCCTCTCCGGGTTGGGGACAGGCTCCTGCCCCAAGTGGAGGAGTTTAAGTACTGTATCTCGCTGTCTTATTCATGAGTGAGGGGAGAGTGGAGCGTGAGATTGACAGACGGATTGGAGCAGCCTCTGCAGTGGTGCGGATGTTGTACTGGTCCGTTGTGGTGAAGAGGGAGCTAAACTCTAAAGCAAAGCTGTCGATTTACCGGTCAATCTACGTTCCTACCCTCACCTATGGTCACGAGCTTTGGGTAATCACCAAAAGAATGAGATCATGGATACAAGCGGCTGAAATGAGCTTTCTTCATAGGATTGCTAGACTCACCTTTAGAAATAGGGCGAGGAGCTCAGTCATCTGAGAGAGCCTCAGAGTAGAACTGCTGCTCCTCTACATTGAAAGGAGCCAGTTGATGTGGTTTTGAGTATCTGATCAGGATGCCTCCTGGACACCTCCCACTTCAGGTGTTTCGGGCACGTCCAACTGGGAGGAGACCCTGGGGCAGACCCAGGACACACTGGAGAGACTATGTCTCCCAGCTGGCCTGGGAACATCTTGGTATCCTCTCTGAAGAGCTGGATCGGGTGGCCAGGGAGAGGGAAGTCTGGACATGCCTCCGTGACCCGGACCTCCGGAAAAGTGGTAGAAAATGGATGGATGTTTTGCACAATTTTAAAATTACAATAGAAACAAATAAATATGACAGAATATACAGTGCAGGAAAAGGAAAGAAACCCTAATGGGTTTATATGAAGTCTCTACCAAAATGAAAAAGAATTTTAAAAAATACATTAAACTGTAACTATATAATGAATAACATAAGTAGTCTCAACAAAATACATCATAACTGCAGATAATAAAAAACAATGGTAATTGCTGTCTAAATGTGTTAATAGTGTGTCTTTAAACAGGTGGAGGCAAGTGTGAAATGTTCATTAACATTTCTCTCTAAACTGTTAAGCATTTCAGTCTACAGCTTGTGCAACAGGAAGATTAATATTGTTAATTATTCTCCTTAAGAATTCAGAAGCTTGCATGTTTTTGCAGTTTTAATGGTGCCCCAAATTAGGCAGTTTTTTTTTCCACAATATCTTTATTGAACCTTTTTTTTTTTTTAACAAACATGATACAAACAATCAAACACTAACACTAAAGTACTACAAAAAAAAAAAAATACCCTAAAAACACCAACAACCACCAACAAAATCAAGTCTTCAACAATGCTCCTCTGTTTAGTCTAGACAATCCAATACATAAGTATACATATTATGTTCACCAGTTTGGAATTTACAAGGTCCACACACATCATTCACCTTCTTCTTCAAGAGTTATGTTTAAATTTTTTACATAATCAATAAAAGGTCTCCATATATTCTCAAACACAATTTCCTTTGATTTCAGTATATATGTTATTCTTTCTAATGGAAGGTTTGTTAACATCTGTCTTAACCACTGAGTCACATCTGGTCTATGAGTCTTTTTCCATAATAGTGCAATACATTTTTTGGCATTAAGCAAACTGAGGTCTATGAATGTTCTTTCACTTTTATTGAAATTATGCTTTTCTGGGTACAGACCCAACAAAAACAGTTTAGGATTCAATATGATTTGTTTTGAGATTATTTTTTCAATTGTTACCCTCACCTCCTCCCAAAACATTCTTATTAATCTACATTCCCATAAACAATGAAATAGGGTTCCTTTACTTTCCATGCATTTTGTGCATGTATCTGGTATATTTTTGTTATATCTATTTAACTCCTCCGGTGTAACATACATCCGCATTAACCATTTGAAATGTATCAATTTAAGGCGTGCATTTATTGATTTGGTTTGAGCTTCTGTACAAGCCAATTCCCATTGTTCCTCTGAAATTTCAATTTGCAGATCTTCTTTCCAGTAGTTTAATCTTTTCAGTGAATTTTCACTTGAAGATAGTGTCAATGAGTTATAAAACTCTGAAATAATACCCTTTCTTTTACTATCTTTCATCATCATTTTTTCCAAGGATGAATAAATAGGTCGAGTGAGAGCTTTATTTTGATTTGATCGAATAAAGTTTCTAAGTTGAAGATATTTAAAAAAATGTGTTCTATTGAGATTAAATTTGATCCTCAGCTCTTCAAAAGACATTATGTTGTCTGCACATGGCAAATATAAATCCTGAATCTTTTGTATCCCTTTTAAATTCCATACTTTAAATACAGCGTCCGCTCTCCCTGGTTTAAAATATTGATTACCCCATATTGGACTAAATTGTGACAATAACTGTGGTTCTTTTAAATAGTTTTTAGCTTCACACCATATTTTGATCATATGCTTTACAAATGGATTTTTAACTTGTTTTTGTAATTTTTTTGCCGAATCTGAGTATATGAATATGGGAAGAGGTAAAGGTAAATTGTATGATTCCATTTCAGTCCAGTGAGGGAGATCATTTGATGAAAAATAATATGTCATAGACCTCAGTTGTGCCGACCAATAATACAACATAAAATTTGGACATTTCAGACCTCCACGATCAAATGGTAAATATAATAAAGACAAACGTAATCTAGCCCTCCTGTTGTTCCATATAAATTCCACTAACTTTTTTTTTATTCTTGAGAATAGATCTAAAGGTGGTGATAAGGGAATGTATTGAAATAAATAAAGTATTTTAGGTAAAATATTACTTTTAAGTATATTGATTCTCCCGATCATCGACATTGGTAGTGACATCCATCTCTGAGTTAACTCATTGATATCTGACATTAAGGCTTCATAGTTGACACTGGCGACTGATTCTAGCTTAGGCATAATTTGGATTCCTAAATATTTAAACTGATTTACAACATTGAATTGATTTACCTCAGGGGCTGGGTAATTTCTCTGGGTCTCATTTAGCATTAATATTGAAGATTTAGTTTTATTTATTTTATATCCTGATATTTCCCCAAAATTCTTTATTAAATTCAACAAGGTTGGAATTGATTTTTTTAGATTCGACATAAACAAAATTATATCATCGGCGTACAGGGAGATTTTATGTTCTGTTGGTCCAACTTTAATTCCATATATTTGTGAATGTAAACGTATCGCTATCGCTAAAGGTTCAATTGCCATAGTAAACAGTAAAGGTGAAAGTGGACAGCCTTGTCTACATCCTCTATTGATTTTTATTGGTTTTGAAATATTGTTATTTGTTAGGATTTCTGCTGTAGCATTATTGTATATTATTTGAACCCATTTTATGAAATTATTTCCAAGTCCAAACCTTTGTAGGACTTCAAAAAGAAAGGGCCATTCAACTCTATCAAAGGCCTTTTCGGCGTCCAATGATAGGAGAGCTGTATCCAGTGCTTCTTTATTAAAATAAATAATATTAAATAGTCTTCTTACATTATGGAAGCCTTGTCTACCCTTTATAAAGCCATTCTGATCTCGATTAATAATATTTGGTAAAATTTCTTGTATTCGTCTTGCTAAAATTTTACAGATTATCTTAAGGTCGGCGTTTAATAGGCTTATTGGTCTCATATTTTCACATTTATTAGAGGGCTTACCTGGTTTTGGCAGCAGTATAATTAAGGCATTATTTATGTATGATGGTAAATTATTATTTTGAAATGCTTCTAAAACCATTTCCAAAAAAGGTTTTATTAATTTATTCTTAAATTTTTTATAAAGGTCAACTGGAAGACCATCTGGTCCTGCACTTTTTCCTGATTTCATATTATCAATGGCTAGCCCAACTTCTTCTTGACTAATTTTAGACTCCAATATCTCCCTGTTTTCATTTGGAATACACGGTATAGATAGTTCGTTCAAAAACCCATTTAGTTTTGTTAAATCAGGTTCATTTTTGGTATCATATAATTTTTCATAGTAATCTCTAAAGGCTCTATTAATTTCTAAAGGATCTATAACTACCTGTCCATTACTTATAATACTGGTAATTGGTGTTTTAATTTCCAATTGTTTAATCTGCCATGCTAATAATTTTCCTGATTTTTCACCTTGTTCATAAAAAGATTGTTTCAATCTTAGAAGACTCGAGGCAGCTCTATTCGCTGATTTTTTGTCGTATTCAGCTCTCAAAATCAGTAATTCATTCTCCAACCTTGGGTCACTTCCTGCATACACTTTTTCCTGAAGACTTTTTATTTTATGTTCCAATTTAGCTCTCTCCTCTCGAGTCTTCTTAGATTTTGATCCTGTATAACTAATGATATGTCCCCTAATAAAAGCTTTGAAAGCCTCCCACTTTACACATGCTGATGTTTGTGTAGTATTGATGTCAAAGAACTCGTCTATCTGTTTTTCTATATACTTGACAAATTCCTCATCCTGAAGCCATTTATGCTGAAATTGCCATCTACCTGATTCCTTTGTCAATTTTTTATCTACATATATTAGACAACAGGGTGCATGATCAGAAATCACGATGTTATCATAAAAGCAGTTTTGAATCTTGGACCTTAATTCTGTGGAAATCAAAAAATAATCAATACGTGAGAATGTCTTGTAGGTACTGGAATAACAAGAATAGGCTTTAACTTGTGGTTTCATTTCTCTCCATATATCTAACAATCTCAATTCTTTCATAAAATGATTAATAGTCATCCTACATCCAATGTGCGTACAATCCAGTCCTGTTGATCTATCCACACCTGGATTCAATGTACAATTAAAATCCCCTGCTATTATATGTTGCCCTGTAAGTGATGATAAGATGAGAAATAAATTAGCAAAGAACTTCTGATCATCTATATTGGGACCATATAAGTTCACAAGATTTATATTTTCTAATAGCAAAGAACCTTGAATGATTACATATCTTCCAAATTTGTCTCCAATTACATTTTTCACCTGAAAAGGAACTGATTTATGTATGAGAGTCATAACTCCCCTGGCTCGGGATGAAAATGAAGAGGTGAATACACTTCCCTGCCATCTACTCCTAATTCTTTTAACATCCTCCTCTATCAGATGAGTTTCTTGTAAAAACACAATTCTTGAACCCATGTCCTTTATTTTATTCATAACTTGTTTAAGTTTTTTTAAATTTTGTAGACCTCTGCAATTCCATGAAGTTAAATTAAGATTAACACTTTGGTCCATGATCAATAGAGAGTTTGGGATTACCTTGCAGTGTAAACATGCTCATACAGAGAAGCAAAAACATGAGTGGTTGAACATTCATCCTACAAACTACACACAAACAAATTTCCCCTTCCCACACTTGGGGCAAACCCCCCAAAATCAAAAGAAAAATTCTGTCTCCCGATATAGCCATCGACCGTTCCACACCCACGGGGAACAGCCTAAGCCACTCCTTCTTCATCCTCCCAATCACCCCAACTCTACTGCTTTTAATGACGTAACATTAACTCTCCTCTGTAGTTTTCCAACTTAACTCCAAAATTTTTAACAACTTTGTACATCATAGTTTTTTTTTTTTGTTTGTTTTGTTTTTGTTTTGTTTTTTTAATATATAATACAATCTATATTTTGTAAACTTACTATTTACTTCAAGTCAGTCAGATGCCTGTGCAAATGCTTAATTATTCTACCTTATATTTTGTTCATGCTTAGCTCCCACCAGTCTCTTCTTCTTCTTTGATCTACTTGATGAACTCCTGCGCCTCCTCTGGGGTCTTGAAGATGTGGGTTCTGCCCTCATACGTGGTCAGCAGTCTCGCAGGATAGATTACACCATGACGAATCCCAAGGTTGCGCAGCTCCTTACGTACGGGATCAAACTGCTTCCTCAATTGCTGGATTCCTGTGGCCAAATCTGGGTAGAACCGCACCTGCTGGTCCTGGTGTTTAATCTCTCCTTTAGCACGTGCAGCGTTGAAGATCTTCATCCTGTCTCTGTTGCTAAGAAACTTCATAATTAAGGTCCTCGGCGGTCCCTTATCTCTCCGTGGGCCAATACGATGTGCTTTTTCCAGAACCACTGCTGATTGCAACTCCTCGCTGCCCAGCACCTCCGGAATCCACTTTTCCAGAAAGGAACATACGTCCCGACCTTCTGATTCCTCTGGAAGACCCACCAGCCTCAAATTATTCTGTCTCGACCGAGATTCCAAATCCAAAATATTATCTTCCAGAGATTTATTTTTTTTTTCCAAAGTGCGCACCTTTAATTGAAGACGGGTGACGTCATCTTCAGCACTAGCGAGACGGAGCTCCATCTGCGCCGTTCGTTCTACACAGTCACCCAATTCCTTTCTTATTCCTTCCAACGCTGTCATAATCCCATCAAATCTAGAGGAAAAGTCCGCTCTCATTGAACTCATGGCAGCCATCAGCGCATCTGCGCCATTCCCCGCAAACATCGCACCGCCGCCAGCCTCCTCCGCCATATATGGAGTTTTGTTTGCTGCGTCACAGACCTGAAAGTCCGTTAATTTGGACTGTTTCGGCGGCTCGCTTTTTCCTTTTCCTGGTTTTCCAGCCTTAGGCTTCGCCGACATATCCTCGCCCAAATGCTGGGATACGTTCTGTCCCAAATGAGAGAGTTATTTGCCGATTTTTTTTCTCCAGGAGCAGAGCAGAGCGAGACACGTCCGTCCTACGTGGCAGCCATAACCGGAAGTCAATTAGGCAGTTTTAGAAGTAATATTGAACAAATAAAAGTACAACTTTTTTTTCCTTCTGGTCTTTCGGCTGTTACCTTTCGGGGTTGCCACAGTGTATCATCACCTGATATCGCAATGATCCGCATGTATGTTTGGCAAGGATTTTTACGCCGGATGCCCTTCCTGGTGGAACCCTGCCCATTTA
The DNA here is from genome assembly GCA_020510985.1 of Pholidichthys leucotaenia. Lineage (NCBI taxonomy): Eukaryota > Metazoa > Chordata > Actinopteri > Cichliformes > Pholidichthyidae > Pholidichthys > Pholidichthys leucotaenia. The sequence continues at coordinate 174,595,318 of CM035839.1, read as the reverse complement.
TCTGGGCTTGGGATTGGCACAGGGAGTACACTGGCTTGTGCACCCCCTGTAGCTGGGTAATCGTAAAAGTATGACTAATATTTGAAAAACAGTCATTGTGATTTAATTGCCCTCCACTTCAATTTCTGGTCCCAGTCATTCATGAAGTGTCACATTAGCAAATCTGAAGAAACTAATGTAAAGTTTGAATATCTGTAAGAAGCTCTGGGAGTTTCCTAAATTATTTTCACCTCGAGGTTGCTTCTGTCTTAGGAAGATGGAAAAATGTATCTTAGACCAGTGGTCCCCAACCTTTTTTTCCTTCACGGACCACTAATACAGTATGTAATTTTTTTTGCGTGACTCAGCAAATCACACACTCTGCTTCAAAGTGGCATGCTCATAGAAACGTTGGTGATGGACTCCTGTGCAGTCTGGGTCTTTTGAAGTTAGAAAGTGACGCTTCAGCTCTCTAACAATGACTGTTTTTTTATTCATTTTGGCTAGCTAGCTTCACCGCTAACAACTGAAATAGTTATGTGTCAAGACCACGAAGTAACAACAGTAAGGCGGAAAGAGAATATCTAGTAAATTTTCAAAATAAAACACTTTGATAGTCAATAGAGAGCCTAAGTCACGCCCCCTCTACTTCCGCACATGGGACCTTAAATCAGAAAAATTCTCCTTTGAAATGAATGACAGAAGCAAAATTAGCTTTTGATCCCAATCGAATGTTGTCACGAGTTACACATATGATGTTTGTCAATTTAAAAGATGATTTTCCACGTAAATAATGGTGTAGGTTGTTGTCTCACTGTTGAGGTAAAAGATTATGAAAATACATAAATTGAAAAACTACAAACAGACAGACGGAGCTTACGTCGTCTTTTCAAAGCGCGTCCAGGGTGAAGTAGCCAACAGTCTTCTGGATTAGCTGCAGCTCTCACAAAATACAAAACAATACATTTGTGTTGTTTTTCTCCTCTTTGGATCCTTCCTTAATCGGTCAGGAAACAGGAGATGACATTTTAGTAATCTCCCGCCATGATCGTGTTTGGTGATGTGGAACGATGGGAGATGTTGTCCACTAATTGTTTTTACAAAAACTAAATATTACTGTGTTATTAGACGACAGCCAACAACTTCAATTGTGTGGAAAATTACCCTTTAAATTGACAAACATCATACGTGTAACTCGTGGTAAAATTCGATTGGGATCAAAAGATAATTTCGCTCTTGCCATTTGTTTCATTGGAGAATTTTTTCCAATTTAAGGTCGGTCCCATAGGGGGAAGTAGAGGGGCCTTGACTTAGGCGCTCTATACAGAGGAACAGAATACCATTACTTTTTTCTCTGTGGCTTTCTGCAACCCAGTACCAAGTGTTCAGTGCCATGACCCAGGGGTTGCGACCACTGCTTTAGACAGAAAATGTAGACAATTTTAGTATTGCACTATTCATACAAGATTAGAGCAATGATTTTCAGTTTAAGGCAAAAGTAAACCAAGTTTTGGTAGTACTGGTAGTACTTGGGAGTAACCGCATGTGTGGATAGTGTAGCTAACAAAGAGATTACAATTTTGTTTTAGCAAACGTGAGCAAAAAAAACTTAATGTAGGTGGTAAGTTAAATATGAAAAGCATCCCTCCCAGCACAAATTGGCTGAAAAAAATGTTAGAAGATGCCTTTGCCAACTGTCTTAAAAATGTCTGAATTTGGTTGAAAAGTGAAAGATGAAAAGCCATCTTTTTTAGGTTGTTGAAAAGGCATCTCTATATACAGTAGATATTTTTGGGTTAAATATGGGCCATATTAGACAGACTAAACGCAACCCAATTTTAAACATCTATTTGTGGGCTAAACTTAACTGTGTATGTCGCCAAACTGCGACATAACCTCTAGTGGTCAACAGTGGTAAAGATTTTTTTCAAGAAAATATTCAGATCAGATGTCAGAACTTTCCAAGGTTATGACTTGAAAGTGATAAGAAATAATGACTTACTGTCAATTAGAAAGATGTAAAATATGACCCAAAGTTTCAAATAGGAGTAAATTTACGCATCTAATTTGCATACAAACAAACAAAGACATTCGTCACTTACCGCTGGTAAGGCAGCGTCCTTTTGCAGCATTCTGGTCGTAATTTTGTCCTCTCCCGGTCATTTTAGCTTTCTCTCCTACATCCAGAAACTGTTATTGATTATTCCACCTTAATTTTGCTTTTATTCCGTGGCAATTTATCTTATATGATGGCATGCAATCGGCGATTGCTCTACAGCAGGGGTGTCCAACCATGTGCCATGGAGAGCCAAGACCCTGCAGGTTTTACCTCCAACCAGTGTCTTCAACAGCAGATTTCAGTGAACTTCTTCCCACTGATTGCTGATAAGTGAAAACACCTGCTGAAGAGACTGGGTAGAAGAGAAAACCTGCAGGGTCTTGGCTCTCCATGGCACATGGTTGGACACCCCTGCTCTACAGTCACATGGCACTCTGGGTGCCGGCAGGTGAAATCAACGAGCTTCACGCTCCCTGTGTTATAAGAACATGTAAACATCTACCTTGATAAGCTAAATAATCTCTTTTTAGAATCATAGTTGGCAAATTCAGGACCAAATCCTCCGAATTTGCTCCTCCGTCTGCGATCACGTATGTCCTCAACGATGGGTGCCATCCATTTTGCTTTGTAATCTCAAAGACTAAAGAAGAAGAAGAAGAAGAAGGATTTCTTCCTCTTTGGTGTATTACATGTCATCCATGAGTCCTCCCAGTGCGTGTCTGCCACCTTGTGAACTGACATGATCAGTACAAATCCTCAGTACAGCTGGGCAGTGTTTCTGCACGTCATTATCAGTTGGCAGGCGCAGCGCCGCACTGTGCCATTAGGGGCAAAAGAAATCACACAGCTTAAAGGTTAAGGCTTGGACTGACGGACCTGATTCAGCCCAAAATACAACATCTAAATTATGGCTTGTGCTGGGGGGAATGGGTCATTCAAAAATGGTAAAATGGTAAAGCAGTGCCCCTGAAAGGTGAAAAATGTTTGGAAAAGGCCTTCTTAACAGTTAAAATCAGTAGTTGAAAGTATCATGATTAAAAAGTTACACAGCAGAAAGTGCTTAACTGGTTCAGCATTGTTGGAAACTTGTGTGTTTTTCCACATAAATTATGTTTTTTTCCCAAAAAATTTACACAGGAATTTAATGTCTGCTGGATTGATGACAAAGTTCAGTTACTCAAAATAATAATTTTTTAAAGTCTGTCTTATGTTTCTTCTGGCCTTTCATTTCACCGTTAACTAGTTTCCCCCCACAGTCCAGTGAATCCATAATGATTAATTGGTGATCATAAATTGTCCATCTGTGGGAAAGACTGCCAATGTTTCTCTCTATGCTGACCTTGTGATGGAGTGGAGATCTGCCCACCTGCCATCCTACAATTGATGAGAGACTAAAGCCCACTGTAGTCCTAACGTAGATGAGAAGATACAGAGATAGATGAATGGACCATTAGCAATATATATCTTTTATAACTGCTGAGCTATGCAGTTCAGAGTGTCTAAGTCCTCTTGGCCTTCTGCCCAACATCATCTTTATAGCTATTTTAAGTGCACATCTCTGCATTTTATGGCTTCTTGCTTAATTGTGCGTTTGTCTTCCAGGGACTCTGCCATCTCCAGCAACAAGACGCCCCACAACAGCTCCATCAACCACATCGAGAGCGTCCTCCAACAGCTGGATGAGGCCCAGGCGCAGATGGAAGAGCTCTTCCAGGAGAGGAAAATCAAGCTGGAGCTTTTCTTGCAGCTCCGCATCTTTGAGAGGGATGCCATTGATGTGAGTCACAGGAAGAGACTGTTGGCCTGTGTCCGTGGGCATTTTTTTTAAACTAATAGATGCTCAAAAAAAACTCAGAATCCAGAGCTGCTCTGACTCCAAATTTAGACTGAGTTTTAGTTGGAAGATTACAAAACTCCAGTGTCTCCTCTCTTTTAACCAATCTAAATTTTAAAAAGTAAGTGGGGTTTACAGTACAAATAATAATGGAACTTTGCAATAAGTCTCCCTAGATAAAGGATTTGTAAAGGGTTTATATGGGGGGGGGTGTCAGTTTATATCAGTATCGATTTTAAAAATCTTTTATCAGTCGGGCTCTATTTGAAAGAACAGATAAGTGAAGACTCACTATATGGCAAACAATATTAGCTGTGTTAAAACCACTTTTGCAGACTTGACTTTCACACCCAAGTAATGCAAATGTTAGGAGACTTATTTAGCCTAGCAATGATAATCACTTGATAGACCCACTCTAATAATGCCCTTGAGTTTGGGATTTTTATTTAGTTATTCTTTTTTTGTACATCTGGTCAAAAACGGTATGGGAATTTGTTCCTTCCACAGATCATCTCTGACCTAGAGTCATGGAATGAAGAGCTGACGGGTCAGATGAATGACTTTGACACGGAGGACCTGACGTTGGCCGAGCAGAGGCTCCAGCACCACGCTGACAAGGCCTTGACCATGAACAACCTCACCTTCGATGTCATCCACCAGGGACAGGAGCTGCTGCAGTACGTCAACGAAGTCCAGGCCTCTGGTGAGCACACCCCTCAGAGTCGCCTTCCTCCATTTATCAAGTCTGTTGATCTGAAGATTTTTTTACACTCTTTCTGCTTCTATCATCTATCCCATTAAAGGGATGTTGATATAGTTGTCACATCAGAAGCCAGCTGTCCTCCAGCTGGGAGTTAAGGGAGGATGCAGCTTGTGTTCACTGCTGCTGCACAAATTTCTGTGTTGGCTTCATCGGTTTTATACTGACGCTGTGTAGGTGTCTTAGGTCAGATTCAGCCAGTGTTTGTGATGAGAGGCACCCACTCACAAACCATAATAACTCACCTGTGATCTCTTATGCTAATAGGTGCTCTGCTAAACAGCACAGGGAATGGTTACATCATGCCACGTGTATTTAGCATAAAGCACGTTGTTAGAATAAAGATTATTGGGATTTAAGTTAATTGCAATTCTTAGATTCGTGTGTCTGTCCTATTAAAGCAATAGCAATGTTTGTATCTTCCATCCAGGTGTGGAGCTGCTGTGTGATCGGGATGTGGACATGGCCACTCGGGTTCAAGACTTGCTGGAGTTCCTCCACGAAAAGCAGCAAGAGCTGGACTTGGCGGCCGAGCAGCACCGCAGACACCTGGAGCAGTGTGTGCAGCTGAGACACCTGCAGGCTGAAGTCAAACAGGTAGGAGGCTCAGTGAGGCAACACCTGCAGGCCAAGATAAGACCACAGAAGGGACATGATGAAGTATAATTCATGCGTAGTCGCTCAGAATTAGGTTTGATTACAGCTTGTTATTTCTAGGTTCTCGGCTGGATTCGTAATGGTGAGTCAATGCTGAACGCCGGTCTGATAACAGCCAGCTCCCTGCAGGAAGCTGAGCAGCTGCAGAGAGAACATGAACAGTTTCAGCACGCCATTGAGGTACGACAGTATCACATCACTTTCACTTTGGTCTTTCTTTGTTTGTCTCCATATTTGGACCATCCTAACCGCTCGTTCTTTCTTCACCTCTTTCTACAGAAAACCCACCAGAGTGCCCTGCAGGTCCAGCAGAAGGCTGAGGCCCTGCTCCAGGCCAACCACTATGACATGGACCTGATCAGGGACTGCGCTGAGAGTGTGGCGTCCCACTGGCAGCAGCTCATGCTGAAGATGGAGGACCGCCTCAAGCTAGTCAACGCCTCCGTCGCCTTCTACAAGACCTCTGAACAGGTGTGAGATCGGACTTAATTTCCCCAGTGTCTGTACTTTACAAAACCAAAAACACACCTCAGTGTGTGACTCTGTGTTTCTCTTCCCAGGTGTGCAGCGTGTTGGAGAGCTTGGAGCAGGAATATAAGAGAGAGGAGGACTGGTGCGGAGGAGCCGACAAACTGGGACCCAACTGTGAAACAGACCATGTCACCCCCATGATCAGCAAACACCTGGAGCAGAAGGAGGCGTTCCTCAAGGTAAAACCCACACAGATTGGAGTCAGAATCAAACCAAAACAAATGTCCCCAGTCTCGTTTCTGATCTGAAGCTGTGTGTTATTGTCTCATTCAGGCGTGCACTCTAGCCAGAAGAAACGCGGATGTTTTCCTCAAGTACATGCACAGGAACAGCGTGAACATGCCCGGGATGCTGAGCCATGTCAAAGCACCAGAGCAGCAGGTTAAAAGTGAGTGCCTGAAGATAAACTGAACGTTCTCTGAGTTCATTGTTCCTGAAAACAAGAAGCTCTGTGAGCAAAAAGTCCAAAGCCTGTAAAGATCAATCATATCCTAGAAGAGCAAGGGCCTAACATTTCTGACAGTTAGTTGCTTGGTTTAGTGATTATGTTATGGAAAGTTATCAGTTATAAGTTCAAATAAGCATACTGTATCTGGAATATGGCAGGTGTTGTTGAATGAAGTTTGGGTACTCGAGGAAACATTGGCACAAGTCTTTCTAACTAAAGTTAAAATGGAATGACTGAAGTAAAATCTTCTAATTGGCACATTATACAGTACTGCGTTAAAGTCTTGAGCTACCCATCATCTCTTTTTTGCTTCCAAGGAGCCAGACTTTCTCATAATTATTATAAAGTGGTCTCACACAATAGTTCTCTGGGCTTTCTGAAGGTCTTTTATAGTTTTTGTTTGGACATTGTCTGCTTTTTTACTTGACAGAACAGAACAGAACAAAAGGTAGCCTAGAAGCCTGGAAACTATTTTCCGAAGACAACTGATAGAGATTAAAAGAATGCATGTTTAAGAGAGTTCAGGTTGTGTTGAAGCATATAAGTGGTCCTACCAAGTATTAAGTTTGAGGCTCGTTAAAATTGTTCAAACTCTGTTTTTGCCGTAGCTACTGTAGTTCCATTTATGTTTGCACGTTTCAGTAAATCCTTGCAACCATTCCACATTTCCTTGTAAAATGTAAAGAAATGAGGCATAGCTCAAGACTGTTGTATAGAACTTTACTTCAAACCTACTAACTGAAAATTATTATAAAGTTGGTAGTAAAAAATGAACCAAGTACTTTATTCATTACTGAAGCGAACACTTATGTCGATAGAAACCTGTTTTGAAGACTGGATTTTGAATCGACGTTCACTAGTTTAAGCAGAAAATTGTATCCTAATGCTTGACAGAATACAGTGCATCTGGAAAGTATTCACAGCACTTCATTTTTTCCACATTTTGTTATGTTACAGCCTTATTCCAAAATGGACTAAATTCATTTTTCCTCAAAATTCTATACACAATACCCCATAATGACAAAGTGAAAAAAGTTTTTTTTTTTTTTTATTTTTGCAAATGTATTAAAAATAAAAAACTAAGAAATCACATGTCATAAGTATTCACAGCCTTTGCCATGAAGTTCAAAACTGAGCTCAGGTGCATCCTGTTTCCACTGATCATCCTTGAGATGTTTCTACAGCTTAACTGGAGTCCACCTGTGGTAAATTCAGTTGATTGGACATAATTTGGAAAGGCACACACCTGTCTATATAAGGTCCCACAGTTGACAGTGCATGTCGGAGCACAAACCAAACATTGAGTCAAAGGAATTGTCTTTCGACCTCTGAAATAGGATTGTCTCGAGGCACAAATCTGGGGAAGGGTACAGAAAAATGTTCTGTTGCTTTGAAGGTCCCAATGAGCACAGTGGCTTCCATCATCCATAAATGGAGGAAGTTCTGAACCACCAGTACTCTTTCTAGAGCTGGCCAGCCGTCTAAACTGAGCGATCGTGGAAGAAGGGCCTTAGTCAGGCAGGTGACCAAGAACCCAATGGTCATTCTGTCAGAGCTCCAGCACTCCTCTGTGGAGAAAGTAGAACCTTCCAGAAGGACAGCCATCTCTGCAGCAATCCACTCCACCAATCAGGCGTGTATGGTAGAGTGGCCAGACGGAAGCCACTCCTTAGTAAAAGGCACATGGCAGCCCACCTGGAGCTTGCCAAAAGGCACCTGAAGGACTCTCAGACCATGAGAAACAAAATTCTCAGGTCTGATGAGACAAAGATTGAACTCTTTGGCGTGAATGCCAGATATCATGTTTGGAGGAAACCAGGCACCACTCATCAACAGGCCAATACCGTCCCTACAGGGAAGCATGGTGGTGGCAGCATCATGCTGTGGGGATGTTTTTCAGCAGCAGGAACTGGGAGACTAGTCAGAATAGAGAAAAAAAATGAATGCAGAAATGTACAAAGACATCCTGGATGAAAACCTGCTCTAGAGTGCTCTTGAACTCAGACTGGAGCAACGGTTCATCTTTCAGCAGGACAACAGCCCTAAGCATACAGCCAAGATATCAAAGGAGTGGCTTCAAGACAACTCTATGAATGTCCTTGAGTGGCCCAGCCAGAGCCCAGACTTGATTCTAATTGAACATCTCTGGAGAGATGTGAAAATGGCTGTGCACCAACGTTTTCCCTCCAACCTGATGCAGCTTGAGAGGTGCTGCAAAGAGGAATGGGCGAAATTGCCCAAAGATAGGTGTATCAAGCTTGTGGCATCATATTCAAAAAGACTTGAGGCTGTAATTGTTGCCAAAGGTGCATCAACAAAGTATTGAGCAAAGGCTGTGAATACTTATGTGCATGTGATTTCTTAGTTTTTTATTTTTAATAAATTTGCAAAAATTAAAAAAAAACAACTTTTTCACATTGTCATTAATGCGCCACCGTGCATTGGTTTAGCACTGTGGCAGCACAGTTTTACCCTCGGCCGGGGGATCGCGGGGATCATGAGATCGTGGGTTCGATCCCAGCCCCCGACCAACAGTGAGCTGTGTGGAGTTTGCATGTTCTCCCCGTGTTGCGTGGGTTTACTCCGGGATTTCTCCGGTTTCCTCCCGCACACCAAAAACATGTAGGTTTAGGGCGCTTGCGCACGCAGTGACCAGCAGCCGGTGGCTTGTCACCAGACTGCAAACCAAATCTACCTACAGGTACAAATAAGTAACAAAAAAAAAAATAAATAAAAAAAATAAAAATTATGGGGTATTGTGTGTAGAATTTTGAGGAAAAAAATAATTTATTCCATTTTGGAATAAGGCTGTAACATAACAAAATGTGGACAAAGTGAAGTGCCGTGAATTCTTTCCGGATCCACTGCAGGTAATAATTTCTGACAAAAATAAAGCAAAACTAGCACCATTAGTTCGATTATCCACATCAACTTATGTTAAATTGTATGGGCTTTAGAATATTGCATCAGAATACCACAAGAGGCATCAGCACTACAAACACGGTCAAGAGGTCTATTTAGTGACACATATGTATCTGCAAATATGCCCCATGTTGGAAACAATTTTATGTTTACTGCAAAGTTTAACCCTAAATTCTGTGTGAATAAGCCTTATTCATGCTGCATTTCCCCTCTAGTCCGCTTTGGTCCGCGTGTGCTTTGGACGAGCCTGGGACGCCTCCACTCCTTAAGCTGACCCACTCTTAACGTCACAAAGCTATGAGGAAAACATCACAAAGTTATGTGGAAAAACAGACAGACAGTCAGATCTAGAAGAAGAAGGAGAAGAGTGATATAAAGTGAAGTATGTGGCAGTAATGCACCTATTACTTGCAGCTTTAAAAACCATACAGACACTAAAATCTACAAAGGAAGACTTGGTGATTGAGCTATATCACAGTTTATTTAGGGTACACAGGGGTGGTGGAGAAGTTCAGTTTTGTTGTGTTACTGCACATGAAGAGTTGAAAGGGAATGACTGTCCAGACAAATTAGCAAAAAGTGCTCTTGGAAAAGAAATAACTATACCATTGTCTCTTGGAAAAGGTGAAGAGAAAGCAGTAATCAAGTAAAAAGGAACTGAGCTATGGCAAAAAAAGATGGGATGAAGATCACAAAAGTAGATCATATTATAAAATACAAAAATCTATTGCAATAAAGAATTATAAAAGAGCAAACAGGAGGGAAGACATCATTATGGCAAGACTCAGACTGGATCATACAGGTTTAAACAGCACTTTAGTCACCATGGGGAAAAGCGAAAGTGACAAATGTAGAGAATGTGGAGTAAAAGAAAATGTCGAGCACATCTTATTACACTGTCACAAATACGGAAATGAAAGACAGATAATGGAAAATGAAGTTTGAGAAGCTGGTAGAGAATGGGATTTAACTGGGATTCTGGGAACAAATGGAGATGGAGAGGCACTAAGAATCACGAGAAAGACTCTTTTCTCTTTTTTTAAATAACACGGGATTAAGTCATAGAATTTAGGGGTCGGGCTCAGATGACATAATGTTACACACTCTTGTACAGTAGGTGGTGGTATGCACCTTTCAGTTGTTTGCTATCCACCAGTAACCACGAGAAGAAGAAGAAGCAGAACGCACCTGTGGGCTGGTTGCCAACTGCCAATCAAATCTAAAAGAAGAAGAAGAAGGTTGTCCCAAGTGGCCATTTGAAGAACTGCAGTGTTGGTTGGATTTGTTTAGGAGCCCCGGAGGTTGCATATTGATGGAGAGATTATAGGATTCTTGTGATGAGTTACTAGTGCAAATAGCTGTATGAGTTTTTGGGTTATATTTGGGAGCTGAATGGCTAACTGGCTTTGTTTGTGTTGTGTTTAGACATCCTGAATGAGCTTTTGCAAAGGGAGAATCGCGTTCTCCACTTCTGGACCATGAGGAAACGGCGGCTGGACCAGTGTCAGCAGTATGTGGTGTTTGAGCGAAGTGCCAAACAGGTACAATAAGCAACAGCTCAGTTTAGGGATGAAAATGTGCATTCATACATGCTGTATATATTTTCTAAAATCTCAATGTGTGCATCAAGGCTCTCGAGTGGATTCACGACACCGGGGAGTTCTATCTCTCCACGCACACGTCCACTGGCTCCAGTATTCATCACACACAGGAGCTGCTGAAGGAGCACGAGGACTTCCACATCACAGCCAAGGTTTGGGACCCAAACACACAGTGAAAAAAAACACTTGTATCAAAGTCATCACAAATATGTATGTATAACAATTTTTTATGCTCCTCTCCGTCAGCAAACAAAGGAGCGTGTGAAGCTGCTCATCCAGCTGGCTGATGGCTTCTGCGAGAAAGGCCACAGTCATGCCGGAGAGATTAAAAAATGGGTGACGGCCGTGGACAAGCGCTACCGAGACTTCTCCTTGCGGATGGACAAGTACCGCTGCAGTCTGGAGAAAGCTCTGGGCATCTCCTCTGACTCCAACAAGGCTGTGAGTGTTCACGTGCTTCTGGAGGGGAATCACAACTTTCCACAATCCTTTTCCATCGTCCTGATCTCTTGGGTGTGTTTCTCTAGAGTAAAGATCTGCAGCTGGACATCATCCCCGCCACGGCTCCCGGGTCAGAGGTGAAGCTGAGGGATGCTGCCGCCCACGAGGTCAACGAGGAGAAACGGAAGTCGGCGCGCAGGAAGGAGTAATTTGCCCCGTCCTGTTTGAAATAGTTTCTGGATAAAGAGCAGCATTTTCAGAAATAATTTAGCAAATTAAAAGGTGCTCAAGGATGGTAGTTTAGTAACTAAAAACTCCACATCTGAAAAACTTGAGCTACAAATGAAGGAAATTGCAGCACGTCAGCACTTTTTTTACTCACTCACTTGGAAATATTTTATTGCCCCAGAGCATAGTAGGTAATTAAATTAGTGCCTCAATTCCAAAGCAGAGAAGCCTCGTGTTCACCAAGATTGTCCTCCATGAGAAAGTCACCCCACAGTATCCCTGTCAGAGTTCAGAGTCAGTGCTTTAAAGAATCCAAGTGATTTAAGTGCCGCCGTCTTCCCATCAGCCACTCCATCACTGTGCCAGCATGAGAGCTGCACACACAACAGTCAGGCCACACCGCAGAGTTGCGTCATTTTATATGAGCGGCACAAATCACGAGCATGATTTCAGTCACTCATGGCTGCTTTATGGCCTTTCATTATTCATTAGTGTAAATGGATGAAGCTGACGGCCTTAGCTGGTGGAGCACTGATTTATGGCTGTGTGAATGGGGACGTATGAAGATGGCTAATATGTGCATGTGTGTGTGTCTAGGTTCATCATGGCAGAGCTGATCCAGACCGAAAAAGCCTACGTGCGAGACCTGCGGGAGTGCATGGATGTAAGCTCACTCTTGTGGTTTACCTGTGCAGTAAACTTGTTTAATGTTGGAGTTGTGCAATAACTTTTCATACAAGATTTGAGCAAAATATTGAGAATATCTTTAATATTTTTGTTAGCTCTTATTAACTTGCTGTTTGCCTGCACAGACGTACCTGTGGGAGATGACCAGTGGAGTGGAAGAAATTCCCCCAGGAATCATCAACAAGGAGCACATCATCTTTGGAAACATGCAAGACCTTTATGAATTCCATCATAAGTAAGAAAATCTTAATTTTGCCGCTCTGAGATTTCTTTAGAAACAAATTGTGTGCCAGTTGTTATTAAAGATAAGATAAGATAAGATATGCCTTTATTAGTCCCACAACGGGGAAATTCCAGGATTGCAACAGCACAGGGATAGCAACACTCAGAGCAATAATCAGAAGGCAAGAAAAAAACAAGAACATTTAGTAAACATATGTACATATTACTATAAATATATATATAGACACACAGTGCGGAGCGGCTTGATTCACTTCAGTACGGCTCGGAATGCTTCTGTCTCCATTAGCACGGTGTTGTGCTTGTGCTGTGATGGTTTGTGTTAGGAGGTTTTAGAAGCGGGGCGGCGGCAGATTCTCAGCGAGGCGGGGCCACACTTCCGTGACGTTACGCACCCGACTGAGTCCTTATGTACACGAGACAAAAAAGGATCCAAGGATTATTGCCTTGCTCGCTCTGTGGTTTTATCTCACAATTAATTTTATCTCATAATTAAGCTGCAACAACACAAGTCACTTTTGTTTTGAATTAACTGCCAAATGACCTAGAAATAATGAGCTGAAACTTGTTTTTATTCGTATTAAATAATGAGACGGTGGCACACTGGCCAACACCAAATTGTATTATTTTTTACATCCTAGGGCATTTTGGATGTACTGAATTAAAAAAATTCATGTTTTTCACCTTCAGGTCAACGTTTGGAACAACAGTATTATTATTTTCCGTTTAGATGATGCTACACTCCTTCTAAAGTATTGTAAATCTCTGAATTTGGAATGCCGATAGAACATTCAATTTACATATACTTGTACCTACTTTGACTTGGTGCTAATTTTTTATGATATTTCAATAAAAAGAACAGAAAGCTTACAAAAAGATTTCTTTTTTGGTCTAGTTAAAAATTACATTACCTTTACAATGGTTGACCCCTGACAGGATGATCAGCATCATTTTGATCAGACTAGGCAATGGAATTTCTATGTAATTATACGGTTTTATAATTCAGTGTTATAACAGACAAACCACACTTTCCAAAACAATTCCATTTTATTATATACAAAATATTAAAAGAAAAAAAAAAACTTTGCAACACAACATGAAGGTTAATCGACATTTTATACACGCCGACCACTGAGTGCCTCTACACCAGCTTCCCAAACTGGGTCACGAAGACTCGGTTGAATGAAGGCGTCTCTGCCAGCTGTGGGTCAGGAAGGCTCGGTTGAATTAATCTGGGCGGGCTGTCGCGGCGGACGCGTGGGATGATTCTACAAGCTACAAGCTATACACTCTATGTGCAACACATCAGATTGATTGTCTTTGATTAATTGTCTATGTTTATTGCACTGTCCCTGTCAAATAAACTAATCTACTACTACTACAAGGAAAATGCACACAATAAAATACAGCACAAAAGTGCAACATATACAGAAAAGACAATAGTTTTTAACAAGATTACATAAGCTTATTTCAGCGTATTGTTCACATGAATAATTAAAATAAAAGCTTTAGTCCGCAGTGTGCTGCAATAAAGCAGCGATCACCATCCACAAATGAACAGCTTTTTTATTGCATAAATAAACTGAGCGTCTTACCGAATATATTTGCGAAAAAACGCACAATAAAAAAAAAATTAAAACTCACCGTTAAAGGACTCCGATGTCGAGACCTCCCGGTATATTTTTTCATTCCGGGCGGCTCCGTCTAACTCGCGCTGGATACGTTCGTCTGACAATGCAGTGAGCAGACACTGCACCTCCTTATTGGTCCATGGAACACCCTTATTACGCGAAGCCATTTTTGATAGAGAATAAATGAAAATAGCACAGCAATACACTGAAAAGAAACCGCCAACAGTGCTTGCGTGCTGAGTAAAGGCGGTCGTGAAGATTCTTTTTTTTTTTTTTTTTCAAAAACTTTATTGAGAAGGTCGTGAAGATTTGGTAGATGAGGAGGAGGAGAGGGGCGGTTACAACCTGACCAATCAGCGCCGGTTACGACCTGACCAATCAGCGGCGACCAGTCTGTTAACGTCACAACACGGCACAGCTCAGCACTGCTGTACCCTGCCCTGGAGCGGGGCTGAGAATCGCGGCTGTTAAACCGTGTTGGGGCTTGTGGAAAAGCGTACAAAGCGTGCTGAGCCGTCCCGTGTCGCGCTAAAGCGTGCTAGTGGAAAAGGCCCATAAGTTCTCTCTCCGCGGATGCGGCTGGCCAGCTGGAAGTCTTTGGGCATGATGGTGACCCTCTTAGCAAAGAACAGACCCACCAGGTGGGCCTCTCTGGTCTCCTGCAGAGCCATGACGGCGAAGCTCAGGAAGCGCAGGTGGGTCTTGAAGTCCTGAGCGATCTCCCTCACCAGGCGCTGGACGGGCAGCTTACAGATGAGCAGCTCCGTGGATTTCTGGTAGTGACGGATCTCTCTCAGAGCCACGGGCCTGTAACGGCGAGGCCTCTTCACTCCGCCGGTGGCCGGAGCGCCTCTCCGAGCAGCCCTGGTGGCTAGCTGCCTCCTGGGGGGCTTCTTCCTCCAGTAGATGTTACGGGCGGTCTGCTTGGTTCTTGCCATCGCTCTTTATTATTCTGTCTTATATTTCTTGCACGCCGCCTAAACTTCGGCCCGCCACCCGCGTCATTTTCGCTACAGCTCCCGGTATGTCGAGTTTCCCATTAGCACCGGGCGGCGGCCAAGTGCTAGCTAACACCAGCTCCTCCCCGCTGCAACGTCTCCCGCTGCAAACAGTGGCTCCGTCCGCCGACCCGGGAGATCCCCGGGGCGATCCGTGCGTCCGTGATATATATACAGAGTGAAAGGTGTAGAAAGAAGAAGGAAGATAAAAAAAAAAGGCTGTTGCAACGGGCAGCTGACTCATGTGGCGCCGCCGGTCCGGCGGAACCGGAACCGGAAATTACTGTTACATTCAGAGACTTGATCTAATTTGGACCCATGTTAAGGCATGATGATTAAAAATGTATATTTCTGCTCTGTTCTTTTATGTCTATGTAGTTAAATAGTTTGTGTTTATCTGTTTGTTAAATTTTCATCTCTCATTCTTTATTTCATCAGCATCTTTCTCAAAGAGTTGGAGAAATATGAACAGCTCCCAGAGGATGTTGGCCATTGCTTTGTCACATGGGTATGCATCATTTGTAGTCTGTCATTTTTTTGTGCTTGCAAATGCAGACACAGTAGTTAAATGGGTTTATCATAGACCGATCAAAATATCTGTGTTCATCATTAGTTTTAATTACCACTCTGCCCTATGGTTTAGGATTTGCTGCTGAGAAAATGAGATTGTGAACCATGGGCTAATAGCTGCAGCTTCACAGGCCCATGTGTCTCTTTTGTACATGACCAGTAGAGTGGGCCAGAAATGTATTTTTAAGTTTTTTGCTCCTCCACAAGGCTGCCCCGTTTCTAACGACCGACAGAGCATACTCCTAAAATTTCATTAAAATTGGGCAATATTTAAAGGTTGCGACCAAAATGCTCTTCTGTCACCGTTCAGCACTCATTTGACATTCCCAAGTCCTACTTTGATAGTGATGCCTCACTATTACTTATAGTCAATTTTTTTGTCCAATTAATCCAACAGTAGCAACAACAGTATTTGCTGTGAGGAAAGGAGAAACATTTTTCTCCCCCATAGACTCTGGGCCACCTTTAGAAAGCTGTCAATGATTGATGAGAGAAAGTTGCAAATTAAAGCCCCAGTCCCACAGACCTGTATGTGTGACGGCCTGTGAGCACCCCCATCCCCCTGTGAGGCTGGTGCGATGCAGCTGGTTAGAGGTGGTGATGCATAAAATGTTAAAAAACAATTTTCCACCTCTTCACACCTATGTGGATAGAGGTATTCACAAATAATCACAAGTGTTCACATGGACAGGTCTGTGTGATTGGGGCTTTCCTGGAAAAAAATACAGTTACAAGACAAAGGTTTCATATTTATTGGGTGTGGGGG
This sequence comes from Pholidichthys leucotaenia, assembly GCA_020510985.1. Classification (NCBI taxonomy): domain Eukaryota; kingdom Metazoa; phylum Chordata; class Actinopteri; order Cichliformes; family Pholidichthyidae; genus Pholidichthys; species Pholidichthys leucotaenia. The sequence goes on along the minus strand of CM035839.1, from coordinate 174,578,966 downwards.
GGGGGGGTCACTAGTAATTGCTCAGATGTTTTACCTTCAAGCTCACATATGTGTTTCAGTTTAATGCAGATGCTTTTGTTCAAAATGGCTGTTTCCTTTGTAAAAATCTCCTGACTATGGGGCAGTAGTGGCTCAGGAAATAGAGCGGGTTGTCCAACAGCTGGAAGGTGGGCAGTTCAAATCCCGCTTCCCCCTGCCATTGTGTCCTTGGGCAAGACACTTTACCCACTTTGTCTCCAGTGTCCGGGACGAAGGTGTATGGATGTTTGGTGGTGTTCAGTGAGGCCGTTGGCTCGTTTCCGTCAGTCTGCCCCAGGGCAGCTGTGGCTACAGAGGTAGCTTACCACTGTCAGTGTGTGTCTATGGAGTGATCAGATTAAGAGTTATCAGGTTAAACCAAGTTTAAAAAACAACAACAATGAGTTAATAGAAAGTTTGTCCTTTTCTCTAAGTCTGATGGGTAAATCAGTAGGCCAATTACAACATTAGGTTAAAATGACATGAACAAATATAACCCTGATAAACCATTTTATCCAATTTGTACTCAGAATCACCCAGGCTGAAACTGTACACATCATTGTCAAAGCAGCAGAAAAATCTGTTAGAATTTAGAAAAAATAAAAATCTTAATTTACTCTCTTCCAGCATAAATATCACTTGATTCTTGATTTTGTTCCTGTTGATTTTGTTGTTGTGCTTTTACAGTAACAGGTTTGCTTTTCCCTTCTACCACAAATCGAAGCTCATGTTAGCACTGAGAAATACTGATTCAAAACTGATAAAGTGCATCCAGTTAGATTATTGTTGATTTCATCATCTAAGCTTCACTCATGACCACATTTTCACTCTGTCCTGTTCCTCTCCTCTCCAAGGCTGACAAGTTCCAGATGTATGTGAACTACTGTAAGAACAAACCTGACTCCACGCAGCTCATTCTAGAACATGCAGGGAACTACTTTGATGTGAGTAGCAGCTTTTGGTCTTTAGTCCACACCCGGTAGTTCTTATTTGCGGCACTGTCACACCACCGTCTGTCTCTCTGTGCTCTTTCCATGACAGGAAATTCAACAACGGCATCGACTGGCCAACTCCATCTCATCCTATCTGATCAAGCCAGTGCAGAGAATTACCAAATATCAGCTCCTGCTGAAGGTAAACGCACCACACTGAAACTGACCACTGCACCCAACATCTCCATGGTTCCTGTTGTCATGGTTTCTGCATGTGCGTCTGTGCAGGAGCTGCTGACGTGCTGCGAGGAAGGTAAAGGAGAGATCAAGGACGGCCTGGAGGTGATGCTCAGCGTTCCCAAAAAAGCAAACGATGCCATGCACCTGTCAATGCTGGAAGGTGATGCGCAATAGTTGCTGATGGCTGTAAATGATGCATTATCATATAAGCACACGCACGGTCAAAGTGCATCAACCCCTGTCTTCTTCCAGGTTTTGATGAAAACATCGAGTCACAGGGCGAGCTCATCCTCCAGGACTCGTTCCAGGTTTGGGATCCAAAGACTCTGATCCGTAAGGGTCGAGAGCGCCACCTCTTCCTCTTTGAAATGTCGCTGGTTTTCAGCAAGGAGGTCAAGGACTCAAATGGCAGGAGCAAATACCTCTACAAGAGCAAACTCTTTGTAAGTAGATGATGGTGAAGTTTGCATGATGGCATTTTTGTCATATTCACTCTGCTGTATGGGTCCACCTGGATATGATATTTTGGTCCAAAAGGGTTTGTGTCTCTTCGTAAGATTGAAAGCGAGGTGGGTATGTATGAGTTGTAACCAGTGGAGCCATAAGAGATGAACCACATATAGTGTCTGTTACTTGGCCAGACATACAGGCTGTAGCTCATTGGTCAACATGGCTACACAGTGGACAATTTGTTCAAGTATTTTACCTGATGATTTTGCTCTGAACTAGACAACAGTAGCAAGTTCATAAAACATCCTGGACAGAACCATTATAATGTATTTTATAATGCATATTTCTTTGTCTTAATGACATTAAAGATGGAACAGATGAAAGTAAATACAAAATAAACAGTCAGGTATTGTCCAGTTTATTATGATAACCATTGGTATTGGCACAAAAATGTCACATTTGATGGATCCCTGGCTTTATCTACATTCTTTCTGATATAGCTTCAAAACTAAACAGCAAAATGTATTTCTGGAAACATTTAAGGGGATTAATGTATTTTGCAGCTGTATTTCAGTTTCACAATATGTTTTTGCTTTGGACTAACAGCAGCTAGTTTAAACGCTAAGCACAAATTCCCTGTTGCAAACACTTTAAGGACTTGGGACTCATTTGCATAAAGCAGAGTGACCTTAACTTGATGCAAATGAAGGAGCAGCGACAAGCCGCCCCGTCTCTTAGAACATACTATACCACGACCAGAATGCATCGTGAAACGTTCTACATAGACAGTAAAAGTGAAACGGGGAAAAGAACAGTTAGATGAACACGTACCATTACTCAGTGCTAATTAAAAACATAAATCTGGTTTTAGAGGTTCTTGAAATTTTGGCTGCTCCCTTGACACATACCATATTTTTTCCAGTTGTAAAGCTGTAAACCCAGTCTCTGTGGGAAAATAGCAATATTACCAGCAAACATTAATAATACATTGATAAATTTCAACAAAACTAACCCTGCGCACATGATTAATTAAACACACTAATTTCAAAAAATCATCATAATATGCTGTTTGTTTAGAGGTTCTCAAATTTCTGCATACAATAGTTGTGGCATGTTACAGTGGCAAGCTAAACTTTTTTTGAAAAAGACCTCCTGATGATTTTGGCGATATCTTCTTGCATCCTTGTCCTCCACAGACATCTGAATTGGGGGTGACGGAGCACGTTGAGGGAGACCCATGTAAGTTTGCCTTATGGGTGGGACGCACCCCAACCTCTGACAACAAGATTGTGCTCAAGGTAAAACACGGCCCATCCTCTTGTCTGCACCTTTTTTCCTGCAGGGTTGGACCAGTATGAGCTTTCATTGTCACGGATTATTGCAATGATACAAATGTTAAGTTTACACCATAAGTTTGTCTTGCAACTACAACAAATTTTCATATCTAGAAGCATCAGTGTTGGTCTAACCCAGATCCCCTTTCTCGCTTTTAAGTCACCCTCTCCTCCTTTATTCTCCCCTTCCCTGTCTCTCTTTTCTCTGGCATCTTGTTCAGTTGCATGAGCAGCTTTAAGATGGCCAAGGAGCTTTCCTGTCGTCTCTCCTCTGTCTTCTCAGTCTCTCTCTTCTCATTCTCTGTCCGTCTCTCTCCTGCTTCATTTCATCCATTAGCTGACACAGGCACATATATGTATATATCTGGGGCTGTGTTTTCTGTGGATGTTTGTATCTCTTAACTCTCTATGTGGGCTGACATGCTTTCCACCAATGCTGGCGACACAGATCCAACCCCTGTACGCCCACACCCCCGACCCCCCCACACCCTGCCTACCTCCGCACTCCCTGCCTTCCCCGGCCCTGCAACACTTTATCTGAGTAACAAGCAGTTACAGTTGCAACCAAAATCATTCAACCCCCTTTGCGTTTTAGGCTTATTGGGGAATTTTTTTTTTTAATTCAGGCATTTGCAATGAACATATTGCACAAGAACAGTTTAAATAGTTAAATAAAACTAATATACAAGGATTTTATCCAAATTCAGCACTAAAAGCTGTATTACAATGACGGGGTCAGATGATCAGTTGGCACTGATGCAGAACGCATTTATGGGCGTGTCCAAGTTCATTTCCTTATCACAACGGTATTAAAACACAATTTTCTGCCTGCACATGATGCAAAGAGGCCAGTCTAATCCTTCAGAGGTGTGCTTTGGATAATCCAAGCACTCCTTCACATCCCTTTAATGCAAAGAAGCGTATTCTCTAAAGTCAGTTGTGATCATGACGGGTTAAGACGGGTTTTGCGCTGACCAAAGCCCGTGTGTGTGAGCTAAAATGCGCATGATAGTAATGCTGCTTGGTAATACGGAAGACATCAATCACAGTTGATGCTCAGTTAGTTATGTTAGAAAGAACAAATGTGAAGAATGGGCTGAAAAATGAGCAGAATGCACACGGACGGTCATCCACGCACTTTTCAGACAGACTTACCGCCGTGCGCCAGTGTTCTTATTATTTTCTGTCAGTACATTGTCTGTTTTTTACGCCTTGTGTCATGCTATCAAATTACTAGTAAACAATGCACCTGCTATATGCGCTTGGAGGAGGTGTCTCAGCTTGGTGGCGCAGTGGTTAGCACTGTGGCAGCATAATAAGAAGGTCATGGGATCGATTCCACCCCTGACCATCAGTGACCCTTCTGTGTGGAGTTTGCATATTCTCTCTGTGTCTGCGTGGGTCTACCCCGGGTACTCCGGTTTCCTCCCACAGGCCAAAAACATGCAAGTTAGGTTAACTGGAGACTCTAGGTGTGAATGTGTGTGTGACTGGTAAAGGGATTGGCACCGTACCGTGGCTACCTCATCCATCCAGATGGATGCCCAGAATTTCCCTCTGGGGATTAATAAAGTATACAAAATACAAAAAAAAAAAAAAAAAATCAAAGAGGTGTGGCGGTGCGTAATCTAATGTGCATTACTCTTATGGTGCATTCCATGAGAATCCGCTTTTGATCAGGAAAAAGGAAGCCTATCATCAAAAGCACATTGTTTAATGACATTCAGTGGCGTGTTTTGACACCACGCAACTCCTGAGCTCAGGAAACAGCATGATCTGGGATCTTGTAACAGTCAGGATCACCCATCATTTTAATTATATGATGATCACACACCATTTTTTTTTTTATTCCATCCACACTCTCATTTTAATTGCAGAGTCTATAGATTAGGCATTAATGTAGGATTTTTTTAGGGGAATGAATGAACATGGAGCATGTGTGCCAGTGTGTACCAGTGTGATGCGTGGCACACGAGAGGAGGGGGGTATTTTCATTTTCATCATGGACTTATTAGGCATTAATGTGTTTATTTTGGGAGAATAAATGAATGAACAAGGAGTGTACAGTGTTTTACTTTTCACTAACTCCCCAGAGAGACAAAAGATGCGTCTACATCTGCATCGGCCATACACCTCGGGTTTCCAGCCCAGCAAGCTCTCCAACAGCCACCCATCAGCCCCCGGCAGAGGCTGCTGAGAGAGGGCTCGCTTTATATTGGGGGCCGGAAGTGGCAGATCGCCTCCTTCCCTCCTACCCAGGATGGATAGGGGGAGACCCTCGGTCAGCAAAAGCAACAGGAGACGGAGCACTCCATCTCCCCACAGCCAGGAGTGACTTCCATGCCATTGTTAATGAAAGTTTATAAAAATCTGCACAGGCATCATCCTCTTTTCTTTATGTCTGTGTTGCATCCATGCACACATTGAACAATTCAGATGATTTTTTTCGGTCCATTCGTCACCCTTTATTCTTTCTAACATAACTAACTGAGCATTAACTGTGATTGATGTCTTCCTTATTACCAAGCAGCATTACTATAGCGTGCATTTTGGCTCACACACACGGGCTTTGGTCAGCACAAAACCCGTCTTAAACCGTCATGATGACAGCTGACTTTAGATAATGCACCTCTTTGCATTAAAGGGATGGGAAGGAGCGCTTTGGATTGGATTATCCAAAACACACCTCTAAAGGACTAGACCGGCCTCTTTGCGTCATGCACCGGTGGAAAGTTCATTTTTTCGCTATTGTGATAAGGGAAATGAACTTGGAAACGTGCAGAAACACGTTCTGCATCAGACAACTGATCAACCATCCCCATCGTTGTAATATGGCCCCATGACTGTCCCAGCGCGTGCTGTTTCCTGAACTCCGGAGATGCGCAGTGTCAAAACACACCACTGAAATATCATTAAAGAATGCGCTGCTGATGATAGACCTCCTTTTTCCTGATCAAAAGCGGATTCTGATAAAATGCACTATCATAGTATAATGCGCATTAGATTGTGTGCCGCCACACCTCTTTGAAATGAGACACCTCCTTCGAGCGCATGGCGGGGGCATTGCCTACTGGTAATTTGATGGTGTGACGCAAGGCGTAAAAAACAGACAATACACTGACAGAAAATAAACACTGGCGCACAGTGCAAAGTCTGTAAAGAAGTGTGCAGATGACTGTCAAAATAGGGCCCTACAGACGTGGATAAAATTGTTGGTACCCCTCTGTTAATGAAAGAAAAACCCACAATGGTCACAGAAATAACTTAAATCTGACAAAAGTCGTAATAAATAAAAAGTCTATGAAAATTAGCCAATGAAAATCAGACAATGCTTTTGAATTGGGGTTCAACAGAATTATTTTAAAAAACAAACTCATGAAACAGGCCTGGACAAAAATGATGGTACCCTTAACTTAATATTTTGTTGCACAACCTTTTGAGACAATCACTGCAATCAAACGATTTCTGTAACTGTCAATGAGACTTCTGCACCTCTCAGCAGGTATTTTGGCCCACTCCTCATGAGCAAACTGCTCCAGTTGTCTCAGGTTTGAAGGGTGCCTTCTCCAGACGGCATGTTTCAGCTCCTTCCACAGATGTTCAATAGGATTTAGATCAGGGCTCATAGAAGGCCACTTTAGAATAGTCCAATGTTTCGCTCTTAGCCATTCTTGGGTGTTTTTAGCTGTGTGTTTTGGGTCATTATCCTGTTGCAAGACCCATGACCTGCGACTGAGACCAAGCTGTCTGACACTGGGCAGCACATTTCTCTCTAGAATACCTTGATAGTCTTGAGATTTCATTGTACCCTGCACAGATTCAAGACCCCCTGTGCCAGATAGAGCAAAGCAGCCCCAGAACATAACAGAACCTCCTCCATGTTTCACAGTAGGGACAGTGTTCTTTTCTTGGTATGCTTCATTTTTGCATCTGTGAACATAGCGCTGATGTGCCTTGCTAAAAAGTTCCAGTTTTATCTCGTCTGTCCATAGGACATTCTCCCAGAAGCTTTGTGGCTTGTCAACATGCAGTTTGGCAAATTCCAGTCTGGCTTTTTTATGATTTGTTTTCAACAGTGGTGTCCTCCTTGGTCGTCTCCCATGAAGTCCATTTTGGCTCAAACAATGACAGATGGTGCGATCTGACACTGATGTACCTTGACCTTGGAGTTCACCATGAATGTGTTTAGAGGTTGTTCTGGGCTCTTTTGTTACCATTTGTATTATCCGTCTCCTCCTGCGGCCACGTCCAGGGAGGTTGGCTACAGTCCCGTGGATCTTAAATTTCTGAATAATATGTGCAACTGTAGTCACAGGAACATCAAGCTGCTTGGAGATGGTCTTATAGTCTTTACCTTTAACATGCTTGTCTATAATTTTCTTTCTAATCTCCTGAGACAACTCTCTCCTTTGCGCCCTCTGGTTCATGTTTAGTGTGGTACACACCATGTCAACAAACAGCACAGTGACTACTTGTCACCCTTTAAATAGGCCGACTGACTGATTACAAGTTTGTAGACACCTGTGATGTTAATTAGAGGACACATCTTGGTTGAACATGTCCCTATGGCCACATTATTTTCAATCTTTTCTAGGGGTACCATCATTTTTGTCCAGGCCTGTTTCATGAGTTTGTTTTTTAAAATAATTCTGTTGGACCACAATTCAAAAGCATTGTCTGATTTTCATAGAATTTTTATTTATTACCACTTTTGTCAGATTGAAGTTATTTCTGTGACCATTGTGGGTTTTTCTTTCATTAACAGAGGGGTACCAACAATTTTGTCCACGTCTGTATGTATTCCTCATAAGAGCACACATTTGCAAATCAGGTGTGGTTTCAAGCATACCTGATGCACCCAGTCAAGAGCTTTATTAGTTGCATCAAGTTTGTTTGACATAGAACATCTCAAATACCTGCACTGTTGACTGCATTTGATTACTTGCTAGAAATATGGCTAAGTCAAGAGAATTATCCAAAGGTTCAGAGAAGAGGTCATTGCTTTGAACAAACAAGGAAAAGGATACAAAAAGACAGAAGAGGCACTGAATGTTCCTAAAGATACAGTTAGAAGCATAATTTGCAAGTTTAAAGTTAAAGGAACATTGGCTACACTACCCTGGACATGGTAGAAAGAGGAAGCATTCACTGGGTGCCACCAGAGTCCTGAGGAGGCAGGTGGTTAAAAATCCTCGACTGACTGCAAAAGACCTGCAGCAAGACTTGATGGCAGCAGGCACTGAGGTTTCACTTTCCACAGTAAGGTGAATACTAAACGCTGAAGGGCTCCATGCCCGACCTCCAAGCCATACAACACTACGGATTCAAAAGCACTAGAAACCTGCAGCACGTGGAGGGCAAGATGGATTCAATCAAGTATCAGGAAATCCTGGGAGAAAATGTCATGCCATCTGTGACGAAGCTGAAGCTTGGACATCATTGGACCTTCCAGCAGGACAATGATCCCAAGCATAATAATAAGCATACCTCAAAGTCCACCAAGGCTTGGTTTCAGAAGAAGTCCTGAAAGATACTGGAGTGGCCATCATAGTCTCCTGACTTGAACCCCATTGAAAATCTCTGGTGGGAATTCAGAAAGGCAGTTGCAGCACACAAACCCAAGAATAGTGAACTGGGGGTCTTTGCCCATGAGGAATGGGCTAAGATTCCTCAGGAATGCTGCCAGAAGTTGGTGTCTGGCTATGCATTACGTTTGCAGCAGGTCATAACAGCAAAAGGGTGCTCTACTGAGTAATAAAAATCCTTGCCATGAAAGGGTTAAAAAAAAATTTGAGACTGCAGTAGTCACTATAAGACGAAGAATCCAACTTTGTCATTCAGTCCATACAGCCAATCATGTACAGTAGAACAAAATTACGTTTCTCCTCTCTACAATGTTAATCACATGTAGAATCAGAGGGGTCGCTGCAATGCAAGGCGCCGCCACAAACAACTTCTTCCCCCATTCTATTATGCTGAGCACCAAGCTAGAAGGCGGAAAGTACCATTTTTATCTGGTCTTTGATATGACCTGGCCGGGACTTGAACCCCCAACCTCCCGGTTGTGGGGCGGATGCTCTATCAACTAGGCCACCACTCATGACATTTTATTTGGGGAATCCCCTTGTAATATTAGTTGTGTTGAGGTATTTAAATTGTTCTTGTTTGATTTGTTTATTGCAAACAGCTGCTCGTTTGTACTTTTTGCCAATAAATCTAATTTGCAGTGGGGGTTGATTAATTTTGATTGCAACTGTATTTCTCCCCTACCAGAATGAAACACTTTGATAAAGTAGATTGACACCCACTATAGAATAAGCCACTTTTGTGTTTTTTGTTGCGTATAACCACAGATGGTGTGAACTTTTTGTTAGCTGTTGGAGGAGCATGAATCCATAATAAAACTCTTAAGTGTCACAACACAGTAACCACCAAGCGTCACCTGTGGCTAACTACACACAGATCCATTAGTCTGCTTCACATTTAATTGGCTCTCATTAAGCCGTCAGATTATCAGTGTTGTTCATTTTTATCTTGTCTGACCGTTCTGTAAGAGTAAAACAATGTCCTGTACATCTTTTTTTTTAACGACAAACCAGTGAAATTCTCTATTTTATATTTCAAATTCAAAGCTAAGTCAGGGAGCCAAACATGGAGCCACGGTGAGTACAAACCATCCCACAGCACAGCCCTGCATCGTTTCCCATAAGTCTGAAACACAAAAGTTTACCACTTGATCCGACAGAACAATAAATCAAGAAATCAGCACGTGACCCATAGTATACATCCTCTATAATAAAGATATAAAACTTTACCGAAATGTCTAAACATGAGCAGTTTGTTGATTTAAAATGTGCCTGTAGCAGTGGTTCACCTTTTGTATAACTGATGTTAGGTAACATCCACTTTAACATCAGTTCAGACAAACACATTTGGAACGTGGTGGGTGTTTGTGAGCAAGTGCTTTTTTAATTTATGAGGGATGTGACACAGCTGGAGTGGGCCCACGTGAAAATAACATCTTTTTGAAAAAAAAAACAAACAAAAAAAAACTTTACTAAAGCATGAACTGTAAATTCAGACTTCTGTGAAACTGAACAATTTTTAACTTTTTTTTTTCTCACTTTGTTAGCATTGTCTAAAAACTTGCGTAAATTTCATCCATCAACAGGCATCCAACATTGAGAACAAGCAAGACTGGATCAAACACATCAGGGAGGTGATTCAGGAGCGCACCATCCACCTGAGAGGGGCGCTCAAGGAGCCCATTCATATTCCCAAACCAACAACTGCCAAGCACCACAAGGGACGGAGGTAATTTTGGCTAACCCTGACAGGTGATTTATTCAGGGAACATCAGAGGTGGGCAGAGTAGCCAGAAATTGTATTCAGTAAAAGTAGCATTAACATTAATATTTAAGTAAGAGCAGTCAGCAAAGAAATTGCTGTGTAAGGGTATCAGCCCCCGGGCCAGACTTAGAGTACTGTGTTTCTAATTGTACACTTGAAATGATGACTTCAGCTGACCTAATATAATTCTGTCATTATTGTAGTCTTAATATAGAAAGGTAAAAATATATACATTTGAAGTACAAATAAGTATAAAAAAAACATTAAGATGTAGAAACACAAATAACTCAAAAGTCTTGAATTGTAGAAAATATAAAATAAAAAATATGTATAGTAAAAAATTGTGTAAGAGTAAGAAAGTTAAAAAGTAGCTTGTCTCTCACCAGTTCGTTTGGGTTTTCCATCATAAATTTGAGATATTTTTCTCATAAACATGTACATTTTATTCTAATGAGAGGGCACTTTAGAGAGTGTAAACCTCCACCAAGGTGGTAAAAGAGGGATATTTCAGATTTTGCATACTGATCCAGGTATGGTTGATTGTTTTACTGTATGTATCGTGTGATTTCTGAAGAATCAGTATTCCCAGGCAATTGCTTAATTCGCAACAAATTCAAGCACAGTGATCCTCAGGTGGATCTGCATCAAGGTTGAGTACAAGGTCAGCATCAAAGAAGATCTCTGTGATTATGTTATTGTATGAAAACAATAAAATTCTATGAAAATTGATGCTCCTTCTAGGCAGTTGACCTAATTCTCAACAAACTTGCACACAGCAATCCACGTTGAGCTCAAGGTCAACGCCATTGTCAAAGGTCGGGACATCTGGGCGTTCATGATTTCACAAAAAATTGTTACTCCTCCTAGGCAACTGCCCCCATGTTTGGCAAACTCATGCACAATGATCCTCAGGTGGATCTGCGTGTAGGCTGTGGTCAGGGTCAAAGGTCAAGAGATCTGAGCATTCTCTGGGAGATTTCATACATTTGAACTTTTTTCCTGTCCAATTACAATTTTTTAAAAATTGTGCATTTGCTACTCTTGCCAATTTGTAATCCTTTTTTCTCTTTAATGTGTTAGTCTGAAGAAATTACCCTGGTATATCAGTTTCAAATTTGATGGGGGGACTGATGAGCAAAAACCTTGAACACACTTGAGTTAAAGCTTTAAAAAAACTACTCATGAAAGTGCAACTTTGTGAAAATGGTACTTGAGTGCATATACTCAAATAAATGTGACTAGTTACTCCTCACCTGTGGGAAACGTGCATTAAACACGTGCGCTGACATCTTTTATCGGTGTGTGTTTCTGTTAGGGATGGCGAGGACCTGGACAGTCAGGGTGAAGGCAGCAGCCAACCAGACACCATCTCACTGGCATCACGCACATCTCAGAACACACTGGACAGCGACAAGGTACCAAAAAACCAACATGCAGATTCACTCCTATTCTGAAATGTCAAACTTCACACAGAAACTTGGTGCTGTGTTGATCATCCTGTCTCCCTCAGCTCTCCGGTGGCTGTGAGCTGACTGTGGTGATCCACGACTTCATGGCCAGCAACAGCAACGAGCTGACGGTGCGGCGGGGTCAGACCGTGGAGGTCCTGGAGCGGTGTCATGACAAACCAGACTGGTGCCTCGTCAGGACCACGGATCGATCTCCCGCCCAGGAGGGCCTGGTGCCATGCTCCATGCTCTGCATCGCCCACTCCAGGTCCTCCATGGAGATGGAGGGCATCTTCAACCACAAAGGTAGAAAATACAGGCTGTATTTTTGGAGAGGAATTTGTTTTCTGTGCAGTACAGTAGAGTAGTGGATTGCACGCCTTGCACCAAGAAGGTTCAGGGTTCGAACCAGGCAGCCAACTGGGGCCTTTGGTTAGCACTTTGCGTGTTCTCCCTGTGCCTCTGAGGGTTCTCTCTGGGTTTTGCAGCTTTCCCAACAGTCCAGAGTCATACCTCTTAGATTGATTTGTGATTCTAAAGTGGTTCAACTAGTCACACCTGTTCAGCATGTGGAGTTCCATGTTCCTCTCAGAGCTGCTGCTTTGTTCCAGGGGTGGACTGTATAAAAGGTAGACAGTATAAATTTGCCCACTGTTAGATATTTGTATCATACTGCCCTATCACACTAATGTTTACAGTTATAGTTTTAAATTACTGTAATCATCTTTTCTTATCAAAACAAAGTCTGAATGCTTCGGTGCAGCTGATTCTCCTTTTATAAAGTGGAAATGATCATTAAGAAATTAACTGCTCTTTTAAAAGCCACCAGCCTACCTAAGACAGTTATTTTAATGTCACATCCTAGAGCACAATCTGTGACTGACATTTTATTGTCTGGTGCTGTCCAGTGTTAGTTGTCTGTCGCCAGCTAAAGTGAAGAAAATGTTCTAAATACAGCATACATTTAAATCACTGTATACTTTTCAAAGAAGCAAAGATCCTGCTAGTATTACTGATTGTTTATAGCAGTGTGTTTTCTGTCGTCTGAGTCATTTAGAGAATCGAAGCACAAAATTTATGAGCCTAGGGGCAGCAGTGGATTTGGTCCCCCTCATAGCCCACTTGCCACCCAATAAAAATAAATACATTGATTTTAGTTTTAGAAGCCAGCCCCTCTCCGTTGAGGGCTCTACATTTTTAATTATGGCTGGGCACCGAGGTTCCTAGTGTGGAAGCACCATCACTAGGGAGCCATCACCAGCAGGGAAAGTGCCAAGTCCATGGTTACAGGAACACCACCTCTGAGACCACCCAAGTCCAATCTGAGGGGTTGACACTGCAGGTGTGGTGCCACAGTACAGGATCCCCTCAGCTGAGTAGACCAGGGCAATCACAGGCCAGCACCCTGCAGCCAGAAAACAGGCACAGTTCCCCATGGGAGGGCTCCCCATGAGGAAATGCTGGAGCTTGGACAGGGTGATTAAAAAAAAATAAAACAGTCACTGATAAATAATAATAAGATAATTTGCTGGTAAAAAGACTAAGCATAAAACAACACTTAAAAACAATCAAACAGACATAAATTCATAAGTATTAATAATTAGTAAAGTATTAAAGTATTTGTAGTATTAAATTTCCACAGACTTGGTCCCTTATGCAGTGATAGAGCCATGAAGAAAGCTCAGGCTATTTTGGCTGACAGCAGTCACCCTTTATGTGCAGAATGCAAGATGCTGCCATCAGGTAGACGGTATGCTCTGCCCAAATGCAGAACAAATAGATTTAAACATTCATTTGTCCTTGCTACTATTGGCTTCCTGAATAGAATATGCAACTCCCATGTAACTCCTGTCTTTGCAGTATGTGGATTTTGGATGTGTGTTTTTATTTTGTTTTTAAACTGTTGCTGCTGTAGACCAAATTGCCCCATTGGGGATAATAAAGTTGGCCTTGACCTTGTAAAATAAATAATTGTGACCAGAGTGATATAAAGTAGGTTTAAAATCACAAATTGAGACAATTAACATAGGAAACTCATAAAAAGCCAAGTTAAAATAGTAGGTCTTGAGCCTGCTTTTAAAAACATGAACATTCTGGGCAGCCCTGATGTTCTCCGGCAGGCTGGATGGAGTTTTATTTTTTACAGTGATACTTGTAGAGACTTTGCTTTATAAATGAATTCTGATGCTATTGTCCTTTCATTCACAGACACATTGTCAGTGTGTAGCAACGACTCCATCATGCCGGGGTCATCCGCTACTCTCCAGCCAGGTCACGGTATCGGCTCCCACTCTTCACCGGGACCTAAACGACCAGGTCAGGTCAAATAGTTTCTCAGTCACATAAATTCATCAAAGCTTTATTTGGTACAACTGGGATGAAAATTAAATCTTCTCTACTGTTATTTAGATTATTAATTTCTTCATAGCAACAAGCTGTGATTATGTATTTATTTTCTAGGCAACACGCTACGGAAGTGGCTGACCAGCCCAGTGCGTCGGCTAAGCAGCGGTAAGGCTGATGGCCATGTGAAGAAGCTGGCCCACAAGCACAAGAAAAGCCGGGACGTGAGGAAGAGCGGGGAGATGACGATAGGCTCTCAGAAAGACTCCGACGACAGTGCTGCTACTCCCCAGGATGAAACTCTGGAGGAGGTTGGAGCATGCTGAACATCTCACCCTCTCTGTGTCCTCTGTTGAAACGCCCTGATGTCATTTATGTTTGCGTCTTCCTTTGTGTATTGCAGAGGGTCCGCAACGAGGGCCTGTCCAGTGGCACTCTGTCCAAGTCCAGTTCCTCAGGCATGCAGAGCTGCGGGGAGGAGGAGGGTGAGGAGGGCGCTGACTCAGTCCCTCTGCCTCCACCCATGGCGATCCAGCAGCACAGCCTGCTGCAGCCAGACTCACAGGACGATAAGGTGAGAGGAGGTGGAGGGCACGGTAGGGGCAGAAGAGCAAGCAGGTGCTTTAGTAAAGAGGCTGGAGGGGAACTATAGAGAGGGGAGTGAGCAGGAGCTGAGAAGTCGCGGCATTTACTTATGATTAGTTTTCAGGAGGATTTCGGAGCCAGATGCTACATTTTCAGTCTTAAAAAAAAGAAATTGTGTTACCAGAAAAGTTCCATTATAATACATAATCCAAAAATTTTGTCAACAGAGCTGTTTTCTTATCCCTAAACTAACAGTAGGCAATGTTTGCTATTATTACCTGCAATGTTTATCTGTGCAGTTTTTAGCTCATTCCGGTGAAGCTGAAAGGAGCTCGTGATGATAGCGCGGTGTGCATCTGTCCGTCCAACTCCTCCTAGACAGTTTCCCCAGTAGTCACTAAACTCACTCCCAATGATCCTCAGATGGGTCTCCATCCAAGTTGTGCCTAAGGTCAAGGACAAAGGTCAGGAGATCTGGACACTTATGATTTCACATAAATTGTTACTCCTCCTAGGCAACTGCCCCAGTGTTTTGACAAACTCATGCACAGTGATCCTCAGGTGGGTCTTCACCCAGGTTGTGTTCAAGGTCAGGCCGGAATGAGCAACTCCATCATCTGGTCTCCAGATGTGTCACAGAGACAAACTGTTGTCATTAGCTTTAAAAGGTCAGCTGGAAAATTAAAGGAGCTATTTGTCACTTGCAATTGATTTTAACTGTCAACACTAGGAGGCAACACTGCCACAAAGAGCCTGAGCAGATCACTGGAAAAGCTGCTGAGGCCTGTGACTATAAACGTCTACATGTAAATGCCACATTCAGTGACCAGACATGTGGTGCCTTTCTTTACTCAGAGAGGTTGGTCATCAGCCAATACGTTCCAAAAAAACAACCCAGAAACCACAATTGAAAACCGCTATCGTGTTAGCGCTTCTAGAATACAGACAAATACAGAGCCTGTCATAAGTGTGAGGAAGAAAAGTGGCAAAGTTCCGGTAGTTTTTCATGTGTATTTATTTGCCAATCTGAAGTTTTAACTGCTTTTACCATTTTGAATTCCGACTTTAGGAATGCCACATCTGAGCTCGAGTTTAAAGAGGTTTGCCCAACCTAAGCAGAAAAAAAGGCCTAATTTTGAAATGGATGTTTTTGTCAAAGCTGTAGCGATTTAAAAAATGTGGAATCCAACAAATGAAGATGATGGAGAATTCTGTTATGGTAAAGAGCTCATCATAATTAACCCACTGTAACTGAATTTGCCTTCATTAAGTGATGGGTGTAAATCACAGTTTGTCACTTATACACCATGACAGAGTTTGTTTAAACTGGCTCATTTTTACAGTAAGTTAAAATAGATTTTGGTGGAGGAGGATGCTTTTTTCCCCAATGCTGTTAATAGTAATAATAATGATTGCATTTATATAGCGCCTTTCAAGATACCCAAAGCGCTTCACAGTGAGTCCATTATTTATTTATTCCACAGACGGACAATGGTAGTGGTAAGCTACTGCTGTAGCCACAGCTGCCCTGGCGCAGACTTAACAAAAACGTGGCTGCCAATCTGCGCCAACGGCCTCTTGAAACCACTACCGAACATTTATACACATTCATACCCAGTGACATGGACACTGGAGGCAAGGTGGGTAAAGTGTCTTCCCCAGGGATACAGCAGCAGGATGGCTGGGGAGAGCGGGATTTGAACCGCCAATCCTCTGGTTATTGGACGACCCGCTCTGCCTCCTGAGCCACTGCTGCCCACGTAGTTGTATTGGATTCAGCTGTTTTTGACCTCCCCAGTATGGCAGCCGCGTAGACGTATCCTGGCATTAGGCAGCAGCCAGTGCAGCATGTATGTGTAGATTTTGTTGTGCTGTACTACTGTACAATGACAATAAAGCTTATTCTATTCTATTCTAGAGGTCTGTGAGACTCAGCTCCCCTTGCAGGTGAAATGCTGGTATTACAGCATGTGCGGAATGGCCATGACTTCAAATTCAGCACAGATCTCTGACATTGTCTTCCTTTGTAATTATAGTAATAACTAATTTTAGCATATTTTAAAGTAAATAAAAAAAACTGCAAATAGCTCCTTTAAGCCTGAAGAATATTGCACGGATAAGTACAGCAGCAGCCAGTTCCAGCTCTGACACAACTTCCCCTGTCGACTTTTTGGTTTCTAGATGACCCTCTTCACTCATTTCAGTCAACATCTCCCGACTCAGTTTAAGTGACTCCTTAGTTTCAGTTATGCATTTGCATGTTGCATCATATTGCCCCCCTCCCTGTACAGCAGAGAGCAGTGCACAGTTTCAGACAGCCCAGGTACTCTCCTCAACGACCAAAGCAGAGGCTCCTCTGACACTAATTTCTGTTTCTCTTTTTTTGTTTTGTTTTCTGGTTGTATCGTTTGCTGTTTGCCATGCTGTAGCATTACCTTGATTTATGTCCTGTCTTTGCTTTGTCTCAGTTTCCATACCTCTCCATCTGAAACGCCCCACTCCCCCCTCTCTGTCTCCTCCCTCGCTCGCTTCTTTAAACTCTGTTTTCTCCCCCTTCACTTTAAATTCTTCTCTCTGAATCCTGTTTGCTCCTAGAGCAGTTTTTAGATTGAAATGACTTGCAAATAGCAGCTTTTTCTAGACCACCTTCTTTTTAAAATGCACATTTTCTCTCTCCTCTTTTTCTTAACTTTTTATATTTTTATGAACTCTTGAACATTCCTGAATTTCTTTAGTGAAGATTTTTTTTTTCCCTTCCAACCTCTTTTTATTATTATTTTACCTGTATTGACTTCTGCCGTGTTTCTTCAACACACCACTAGAGCAGAGAGTTGCACGGCTGATCAGCAAAGGCATTATAGAAGAATGTAAATAACAGAGAGGATGCATGGAGTTATTAACTTTAAACAAAGGACGTTGTGGATTTTACTCTATGGAGCTCGCACCAGCTTCTATTCACTTGGAGGATTTAACTGGCAGTTTATCGCTGCATGTTTTTTTCCCGCAAGAAACGGTGATTATCATAAGTACTCTTTCACCTTCTCCTGGAGGATATTTCAAAATATGGGTCCCACGCTGAGATTACAATTCCAAAGGCCACCCCCCCTCCTCTCTCCCAACCCCGCCCCCACCACCACCACCACCCATCCGTCCCCCGCCCGCTCGTCCTCATCTCCTTTTACCCTCTGTGCGTTAACCTCATTAACCATTCGAGTAATTGGCATCTCTAAACGCTGGCGAGGCCAGAAGGGCACACAGCCTCACCCAGAAAACCTAATTGGGGAAAGTCTTGAAGCACAGCACAGCAAGGGTGAGAGTCTCCTGAACTATATCTATCTATACCTATATTTATATGCACACTGATATACATAATGCCTCTGTCATCCTCGCCCTGTTAGCATCCTTTATTCCGAAGGCTGTTCACCGCCATCATCTGAGATAGCAACACAAACATCTTTCACCCACATATTACCACTTTTATTTATTGTTTTACCATCGCTATATGAAGAAAATTTTATCTCAGTATCTTATTCAGTCATCTTCTTTTAGCCTCACGTTTCCCCTTTTCGTTTTCCAGATTCCATATTATTTTCTCTTTTTAACCTTGAGATATAGACCAGCCGGTACAGGGCTTTCACTGATGGAAATGATCACAGCATTCAACATTTAACAGACATTTTCACTAAGTCTTTTTGTTTTCTTATATAGAATCAAATATTCACCTAAATAACAAACTAAAATAGGATGACACCACCATAAGCTTTAACATTAAAGAAAGTCTCATTTTCACACAAACGCCTAAGTGTGTTAGACACCAGGATGGTCATCTAAACAGGCATCAAATGTTTATGTTTTCTCTCAGGTCTGCAGTGTCATTTATTCACTTTGACCAGGGGTCGGCAGAAAGTCTGCGCAGGACCACTAATTACTTTTCAGCCTTGTTGATGGTCAAGTATAAACTGGCCTGTCAACAGTTATTTTTTCTCTTAGCTATGCAACTTTTCTTGTAAATTTGTGAATTTATTCTTGAAGGTTCAGGATTTTTCTCTTACATATTTTTTTAAATGGAGATATATCATGTAAAGGTCACATGAACTTCATTTTCATCTCAAGTATTTTAAAAAATACATCTGCAAACCTTTTACAAAGTTACAGAATGAAAGTCTGTTTTCTTGAAACAGTTATTATAGTTGTGAATTCAGAAAGTCTGAAAGCAAACGTTGATTGTGTTGATATTTGTCTCAACCTGGAGCCAGTACAGTGTTCTAGTGGGGCAAGAGTAAATGTGACGACTGACCAAGAGCGACAATATTATCACTATTACCTTTAAATTTGCTACTTTTACCAAAAGTGAGCTTTTTCTTTGAATTTCTTTGAATTCTTACATTTTTCTCACCATTTAGTTTGATATTCTCCAAAATCTTAAGTCTTTTTTTAATTAACAAATTCTTTCTTGTAAGTGTGGAAGTTGTTGTGGTTTCTTTCATCAAAACCACAGAGAGCCTTTGGCTATGAGCCAGAGAGCCACATTTTGTGATCTGGATGGTTTTTGTCTTTTTTTAATGCACTTTTCCCAGTTTTGAAGGTATAATCTGTAAAAATGTCTGCAGGAAGAACAGGTTGGGTTTTGTTTTTTTTTTTTGAACATGTCTTTTGTGCTCTGAATACAATTTTGTATCAGTATGTACAAGAGATACCATACTACAGCCGATACTCCTTTAATGGGCAACACTGCAGACCAGGTGAATGATATAAATATTTGATTATGGGGTAAACTGCCCCTTTAAGTCACTATACAGATGTGGACAGATTGGTTGGTACCCTTCCACAAAAACAAACAAAAAAACCCACAAACTGTCTGAAGTTTAATGGCATATCTTATGGTTTATATCATATTTAGCACAAACCAGCCTTTGCTTTTGATTGTTGATTCAATTGAATATTTAATATTGTGTAATAACAAAAAAGATAATACCCTTAATTTAATATTTTGTCACACCATTTTTGCAGCAATCACTGCTAACAAGCGATCTCTTTATTTCACAATGAGACGTCTGCATTTGCCAGCAGGTATTTTGGCCCACTCTTCCTGTGCAAACTGCTCAGCTTGTCTCAGGTTTGTGGCGTCTCCACACTGCAATTTTCAGATCTTTCCATAGATGTTCAATCAGATTAAGATCTGGGTTCATGGAGGGCCATTTAAGAATAGTCCAGTGTGTTTTCTCAGCCATTCTTGAGTGCCTTTAGCTGTATGTTTTGGGTCATCCTCCTGTTTGAGGACCTGTGACTGAGGTTGAGCTTTCTGACGCTGGGCAGTATGTTTTGTTCTATGATGCTTTGGTAGTCTTGAGACTTTGTTGTGCCCTGCACAGATTCAGGGTTCCCCATGCTAGATGCACCAAAACAAATCGGATCCCCTTTCATGTTTCACAGTAGGTATGGTGTTCTTTTTTTAAAAAAAAAAAGCTTCACTTTTCCTTCTGTAAACATTGAGCTGATGTGACTGGTCAAAATGCTCCAGTTTTTCCTCATCAGTCCAAAGGACATTCTCCTAGAAAACATGCCTTGTCAGCATGTATTTTGGTTAGCTTCTTTGTTTTTTTGTCAGCAGTGGAGCCCTCCTGGTCGTCTTCCATGGACCCTATTGTTGTTCAAATCACAACCCATGATGTGATCAGAATGCAACACACCTTGACCTTGGAGTTCAGCTTAAATGATTTTGGATGGTTTCCAGGGCTCCTTTTCTGCAATTCTTCTGATCAACCTGGGGTTGTGTTTCCTCTTGTGTCTACATCCTGGCAAGTTGACTACAGTCCCATGAACCTTATACATTTTAATAATATTGTCAGCTGTGGTCACAGGAACATCAAGCTGCTTTTAGATATTCTTATAGCCTTTACCTTTAACATGGTTATCTATAATCTTCTTTTTGAGCTCCTCAGACAGCTCTCCCCTTTTCTTTCTCTGGTCCATGTTCAGTGTGGCGCACACAACGATACCAGACTACACAGTAGCACACTTTCCCCCCTTTAAATAGGCTGAATGGCTGAGGGGAAGCTTGAAGGCACCTGTGATACTAATAAAGACCACTTCTTGGCAGGGATTGCTACAAAAGGTGTTGTCACAAAATATTTAATTTTAGGGTACCATCTTTTTTGTTCATGCCATTTTACTTTAATTATATAAATTATTCAACTCAATCAGTAATTAAAAGTAAAGTTGGATTTGTGTTAAATATGATATATAAACAATAAGGGATGCCATTAAACTTCTGTCAGTATCAAGTTATTTCAGAGATAGTTATGGGGTTTTTTGCTTCGTTTGTTTTTTGTGGAATGGTACCAACAAATTTGTCCACGTCTGTACATTACTGTACTGTCTTCATGCATATATTATTATTCTATATATTTTGATATTTTTGATATAAGAAAGTTGTATTAACATTTAGCAGGGAGGAGAATTAGCTTAAACAGACAGCTGCATGTCTCTGATTAGCCTCTCTTACACTTGTCCTCTCTTCCTGCTTTCATCTCTGCTTTTCTTTACTAGACCTCCTCTCGTCTGTCGGTCCGTCCATCCAGTTCAGAGACGCCGAGTGCCGCTGAGCTGGTGAGCGCCATTGAGGAGCTCGTCAAAAGCAAGATGGTAGGAAACAAACACACCGACCCGGGTGTGTCGCGTTTTACACAGAAATGTAACGTGCCGGTGAGGTCGTTTCTGTTTAAGTTCAACTGGAGTCTGCAAATGGGGGTTAGGTTTGTCACCGGTAGCGTCAGGAAGTGGCAGTACTTATAACCAGTGGCTTCCTGTGCTGTAGATATAGAGAGAAATAAGTTGCAGATTTTACAGGATAAAATCACTGATTTTTACTATTGATTGATATTGATATTCAGATATTACCTTTTCCTCCAAACTGCTTGATTTGAATAAAGATAAATTACAAATATACAAAAAAAAAATCCCTGCAAATTTTGGAGAAAAATGTTACAAATCCACAAAACAGTAACAACTTGAATAAATTTGCAAATATGTAAGAACGAAAAGACTCAAATTTGCATGACAAAAATTGCAAAAAGGCTCTAAATTACAGGAAAAGCTATAAATTTAAGGAAAGAAAGCTTTAAAGTTACAAGGAAAAAACACATTCAGAAGAAGTTTACAAGAAAAAAGATATTCAAATTTACAAGAAAAGCTGCAAATGTAGGAGGAAAAAGAAACAAAGTTGCAGACTTGGAAAATGTTCAGATTTTCTATGAAAACACTAACGCTGATGTAGCTCAGTGAGGAGGAAGAAAGACTGTCCAGAAAATTTGGATATTCACTCTGGATTTCTCCCAGATATTTACAGCCCTGAAACTGGTATTCAGGAAATCCTGAACATTTACACACAAATAGCCACATACTTTTAATAAACTGTTAAAAATGCAGATTTACAAGAAATAATTTGCACATTTATGATGAAAAGTTGCATGCTCAAGAGGGAAACTTTCCTATCACTAGTGTTGATGGGCTGGTTTGTAACTTCTGATGAGGATGTTTTACCTCGATTTTTAAGGGCCAAACATGTTTAGCCACTCCATGCAGATTATTATTACTATTTCCATAGTAGATATTAACAACACTTCCCTGAAAGGTAGAAGAGGGAAGTGCTGTTAGTGAACCTTCCATCTAATTATTATTGGAAATAAATGTCAGCCTGGTCACTCTTCATCTATTTTTTTTTTTTATCCTCTTCCATGGATCAGGCTCTGGAGGACAGACCCAGCTCCCTCTCTGTGGAACAGGGAGGAGACAGCAGCTCTCCCTCCTTCAACCCCTCTGACAACTCCCTCCTGTCCTCCTCCTCTCCCATCGAAGAGATGGACGAGCGCAGGGCCAGCGTCCTCAAGAAAAGACAGTATGTCTGCCACCGTCTCACACTGGCACGCAGATGTTTAGGGATTTCAGTCTGTTTGAGGGCTCTACTGTAATTTTAAGGTCTTCCGTCTGTGCGGCTCTTCTTTGCTCTAGTTACGTTCTGCTGGAGATGGTGGAGACGGAGCGAGATTATGTCAGGGACCTTAGCCTGGTGGTGGAGGTGAATTGTGTTTTTTTAATATCATTTTACTGTGTTTGCTGATTGCTGTGACATCTTACTCTTCTTTGACTTCATCCTAAGGGCTACATGAGCAGAATGAAGGAGGAGGGGGTCCCTGATGACATGAAGGGGAAGGATAAAATCGTGTTTGGCAACATCCATCAAATCTTCGAATGGCACAGAGAGTATGTGGCATACACGCACTCACAGGTTGAACGCAGAATTGACCCAGATCACTTCTCTCATAACTTCTATTTTTGTCTTTTCCAGTTTTTTCCTCAGGGAGTTGGAGAAGTGTTTGGAAGACCCTGACAGGCTGGGATCACTCTTCCTCAAACAGGTTTGTGCTCACAGTCCAGTTTTTTGGCTTGCAGATACTCACAGAAATTGGAATTGAGAGTTGTTGTTTTTTTTTTTTCTTTTATATCCAGGAGCGGAGACTAAACATGTATGTGGTGTATTGCCAAAACAAACCCAAGTCAGAACACATCGTCTCCGAGTACATCGATACTTACTTTGAGGTACGACCCTGTTATTTGGAACAATTTTTATGTCCTGATTAGTGTTGTCACCATTAATGCGCTCATAACAAGTTAACGTAACTCCCCACTCAACAGCACTATTTTTATTGATACTGGATTAACAAATACATGTTCTACACCCCCCTACTGTAGGAAAAAATGAATTATGATTAAAAAGCACTAGTCCTGATTAATGACATACTAGACTCAGTTGCTATCAGCCACTCAAGATGTCCCATTTTATTTTGTAGGATATGAAGCAGCGGCTGGGACACAGGCTGCAGATCACAGACCTGCTCATCAAACCAGTCCAGAGGATCATGAAGTACCAGCTCCTGCTTAAGGTTGGTCTGTTCAAGACTGCTGGTGGGGGTGGGGGCACTAGTTATCCAGTTGTTACTTAGTCCTTTTCCACACTTCTGCTGCCTGTAAATGTGTTTTTGTTTTGTTCTGTTCTGTCCCGTGCCTTTTACTAGGTAGGGGTTTGAATTGCCACAATCCACTATTATCACAATCTTGTGAGATGGTTGAGTACTGGGGAAGCATATATTCTGATTTTCAATTCGCTGTCTTTATCTGTTTTGCCCAACTCCTGGCTAGATTTGTTGCGCTGACCTCACCAGACAATAAGCACCTGGCACCATCTAGTGGGCTGAAAAGTCACTTGGTCTTTATTATTATTAGGGATGAGCTGATAAACAGTTGTGCTTATAAGTTTACATACCTCCAAGGTATTCACATTTATGGGCACAGTCATATTTTAAGATAAGATAAGATAAGATAAGCCTTTATTAGTCCCACAACGGGGAAATTCCAGGATTGCAACAGCACAGGGATAGCAACACTCAGAGCAACAATCAGAAGGCAAGAAAAAACAAGCAAGCAAGAGCAGCTAATATACATATGTACATATTACTATAAAATATATATATATACACACACAGACACACAGTGCAGAGCATTGTAGCTGGATGGAATAAATATATGAATATATGAACACACAGTGCAGAGCATTGTAGCTAGATGGAATAAATATGTAAATATATAAACACCCACAGTATGGAGCAGTCATATTTTAAGATAAGATAAGCCTTTATTAGTCCCACAATGGGGAAATTCCAGGATTGCAGCAGCAAGGGGATAGCAGCACTCAGAGTAATAGCTAATAAGATAAGAAATGGTTAGCTAAAGCAGTAAATAAATATACATATGCACACAGTTTTATACACAGTGCAGGAGCATTGCAGCTACATGGAATCAACTACTACTAATCAGTGCTTTGCATGCGGTTGTGCTTATAAGTTTACATACCCTGGAGATATGTAAACTTAGAAGCTCAACCATATCAGTTTACCCTTCGTATCGACTAGTATACACCTAGTTGACTGATAGGCATATCGGCAAATGAGATAAGTCTCACCAATATCGGTTGCGGATATTCATCTGAGGTGTCCTACTTGTGTAACGCTGATTCAGTCCTGAAATGGACAACAGCAGACTACAGCTGCAAATTCAGAAGACATCTGAGACTTATTTAATTATTTTTTATAATCCATATTTCTTTGTTTCCCTGGTGTTAAAGGCAGAACAGATAACAACACAATCAAAAGAAACAATCATTAAAGTACGAGGAGATGAAGAAGAGTGATGTCTGAAGACAGAGTTGAGGTTCGATTGGACACAGCAATGATGATAGAAGGACTACAGCTCCTGACCAGATAGAGTGATGATGTGGAGTGAAGTCAGTGGCAGTAATGCACCTGCAAGCTGGTTGCCAACCGCCAATCAAATCTAAAAGAAGAAGAAGCGATAGTGTTATAAACATAATGTAGACATGGAAATCTCACTGTTTGAAGAAGAAGAAGATTGTTCAGAACTCCTTATCCATCATAGCAGTCTGTCGTGGGCGACAATGACTGTTTCATTTAGGTCAGATTCCTCCTTATAAGAACTCCTTATACAAAGATATAGAGTGAAGAAGACAAAGAAGAGGTTGCCAACTGAGAAGAATTCTGACTTTTGATACTATAGAGTGAAGTACGTGGCAGTAATGCACCTGGAAGCTGGTTGCCAACCGCCAATCAAATCTAAGAGAAGAAGTATCAACCACTGACCAACATTTTATCTTAAACAGCATCAGTATCGGCCTAAAATTTCACAATCTCTACATCATGAGTTTTTATGACTCTGGAATCCAAAAAGTTGAGTTTGTATCTGCAACATTTGTTAATAATTTTCAGAAGTGAGTAGAGTAGCCTGAAATTCTATTATACTAGAGTAAAAGTAGCATTACCATATGATATTGATCACTCAAGTAGAGTAGCCACCAAAGAAATGACTTCAGTAAGAGTAGGGAAGTAGCAGCTACAGATGTTACTTTTGCCAGTTTGCACGGTGTTTCTATTCAATTTGTGAAATTTTCTTGTAAATTTAGGACTTTTTTCTGATCAATTTTCAATATTTCTCAAATTTGTGACCTTTGCCATAATAAACTTACTTTTTTCTTAAAAATTTTGCAATTCTTAAAAAAAATCGTGAACTATTTTACACACATTTACACCTTGTAGAAAAAAAACAGCTTTGCAACTTTTTGTTGTCGATTTGCAACTATACTTTTACCACTATGTGAGATTTTTGTTGTTAGGAGGTAGTGATTATGTGATCATCTAAGCATGGCAAGATGCATGAAACTGGATAAAAATCAGTTATTTCACAAATACAGATTTCCAAGATCTTCTTAAGATAAAACTTTTATTTATTACTGTTACTTATTGTCGGGTTTAAAAATGAACACAAACTTGTTTTCTTTCCTTTATTTTCTCTAAAAGCACATCTAAAAGCAACATCTTTTTTGTTGTTTCCGCTAGTCGTCATTTTCTGTAAATAAATGCTCTAAATGACGATATTTTGAATTGGAATGTGGGTGACTTGTTTTCAGTAGGTTAGAGAATAAAACGAAAGTTTTACTCCAACACATAGGAATAAATAGTAAAACCAGATAAAGTTTTTCATCTTTTTCCATCACCACAGATTTTGCAGTGGTCTCTTTGGCCTCTTATTTTTTTCCAGAGCTGAATAAGCTATCCACATAAACTTCATAATAAAATCCAAATCTTATAAAGAAGCAGTTCTAAATAAATATAGTATGTGTATTTCTTGAGCCAGACCAGTGACTTCCACAGTGATTTTTTTCCCTTATAATTTCAAATAAAATGTCAAAGTACTGGTGTCTCTGAATTGATACAATATCAACACAAATGATATCAAGATATTAAACTATAATTTTTCCCTCCCAGCTCTAATATTTGTTGGTTTATGTGTTTTAGGATTTCCTGAAACACTCTAAGAAAGCTGGGATTGAGTCCATGGATTTGGAGGTGAGATGATGGGTTTTAAAGCTCTTCTTGTACATTTACAAACTCATAAGAACATCTAGAGTAACTCTCCTTTTGCCTTTAACAGAAAGCAGTGGAGGTCATGTGTATTGTGCCAAAAAGGTGTAACGACATGATGAATGTTGGCCGGCTCCAAGGTTTTGATGTAAGGAAACAGTTTTATCTTGTGATACTCTCTGATGCAAAGTAACTTCTT
Organism: Pholidichthys leucotaenia; assembly: GCA_020510985.1. Lineage (NCBI taxonomy): Eukaryota > Metazoa > Chordata > Actinopteri > Cichliformes > Pholidichthyidae > Pholidichthys > Pholidichthys leucotaenia. Next base: position 174,552,077 of record CM035839.1, on the reverse strand, counting down.
TTAAAACAAATTTCTCAACCATTTGCTCTGGATTTCTTTCCTTCTGTCTCTCTGCAGGGGAAGATTGTGGCTCAGGGCCGCCTTCTGCTTCAGGACACATTCATGGTCTCTGACCCCGAGGTCAGTCTCCTCGGCCGGGTGAAGGAAAGGAGAGTCTTCCTCTTTGAACAGCTCGTCATCTTCAGCGAACCCCTGGACAAGAAGAAAGGTTTCTCTTTGCCAGGTTTCCTCTACAAGAACAGCATCAAGGTAATGAAGGGCAAAAGATGTGCTTGAAGTTTGGGCATCTGTGTGAATTTTAAAAAAACTAGTGCATTTCCTGTGCATGCCCGTGCACACCCATGTCTGCCCGCAGAAACCAAGTGTAAGCAAGTATTTCTGCATGCCCGTAAAAAGCAGGTGTAAGCAAGCACGCACGTCAGCACTCATTCAGTGATGCCTGCCTTTGATCTTTGATGGTGGCATAGCGAGTCCTATGACCGTGAGTGATGACTGCCTTTGCTCTTTGAGGATGTCATAGTGAGTCCTATGATCTTTGATGATGTCATAGTGAGTCTTGTGATGCCTGCATTTGATCTATGCGGATTTTCTGCATGCCCGTTGAAAGCAGGTGTAAGCAAGGGTGTAAGCAAGCACATCAGCACTCGTTCAGTGATGCCTGCTTTTTATCTTTGATGGTGTCATAGCGAGTCCTTTGATTGTGAGTGATGCCTGCGTTTGATCTTTGCTGATGTCATAGCAAGCCCTATAATCTTTGCTGATGTCATAGCAAGCCCTATAATCTTTGCTGATGTCATAGCAAGTCCTTTGTGAGTGATGCCTGCGTTTGATCTTTGATAATGTCATAGCGAGTACTATGATCGTGAGTGATGCTTGCCTTTGTTACATAGGAACATCATAGGACATTTCACACATAAGGAGTTGTTATACATAGGAACATCATAGGACATCATGCAGGCATCATAGGAACATCATAGGTGGTCCTATGATCTTTGGTCGTCACATACACACTGACACACAGAGATTTCTTGAATTTACAGAGTGATGGATCAGCTTGATGTGTGTGAGTCCTTATGAAGGTTACACTGACTTAGGTTTTGAGTATTTGGTTAATTAGACCATATCAGCCAATCAGCCAGCCAGTCAAGGCAGAGACTTCAGCCTTACAGCGAGGGATGCATATGGCATAGGTCCGATATGACTCAAATGGCTGGATCGGTGTCAGCAATGTCCGATCGGTTCAAGTCAGTTCCTCCCTATGCTGCTAAAATATTAAAGAACAAAAGCTATCTCCTCCTCTACAATGTTAAACTATGGATATAAAGACAGAAAAAATACATTTATAGAGAGAGGTACATTTTTTACAGTTATGTACTAATGGATTGTAGTTAGACCCCATGTACCAGATTTTTTGTTAACTGAAATGCTAGGCTGAATGGGGACTGTCCTCACCCCGCTGGGTGGAACCTTTTGAATGTGATAACTTGTGAATTAACTCTTTAGCAGTTAAAGGGTGGTCAAGGCCCCTAGTGGTCAAGAGTGGTAAAAAAATTTTGTCAATAAAATAGTTCAGATTTCCAAGGCTATAACTTGAAAGTTGCAAGAGATAATGGCGTACTGTCAATTAGAAAGATGTAGAATATGATCCAAAATTTCAGATAGGAATAAATTTATGCATCTAATTTGCATAATGTCACAGCAGCTATATAAATTACATAACTCAGTCAAAAGTGGACTTTGGACACATTTACACAAAAAATGGTTTGGTTTTTTTGACACCGTTTTGTCTACAGGGGTATGTTTTTTTCTAATCTTCAAAGTATATGAACCAGAAAATCAATAAAATGTTAAAAAAAAAACAAATTCGTGACTTAGCGGGGGGGGGGGGGCACTCACGTGACCGGTCCGTTTTTGCCCATTGTGGTCGTTGTTTTGCATTTGGTCGGTCATTTACGCTCTCTGCCACATCTACAAACTCTTAGGATTATCACACGTTTGTATTGTGCGGCTATTTTTCCTGTATAATAGAGTTTCTGTCAGGATCGCCACCGCCAATTGGTGTTGTGAGCTCAAAGCGGAAAAAGGAAGAATAATGAGGATTTCTTCTTCTTTGCTGTATTCCATATCAGCCATGATTCCTCTGACAAGTGTCTGCCACCTTCTGAACTGTCAGATCAGTACAGATCAGTACAAATTCTCAATATAGCCGGGGGATGTCAGTGAGTTGACAGGTGCAGTTGCTGCGCTGTGCCACTGGGGGCGGCGTGGCCCATCCATGAAATGTGGACAGTTAAAGAGTTAAATGACAGACTTTTTCATGTTGATGCTATAGTTGCGTCTATGAAAAATCTGGAACAATTTTGATTTTGTACAACTTTGCAAAAAAATTCTGCCAGCCATTACTCTTAATGCCAGCAGGCTGAGGGGTACCACTGGCAGCTGCTTATGATGTATATAACATAGTTAGAATTATGTTCAATTTAAACCTGGTGTTGCTTTAAGGAGTCCCAGTCTCTTCCTCACAATGAGTAGTGATTTAACCTGTTAATTTTACACTGATATCTGGTTGGTCCAGTAGTGCATCAGCAGATATCGGAGCTAAGATGTCAGATTGGTGGCCAAAAAAAGCTGAATCAGTGCATTCCAACTTGGAAGGAACCATAAATGGTAAATGGTGTTCACTTATATAGCACATTTTTCTCATCTCTGGATGACCAAAGCACTTTTGAGATTCTGCTATCCACCCATTCACACACACATTCACACACTAATGGCGGCAGAGCTGCCATACACCGGCGCTGGCCTGACCCACCAGGAGACCCACCAGTGTCTTGCTCAAGGACACTTTGACATGCAGACAGAGCGGGAATTGAACCCCTCACCCTCCGATCAGTAGTCGGCCACACTATGCTTGCGCCACAGCCGCCCCCAACAACTGAAATGTTTCTCCTGACTTTCAGCTATAGACCAAAAGCAAAACTGATATCACCAGCTGGAGCTTCTCTGAATCTAAACCATACATTTCTGTACACGACTTTTACTGTGATGCATCTACAGGCATGTGCAACAACCACAGTTATCAGTGGCACCGCCAAAGCTCGTATTTGCATCATCTCTGTATAAGATCCCTCTTGTTAGTGACGATTAAGTAAAAAATAAACACAGGTCAGTTAGAACATTAAGGTTTTATGCTTCTGTCAGGAATAAAATTTTACTTCTGTCAGAATTTCTGACTGATTTGTCTCTCTCCAGATAAGCTGTCTGGGTTTGGAGGAGAATGTAGAAGGTGATCCCTGCAAATTCATTCTCACCTCTCGCTCAACAAATGGCACTGTGGAGTCCTTCATGCTTCACTCCTCCCACCCTGGGGTTCGTGAGGTGTGGACCCTCCAGATCAGCCAGATACTTGAGAGCCAACGCAAGTTCCTCAATGGTGGGTTTGCAAACACACAACAAGTATAGAAAGTTTTTAGAAAAGAACAGCTTGTACATGGCCACACTGATCTCTGTTGTACCTTTTCATAGCTCTGACCTCGCCAGTAGAGTATCAGAGGAACCATGTAGGGGCGGGCGGCGGGCCGTGTGCCCCAAGCCTCGGAGCTTCTGGTGGAGGCAGCGGTAGTTCAAGTGCAGCTCCTGCTGTAGGAGGTGGAAGCGCCATTCCTTCTGGACCCCAGGGTGGCTCTCGCCGACCATCCAGGATCCCACAGCCCTCGCGCCTGCCCCAACCCCTTCGTCACCACCCTGGGACGGACCCAGAGGGTCCCAACAGGGTGTCAGGTAAGAAACACCTGCCTGTAGTTTTAAAATATTGTTGTATAATAAAAGTTGTAACTGAGGCATGAGTTCTGATTCACTGTGATCCAGGTTCATCCCCTCGTCCTGTCCCTCCTCCCCTCCTCCCAGCGGGGGCAGGCCCACAGGGTAAACGTCCTGTCCACCTCCCAGAAGACCAGGCACATACCGTCATACCTGCCAGCTCCATACCCCCAACGCCACGTGCCACGGTTGGGCCTCTGCCTTCCACACCCTCTTCCAAATCACGGCCTGGAGCCGTGTCCCCCATGAGCTCCCCCATGGCCATTCCTGCTTTTGGAAAGGACAGCATCCCTCCTCCCCCTCCCAGCCCAGGGCAAAACCAGAAATCTGGATTCTGGAGCTCCATGCCGGGCTCTCCAGCCAGCCGGCCGGGCTCTTTCACCTTCCCAGGGGAGGCAGGAGAGACGCCGGTCCGTCAGAGCTCAAACCAGATCCAAACTGGCTCTGGGAGCCAAACCCACAGACACTCCACGCACAGCAAGGAGGCTGACCGCATGAGTACGTGCTCTTCGGCCAGTGAGCAGTCCATCCAATCCACCCAGAGTAACGGGGTAAGACTCCTACCTGCTGCTCAGTGCTGATCCCACTAACACAGAGGCAGAGGGAAGCCTGGTCTGTCCTGTCTGCCTGTTTAGCCAGCGCTACTAATCTTTCCCCTATTAAGCATCTCTGACAACCTTCACTGCTCTTCAACCTCATTCTCTCTTACTATTAGAACAATTTCCAAAGACATTCTTTAGCAAAAGCATCAACTGCCAACATGTCTTCAGGCTCAGACTGTTTCTAGTGAACCTTGGTCTGCTCTTCTGTGGTTTCTTCTAAGGCTAGCTCTACATTTCTGAACTCTAACAAAGCTTGCACTAACACCTGATGTCTTGGCCGTCCTTCACCACCTGCTGTCTTCATGGTGTCTCACTGAAATCTACTTTTCTTCCAACTAACCTCTGACGTTTGTGGTTTGCCTACAAACGGACTCAATCAAGATCCTTTCATTCAGCCTAATGTTTCAGCTCTCGTCTTTGCCTCAAGTTTCAACATAAAGGCGAGCAAAATTGAAATCTTCATCTTACTCCTACATTTCTTCATCCAGTTACCTTTTTCCCCAGGGAGAAAAAAATACCACTTTCCTATTTTTTGGCTTTCACTTGACTAATCACCGTCTACAAAACTTTTTTTTTTTTTTTTCCAGTGGAAAGTAACATTTTCAGTGTTCAGCCTCTAATGCCTACTTTTCCCTTCACCTTTGGCCTACTTGTAATTTTCTCGATCTATTAAATGTCCACATCTGGATTGACGCGTTATTTTACAATTTACTCCAATGATTTAGCACTGAATAGTCCTTTCCCTTTCTATCCCACGATGCAGAGTGAAAGTAGCAGCAGCAGTAGTGTATCCACCATGTTGGTGACCCAGGACTATATGGCTGTGAAAGAGGATGAGATCAGCGTCATACAGGGCGAGGTGGTCCAGATCTTGGCCAGCAACCAGCAGAACATGTTTCTGGTGTTCAGGGCAGCTACGGAGCAGGGCCCCGCAGCTGAGGGATGGATCCCCGGATTTGTGCTGGGACATACCTCCGCTATTGTCCCCGACTGCCCCGAGGGATCCATCAAGTAAGTGGAGAAACGCGCTGCAAAGTTCAGTGCTAAAACCTAACAGTTGTGTGTGTATCGACTAGGGGAAATGCTGCATATAAAGCTAGCTAGATTAAATACTAACCCGAGATGTTTTCATAGCTCCAGCAGGAAGTCTTCGTCCTGGCACACATCCCTACGCATCCGTAAGAAATCTGAGAAAAAGGAGAAAGAGGCAAAGAAGGAGACAAAGCTGGAGAATGGCTACAGGAAGTCCAGAGATGGCCTGGCTAATAAAGTTTCTGTAAAGGTTGGTTTCAGTTAACGTCAAGAATCTGATGCTCTTTAGTCACAATTGTTGTAACCAACTCTATTATAAAGGCTTTACCAGTATGAAAGTGTGCTGCTATTGGACAGCACTGTACAATATCAAACCAAGTTAAAACAAAATAACTATTGTTGTGGGGTTTTTCTTTCTTTTGCATTTTATCTCACATTTTTCTGTCTTTTCAGCTTCTAAACCCAAACTACATCTATGACGGTGAGTTGTTACTTTACTTTGTTTTTCACCATTTTCACACTCCAGACATTGGGCCTCATGCAGGAACATGTTAGTATGTGTAACTCACACGAATTTTGTTAGTAAGCGGCATTAGTACTAATGAGCCACTCCTGATTCAACGAACGTTTGTATGTCCTCCATACGTGTGTAAACAGCATGTGTAAAAATGGTGGATTCTATCCATGTGAAATGAAGATTTGCACAATTGACACCCTAAAACCACCATATAAGTCATGCTTTCCGGGTGGGGGTAAAGGATCTTGTATCGCTGTTATACCACCTATACTCATGGAGCAGACAAACTACTGTGGTGCATAAACGTGCTCTAAAACATTGCAGCATCCTAACCCTTTGGCCGTATGTATAACAGTAACACAGACACTCTTAACTAAATAGGAGATGGTTCATTTTAAAACATTTAACATGCCCCATCAGCTGCAGGGGAAGCTGAGGAACCAGCCCTGACGACACATTTCAACAATGTGAGCTTATTTTGCATCTGATATGATTTGAACGTTGATGGAAGGATACTGCATTTAATTATTTTTGACTATATTTTAATTATAGCTTGAATCAAAGTATAGAATTCTTTTGATTAATTCGTTTATAGGGTTTGCTCTCTTACACTTGATTAAGACAGATAAAATATAGAACCATTAAGTGAAAACTAAGGTTGGAATAACAGTAAACTATTTGCACATAACTCTACAACTGGTCTGGATCACTCGTAAATTTTGTCAGTAAATGTACTAAATTTGTAGATACTGGGGACTTCCAGTTATGGCGGCCACGTAGGAAGACGTGTTTCACACTGCTCTGCTCCTAAAAATAAAAAGTTTACTAAAATTCTCTTAATTGGAACAAAAACCCATCCCAGCGTTTAGGCGCGGATATGGTAAAGACCAAGGCTGGGAAATTAGGTGGAGGAAAAAGCAATTCGACAAAACAACCCACGCTAACAGACTTCCACGCTCGAGGCGAGGTAGGGAAAACTCCAGAGACTATGGCGGAGGAGGGAGCCAGCGGCGGAGCGGGAACTGCTGAAGAGGGGACAAACGCAGTGCTTACTGCCATCAACTCCATGAGAACAGAGTTTTCGTCTAAATTTGATGGAATTATAGCAGCGATAGAAGGAATGAGAAAGGAAATAAGCGACTGTATAGAACGAGTATCGCAGGCGGAGCTCCGAATTTCAAGCGCTGAAGATGACGTCACCAGCCTACAATCAAAGTTGCAAACACTGGAATTAAAATGGAAACGTCGGACTTCCGGTTATGGCTGCCACGTAGGACGGACGTGTCTCGCTCTGCTCTGCTCCTGGAGAAAAAAAATCGGCAAATAACTCTCTCATTTGGGACAGAACGTATCCCAGCATTTGGGCGAGGATATGTCGGCGAAGCCTAAGGCTGGAAAACCAGGAAAAGGAAAAAACGAGCCGCCGAAACAGTCCAAATTAACGGACTTTCAGGTCTGTGACGCAGCAAACAAAACTCCATATATGGCGGAGGAGGCTGGCAACGGTGCGATATCTGCGGGGAATGGCGCAGATGCGCTGATGGCTGCCATGAGTTCAATGAGAGCGGACTTTTCCTCTAGATTTGATGGGATTATGACAGCGTTGGAAGGAATAAGAAAGGAATTGGGTGACTGTGTAGAACGAATGGCGCAGATGGAGCTCCGTCTCGCTAGTGCTGAAGATGACGTCACCCGTCTTCAATTAAAGGTGCGCACTTTGGAAAAAAAAAATAAATCTCTGGAAGATAATATTTTGGATTTGGAATCTCGGTCGAGACAGAATAATTTGAGGCTGGTGGGTCTTCCAGAGGAATCAGAAGGTCGGGACGTATGTTCCTTTCTGGAAAAGTGGATTCCGGAGGTGCTGGGCAGCGAGGAGTTGCAATCAGCAGTGGTTCTTGAAAAAGCACATCGTATTGGCCCACGGAGAGATAAGGGACCGCCGAGGACCTTAATTATGAAGTTTCTTAGCAACAGAGACAGGATGAAGATCTTCAACGCTGCACGTGCTAAAGGAGAGATTAAACACCAGGACCAGCAGGTGCGGTTCTACCCAGATTTGGCCACAGGAATCCAGCAATTGAGGAAGCAGTTTGATCCCGTACGTAAGGAGCTGCGCAACCTTGGGATTCGTCATGGTGTAATCTATCCTGCGAGACTGCTGACCACGTATGAGGGCAGAACCCACATCTTCAAGACCCCAGAGGAGGCGCAGGAGTTCATCAAGAAGATCAAAGAAGAAGAAGAGACTGGTGGGAGCTAAGCATGAACAAAATATAAGGTAGAATAATTAAGCATTTGCACAGGCATCTGACTGACTTGAAGTAAATAGTAAGTTTACAAAATATAGATTGTATTATATATTAAAAAAACAAAACAAACAAAAAAAAAAACTATGATGTACAAAGTTGTTAAAAATTTTGGAGTTAAGTTGGAAAACTACAGAGGAGAGTTAATGTTACGTCATTAAAAGCAGTAGAGTTAGGGTGATTGGGAGGATGAAGAAGGAGTGGCTTAGGCTGTTCCCCGTGGGTGTGGAACGGTCGATGGCTATATCGGGAGACAGAATTTTTCTTTTGATTTTGGGGGGTTTGCCACAAGTGTGGGAAGGGGAAATTTGTTTGTGTGTAGTTTGTAGGATGAATGTTCAACCACTCATGTTTTTGCTTCTCTGTATGAGCATGTTTACACTGCAAGGTAATCCCAAACTCTCTATTGATCATGGACCAAAGTGTTAATCTTAATTTAACTTCATGGAATTGCAGAGGTCTACAAAATTTAAAAAAACTTAAACAAGTTATGAATAAAATAAAGGACATGGGTTCAAGAATTGTGTTTTTACAAGAAACTCATCTGATAGAGGAGGATGTTAAAAGAATTAGGAGTAGATGGCAGGGAAGTGTATTCACCTCTTCATTTTCATCCCGAGCCAGGGGAGTTATGACTCTCATACATAAATCAGTTCCTTTTCAAGTGAAAAATGTAATTGGAGACAAATTTGGAAGATATGTAATCATTCAAGGTTCTTTGCTATTAGAAAATATAAATCTTGTGAACTTATATGGTCCCAATATAGATGATCAGAAGTTCTTTGCTAATTTATTTCTCATCTTATCATCACTTACAGGGCAACATATAATAGCAGGGGATTTTAATTGTACATTGAATCCAGGTGTGGATAGATCAACAGGACTGGATTGTACGCACATTGGATGTAGGATGACTATTAATCATTTTATGAAAGAATTGAGATTGTTAGATATATGGAGAGAAATGAAACCACAAGTTAAAGCCTATTCTTGTTATTCCAGTACCTACAAGACATTCTCACGTATTGATTATTTTTTGATTTCCACAGAATTAAGGTCCAAGATTCAAAACTGCTTTTATGATAACATCGTGATCTCTGATCATGCACCCTGTTGTCTAATATATGTAGATAAAAAATTGACAAAGGAATCAGGTAGATGGCAATTTCAGCATAAATGGCTTCAGGATGAGGAATTTGTCAAGTATATAGAAAAACAGATAGACGAGTTCTTTGACATCAATACTACACAAACATCAGCATGTGTAAAGTGGGAGGCTTTCAAAGCTTTTATTAGGGGACATATTATTAGTTATACAGGATCAAAATCTAAGAAGACTCGAGAGGAGAGAGCTAAATTGGAACATAAAATAAAAAATCTTCAGGAAAAAGTGTATGCAGGAAGTGACCCAAGGTTGGAGAATGAATTACTGATTTTGAGAGCTGAATACGACAAAAAATCAGCGAATAGAGCTGCCTCGAGTCTTCTAAGATTGAAACAATCTTTTTATGAACAAGGTGAAAAATCAGGAAAATTATTAGCATGGCAGATTAAACAATTGGAAATTAAAACACCAATTACCAGTATTATAAGTAATGGACAGGTAGTTATAGATCCTTTAGAAATTAATAGAGCCTTTAGAGATTACTATGAAAAATTATATGATACCAAAAATGAACCTGATTTAACAAAACTAAATGGGTTTTTGAACGAACTATCTATACCGTGTATTCCAAATGAAAACAGGGAGATATTGGAGTCTAAAATTAGTCAAGAAGAAGTTGGGCTAGCCATTGATAATATGAAATCAGGAAAAAGTGCAGGACCAGATGGTCTTCCAGTTGACCTTTATAAAAAATTTAAGAATAAATTAATAAAACCTTTTTTGGAAATGGTTTTAGAAGCATTTCAAAATAATAATTTACCATCATACATAAATAATGCCTTAATTATACTGCTGCCAAAATCAGGTAAGCCCTCTAATAAATGTGAAAATATGAGACCAATAAGCCTATTAAATGCCGACCTTAAGATAATCTGTAAAATTTTAGCAAGACGAATACAAGAAATTTTACCAAATATTATTAATCGAGATCAGAATGGCTTTATAAAGGGTAGACAAGGCTTCCATAATGTAAGAAGACTATTTAATATTATTTATTTTAATAAAGAAGCACCGGATACAGCTCTCCTATCATTGGACGCCGAAAAGGCCTTTGATAGAGTTGAATGGCCCTTTCTTTTTGAAGTCCTACAAAGGTTTGGACTTGGAAATAATTTCATAAAATGGGTTCAAATAATATACAATAATGCTACAGCAGAAATCCTAACAAATAACAATATTTCAAAACCAATAAAAATCAATAGAGGATGTCGACAAGGCTGTCCACTTTCACCTTTACTGTTTACTATGGCAATTGAACCTTTAGCGATAGCGATACGTTTACATTCACAAATATATGGAATTAAAGTTGGACCAACAGAACATAAAATCTCCCTGTACGCCGATGATATAATTTTGTTTATGTCGAATCTAAAAAAATCAATTCCAACCTTGTTGAATTTAATAAAGAATTTTGGGGAAATATCAGGATATAAAATAAATAAAACTAAATCTTCAATATTAATGCTAAATGAGACCCAGAGAAATTACCCAGCCCCTGAGGTAAATCAATTCAATGTTGTAAATCAGTTTAAATATTTAGGAATCCAAATTATGCCTAAGCTAGAATCAGTCGCCAGTGTCAACTATGAAGCCTTAATGTCAGATATCAGTGAGTTAACTCAGAGATGGATGTCACTACCAATGTCGATGATCGGGAGAATCAATATACTTAAAAGTAATATTTTACCTAAAATACTTTATTTATTTCAATACATTCCCTTATCACCACCTTTAGATCTATTCTCAAGAATAAAAAAAAAGTTAGTGGAATTTATATGGAACAACAGGAAGGCTAGATTACGTTTGTCTTTATTATATTTACCATTTGATCGTGGAGGTCTGAAATGTCCAAATTTTATGTTGTATTATTGGTCGGCACAACTGAGGTCTATGACATATTATTTTTCATCAAATGATCTCCCTCACTGGACTGAAATGGAATCATACAATTTACCTTTACCTCTTCCCATATTCTTATACTCAGATTCGGCAAAAAAATTACAAAAACAAGTTAAAAATCCATTTGTAAAGCATATGATCAAAATATGGTGTGAAGCTAAAAACTATTTAAAAGAACCACAGTTATTGTCACAATTTAGTCCAATATGGGGTAATCAATATTTTAAACCAGGGAGAGCGGACGCTGTATTTAAAGTATGGAATTTAAAAGGGATACAAAAGATTCAGGATTTATATTTGCCATGTGCAGACAACATAATGTCTTTTGAAGAGCTGAGGATCAAATTTAATCTCAATAGAACACATTTTTTTAAATATCTTCAACTTAGAAACTTTATTCGATCAAATCAAAATAAAGCTCTCACTCGACCTATTTATTCATCCTTGGAAAAAATGATGATGAAAGATAGTAAAAGAAAGGGTATTATTTCAGAGTTTTATAACTCATTGACACTATCTTCAAGTGAAAATTCACTGAAAAGATTAAACTACTGGAAAGAAGATCTGCAAATTGAAATTTCAGAGGAACAATGGGAATTGGCTTGTACAGAAGCTCAAACCAAATCAATAAATGCACGCCTTAAATTGATACATTTCAAATGGTTAATGCGGATGTATGTTACACCGGAGGAGTTAAATAGATATAACAAAAATATACCAGATACATGCACAAAATGCATGGAAAGTAAAGGAACCCTATTTCATTGTTTATGGGAATGTAGATAATAAGAATGTTTTGGGAAGAGGTGAGGGTAACAATTGAAAAAATAATCTCAAAACAAATCATATTGAATCCTAAACTGTTTTTGTTGGGTCTGTACCCAGAAAAGCATAATTTTAATAAAAGTGAAAGAACATTCATAGACCTCAGTTTGCTTAATGCCAAAAAATGTATTGCACTATTATGGAAAAAGACTCATAGACCAGATGTGACTCAGTGGTTAAGACAGATGTTAACAAACCTTCCATTAGAAAGAATAACATATATACTGAAATCAAAGGAAATTGTGTTTGAGAATATATGGAGACCTTTTATTGATTATGTAAAAAATTTAAACATAACTCTTGAAGAAGAAGGTGAATGATGTGTGTGGACCTTGTAAATTCCAAACTGGTGAACATAATATGTATACTTATGTATTGGATTGTCTAGACTAAACAGAGGAGCATTGTTGAAGACTTGATTTTGTTGGTGGTTGTTGGTGTTTTTAGTGCATTTTTTTTTTTTTGTAGTACTTTAGTGTTAGTGTTTGATTGTTTGTATCATGTTTGTTAAAAAAAAAAAAAGGTTCAATAAAGATATTGTGGAAAAAAAAAAAATGGAAACGTCTGGAAGATAACGTCCTGGACCTGGAATCCCGCTCGCGACGGAATAATTTGAGGCTGGTGGGCCTCCCGGAGGGAGCGGAGGGACGGGACTCATGTTCCTTTTTGGAAAAGTGGATTCCAGAAGCGCTGAACAACGCAGACCTGCAGTCATCGGTCGTCTTAGAGAGTGCTCACCGAATCGGCCCACCGATGAAGTTCCTCAACTACAGAGACAAGATGATGGTCACCAACGCGGCGCGAGCTAAAGGGGAAATTAAATACCAGGATCAACAGGTGCGGTTCTACCCAGACTTCGCCACAGGAATTCAACAATTAAGGAGGCAGTTCGACCCCGCCCGCAAAGAGCTGCGCAACCTAGGGATTTGTCACGGAGTGATTCATCCGGAAAGACTGCTGGTCACATACACTACCGTTCAAAAGTTTGGGGTCACCCAGACAATTATTTTGTGTTTTCCATGAAAAGTCACACTTATTTACCTCCATGAGTTGTAAAATGAATAGAAAATATACGTAGTCAAGGCATTGACAAGGTTAGAAATAATGATTTGTATTTGAAATAATATTTTTTTCCAGATACTCAACCTACTCAAAGGAAGGTCAGTTTTATAGCTTCTCTAACCAGCTAAACTGTTTTCAGCTGTGCTAACATGATTGCACAAGGGTTTTCTAATCATCCATTAGCCTTCTGACGCAATGAGCAAACACATTGTACCATTAGAACACTGGAGTGATAGTTGCTGGAAATGGGCCTCTATACACCTATGTAGATATTGCACCAAAAACCAGACATTTGCAGCTAGAATAGTCGTTTACCACATTAGCAATGTATATTAGATATTAGAGTGTATTTCTGATTAGTTTAAAGTTATCTTCATTGAAAAAACAGTGCTTTTCTTTCAAAAATAAGGAAATTTCTAAGTGACCCCAAACTTTTGAACGGTAGTGTATAAAGGGAGAACCCACATCTTCAAGACCCCTCAAGAGGCGCAGGAGCTCATTAAGCAGATTCAAAAGGAAACTGGTGGGAGCTAAGCATGAACATGACAAAGGTAGAACATTTAAGCATTTGTACAGACATCTGATTGATCTGAAACATATAAGAAGTCTACAAAATACAGACTGTATTTAAAAAAAAGAGCTATGATGTACAAAGTTGCTATAAAACTTTGAAGTTATGTTGAAAAAACTACAGAAGAGAGTTAATGTCATAAAAATAGTAGTAGAGTCAGGGTGATTGAGAGGAGAAAGGGAGAGTGGTTTGACTGATCCTCGCAGGTGTGGAACAGTCACTAGCTATAACGGGAGACAGAATTTTTTTTGATTTTGGGGGGATAACCACGAATGTGGGGAATGGGAATTTGTTTTTGTTTGGTTTATAGGATGAATGTTCTATCATCCATGTTTTTGCTTCTCTGTATGAGCATGTTTATATTGCAAGGTAATCTCAAACTCCTTATTGATCATAGATTAAAGCGTTAATTTAACTTCATGGAATTGCAGAGGTCTACAAAATCTAAAAAAAACTTAAACAAGTTATGAATAAAATAAAAGACAGATTCAAAAATTGTATTTTTACAAGAAACTCATCTAATAGAGGAGGATGTAAAAAGAATTAGGAGAAGATGGCAAGGTAACGTGTTCACCTCATCATTTTCATCCCGAGCTAGGGGAGTTATGATTCTCATACATAAAACAGTCCCATTTCAAACAAAAAATGTAATTGGAGACAAATTTGGAAGATATCTAATCATCCAAGGATCTTTGTTATTATATAAATCTGGTGAACTTATATGGCCCCAATATTGATGATCAAAACTTCTTTGTTAATTTATTCCTTACTTTATCATCACTTACAGGGCAACATATAATAGCAGGGGATTTTAATTGTACATTAAACCCCAGTATAGACAGATCAACAGGACTGGACTGTACGCACAATGGATGTAGGATGACTATTAATCATTTTATGAAAGAATTGAGATTGCTAGATATATGGAGAGAAATGAAACCACAAGTCAAAGCTTATTCTTGTTATTCTAATACTTATAAGACATTCTCACGTATTGACTACTTTTTGATCTCTACAGAATTAAGGTCCAAGATTCAAAATTGTTTCTATGATAACATTGTGATCTCTGATCATGCACCCTGCTGTCTAATATATGTAGATAAGAAATTGACAACGGATCCAGGTAGGTGGCATTTTCAGCATAAATGGCTTCAGGATGAGGAATTTGTTAAGTACATAGAAAAACAGATGAGTTCTTTGATATTAATACTACACAAACAACGGCATGTATAAAGTGGGAGGCTTTCAAAGCTTTTATTAGGGGGCATATTATTAGTTATACAGGTTCAAAATCTAAGAAGACCCGAGAGGAGAGAGTCCAATTGGAACGTAAAATAAAAATTCTTCAAGAAAAGGTGTATGCAGGAAGTAACCCACAGTTAGAGAACGAATTGCTGATTCTGAGAGCTGAATATGATAAAAAAAAAAATCAGCAAATAGAGCTGCCTCGAGTCTTCTAAGATTGAAGCAAACTTTTTATGAACAAGGTGAAAAATCAGGAAAATTATTGGCATGGCAGATTAATCAATTAGAATTTAAAACACCAATTACCAGTATTATAAGTAATGGACAGGCAGTTGTAGATCCTTTAGAAATTAATAGTGCCTTTAGAGATTATTATGAAAAACTATATGATACAAAAAATGAAACTGACTTAACAAAACTAAATGGGTTTTTGGGTGGATTATCTATACCGTGTATTCCCAATGAAAACAGGGAGATACTGGAGTCTAAAATTAGTCAAGAAGAAGTTGGGCAAGCCATTGATAATATGAAATCAGGAAAAAGAGCAGGACCAGATGGTCTTCCAGTTGACCTCTATAAAAAAATTTAAGAATGAATTAATAAAACCACTTTTGGAAATGGTTTTAGAAGCATTTCAAAATGATAATTTACCACCATACATGAATAATGCCTTAATTATACTGTTGCCAAAACCAGGTAAACCCCCTAATAAATGTGAAAACATGAGACCAATAAGCCTATTAAATGCTGATCTTAAAATAATCTGTAAAATTTCAGCAAAACGACTACAAGAAATATTAACCAAATATTATTAACAGAGATCAGAATGGCTTTATAATGGGAAGACAAGGCTTCCATAATGTAAGAAGACTATTTAATATTATTTATTCCAATAAAGAAGCACCGGATACAGCTCTCCTATCATTGGACGCCGAAAAGGCCTTTGATAGGGTCGAATGGCCCTATCTTTTTGAAGTCCTACAAAGGTTTGGACTTGGAAATAATTTCATAAAATGGGTCCAGATAATATACAATAATGCTACAGCAGAAATCCTAACAAACAGCAATATCTCAAAATCAATGAAAATCAATAGAGGATGTCAACAAGGCTGTCCACTTTCACCCTTATTGTTTACTATGGCAATTGAACCTTTAGTGATGGCAGTACGTTTACATCCACAAATATATGGAATTAAAGTAGGACCAACAGAACATAAAATCTCCCTGTATGCCGATGACATAATTTTGTTTATGTCGAATTTTAAAAAATCAATTCTGACCTTGTTAAATTTAATAAAGAACTTTGGGGAAATATCGGGATATAAAATTAATAAAATAAAATCTTCAATATTAATGCTAAATGAGACCCAGAGAAATCACCCAGCTCCTGAGGTAAATCAATTCAATGTTGTAAATCAGTTTAAATATTTAGGAATTCAAATTTTGCCTAAGCTAGAATCAGTTGCCAGTGCCAACTATGAAGCCTTAATGACAGATATTAATGAGTTACTTCAGAGATGGATGCCACTACCAATGTCGATGATCGGGAGAATTAATATACTTAAAAGTAATATCTTACCAAAAATACTTTATTTCAAAACATTCCTTTACCACCACCTTCAGATCTATTCTCAAGAATTAAAAAAAAGTTAGTGGAATTTATATGGAACAATAGGAAGGCTAGATTACGTTTGTCCTTACTATATTTACCATTTGATCGTGGAGGTCTGAAATGTCCAAACTTTATGTTGTATTACTGGTCAGCACAACTGAGGTCTATGACATATTATTTTTCATCAAATGATCCTCCTCACTGGACTGAAATGGAATCATACAATTTACCTTTACCTCTTCCCTTATTCATATACTCAGACTCGGCTAAAAAATTACAGAAACAAGTTAAAAACCCAATTGTAAAGCACATGATCAAAATATGGTGTGAAACCAAAAAATATTTAAAAGAATCACACTTATTGTCACAATTTAGCCCAATATGGGGTAATCAATATTTTAAACCAGGGAGAGCGGATGCTGTATTTAAAGTATGGAATTTAAAAGGGATTCAAAAGATTCAAGACTTATATCTGTCATGTTCAGATAACATAATGTCATTTGAAGAACTGAGGATTAAATTCAATCTTAATAGAACACATTTTTTTAAATATCTTCAGCTTAGAAATTTTATTCGATCAAATCAAAATAATGCTCTCACCCGACCTACTTATTCATCCTTGGAAAAAATTTTGACGAAAGATAGTAAGAGAAAGGGTATTATTTCAGAGTTTTATAACTCATTGACACTATTCTCAAGTGAAAACTCACAGAAAAGACTGAATTATTGGAAAGAAGACCTGCAAATTGAAATTTCAGAGGAACAATGGGAATTGGCTTGTGCAGAAGCTCAAACCAAATCAATAAATGTACGTCTTAAACTGATACATTTTAAATGGTTAATGCGGATGTATGTTACACCAGTGGAATTAAATAGATATAACAAAAACATACCAGATACATGCACAAAATGTATGGAAAGTAAAGGAACCCTATTTCACTGTTTATGGGAATGTAGAAAAATCAGAATGTTTTGAGAAGAGGTGAGGGTAACAATTGAAAAAATAATTTCAAAACAATTCACATTGAACCCTAAACTGTTTTTGTTGGGTCTGTATCCAGAAAAACATAACTTTAATAAGAGTGAAAGAGCATTCATAGACCTCGGTTTGCTTAATGCCAAAAAATGTATTGCACTACTGTGGGAAAAGACTCATAGACCAGATGTGACTCAGTGGTTAAGACAGATGTTAACAAACCTTCCACTAGAAAGAATAACATACATACTGAAATCAAAGGAAAATGTGTTTGAGAATATATGGAGACCTTTCATTGATTATGTAAAGAAATTAAACATAACTTCTGAAGAAGAAGGTGAATGATATGTGTGGACCTTGCAAATTCCAAACTGGTGAATGTATGTATATTATGTATTCTTATGTAATAGATTACCTAGACTAAACAGAGGAGCATTGTTGTTGATTTGCTTTTGTTAATGATTGTTGTTGTTTTTAGTACATTTTTTTTTGTTAGTGTATTTTTTTTAATTTTTAAATTACTTTAGTGTTAGTGTTTGACTGTTTGTGCCATGTTTGTAAAAAAAAAAAAAAAAGGTTCAATAAAAAATATTGTGGAAAAAAAATTTGTAGATACTAACAGATTGGTGAATCCCAAAAGTTCACGCAAGTTGATCATATGTCACATTTACGAACAAATCTGTTAGTACTAACGGTTCTTGCATGAGACCCAATGTCAGGAGAATCTGGTTTGATTTTGCTTCATAAGCATTGCGATCAAAAGAATGTGATGGAAAAAAATGAGGGCTGAAGAAGTAATCGAACAAATTCAGCTAGAACTATGTTCATGGTTCCTCTCTTTTTTAGAGATTTAAACTTTAAAGCGTACCTATGGTGGTCGTGAAAAAAAAGATATTATATTGAGCCCCTGTCTCACGTTCTAGTTCAAGTTTAAGTTGAAATTCACGTTCAAAGCAATTTGATATAAATCCATTGCTGATGTGCTGGTTCAGCTATGTCAGCAAAACATGGGTACAGCCATACTAGCGGCTACATGGACTTCCAGGACGCTTCCTGTGACGTAATTTCGTGGCTACCGTGATCTGGATCAGTATTGGCTGAGCCTCGAGTACCCGGATGTGCAGCGGCTTTGGGGATATTCAAATTCAAACGTTTATTTCAAACTCAGGGTTCATATTAAATGCAGAACTAAAACGAGTAGAAAATAAATAAATAAATGCTTAAATTCAGCGGGATGACTTTTCTGATCTGAGCTCGTAAAGGCCGATGATTCTAAAACTATGCGATCCAAGTACCCGGATGTGCAGCGGCTTCGGGGATATTCAAATTCAAACGTTTATTTCAAACTCAGGGTTCATATTAAATGCAGAACTAAAACGAGTAGAAAATAAATAAATAAATGCTTAAATTCAGCGGGCCGACTTTTCTGATCTGAGCTTGTAAAGGCCGATGATTCTAAAACTATGCGATCCAAGTACCCGGATGTGCAGCGGCTTCGGGGATATTCAAATTCAAATTCAAACGTTTATTTCAAACTCAGGGTTCATATTAAACGCAGAACTGAAACGAGTAGATAAATAAATAAATAAATGCTTAAATTCAGCGGCTTGTCTCATCTGATCTGAGCTCCTAACTGCCGCAACACGGAAGATGATTCTAAAACTATATACAGAGCAGCAGACACTCGGTGCTCTTGTAAAAACAAAAACATACAATGTGATATGGATATCGCAACATGGCGGAATGTAAAGCCTTTGGATGTCTGAATAATAAGCGAAAAAAACAAAGAAACACTTTTTTTGTGTACCCAAACCCAGCTCACCTTGTCAGAAGATCGGAGCGGAAACAGGGCACAGACGAATAATTTCAGACGAAATTGCGTTGTGTGTGAGGACTACTTCGTCACTTTAACCCTCAGAAGACCTTTCTGGCTCAAACATGTAGCCATGTCGCCCGAATTCTTCCGCACAGTCAGAAAATTCGGCCATAATAGAACAAAAACAACGGACAACAGCACCGTAATCGCGGGGAAATGCTGATTATTGTCTTTTCGTATCCACGAAGTGACGTCACATCCGCAAGTGTCATGGCTGCGCCCACAGTTTTCATTGGCTGCCCATGGCCAAGGTCCTATTTGAATATATGTCTGGTGGTATATGGCTGGCAAGAATTATTTACCAAAATAAGAAATACTTTTTCATAATGTTTTCAAGTTAAATGCGTCTTCACGACCACCATGGGGTACGCTTTAAGCATTAAATGTGCAGGTGGAACAAGAATTGTAAACTATAAATTAATCTCTGTACAGATAATGTACGCCAAATAAAAATAAAAAACATGAATTTTCTCACTTTAATTTCCTTTCAGTTCCTCCCGAGTTCCTTGTACCTCTGAGTGACGTGACGTGTGACAACGGAGAGAGCGTCACCCTCAGGTGTAAGGTTTGTGGGCGACCCCGCGCAACCGTCACTTGGAAGGGACCCAACCACTCTAACCTCAGCAACAACGGACACTTCAGCATCGCCTATAGGTGGGAAAATGCTTAAAATCACAACTTCTATGTGGTTTATTCATTAAAGCTCAGAAATGACACAAATAATAATTACTGAACCACCTGAAGCAGTTTCTTATCTAGTAAGCCTGCAGGTATCAATAATCCTGACCGACTGCATCATTGTTTCAGTGATACGGGAGAAGCAACCCTGCGGATCATCGGCGTAGCCTTTGAGGATGACGGCGTGTACACCTGCGTGGCCACCAATGAGCTGGGCAGTGTCACATCCTCCGCCAGCCTCAGAGTGTTGGGTAAGAAAACCGAATGAGATCAAACTATTCACATTCACCAAGATTTCATGCACAGTTTAGCCAGTTAAGTTAGAGCTCAACCAGGACATTTAGCCTTGTACTGAAACATGGAATTATGGACCAACAGGTGGAAATGTGTCCCCTTTCATCTCGTTAGTGTTTGACTTTTTTCTTTTTATACACCCATCTCTAAAGACGGGATGTATTTTGGTATGATTGCTGTTTTTAAGGACAGTGCAAGTTGATGAGCATTAATATCAATCAGTGTAAACTTGCCAGATTGTAGTCAGTGGCTAATTGACGTCATTATGTCTGACATGATGATGTCTGTCTGTCTGTCCAGCTAACTCCTCCCACAGTTTTCAAGCTGGGACTTACATCACACTGTGTTTGTACACGTGTTGAAGATGTGAATATTACTAGGATTTTGATTTTGGACCATTTTGGTGAAAATTACAGGTTTAGAACTTTGTCATTTTTTAAATTAAATTTCAGTAGAGGGTACATGGCTAATTCCTCCCACATTTTTCAAGCTAGGATATTTTCATTTCACTCAGTGTTTGTACATGTATTGAAACTGTGACTGTGCGTGTTGTAGTGGGTTAAATGATTTTCTGATATTTTCTCTAAATTTGTTCCAATTTCAATTGTAGGTTGTTTGCTTAAAGAGTCTGTGACATAAGGCTGCGTGTCCATCAAACGTGTTTTTTCAGCTCTGGACGGCTATTTCCATTCATTCTCTATGTAGTCCAGCGTTTACAGTGTTGAGTGCCCATGGCGCTGAAACGCTCTCGGCGGTGGCCGTTTTTTGTCCCGGCGCTCAGAGCACTCAGAGTTGAAAAAAGTTCAACTTTTCAGAGACTGCAGCTGAGCTCGTCAATGTCAGACCTTAAGCAGCCAATCAGAAGTGCTGCATGGGCGGGACATAGGACTCCGGTAATAGTCCATACTCAGACTCCTGCTTTCCATGTCATCATATTTTACATCCAGAGCTGCTAGAAAACGTTTCCTGTCCACTGTTATTTAGAGGTTGCTATTAAAAAAAATCAGCAAAAAGTCTGACAATAGGAAAAGCGGGAGTGATGAGCTGAAAGTGACAAGCTGTTGCTGGGATACAGGGCACAGACTTTTTTCCCCCAGAGCGCAGCATACAAACACTGGAAAAAAAAGCTCAGGGCAGTCGGGCGACAAAAAAAGCGTTCGGTGGACACGCAGCCTTATTCAACCAAGACATCATTAGAAAGAAGAACTACTGTGTTTTTATTCTGTGTAGACAAAAAAAATTCAATAAAATTTTGTTTCCATATACCACCATAAATTACATCGTGATGCAGATGATTGCAATGTTCATTTGTTGAAATTGAGTCAAACGCCGCCACCATTTTGTGACGTAATGAGGGGAACCAAAGATGTAAACAAGCATGGCTGAGTACACTGAAGCGTAGGAAGTTGTGAGCAATTTCAGCGAAGATGTGAGCAATTTGTTGATAGTTTTTGAGGAAGAAGCGGGATCGAGTGATGAAGAAGAGTGAGTTGGTTCTAACGGACTGCAACCCTATTTATTTGAACCATATCGTTCAGGAAGCGAAGGTGACTCGCACGTTTCAGAGGATGAAGGGTCCGACGTGAAGGGTTAGAGATGGACATCAGTCGCCTCCAAAACACTGAATGGTAATATACAGAGAGATTTAAATTTCCCCGATCGGGTGGTCGGGGAAATTTAAAAAAAAAAAAAAGCTCAGATATTCAGTTTCGGTGGGCAATGACATTTATAAAAATGAAAACTGAAAAAAGTAATATAACATTTTTAACACAAAGTCGTTCCATTTAGAGTAAAGTCAACACTCTGCTTCAAAATTCATAGGGGAGGATTTTATTTTTGTCGGAAAAAATATAATAAAATCACAATCGCCTTATGTGGAAAATAAAAAACAATTACACAAACTCTTTTCCAGGCGAGTTTTGACACTGTTGCTTCTCTGCGCTGTTTTGATATGTTGATATCGTCTTGAGCTGTGGTTTTTTGTTTGAAAACCATAGGTATGGCAGTCAGTTTTAGAACCCGTTTGTAACAAACTTTCAAGCCTAAAGATTCCTGTATAGCAGGCGCCTCCTCAAAACTGTCTGCAGTGAAATGATCGCTACAGAGTACAGAAGATGGTGTTGGTTGCCATTTGTCCCTTGTTCTCTGTACTTGCTTTGCCCATTTTTTAAGAAGATCTGGATTTTTTGGGAATGAGAACAGGCTTGTACGTTCACTGGAACAATTAGAACACCCAGCTGCCATGCAACGTTTCGGCATTTCTTCACTGATATAGAAGCTAAACAGCTTGTTTACACTGAAAGCACATGGATCAGCCGAGATGAACTTCACCTCATGACGTCATATCCGGAAATGAGGCGAGTCTCTGAATATCGCTTTACTGCAACATGGTGTTAAATTTGAATTCACTTAGAAATATTTTTCCACTTACTTAGCAATCCTTTTGCTAGCCGTTAGCATCCGGATGCTAACGGCAGTGGCTATATGTTCTTTGGTCATATAAGCATAATTAGCATAGCTGACTACATTCTATTCATCTTAATTTTAAAGTTCAATCACGTACTTTGTCTCGGGTGCGCTGGCTGTGCATGATGTGGGATGCTTTCTGCCGAGACACTGTAGCATCCAACGTTGTAGCATGCTAGCTTGCCACTCAGCTTTACCATGTACACACTGCATAATGTTTTCCTTCAGTTTGAGCTTGAAATGATTCCAGACTTGAGATACTTTTGTCATTTTTAAAAAAAAATTTTCTTTATCTTTGCTGGCCGTCTTTATGCCACTCTGACATGGCACCGTTAAACAAATCTGTGTTTTGTCTAGGTAGCGTGACTGGAAGAAGGTCGTATAGACCGGAAGTGCTACATTAAACGATACGTCGATACATAAATTTTGAATCAAGAATTCTTTGTAACCAAATTATTCTAATAATCATTGCAGCCCTAGTGTGGAGCTCTTGTTGACCTATTACATCACTGTCCAATCAGTCGATAAAGAAGTTAGATACCAGCTAAGGTCTAAGCACCTGTGTAGGACATTTTCTAATCACAGTGACTACTCAGAGCACTAACTAGTAACCAGAGTAATGCTCTATTCTGTGGGCTTATCAGAGACCTATGGTCAGTTTAGAGACATCATTTAACCTAAAACATGTGTCTTTGGATTGTGGGGGAAACCTGAGCACAAGTACTAAACCCACTGTTGCCAACTCCTCAGTAAGGAAAGTAGCTATTGGCTGTCCTAAAAGTTGACAAAAGTCAATAAGTGATGTCATCACCTAGTAATTTGCATAATTGGTCATTTGCATGTAATTGTAATGGAAGCTGTAATAGAGAAGAATAATGTCATGGGAGAGACAAAAAGCAAGTAATTTTGCTATTTAAATAGGCCATGACTAACTGACAGTGAAGAAATATTTGCACCCCACTCTGTAAAACAGGGCAGGTTTGGCGGGGGGGTTTGCGCATGCGCATTTCATTTGCAATCTGAACCCGAGTGGTGTGGATCTCCTCTCCTCTCTGACTGCTGCACAGTGTTGTGTTGCTAGATATACGATAGTTTTAGGGGCTATGCAATATACGATCAAACTTTTTAAAAAGGCCAAATATATGATAGTTTTGGCATTTCCATGCGCACCCCCCCCCCCCCCAAAAAAATGCTTTGATTTACGTGAACACCCACACATCACCAGAAACTGAAGCTTGCTCTTACCCGATCAGCTCATACCTGGGCTGGCTCCTCCTCCCTGTCTGCCACTGCCAGTCAGTCACATCAGCAGCACTCAGCTCATGTTTCGTTACGGTACGAGCACCGTGTTACGGCCCCAACTGGGCCAAGGCCAGAATTGCATATATATATTAGCCTCAGCCTGGGATGACAAATCACAAAGTCCGTTTCGACCTTTAACGTCAAGGTGGACTGACCTCGTCATTTTCGCCCTTAGGTAAGGTAGACCACACCTCACACGTCACTTTCACCCTTGGGCAAGGTAGACCTCACCTCATCACCCAGGCTGGGAATTGAACTCATGCCATGAGGGCCCCAACCACCTCCTGCTCTACCACTGAGCCAAAGAGGAATTCCTCCCTAGCACCTTGGCTAGGAGTGGAGGTATACCCTAATGGTTCGTGACCTGCACCACTGACTAATTTCCAATGGAGGGGGTTGTCGCACACCACAATAAACATAAAAAGTGAACATGAGTTTGGACTCGGAGGGGGGGAGAAAAGAGTCCTCCAGCACTGATACACACGCTGGTAAGCAAAAAAGTAACCTGCCGGGGCGGTCGCAGCAGCTTTATTACCCTGCCTTGGCGTTATACTGTTCCACGTACATTTAAGGGATGGCTTCAACCTGTTGCTAGGAAGAAGGCTAAAGCACTTTGCTGCTGCTGCAGCATTCAATGGGTATCAGAATTGCAGTTCCAAAAAAAAAATTATTAATTTATTGTAACTGCAACACTGCTGCTGCATGAGGCTACTGTGAGACTGACCAAGACTGAATGTGATTGCTTTGGGATGGGAAGGGGACAGGAGAGCCTCACAGTACCACCCACTGCTTGTTGAGGATGATAACTGCAGAGCAATCGTGCACTTTCACGTCAGTGTCCAAAACACCAGAAAAGTCTTTGATAACACCAGGAAAAGTCGTTAGATTTGTCGCTAGTCACGTTTGACAAAAAAAGTCATCCGGGGGGCTGAAAAATCGCCAGATTTAACGACAAACGCGCCAAGTTGGCAACACTGACTAAACCCATGCAAGCACAGGAAGCACATGCACAACCACACTGAGAGTCTGGAGATTCTAACCAGGAGCCTCCTATCTGTGAGGGAACAGTGCTAACCACTGGTGCACCCTCTTGATATAACTAGTTTCAGGGATGGACATTGTTAAAGCTCTTTATACGAGCTGTGTCTTCTCAAGAATGTGTTGACACTCTAGTATTTGCCAGTATTTTTATCTTTGTTATATTTTACTTTTCAACTTGCAGGTCAAATGCAGACTGGGATAAAACAGGCCGAGCATTAAACAGCTAGGCCAGATTCAGACTATGATGTTTCCATGTATTTTAAAAGTCTGATTTTACTCAGATTAACACAATGAATATTTTTTTCTCAACATCATCCAAACATAGGAAACAACTGCATGTATTTGTTGACCCAGCTGAATGTGAACTTGCGTTTTAATTTATTTCAGCTGTGTCATCTGACGGGGTCCGTGTGAGCTGGAAGGACAACTTTGAGTCTCACTACATCGAAGTGGTTGAGCTGGGAAGGTAACACTCACCTAAATACAGTATAATGTTTCAGTGATCCAACAGCTGCTAGAGACTGACCCACGTTCTCCTGTCAGGGGTCGCTTCTCTGTTGTCAAGCGTTGTGACCACCGAGGCACAAAGCGCACGGTAGCGGTGAAACACGTCAACAAGAAACTGATGAGGAGGGACCGGGTTACCCAGGAACTGAATCTGCTCCAGAGGCTCCAACACCCTCACATAGTCAGCCTGGTAGATACGTACGAAACACCCAGCAGCTACGCAATAGTCCTGGAGATGTGAGTAAACCTCAAAAATAGAGTTTCATTTGCAGTTAAATTCTGCTTACACAACTCATTAATTTATTTCTCCATGATGGACGTGTTTACTTGACTCTGTTTCAGGGCTGACCAAGGCCGTCTGCTGGACTATATAGTGAGCTGGGGGAACCTGACGGAGGAGAAAGTAGCTGGCTACCTGCACAACATTTTAGAAGCTTTACACTACTTGCACAACTGCAGAATAGTCCATCTGGACATAAAAGTGAGCAGACTTGCCCTCACACTACAACCGAGATGCAGCTGAAGGGAATGCAGTGTATACGTTTTCAGTAGGGCGCTACAGTGCTGTGAAAAATTATTTGCCCCCTACCTGATTTCTTACATTTTTGCACATTTGTCACACTCAGATGTTTCAGAGCATCACACAGATTTTAATATTAAGACAAAGATAACCCAGGTAAATAAAAAATGCAGTTGTTAAATGATTATGTCATTTATTAAGGGAAAAAACCTATTCAAACTTACCTGGCCCTATTTGAAAAAGTAACTCCCCCCACAAATTAACTTTGTTTAACCACATTTTTTGGAATGCTGAGTTCAGTTTCACTAGCCACACCCAGTTCTGATTACTGCCAGACCTGTTGAATCAAGAAACCACTTAAATAGAACCTGTCTGACAAAGTTCAGTAGGCTAAAAGATCTCAAAAAGTAACGCATCATGCCGTGATCTTAAAAAAAAAAATTCAAGAACAGATGAGAAATAAAAACTCAGAGCAACATCTAAAGAACTGCAGGCCTCACTTGCCTCAGTTCGGACTCTGGTCCATGATTCAACAATTAGAAAAAAGACTGGGCAAAAATGGCATCCATGGGAGAGTTCCAAGGTGAAAACCACTGCTGACTAAAACGAACACAAAGGTTCGTCTCACAGTTTCCAAAAAACATCTTGATGATTCAGATTTTTTGGGAAAATAACTTTTTTGGAAAATTCTGTGGACTGACGAGAGAAAAGTTTCCCTTTCTGGAAGACATGTGTCCCGTTACATCCAGCGTAAAACTAACAGCGTTTCATAAAAAGAACATCATACCAGTGGTCAAACATGGTGGTGGTAGTGTGATGGTCTGGGGCTGCTTTGCTGCTTCAGGACCTGGACGACTTGCCGGAATTGATGGAACCATGAATTCTGCTCGTTACCAGAAAATCCAGAAGGAGCATGTCCATCAGTTTGTAACCTTGAGCTCACATCCTCCACTGTGGCTGAATTAAAGCACTTCCGCAAAGAAGAGGGGGCCAAAATTACTCAGCAGCAATGTAAAAAGCTCATTGCCAGTTACGGCAAATGTTTGATTGCATTTGTTGCTGCCAAGGGTGGCACAACCAGTTATGAGGTTCAGGGCGCAATCACTGTTTCACAGAGGGCCAGGTAGGTTAGGATAGCTTTTTCCCCTTAATAATTGAAATCATCATTTAAAAACTGCATTTTGTATTTGCTCAGGTTATCTTTGTCCAATATTAAAAGTTGTTTGATCTGAACATTTAAGTGTGACAAATATGCACAAGCATAAGAAATCAGGTAGGGGGCAAATACTTTTTCACAGCACTGTATTTATAGACTTCTCGTTAGGAGTCTAGAAGAATGCATTCTTACATTTTCCCTAAAAAATATTTGCCATTTTCTAAATCGGTTCTTGGCTGCAAAAGCAAAACAGCTGATCCTTGCTTACCTCAGTCACTGCTTCCACAACAAACTTCAAACAGTAGCAATAGTATCACAAAGTGAGTTTTTAAAGGCTGGAATTGCACTCTGGTCACATGACATCCAAGTGAGAGTAGAGCAGAGCTAAAAGAGGAGGGATCAAACTGTTGCAGTTTGACCTGCTGAACAATGATGTCAGGCTCTGCAGACGTGAATACTGCAGAATCTTTAGCGTCAAAAGAAGAGCAGTATGTGAGTTTTTCAAACTTTTTTGGCTTAAAAAACAAACCCAATTAGAGTATTTTCCTATCTGTCATTCAGCCCTTGTTTAATTCGAAGCCTTTCCAAGAGAAAAAAAATATTTCAGTGAGTTGACATCAGCAGTAGCACTGATTAAAACCATGTGGTTCTTCTCCATGTTTGAGGTTTCCAGCATCCCACGAGCCAAAGACAGGCCTGTCTGGTGACTGTCAATTGGCTATAAGTTTCTGCAGCCCATTCAATAGTGTAGCTACTTGTTAAAAATACTGTCATGTAAAATGTTATATAAACCCTAGACCTGTTCTGAATACCAGTTTAGGGGCTTTGAATATTGTGTGAGCCAGAACAAATATCTGAATATTCTGTAGTCTTACAGAACAATACAGACCGTACAATCTACAAAAGAACCCCCAATCAGCAGGTGACCCCCAGTGAACAAACACTTGGCAACAGTGAGAAAAAACTCCTTATTTAATAGGAAGAAACCTCCAGCAGAACCAGGCTCAGGGTGGGGCAGTCATCTGGTGCGACTGACTGGTCTGACTGGGATTTTTTTCTTACATATTTGGTAAATTATTATGTATTTGTGACATTTTTGTAAATTTAGTCAAGTTAACTGTTTGATGGCCTGAGGTGCTCCGTTGCTCCGTCAGCCCCTAATCGTCAAGATTTTTTTCAAGAAAATATTCAGTTCAGATGTCAGATTTCCAAGGCTATAACTTGAAAGTGGTAAGAGATAATGGCTTACTGTCAATTAGAAAGATGTAGAATATGATCCAAAGTTTGAGGTAGGAGTAAATTTATGCATCTAATTTGCATAATGCCAAAGCAGCCATATCAAATTACATAACTTTCAGTCAAAAGCGGAGTTTGGACATATTTACACAAAGCATGGTTTGGGTTTTTGTCACCGTTTTTTGTTTTGAGGTTTTTGTTATCTTATCTTTAAAGTATATGAACCAGAAAATCAGTACATTGTAAACAAAGAAATTCATCAGACTTACCGCTGGCCAGGCGGCTCACTTTGTCCATTTTCGTCCATCCTGGTCATTATTTTGTCTTCTCTCAGTCATTTTAGCTTTCTCTCCCACATCCCGAAACCGTTATAATTATTCCACCACTTTCATAAGCTAAATAATCTCTTTTTAGAATCATAGTTGGCAAATTTGGGAGCAAATGCCTCCTCCGTCTTGCGATTGATCAACATTTGTTTACAAACTCTCCTTCTCTGGTGTCCCGGGGGGGGGGGGGGGTATTTGGGGGCCATTAGTCCTCCAAGGCAAAAGCAGTAAGTTATGCGTATCTGCCACGTTATGAGGTGGAATACTTGGTACAAGTGGGGATTTATTATGGTTTAAGGCCACGTCACACGACAGTCGCGGAACTGTGACACAGACACTTCACAGCG